>CM040119.1:106989539-107718336 GCA_022559845.1 Amorphophallus konjac | reverse complement strand
CGGGTTAGCGAGATTGGAGCGGAGTTTCTGGCACGATTGGAGGGAGATGCCCGTGCAGCTTTCCCCCAGGATCCGAGGGAGAGGGAGCTGGTGGATCTAGACCTCCGGAGGTTTCTTTTCTTCTTCTTGGGCCGCCTTCTGCTGGGGACGAAGGGGGATGGCATCCACTGCCGTTTCCTCGGGATCTTGGCGGATCTGGACAGAGTGGGATGCTACGCGTGGGGAGCGGCTCTGCTTACCCATTTGATTGCTGATCTCTCCCAGACTTCGGAGAAGGAGACGACAGTCAGCGGCTTCGCACCTTTTCTCCAGGTAAACATTTTATTTATGCATTCCCACAGTTAAATATGTAATTATTGTACTAATGATGTATGATGAATGCAGGTGTGGAGCTATTACTATTTCCCGATGGGGAGGGCTAGGCATGGGAACAGGAGGGCCGTGCCTCTGGCGCGGCGGTGGAGGCCGGTCGTGGTTGCAGCACCCCACGGCTACCAGCTGGCGTCACTTCGGCGGGAGCTGAGCGAGTATCCCGAGGCCATGGTATGATGCGTATGGTTTTTTATGTTTTCTTATGTGACTGAATGGCAACTATTATGATGTATGTATGGTGATGCAGGTGGTGTGGAGACCCTACCTGGGCATGGGCGACGCTGGCCAGCCTTGGGTTGTAGCGGGTCTTCTTCGTTTCAGGCGGGACGTGTGGGTCCATTACCTGAACGAGATCGAGCCGCTTCGGCTGAGGCTGGTTATGAGGACGTTGGGGCTAGCCTAGGAGTGGGTTGATGTAGAAGAGCCGGCCCGCATCGGGCGGAAGACCAAGGGGAAGGCGAAGGTTGTGGACTGGCGTACGCGCTTCCTAGCACAGTACCAGGACTGGCAGCAGGGCGGAGTCCCAGTGGTGTCCCATGTACAGGACAGTACTGATTACCTGAGACGGTACCGGGCTACGTATGGGGACCGCCTATTCCTTGGTGGTATGGCAGGGGTAAGTGAAAAAAGAATGCTTCACTCTTTTATATGTATATGCATGTAACACTAACTTATGTACAATGTAGGATGCTCGTGATAACATGATCGCCGACCTGCGGGCCCAGTTGGCGGACGCCAGGCGGCAGTTGGTGGCCATCCGACAGGAGTTGGAGATCCTGGTGAGTTTATGCGATGCATTTTTTGTGACCTGGATTTTTTTGATACTTGGCCTCTAACTGTCGTTCGCTCTGTGTTTCAGCGGGCCCACCAGACAGCGGCAGCCGGGATGGCTGGTGGAGCGGGTTCCAGTTCGCGGGGCCCTCCTCCGGAGGTTTCTGCCCTCCAGGAGCAGCTGGCGTATGCGGTGGCTCGGGCTGAGGAGGCCGAGCGTGACCGCGAGGCTCGAGTGACCGTTTGCCTGACCTCGACTCTCCTTCTGGCTGCCCTCCTTCTATCACTGTTCTCTTACGGTGCATGCGTACTTTGACAGGTGGTCGAGATCCGAGAGGCCCTGGCGCGTGCTGTTTGTGCCGAGCAGGAGCGCGACGCTCGGGTGGCGGAGCGTGACGCCCGGATTGCGGAGCGTGACGCCCGGATTGTGGAGCTGGAGGAGGAGCGTCGACGGGAGGCTGAGGAGCTCCCTCGTGATGTGCTGGATCTGTGGATCGCCCTCGAGCTGTCAAGGAGGGAGGCGATGAGGGAGAGAGAGGAGAGAGAGAGGGATAGGGAGAGCGTGGAGAGAGAGAGGGAGAGGGATAGGGAGGAGCGACATCGGGATCAGACCGAGAGGAGGGCTCTGGAGACCCAGCTGCTGGAGCTCCGATTGAGTCTTGGCACGGCGGAGGGGAGGCTTCGAGAGAGCAAGGAGCGGTACCAGAGGGCGAAGGAACGCGGGGCGTGACTTCGTCAGTCTGGTTCTTTTTCCATGGGTAGCTATCTGGTTTCTTCGGCCGAGGAGCATCGTCGCGCCTTCGAGACTGGAGTGCCACCGCAGGGCGAGGCGAGCACGGCTTCTCAGGGTTCGCAGAGGCCCCCTAGGGATCCCCGGCAGAGGAGGGAGGAGAGAGATGACCAGGAGGGTGATGGTGAGAGTTAGAGAGTTGCTTGTACATGTCACCCTTCTCACTATATGATGTACTTTCGGCTATTTGTATGAAATGGATTTCGTGTGGTTTCTTTTGTCGTGTGCCCTTTTCCTTCCTGCACTTTCTTTTACACCACGTTGTTCACGCTTCACGGGACTTTGCCCTGGACAGGAGGGAACTACTTTGCATGGAGGATTTTTTGTTCCCTTTTTTTTTTCGCTTTCTTTTGGGCGCGTCCAAGCGCGAGGACGCGTCTTAATCCTCAAATTCAAATTTAAAGCGACGGGTGGCCTTCCTTCTCCATGCCTTACCCGCAAACGAGCCCGCCTTCCGCCGAAACTTGCTCGCCCGTCCTTGTCTTCTTCCCCTCGATCGATGGAGTTCGGCGGGCCCGACCATGGTGAAGGTGGAGAGGGACGAGGAACTCCTCGCCCGAGGAGGGACACGCAATAACATGGAACGATGTCCATGGAGGAGGAAGGGCCGCTTCGGGCCCCCGAGGGACCCGAGGGGCCCGATGTCGCGGAGGGAGGTGAACACGGTCTGGTAGGTCCTCCGATCTCTTCCTCTTTTAATTCATTTTGAGTTTTGAAGCGAGCCGCGCGAGGGGGGAAAGGGTTCGGCGAGTGTTGCACTCAAATGATGGACGCGTCCTAGACAGGGGACGCGTTCTTTGTTATGATGCGAGGCCCTTCTTTCTTGGTGCAGGACATGGCGAGGACCCTGGGCCTGGCCGATGAGTGGGCGAGTGCGGACGAGCCGAGCCGCGTCAGGAGGGAGAGTCGCGGCAAGGCGAGCTCGAGGACTGGCACGTACGTCTCCCTGGACAGCAAGGGAGTGTATTGGTGCAGGACAGCGCCGACTTCCTGCGGCGACAGAGAGAGAGTTATGCGGGGCTTCCCCAAGCTGGGGACACACGTGGCATCGGCGGCTCGCGCGCCCAACTATCAGAGGCTAGGCGGCAACTGGCCGTCGCTCAGCATGAGCTGTCGCTCCTGGTAAGTTACGTGCCGCACTTTTATCTTCAGATTTTGGAGTTTCACTGACGGCCGTTGTTTATTTTGTTCCAGCGTGCCGAGCAGACAGCGGCGGCGGGGATGATTGGTGGTGCATCTTCCAGTTCCTCGGCCCCTTTTCTCGAGATTGCCTCCCTCCGGGAACAACTTGCTGGTGCGGTGGCCCGCGTGACCCGGGCGGAGGAGGAGCGTGATGCCTGGGTGGCGACTGTAGCCGAGCTGCGACATCGCGGTGAGGAGAGACCTTCTCCAGACATCCTGGAGTTAAGGGTTCTTCTGCAGATGATGAGGAGAGAGGCAGAGAGAGAGAAAGCTGAGAGAAGGTCCGAGCGACAGCAGGATCAGACCGAGAGGAGGGCTTTGGAGGCCCAAGTGAGGGAGCTCTAGCTGGGCCTTCAGGCCGCCGTGCAGAGACTAGGAGGGATGGAGACGCGCTACGAGAGAGCGCGAGAGTTCGGGGAGCGACTCCGCCAGTCCGGTCGCTTTGCCGCTAGTGGCTTCTTCGCCACGCCAGGGGAGGAGCAGCGAGTCACTGCTGTGGAACAGGCGCCAAGAGGCGAGGCAGGTGCTACTGCACGGGGATCCCAGAGGCTTCTGAGGGACCCTCATCTTGGGGGAGAGGAGAGGGATGCCCAGAGAGATGAGTGATGGTGAGGATCGGCGAGCTGGTGGACTCGCCTCCTCTCTATGATTGTAGTGTTTATGACAGCTTATGTAGAATTATGAATGGAGTGATTTGATTTTCTGCTGCTCGTTTGTTCTCTTGTGCGTTCCTTCTTCCCTACACTTCTTCTCCTTTGCACTGTTCCCATGTGATGGGTCTGCCGAGACTCCACCCCAAGCAGAGAATCGCGTCTTGTTGTGGCCATTTTCCACGGGAATCTGCCGTCGAAGTCAATAATGACGACCCTAGTTCCTTCTCCCAGATGTTGCGTCAAATTTTGCGGACGTCCTCCAAAACATGATAGGGTATCCGTAGACAACATAGGGGGCTAGTTGTCATATCTTTGTCCAATCAATCATCTTGTGCGAGTGGTGAAGTGACACACGGGACCGCATGGCAGGTGCCTTATTGCGAGGGCTATCATTAACAGGTGATGGAGGCAATCTTGGCATGCACTCCTTCCATTTCTATAAATTCTTGTCCCTTTTATCCTCCCAGGTATATCGAGAGCTAACTCGAGGAGCACAAGTTCTCACGGGAGAGGAGGAGTTTAAAATTCCAAGAGTTGGATGGAGGGCGAATCTTCCCACTCCTCGAAGAGAAGCAGATCTAGTGGTAGTAGTTCCAGGAGGCTTTCGGACCTCGAAGGGCACTTCAGCGAAAGGGCCCAATCACATCTCGTAAGCTGAGCTTTCTTGCCCTTTTCTCATTCTTTTTTCTTCCTTTCTTTCTGACCAAACCTCCTCTCCATTCCCTGCATGCGTAGAGTGTGATGAAATCACACATTTCATGGGAGTTAGCAGTGGCCACATACAGGGGTCTCCCATATTTTCAGAAGGCCAGGCTAGACGTGATGGGATTTAGCACCTTTCTTCGGATCGAGCTGATCCAGCTCGACCTGATCCTGATCCAAGCCTTGTGTGAGAGATGGGACCCAGTGAGTCGGGCATTCCTGATGCCTTGGGGGCACATGGTGCCCAGCCTGGAAGATGTGGTCCGAATTACGAGTCTCAAGGTGGATGGAGAGGCAGTGACCGGAGTCACTTACGCGGACTACCGAGAAGGTGCCCAGAAGTTATTGGGTTTGGACCTAGATGGTCGAAAAAACAGGTCGGTAGCTAGGGCGTCCCTCATGGATGTATTAGGGCTCACCGACACTCGTCGGCGGGATGACGAATCCTCAGAAGAGTTCATGGAAAGGATGGAAATAGGATGTCGTGCCGTGTACTGCACAGATTTCGGCAACTAGGAAAGATGCAACATAGATTTGAGAAGATTTCTCCTCTTCTTTTTGGGGAGATTGGTACTGAGCTCGATAGGGGACGGTATCCAATGTCGCTTCCTGGAGCTGCTGTCAGACCTTGAAAGAGTAGGATACTATGCCTGGGGAGCTGCCATGCTGGCACACTTGTTTGCAGGCCTATTCCAAGAAGCGGATCGTGAGATGGCTGTGAGTGATTTCACACCATTCATCCAGGTATTTTTGGTTTTGCTTGTTTTGTATTTTTTTCTTGTTTTTACAAAGTACTGATGATCTGCGCCGAGCAGCTGTGGAGCTATTATTACCTCCCCATGGGGAGAGCTCGGCATTGGCGACCCGCGATGGTGCCGCTAGTCAGGCGGTGGGAACCCATCATGAGTGCGGCACCCCTAACCTACCAACTGATGGTGCTAAGGCGGGAGCTACAGGAGTTCCCTGCAGCGATGGTAAACTGGAGACCCTATTCAGACATGGTCGATGCCGACCAGCCGTGGGTTCTAGCAAGTCGTGCCCGGTTCGGATGGGAATTGTGGATGCACTGCCTAAATGAAATCGAGCTGCTTCGGCTACGATTGGTTATGAGGACTTTAGGACTGGCTCAAGAATGGGTGGATTCAGCTGCGCCACCTCGTGTCGGGAGAAAGACGCGAGGACCGGCGACCTGCATTGACTGGCGCGTGCGGTTCCCTGAACAGTATGAGGACTGGCAACGGGGTGGCACGATTGTAGAATCACATGCGCGGGATAGCGAGGACTACTTGCGTCTATATAGGACAAAGTACGCAGAGCGGCTCCAACCCCGGGGACTTGTGGAGGTAGGTTTCCCCTTTTTCTCTTTTCTTCTTTCTCCCTTTTTTTGATTTTCTGGTGGAAATGCCGACTCGTATGGCTGCAGGATATCCGTGATACGATGATAGCAAATTTACGAACTCGCTTGGCAGAGATGGAGCAACAGTTGGGCGATGCCCGCGGAGCTACGAGTGCCTTGGTAGGTGTACAATGCGTTCCTAATTAAAACCCCAGATTCCTGATGTTGGCTGCTAATTCACACGGTCGTAGCATGTCCAGATTGGCGCGGCTTCCCCAGCGATGGGAGTAGGTGGTGCCTCTTCCAGCTTGTGGATTCCCACCTCAGAACTTGACTTGCTTCATGAGCAACTTGCTCACGCCACGCAGCGTGCTGCGGAGGCAGAAGGGACGCTCTGTATATAGGTAAATGTTTCAGTGTTGAGTTCTCTTTGTTTACGCCTTATCGCGTATCTGAGATGGTACACTCGGCAGGAAAAGGAGACGGAAGAAGCGCTTGCCACGGCTGCGCAGAAGGAGGCTAGGATAGCAGAACTGGGGAGGGAAGTACGGCGTCATCCTGATGACGACTCCTCTAGGGATGCCGTGGAACTGAGGATCACTCTCCAGTTGGAGAGGGAAGACCGCGAGAGAGAACGTGCAGAGAAAGAAAGAGACGTAGAGAGAGAAAGAGCCAACAGATTGACTAAAAGGGAGGAACGAAGGGCCATGGAGGCCCAACTATTCGAACTCCGAATCAGTCTTGGTCTTGCTGAACAGTGGCTGAGAGATGGTGAGGAGCGCTACCGAAGAGCACGAGAGCGTGGCTTTCGTGTTGGTAGCTTCTTTGCTGCTTCCGTGGATCAATGCCGGGGTGTGAGAATAGGAAGGGGAGTACAGAGCGGTAGGAGTACCGCTTTTCGTAGTTGGGTAGCACCTTTGAGAGCGTTTTACCCGGAGAGTAGTGGGACGAGTAATGCAGAGAGAGAGGGCGGAACTTGATGTATTTTTTTTGGTTTTTTGGAATAAAATACAAGGTTTGGTTTGTTTGGTTTTCACCTTTGCTTCTGTTGCCTGAATCCCTGCACACATCACTGAAACAAACAAATCAGAATTTCTGTTCTGACTTGGCCTCTTGCTCAATAAACAAATGGTCACTGTGACTGTCCTTGATAACTGGTCAAGGGGCCAAGCCTTTATTTAGCGAAGGCAAGGGAAAGATGCGGTGATGATAAATGCGACAGGGAAGCACACGAATGCAAGCGGTATTAAAAGTGAGATGCTGCACGCAAATGCAATCATACAAAATTGATTTGTTTTCTTTTTTATATTTGGCATTTTTTTGTTTTATCATAATTTTTTTTTTTTGTAAATATGTACATTTTCTCTTTTCCATTTTTTGTTACTTTTATTATAAAATTTTTTTTGTTGCTAACGCCTGGCAAGCACCCAAATGGCACCTAACGTATGTGAGAACAGGGGTTTCTTACTAACCTCCCAGGTATCCTAAGTGCACATCTAGGTTGATTTGGGCCTCTAGACCCCTCGAATGATGATCCCGCCGGCTAAGACTTACCCTGATGATAATACCGTCATGCCATGCTTAGGCTCCCAGTCGCTTCTGACCACAGGGATTCACCCAAAAGATGTTTGAGGTAAATGATTTGCCCGACCCGGGTCTGTTTCCTCACAACTCTAGATGGTATATGATGGAACACCCTGGAACCCTAACGACCAACCGCGCGACGCTGACCCGGAATCAGACGCCGTCGCACCCATAGGTGACGCGCTTGCATTGGCCTAAGCCCGAGGTTAAACAAGAAGACATCAAGGTGGTAAACAGGGGTCTTGACCAGCCATAAACACGGAGACTCCTTCGCAGCGATAGCTTTTGCTTTTCAAAGTAGGCAACCAAATGTGTATATTAAAATAAGGTCGCAGACCCTAGGCAGTTTTCACCTTTCAGAAACTCCATCGAACCTTCATCTTTAGAGGGAGAAGGAAGAGTGTAGGGGATAAACCTCCCGAGAGGACCGGCAAAGCCGTTAACCTGGCGAGCGAATAAGGGCCCATTAACTCTTTCCTTTCGGATAACTTCGGACCAAATCTCGAGCGTTTACATTCCACGGCCCCTTTTGTGGATTCAGACTTTTACTTTGAGGGGTTCCGTTTATCGCAAGAGGCACGGTCACGACCAGGCTTTTCTCTTGATTTTGATTTTGTATTTCTTTTTGTGAGGGAGATATAGTCGTTTGACGTTTGTGGGCTGCCTTTTGGTATGCCTGCGGGGACACTGCCCTCTTCTCGTGCTCTGATCGATGCTCGAGGAAATGGATCCTACTCTTGCCTTTTGGGTTTGAGTTTTGGTTTCTCACGCTCAGCATTTTAAGGGCGCCGACTGTCTCATTTGGTCGAAGAGAAAAGAATAAAGATTACAGCTTCCGGAGATCTTCTGGGTGACGCTCCACCGTAGGTGATACTACCGACTTTTTTGAATAAAATACATAAGTGAGCACATGTTAGCTTCCTTCGAGCGAGCATAGGCCGTCGTGGCCGGACAGGGATCTCCACGGTTCTGGCAAATCAAGACCCGGTGCCTACCAAGTCTTAATGGGCCCTATCCTAACATGAAGGTTAGATGCAGGGACTTAACTACATGGTGACCACCAGGCATCGGCATTTTGAATTTTCCATATTTTTAGTGGTTTTCAATATTTCTTTATTTTTGATGTTTTCTATCTTTTCATCATTTTTTTTGTTTTGTGCTAAGGGTAGTATTTCTTAAGATAAAGCCCATTCCAAGGGTGGGATAACTCGGTCCCCTCGGCGTTGATTAGCTTGTAGGCGTTGCCAGGGTACACGGCTTGAATTACAAATGGTCATTCCCAATTGGGTTGGAGCTTAGAACGCGGCCCTCCAGGTTTGACAAAAATTCTTTTTACGACCATCTCACCGACTTTGAATTTTCTCTCAACGACTTTCTTTTGGTAAAAGCGAGCGAGTCTATTTTGATACACACGCGCGTGTTCGGCAGCGGCCAGCCGCTTCTCATCCAAGAGTTCCAACTGGGCGAGGAGTGAATTACGACGATCGTCGAGGGGAAATTCCTCGTCCAATTGTACCCTGCGAGAAGGGATCAGAGCCTCGTACGGGACTACCGCTTCCATACCATAAGTAAGGGCAAATGGAGTCTGCCCGGTGGGGGTACGGATTGAAGTGCGATAGGCCCATAGGGCTTCGATAAGTTTTTCTGGTCAGTCTAAAAACTTACTAGACTCGCAGGTTTTTTTTGATGATTTTGAGTAATGTTTTATTGGTGGCCTCCGCTTGGCCGTTACCTTGTGGGTAATAAGGCGATGAATGATGCAATGTAATTGCGTACCTTTTGCAGAGGTCCTGTAGGTCCTGAGAAATGAACTGTGGCCCATTGTCGGTGACGATTGTGCTTGGGACGTCGAATCTGGCGAGGATGTTTTTCATGATGAACTTGCAGACTATTGACGCCTTGATTTCCGCGTAAGCTTCGGCTTCGGCCCATTTGGTGAAGTATTCCGTCGCAGTAAGGATGAAAGATTTCTGCTTGGTGAGGGAATTGGGATCACCTAGGGGACCAATGATGTCGAATGCCCACATGGAGAAAGGCCACGGGGAAGATATTGGATGAAGTGAGGAAGATGGTGAATGGATTTTATCGGCGTGAAGTTGACACTTGACACACCTACGGACATAGACAGCACAATCTTCTTCCATAGTGGGCCAATAAAAGCCTTGGCGAATGATCTTCTTGGCGAGCATCTGACTATTCACGTGGCCACCGCATACGCCCGAGTGCGTCTCCTCTACACATTTCCAAACCTCATCGTCACCAAGACATCTTAACAGAATACCAGTAAGGCTCCTTCTATAGAGTAGACCTCCAACAAAAGTATATTTCTGAGCCACCCTTCTTATGGCTTTCTTGTCCTCTGTGGTGGCCCCTTCAGGATAAAACTGATTTTGGCAGTATTTGACAATTTCATAGAACCATGGTTTCTCTTCATCAGCCAGTTCTTCTTCAACCTCTGCCAACATGATCTCCCTCTTCTCAAGGATATCTTCCTGCAGGATCTTTCTTGCTATCCTGTCTTTGATATTTACGTAGGAAGCATCATCGATTGCAGGGGCGTGAAGTTTGTAGATGGAAATGGACTTAAACCATCTTCCTAGAGGGAACCTTATGGATGATGCCAACGAGGCGAGGGCATCGGCGAGAATATTCTGATGACGAGGGACATGAACAAAGATCAGTTTGGCGAATAGTTTGGCAAAGGCAGCAGTGAGTTCTTGGTATGGCTTGAGTTTGGGATCGCGAGTGCGATATTTAGTGAGCACCTGGCGAAGGATGAGTTGACTATCACCTACGACTCGCAACTCAGTGATATGAAAAGAATGAGTGAGTTCTAGGCCAGCTAGAAGAGCTTCATATTTGGCTATATTGTTGGTGACTGGAAATTTGAGTTGGTATGCCAATGGGAATGTGAGTCCTTCAGGCGACAGGAGGGCGATGCCGATTCCTCTCCCTTGAGAATTCAGAGCTCCATCAAAATATAGCGTCCACATTGGCTCATCTGATTGGTTGACAGACATTAGTTCCTCATCTGGAAACTCTGATTGGACGGGATCAAACTTGGGAAGAGGATGGTGAGCGAGATGCTCGGCTATGGCATAGCCTTTAATCGCCTTTTGCTGGATGTAGGTGATGTCGAACTGAGAGAGAAAACTTTGCCAGCGTGCTAGCCTATCCGTAAGGACGGATTTCTCCAGAAGGAATTTGATAGGATTCATTCGAGCAATCAAGTGGACCTCGTGAGCCAAGAAGTAGTGCTTCAATTTCTGCACTACCCAAACGAGGGCAGCACAAGTTTTCTCCATACCGGTGTACTTCTGCTCACAGGGATTGAGAAGTTTGGACAAGTAATAGGTTGCCCGTTCCTTGCCTTCTTCATCAGCTTGTGCGAGGACGGCTCCCACGGAGTCATCCAAGACTGAGACGTAAAGGATCAGAGGTTTTTCTGGTTTGGGTGGAATGAGAACGGGTGGACTAGCCAGATATTCCTTTAACCCTTCAAAAGCTTTCTGACATTTAGAATTCCAGTGGAATTCTACTCCTGGCTTGGTCAACTCGTAGAGAGGTCTACACCTTTGTGAATGTTGGGACACAAACCGACGAATAAACTGCAACCTCCCGATTAAACCTCGGACTTCCCTCAAATTCTTGGGAGGCGGCATATCCCTGATGGCCTTAGCTTTGTCGGGATCTATCTCGATCCCTCTTTTGCTCACAATGAACCCCAGCAATTTACCCGATGACACACCAAACACACTTTTTCGGGTTCATTTTCAATTGGAACTCTCTTGACCTTTGCAAGACCTTAGCCAAAACTTCTGGATGTTCCATCCTGGTTCTTGATTTCACCAACAAGTCATCCACATACACTTCCAGATATATGTGCATCATGTCATGAAATATGGCCATCATGGCTCTTTGGTAAGTAGCTCCAGCATTCTTTAATCCGAATGGCATGACCACGTAACAATATGTTCCCCAAGGGGTAGTGAATGATGTTTTCTCCTGATCCTCTTCTGCCAAACGAATTTGATTGTATCCTGAAAATCCATCCATGAATGAGAGGGTCTCGTAGCCTGCCGTGTTATCGATCAACACATCAATGTGAGGCAAGGGAAAATCATCCTTTGGACACGCGCGGTTAAGGTCCCAGAAGTCGATGCAAATCCTGACTTTCCCATCTTTCTTCATGACCGGGACAATGTTCGCCACCCATTGAGGATAAAGGATGACTCTAATGAACCTGGCTTTGTGGAGCTTATCGACCTCTTCTTTCATTTTCAAAGCCATCTGAGGGTGGAAACGCCTTAACCTTTGTTTTACCGAGACGGACCCTGGTTTTAGGGTTAAACGGTGTTCGACCAAGGTTGAATCCAGACCCGGCATATCCTCGTAGCTCCATGCAAACGTGTCCTTATATTCCTTGAGAACCTCAATTAATGCCTCTTCTTCAGAGGGTGGTAGGTTGTCACTTATGAGGATGATCCTAGGGTCTTCCTCAGTTCCCAAGTTGACTTCTTTGGTGGATTCTTCTACGGTGGTTGACGGCTCGTCGAATCTTCTCATTCCACTAGCGTATGCGCCCGCCGCATCCTCACATTCTTCACCCTCATCTTCAGTGGGGCATTCTTCATCCATGATCTCGTAGACTCCATACCCTTCATCAAATGCACAGTTGCCCTCACATTCTATTTCCGGTAGCTGGATGGGGTTTTCTAACAACTGGGGGATGGCAAGGAGGGCTTGACACCTGGCGGCTAAATCCAGAAGGAATCGTCGAGGGATCTGCCTACCCTTGGATTTCTTCCTAGGTACTACCTTTGGCCTATCATTCCTAGATTGACTGACAATATTTACAGAAGAAGAGGAAGACGAAGAGGATGGTGTAGAATGTACAGGAGAAGACCCCTCAGAGGAGGGGTAGAAAAGGTCGCTCATCGGACCCTGGACGGGTGGTCCGCAAGGCGGTACGCACCCGTGGGAGATGTAGGAGGTTTCCTCAACGAAGATGTGTTGTTGGGGAGTTTGAAAATTGACGTTTTTTTTTCGTTTTCATTTTTAATGACAAAGCAGTGAAAAGAGATTGGAGGAGAGAGAAAAGTGGTTATGGCTAGAGGATTGTGAGGCTCATAGAGCAGATCATGGTTGAAGACCTGGCGCGGGTTGAAAAGCCCGCGTAGGTATGTAAACAGAGAAGGGGATCTGGGAAGATCATCAGACAATTGTCTGGCCCAGGAAGAAGATATCAGCAAAGGCTGAGACGAGTGGATGGAGAAGATGGCGGCTAATGAGCCGTCAACGGCAATGTTGAGGACGGATGAAGATCCGTCGATGACAGAGTCCTTCTGGCGAGGACGAGGATAGTTTGGAACCTTGGCAAGAGTGGTAATATTCTCTGGTATTCCGGAGATCAATGGTGGTCCTTCAAGTTGCGGAGACGAGAACATCCTTTCCAGTGCAACGGAAATGTCCCGTATGTCGAACCATTTGTTCCACTCGCATTCCGGATCTTTGATCTTGCCTCTTTTGGTGATCCTCGGACATTTTTCAGCCAAATATACAGCATGTGATCCCCCATATGCTTCTCGTGGGTAATCTCCCATCTGAACAACGGGCCCTCTGTTGAAGTGGTTTGATAGAGTCCATGTGAGGGGTTTCCAATCCGCCCTGAACGGTCCTTTGAAGCCTAGGCCAAACCTACGGTTCGGCCTAATTTCCTTTGGCGGTTTGAGCATACCCTGTAATTGTGCACCCAGACCTTTACCCTGTTGATAGCCGATGTTCCTCACAATCTCCCAACCTTTGGAGTGAAAAGGGAGACATGATATTGCGGTTGTCCTGACCGGCTCCTTTGGTGCTAGTGGAACGTGAGATGAATCACGTACATCCAGTAATGACAATATGGGCCGATGAGACGGCCAAACAGAGGGCAGAGAGGTGTTGATAGTATCCATTGTGTGAAGGACAAGTGTACTGACCACTTTAATAATTCTCCCATTGTAAGGAAACTTCATGCACTGATGGTTGGTGGAAGGCACAGCGTCCATGGCTTCGATGTAAGGGCGACCCAGTATAGCCTTGAATGTGGGGTCCATGTCGAGGACATGGAATTCCGTGGGAATTGACATGGGGCCTAGTTCTGCCTTCAGAATAATCATCCCCTGCGGCGGCCTTTTGCTATTGTCATAGGCCGTGACCGTGATCGAGGAAGGTCTTATTTGTTCCTCGTCGATCCCACACAACTGAAGAGTGCTCATGGAGATCACATTTATGGACGCACCCGTGTCCACAAGACACGGGTTTATGGATACCCCATTAATTTTTATTGAAATACACAATGCATACTTCTGAGCTTCCTTGGGAGCGAGCTCGTAGTTGTGGAACATGATGGCCAGTTGTGTGTCCGTTGGGGTCAAGACGGTCGAAATCTTCTCCACGGGGAGGTCCTCATTCACCATGACCCTTTGAAGGTACTCCATTAAGGCTGCCTGGTGGGATGTGGATCTTTGAAGTAGCTCCAGGATGGAGATCTGAGCAGGCGTCTTGTCCAAGTGTTTCAATAGATCATACTGTGTTCCAGGGATAGCTCTTTCTGGTTGTTCTCCATCATCCTTCTCAGGCTGAGATTGCTCAAGATTCTGACTGTTGTGGGGGAAAACCCTGTGGAAAATCCTTCCACTCCGGAGCACCATTGCCTGCGGCTTTTGTACCTCTGTGGGGGTAGCAGTGGGTTTTAACAGAGGTTTGAGGGGTAGTGGTGGAGGAATGGTCGATGAAGCAGGGGTGATGACGGGAGCAGGGATTCTGATGAGGGGTTTGTTAGGTGGAGGCATGGTGAAGGTAGAGGGTATATCGCGCGGATTATGAAGGATAAGGGGTCTGGAAGGTGGAGGTGGAGACGAAGTAGAAGTGGGTAGGGCTTGAAGTGGGCAATGATTTTGAGGTGGGCGATGAGTAATGAGTGGTTTTGAAGGTATTAGTGGTGATACGGTGGAGAAAGACGGGGTTATGTATGGTTGACGGATGATAAGGGGTTTAGAAGGCGTAGGGGTAAATGTGGTAGAGGTGGATGGTAAAGTGGGGGAGTGAGAGAAGATGAGAGGGTGTGAAGGCGTAGTGGAGAGTGTCGGTTGATAGGAGATCTGGGTACGGATGAGAGGGCGTAATGGTAGTGGAAATGGTGAAGGCGATACTGACGTGGGTTGATGAGAGAGAGGTGCTACCTGGGCAAGGTGAGGGGGTTGCATGACGATGGGGTTGGAGGAAGAAAGAATAGAGGTACTTTCCTGGTGCCACACCTGCTCTCTCCCGACTTTCGGGAAGGAGGAGATGGGGTTAACCTGATGATTGGGCTGTTGGTGCTCCGGTAATGGATTCTGGATTATGCCCATGTCGGGCTGTTGTTGTGGGGCCTGCTGAGGCTGTTGTTGTTGTTGTGGTTGCTGCTGCTGCTGCTGTTGTAACTGCTGCTGTGGCCTATGAGGAGGTCTCCTAGCCTTAAGAGCGGCGACGTATCGTCTCATTTCATCCCAATCTATTTGATGTTCATCATTCATATTGTGGATGTAATCTTTGAAATGGAAGCAGTAATCTACTGTGTGTCCTGGCTGCCTGTGGTAGACGCAGTATTTGGAGGTATCAACATTTGGGGGCCACACGGGCCTTTCTCTGGGTAGGGCGAGTTGGTTTGATGCCATGAGGGCATTAAAAATGTCTGCTAAGGTTTATGGCAATGGTGGATAGTAGGCTCTCTTGGGACCGAGCGGCCTCTTTTGTTGCTGTTGGGGACCATAGTTCCCCGGGGGTGGAACTTGGTTGTACTGAAGTGGTGGTTGTTGTTGCTGAGGTTGTGGTGGTTGTTGCTGGGGTTGACGTAATGGAGGCATATTATCCTGGGGTGGATTATTTTGGGGTGGAGGACGAAGAGGGAAAGGACCTGCTTGGAGGGGAAATCGGGGCATTTATGGAGGCCTTGGGTTGACCGCATAGTTGGCATTGTTGACCGCACCCACTTGCTCATTTGTCACGACCCCTTATGTGGCTCCGCCCGATACACCAGCGCCTGTCTTTCTGACCACTTTGGGCTTCGACGACTCAAACATGTTCATAATGGGGGAGTCTTTTAACTGGGTTTGGATGTATCGGGCCCTTTCATAGAGTTCCTCCATTATAGTAAGTTTATTCATGGCCAGGACATGTCTGAACTGTGGGGTTGCATTAGACACAATCATCTTCACTTGTTCGGGCTCAGAGAGGGTATCCCTTATTCTTTCTGCCAGAGACCTCCATCTATCAGCATAGCGGACAAAATCCTCATCGGGCTTCATCTTTTCAGCCACTAGGTCGGTAATGGAGAGTGAGGGACCGACCCTATCCCTATATTTCTGCAAGAACCTTCTCTGGACTATTTCAAAATTCTCGGCCTCGCGGGGCTCTAAGGAATAGAACCACTCAAGCGCGGGACCATCCAATGATCTCCGAAAGAGGTATGCCAGGGACCTCTGATCGTTTTGCCAATAGGAGGATTCATACATGAAATCCTTGAGGTGAATGAAGGGGTTGCCGGTACCATTGTATCTGCGGTACGTGGGCATTTCGGAGGGAGGAAGATGAATGACGGGAAGGATTGGCAAAGCAACCTCCATGGTGGCTTTCACGTCCACCATCCTTCTCAGATTTTGAAACTGCTCGTCCATGCGATTGAACCTATTGAGGAGCGATTGGGCGAGCTCCTCTGGAGGTGAAGGTGGCACTTGCCACTGGGGGAGAAACTGTCTCCCGGAGACTTGAGGGGGGAACCCAGAATGAGAGGGAGCTGTCGGACCGCCGACAGTTGGCCCTGGCTGAAGCGGTGTGTGGGGAACAACGGGAGTTTGAGATTGTGACGGGAACTGGAATGAGGGTAGTTGTTGGCTCGCTTGTCCTTGAAGCGAGGGAGACTGGATGGCTTGCGCCAATGAAGGAGATGGAATGGCCTGCACGGACTCTTGGAGAGGTGCGATGGCCGGAGTTGATTCCTGGGGCGTGGGGGAAACAGATTTCTCTTTTAGAATGGCCTGGATGGCCCGGAGCTGTTCAGAGGTAAGCTCCGTGTTGGCGAGGACGCCCAGTAAGGAAGAGATATCCTGCGGTGGGGATGTGTCCCCGGCAATAACCTGCACCTCATGCGAGTGTTCATGAGAAGGACCCGAGTCCATAGCATAGACTCGCGGGTAGGCTGACAAACCACGACTAGGGTGGTTCTCCTCAAAAGACTCGTGAGCCATGCTCACAGTTTTCTCAGAACGCAAAAACATACACTAGCAAGCAGGTAGCAGAGATTATCGAACAAGTTGATGCCTTTACGTCTTTTTTTTGTGTTTTGATTTTGATGATTTTTTTTATGTTTTTAGCGGGATCCGAAGTTCACGCAAAATGGGGACCCTAGTTTATTTTTGTTTCACCGCCGTGTCAGCTAGGGTCTCTCGTCTCACCACGAATGAAATGACTAACTTCGGGGAACTTCAATGGTACAACCAGCCCAGTGAACGAAGAGGAGATTCTTCGATGTCGGGGACTTACGGAGGTCCCAGTGGAGGAGATTCTAGTCCGTTGAGAGGAATTCTCAAACGGAGAGTCCTTCCTTCACCGGGAAAGGGTGATCCTAAAAAAAAATGAAAAAAGGATAGAAAAGAGGGATGGATGCATGCAATGAAATGCTGACAGAGATATGGAGTGGGAAAAAAATAGAAATAACAGACATGTAATAAACAAACAACCAATCAAAACTGACAGTGCTGCCGAGAGCACAACGGGGGCGCGCGCGGGCGCCAAGGTGGAGAGGCACGGATGGTGCCGAACTTGCAAGGGTAGCCGAAAGGAAGCAGTAGAGGTCCCACCATGATCGCCAATCTGTGAGCGACGTCACGCGGTTCGGGGAAGCGGAGAAGAGGACGCGGAGCGCGCGGGCTCCTTCTTTTTGTTTGCTGCAACACAGAAATAAGAGAAAATAGAAGGGGCCACCACGGGAGATTGCTCCGGCGGGGCGAGCGTGACAAATGTGATATATCAAGATATGGAGTTAAACGGCCATAGCGGGAAGTGACTCGCCGTGACCTCGGGGGACAGGAATGGTGCAGAAATTAAATAGCAGGAATTGAAACGGCCATTGGGAAAGTGACTCGCCGCGGCCTCGAGAATATGAGTAGATAAAAAGATAGCAGAATATAAAGAGAATTTAAACGGCCATTGGGGAAGTGACTCGCCGCGACCTCGAGAACATGAATAAATAAGAATATAACATATAAGAACGGGAATTTAAACGGCCATTGGGGAAGTGACTCACCGCGGCCTCGAGCATATGAGCAGAATATAACAGAATATAAAGAGAATATAAGAACGGAAATTTAAACGGCCATTGGGGAAGTGACTCACCGCGGCCTCGAGAACAAGATGTGATCGCCAGGGGCCGAAAGACCCCAAAATAAAGAGAGTGATCGCGCCTACCTCAAGAGCGGGAGATGGCGGGTTGCTTCTTCCTCCCCCTTCGGCCGGCCGACGGAGAGGACTTTCCTTGGGTACCCTTGTAAAACAACGACAAACAAGTAACGAGTGGATTAGAAAGATGAAGGTGTAGTATTCAAATCCTTGCGATAAAAATAACGAAATGATGGCAAGACACACACCTGGTTGGTGTTACCTTTTAAACCCCTCTCGGACTCGAGTAGGAGGAAAATGAGATGATGGATGCAAGAAGTATATAAGAAGAGGCGCCCTTATGAAGGGGGATAGATGATGCGAGATGATGAATGCAAAAGAACTAAGAAGAAAAGGAAAGGGTTGGCTTATTGGATGTGCCGATGGTGAAATCCGACGGAGCTCCGGCAGCGTAGGGATGGCGTGGAAGCGCGGTGGATGAAGACGACCTTCCTCTCGCGAGCGTGGGCACCCGAGAAGCCGGCAGAACCTCCACCTACAAAAGACCCCACGGGTTAGAAAATGACTCCGGTAGCCTCTGGGCTCCGACAGCCCATCGGATCTCTTCGAAGCTCCCCCAGAACTGAGGGGGTGGGCCTCTATTTATAGGGCTCTGGAGGGTGGAGACGTCCAGGACCCTAGACACCTCCATCAGGGCCGAACTAATATTTTATTCTATTTTTATTAATTTTTTTGGAATAGTTTTGTGGAGGCGTCCAGGGCCCCGGACGCCTCCAACAGGTCCACCGAACACCACCGACGGCCGCACGCGGTTTGACACAACGCGTGGTTTTGTGAGCGGCGCCTCGTGATTCAGAAATGGGCGCGTCCAGGTGGCTGGACGTCTCTATAATTTGGATTTTTTCACACACGATAAACCGTCGTTCGGTGGCCGGCGCCCGTGAGAGAGTTGATGGAGGCGTCCAGGGGCATGGACGCCTCCAAAAATATATTATTTTTATTTTTATTGTTTTGTCTTTTATGCCAAGGCTGGCATTTTAATTTTTTATGTTTGTTTTTATGGAGGCGTCCAGGGGCCTGGACGCCTCCATTAATATGTATTTTTTTATTATTTTTTGTCTTTTATGCCAACTGGCACTTTACACATTTTTTATATTTGTTTTTATGGAAGCGTCCATAGGCCTGGACGTCTCCATTAATATATATTTTTTATTTATTTTTGGGCTTTGAAAAAACAAAAACAAAAATAAAATAAATTTAAAGAATGGGGGCGTCCAGGGGCCTAGACGCCCCCATTAAGACCCACCCGGGTCCTCAGTCGGCTGCTGCCCGGCAGACACCCTTCTTGGTTCCGGAACTCCTGACGCGTCTGACTGGTGTTGATGCCGTCCGAATGCCGTGACGAGACGATTCCGGATGCCGAAAAGGGCGGAAGAAGACTCAAGAAAAGGAAGCACTCAAGTGAGTTAAAACGCGTAAGCCGTCGCGGTGCGTTGTATAGTAATATGAGACTTTCTCAGGAGACGTCAAGAATGGCGTGTCTACAGAGCCCGAAGACTCGGAAGGGTTAAAAGGATGGTGTGGAGATACACAAGAATCAAAAATAATTGCAGAGCTATGCAGATTAAGTGAATTAAGCAGGAAGCAACTAATAACATTAATTAAATTACATGGTCCACAAAATAACAGCAGTCTAAAATATAACAGTAGTCCACAACTAGTGCAGTCCAAAGAGAAAAGTACAACTACGCGGGGCATACCCCGGAACTGGCAACTGGCAACTAACCCTGGGCACCTGAACCACGTGGAGCCTCTGAAGCGCTCCCCTGAAGCCTCGTCTCACCTGAAACATGGTGAAAACACGCAGGGAATGAGCCTCAAAACACAAGGCTCAGTAGAGATCATCTGATCCCCACTTCGCAAACCGAGAAACTGCGCGGAAAGTATCTACGAGCTACTACTGCGGCTAGTACCGAACGCCCGGCATGAAAACTGAGATAACTCGTCAAAAACTCAAGAGTCACTACCACACAAAGAAAGGAGTACCGTCCATCAGTAGCATAGTCGGATGCGTCCCCTGACGACTTACACCGCGCCGCCGTGTCTCCTTACTCGCACCAGGCGGAAACTGAGACACTCACAAGTAACACTAACAAGGGTCTAGTCGGGGTCGTGCTCGTCAGCACGTGTCTGAAGTCCCCGACCACGTGTGTACACACTGACTGACTACGCTACGTCAGGCCCTCTAGTTGGTTCGTCCTCCCGGCCCAGACTCGAGCCGCCACAGTAGGAGGCCCACGGTAACCAGCCTAAACTCGTCTCTCGGGTATCCTTGCCACCAATCCCTAGTGGGACCAGACGCGTGTCGGAAGGCTACGACTAGTGGAGGGTCACTAAAGGTATAGACTCTCTAGTCAGCAGAAAACAACGTCTAAATCAGACAAAGAACATGGGCCGCTCCTCGTACTGACACTGACTCACGGTGACACGAGCCAAGAACACCAGCTCCCGGGGTCCCACGGCACCCTCACGTGTGCCCCCTACATGATGCCCAGTATCAGTCAGACCACGGGTCAGCACGTGGATCGATATCCACTCAACTGGAACTTGAATCGGCAAAACATAACTCTGGTCGGACATAGATCTCTGGCAGTCCACATTTGGGCCACCACAGAGTCTGGCGGTCCAACATTGGGCCACCACAGGACTGTAGCAGTCTAACGATAGGCCGCTACACCCTGGGTCACGAAAGAAATGACGGTCCTATATAGGGCCGTCACATGGATGTGACGGGCGTACCTTAGGCCGCCACACCCCAAAAACTCCCAACGGTCAGAAATCAATGGTGAACTCACCCTCTGGCGGTCTGACCCTCGGCCGCCACATCTTCTGGCGGTCTATCGTGCAGCCGCCAAAAGACCTGGGGACCTGCCAACAAAATAGTGCCCTGTGGCGCACCAACCTTGGGCTGCCATAGGCTCTAGCGCACCTACCCTGGGCCGCCAAAGGCTCTGGCGGTCTCTGGAAGGACCGCCAAATCGTCCCGAGAATGGGCCAACGGGAACACACTCAAAAACCCGTTCCATGCCCCGATCATCCACGGATGAGGGGGAAAACAAGGGGTAAGCTCCCCTATAGCAACTAGCATGCATCTACGCCTTCGAATCGGTCCGAAACGCGACGAAATGGTAGATCGGCACACAACCCCCAAAACATGGATTTTGCCCTACCCGGCTCAAAAATGCCCCTCTCGACCTCTCCTTGACCTACAAATCACGGGGGACGACGGGATGAGCATGGGAATTCATCTCCCTACCTCAATGGAGCACGAGCTCCGCCGAAACGCCGCCGAATGTGAAGAAGAAGCTTTTAGAACCCTCATTCCTTCATGAAATCCCACGAGCCACACGCCGCCACGATCGCCTCGCCGCCGTCGTCGTCGCCATGCTGTCACCTCACTACCGTCTGCAGCCGGGGAGGGGCGCTGCTGCGGTCACGCCGGACGAAGAGAGAGAGGAAGGGGGTGGTCGCTCACGGGAGGAAGAAGGAAGAGGAAGAAAGAAGAAGAAAGGGAAAAAGAAAAAGAAAATAGGGGTTTATATAGAAAATCCATAAATCCTGAAAAATATCAAAAAATAGGAAAATATACCGCCGCGATAGTTGGAACGCGCTGATCGCTATGGTACCATTCGTGAGTAGGTGAACGACTCGGTTCACCCGCTACGGGGTTCCGCAGGTTCTGCCGAAACACACACACGAAATCGGAAAACACGCGAAAAAAGTAGCGGAACACGCTCCGGGCCTCCGAAACTGATCCAAATCGCACGGATCCGAACACGAAAGATGTCTGAAACATAATTTCAGACACAATGAAGTCAGACTCTCTAATAAAATAGATCCGAGACCCAAAAAGAAGGATCCGAAGGGTCCGGGATATTACAGCCCTCCCCCCTTAAACAAATTTCATCCTCAAAATTTAAAACAAAGCACAGGGGAAAGAAAAGGATACTCACTCGAACAGGTAAGGGAACTGCAGATGCATCTCATCCTCACGCTCCCAAGAAGCCTCACCACCGGAGTGCCGCTGCCACACCACCTTAACCAGACGGATAACCTTGCTCCGCAGGTGGTTCTCTCGTAGATCCTCAATACAGATAGGGAACTCCGATAGAGACAGATCGAGAGTCACCTCGGGCCAAACCGAGTCCTCCAACACATGAGAAACTTCGGGCATATACTTCCTCAACATCGAGACATGGAACACATCATGCACCGCTATAAACTCGGGAGGTAGCTGCAACCGATAAGTAACCTCGCCAATGCGCTCCACGATGAGGAAAGGACCAACATATAGGGGACTCAACTTCCCACGCTGTCCAAATCTCATCACTCCCTTCATGGGAGAAACCCTAAAAAATACACGGTCACCGACCGCAAAATGGAGTGGCTGCCTTCTCCGATCAGCATAACTCTTCTGCCGACTCTGTGCCGCCAACATGTTCTAACGGACTAGATGCACCACATCAATACACTGTTGCACAAACTCTGATCCCGTCACAACACGCTCACCAACCTCAGACCAATCGAGTGGAGTCCGACACAGACGCCCATACAACGCCTCATAAGGAGCCATCCCAATGCTCGAATGATAGCTGTTATTGTAGGCAAACACCACCAATGGTAGATGGTGAATCCAACTCCCTTGTCATTCCAAGCAACAGGATCTCAACATATCCTGCAACGTCTGAATGGTCCTCTCTGACTGACCGTCTGACTGACGATGATACGCTGAGCTAAAAGCTAACTCCGTGCCAAGAGCTCGCTGGAAACTCATCCAGAATCCAGAAGTGAAACACGTATCTCGATCTGACACAATGGAAATGGGAATTCCATGCAAAGGTACGATCCGCTCAACATAAAGATGAGCCAACTTGGACACACTCCAGTTGACCTTGATCGGTAACAACCGAGCTACCTTCGTCAGCCTATCCACCAGCAACCAAATACTGTCCTGCCCTCTCGGGGTCCTCAGCAAACCCACCACAAAATACGTGGTCACGTGGTCCCATTTCCACGTGGGAACCTCCAAGGGCTGAAGAGTACCTCCTGGTCGCTGATGCTCCGCCTTCACCTGCTGACAGGTCAGGCATCGGGCCACATACTCGACAATATCTCTCTTCATGCCAGGCCACCAAAACTGCCTCTTCAAGTTCGATACATCTTCGTCGCACCCGGGTGCATAGTGTACCAACTCCCATGAGCCTCCTGTAACACCGCACGCCTCACCTGCTCCTCAGCTGGGACATACAGCCTGCCATGAAATCTCACAGCTCCGTCCTCACCGAAGTCCACATCAGCCAAAGCCAAAATCCGAGGCAACTCAGGGTCTGCACACTGAGCATCTGTCACCTGACGTCGAATCATTGGTGTGACAATCAAGCTCGCCAGAACAGCTGACCCCAGCTCTTGGGGAACCTTGAGCCTAAACGACATAGATGGCACTTATTCCCAGAGCCTCCACTTCCTCATCATCATGGCGCTGACCACAACCTTCCTAGTCAAGGCATCGGCAACGACATTCATCCTGCCCGACTGATAAGATAGGGTGAAGTCATAATCCTTCATATACTCCATCCATCGCCTTCGCCTGAGGTTGAGGTCCTTCTGAGTGAACACATACCTCAAACTCTGATGGTCTGTGAACACCTCAAACTTCTCACTGTATAGATAATGCCTCCAAATCTCCAATGCAAAGATCACAGCCGCTAACTCAAGGTCATGGGTAGGGTAGTTCTCCTCATGGGGCTTTAGCTACCGAGATGCATAAGCCACCACTCTACTGTGCTGCATCAGCATAGCACCCAACCCAATCCCGGAAGCATCTGTACACACCATAAAACCTCCCGATCCAGAAGATAACACCAACACCGGTGCCGAGGTGAGCAACCTCTTCAGCTCCATGAAGCTCTGCTCACACTCACCAGTCTAGACAAACAGCACATCCTTCCGTGTAAGCCTGGTCATCGGGGCTGCAACACGAGCAAAATCCTGAATGAATCTCCTGTAATAGCCTGCAAGCCCCAAGAAACTCTGAATCTCCGTCATGGACTTTGGCCTCGGCCACTGCATCACTTCCTCGACCTTGGTTGGATCCACGGAAATACCATCACCAGAAATCACGTGCCCCAGAAAGTGCACCTCGTGAAGCCAAAACTCACACTTACTGAGCTTAGCATACAATTGGTGATCTCGCAAAGTCTGCAACACAACCCTCAAATGATACGCATGCTCATCTGCAGATTGTGAAGAAACAAGGATGTCATCCACAAACACGACCATGAACTGGTCCAAGTACAGACGAAACACCCTCTGCATAAAATCCATGAACGCTACGAGGGCATTGGTGAGCCCAAATGGCATCACCAAAAACTCATAATGCCCATATCTCGAGCTGAACGCAGTCTTCTCCACGTCAGACTCTCGAATCCACAACTGATAATAACAGGACCGGAAATCAATCCTCGAGAACACTCGAGCAGACTGAAGCTGGTCGAACAAATCATCAATCCGCGACAATGGATACATGTTCTCAACGGTAACCTCATTCAACTATCGGTAGTCAATGCGCAACCTCAGACTACCATCCTTCTTCTTCACGAACAACACTGGCGCACCCCAAGGGGAAAAGCTAGGATGAATATACCCCTTGGCCAGCAACTCCTGCAACTATGCCCTCAACTCTCTCAACTCAGCGGGAGCCATACGGTAAGGAGCCTTCGATAAAGGTCCCGTACCAGGCACAATCTCGATCACAAAATCAATCTCCCGCTGGGGAGGCAATCCAGGTAGGTCCTCGGGAAAAACATCGGGAAACTCGCACACCACTGGGATGTCCTCGACATCCGGCTCCATCCGGTCTACCATGACCACAGAAGCGAGAAAACCCTGACAACCCGCATCAAGCAAACGACGAGCCCTAATAGCTGAAATAAGAAAGCGGGAAGAGGAAGACCTAATACCTTGGAAATAGAAGGTGGGTCCACGAAGTCACCGAAAATAAACCCTCTTCGAGCCACAATCCACCAAAGCATGATGTGCCTCGAGCCAATCTATGCCCAAAATCACATCAAAGTCCTGAAGTGGCAACGCATAAAGCCTGGCTGACAAACTCTGCCCTTCAACCCACACCGGAACATCATCGAAACAATAAGGAGTGATCATAAAATCACCAGAAGGTAACTCTATTGCCAAATCACAGGACAACTGGGTCACCGACTCTTCAACACTCAGCGTGAAATCCTCTGAAATAAACTAATGAGACGCGCCAGAATCAAACAAAACCCGTGCCGCACAACCCAAAATCCTAACGGTACCTTCCACGAGTTGTGACGCCACTGCCTCTGCCCTAGTCATGCGTGTGATCTGGCCTCGAGATCTCTGCTTGCCTCCCACACTCGCTGACCTGGGTAGCGGCAGATACTGTCCCTGTTGCTGCTGCTGCCTCTACTGTTAAGGGTACTGCTGTTGCGGCCTCTGAGGATAATCACGTGCCATATGCCCTGGCTGGTCACACCTGAGACAAATCACCGACGCCGTGCACTGCCTGCCTGGATGTGACTCGCCACACCAGGGACACCCTCCCCGCGATCCACCCACTAATCCCTGACGCTGAAAAGGAATCAGTTGTACACTGCCCGATGACGCCTGCCTCTGATCCTTGCGCTTCTTCCCAAAGTTCTTCTTAAAGAACCTCTTAACCTTTGAGCCAAAAGTCACAGATCCTGTCGCTGACGCCGCCGGCACTGATGCTCCCGAACTACAAGTAGCGTGCTGGAAAGTACTCTGTTGCTGGGTAGCAGTGTGCTGACCACGGCCCGACAGGGACTGCCCCTGGCCTCTCGATCCTCGAACCTTCTGCATATCCATCTCTAAAGATGCCACCACATGAGATGTTGTCTCCAAATCGGTAGCCGCGTTCGCCATCAGAATGTGCCTCAGCTCCTGCCTCAAACCCTGCACGAACTGCTCGATCTTCACTCCCTCATGCTCCATGACATGGGGAGCATAACGGCCTAACTCCATAAACCGAGCCCTGTACTGCAACACGGACATGCCACCCTGAACCAGCTCCAAAAATTGATGCATCTTCTGCGTACCAACATAGGATGGGCAGAAAGTACGCTCGAAGACCGTGACGAAGTCCTTCCACATAATCTCCTGAAGTGGACGAGACTGAAAGGACGTCTTCCACTCTGAAGACCACCAATCTCGAGCCGTACCTTGCAACTGGTTACAGGCCAACATCACCATGTCTTCCTCAGCACAATGCATGGAACTGAACACTCTCTCCATCTCATCAAGCCACCGCCTGGCCACATCGGGATCTGGCTGGCCCTCATAATAGGGTGGGTGAAACTGCAAGAAGTCCCTCACAGCACGACTGGGTCCACCTTTAGCCGACTAGCCCTCACCAGCATCACCGCCAAACTGCTGAGCCATGGCCTGAAACATGCTCCGAAAGAAATCATTGGCCCCCAGAACTCTCGCTGCATCCCCTGCCTGGGTGGTAATTGGTGACACCCTGCTCTGCTCCTCTTGCTCCTCTGTCGACTGTCCCTGCTGAGAGCGAGTCCTCCGCCTCGATACCATACTCACATACTGCAAATAGACAGAAGACATGGAAAATAACGGAATCAATAAAACACACGATGTCCTAAGCCAGTGCCAATTGTACATCATCATTGTAGACTAGTGGACCACTGCAACTATTTACGATTCTTATATATATCCACAACCATGCTCTGATACCAGCTGTAACGACCCGAGATCTGAACACCGGGAAGGCCCGATAACCCGAATATCGAACCGCCACCCACAAGCCCGAAGACTCGAAAGGGTTAAAAGGATGGTGTGGAGATACACAAGAATCTAAAATAATTGCAGAGCTACGCAGATTAAGCGAATTAAGCAGGAAGAAACTAATAACATTAATTAAATTACATGGTCCACAAAATAACAGCAGTCTAAATTAAAACATTAGTCCACAACTAGTACAGTCCAAAGAGAAAAGTACAACTACGCAGAGCATACCCCGGAACTGGCAACTGGCAACTAACCCTGGGCACCTGAACCATGTGGAGCCTCTGAAGCGCTCCCCTGAAGCCTCGTCTCACCTGAAATACGGTGAAAACACGCAGGGAATGAGCCTCAAAACACAAGGCTCAATAGGGATCATTCGGTCCCCACCTCGCAAACCGAGAAACTGTGCGAAAAGTAACTACGAGCTACTACTGTGGCTAGTACCGAACGCACGACATGAAAATCGAGACAACTCGTCAAAAACTTAAGAGTCACTACCATATAAAGACAGGAGTACCGTCCACCAGAAGCACAGCCGGATGCGTCCCTCGATGACTTACACCGCGCCGCCGTGTCTCCCTACTCGCCCCAGGTGGAAACTAAGACACTCACAAGTAACACTAACAAGGGTCTAGTCGGGGTCGTGCTCGTCAGCACGTGTCCGAAGTGCCCGACCACGTGTGCACACACTAACTGACTGCGCTACATCAGGCCCTCTAGCTGGTTCATCCTCTCGGCCTGGACTCGAGCCTTCACAGTAGGAGGCCCACGGTAACCAGCCTAAAACCGTCTCTCGGGTAGTCTCGCCACCACTCCCTGGTGGGACCATACGAGTGTCGAAAGGCTATGACTAGTGGAGGGTCACTGAAGGTATAGACTCTCTAGTCAGCAGAAAACAACGTCTAAATCGGATAAAGTACAAGGGTCGCTCCTCATACTGACACCGACTCACGGTGACACGAGCCAAGAACAGCTGCTCTCGGGGTCCCACGGCACCCTCACGTGTGGCCCCCACATGATGCCCAGCATCAGTCAGACCACGGGTCAGCACGTGGATCAAGATCCACTCACCCGGGACTTGAATCGGCAAAACATAACTCTGGTTAGACATAGATCTCTGGCGGTCCACATTTGGGCTGCGACAGAGTCTGGCGGTCCAACATTGGGCCGCCACAGGACTGTAGAGGTCTAACGATAGGCCGCTACACCCTGGGTCGCGAAAGAAATGGCGGTCTTATATAGGGCCATCACATGGATGTGACGGGCGTACCTTAGGCCGCTACACCCCGAAAACTCCCAACGGTCGAAAACCAATGGTCGAAAATCAACGGTCAACGCACCCTCTTGCGGTCTGACCCTCGGTCGCCACATCTTCTGGCGGTCTATCGTGCAGCCGCCAAAAGACCTGGGGACCTGCCGATAAAACAGTGCCCTGTGGCGCACCCACCTTGGGCCGCCACAGGCTTTGGCATACCTACCTTGGGCCGCCAAAGGCTCTGGCGGTCTCTGGAAGGACCACCAAATCGTCCCGAGAACGGGCCAACGGGAAAACACCCAAAAACCCGTTCCACGCCCCGATCATCCACAGATGAGGGGGAAAACAACGCGGAAGGTCCCCTATAGCCCCTAGCATGCATCTACGCCCTCGAATCAGTCTGAAACGTGACGAAATGATAGTTCGGCACACAACCCCCAAAACATGGATTTTGCCCTACCCAGCTCAAAAACGCCCCTCTCGACCTCTCCTCGGCCTACAAATCACGGGGGACGACGGGATGAGCATGGGGATTCGTCTCCCTACCTCAATGGAGCACGAGCTCTACCGAAACACCGTCGAACGTGAAGAAGAAGCTTTTAGAACCCTCGTTCCTTCACGAAATCCCACGAGCCACACGCCGCCACGATCGCCTCGTCGCCGCCGTCGCCGCCACGCCGTCACCTCACTGTCGTCTATAGCCGGGGAGGGGCGCCGCCCCGGTCACGTTGGACGAAGAGAGAGAGAGGAAGGGGGTGGTCGCTCACGGGAGGAAGAAGGAAGAGGAAGAAAGAAGAAGAAAGGGAAAAAGAAAAAGAAAATAGGGGTTTATATATAAAATCCAAAAATTCTAGAAAATACAAAAAAATAGGAAAATATACCACCGCGATCGTTGGAACGCGATGATCACTGTGGTACCATTCCTGAGTAGGTGAACGACTCGGTTCACCCGCTACGGTGTTCCGCAGGTTTTGCCGAAACACACACAAGGAAATCGAAAAACACGTGGAAAAGTCGCGGAACACGCTCCGGGCCTCCGAAACTGATCCGAATCGCACGGATCCGAACACGAAAGATGTCTAAAACATAATTTCAGACACAACGGAGTCAGACTCCCCGAGTAAATAGATTCGGGACCCAAAAAGAAGGATCCGAGGGGTCAGGGATATTACACTTCCACACATAGGGTCTTAAGATTGTAGACTCTATAAGCTATAGACCTATCTGAATATCTAAGAAATATACCTTCTTCACTCTTGGGCTCAAATTTGTCTAAGACTCTCTTGTCATTGTTATGGACAATGCATTTTGAACCAAATACTTTCATATAAGAGAGAGATGGCTTTTTACCTTTGAACAACTCATAAGGAGTCATCTTAGTGAATGCTCTTACCATTGAGCGGTTGATGATATAACAAGCCGTGTTTACCGCTTTTGCTCAAAATCTCCTTGGTAGTTGCTTTTCAGTAAGCATTGTGTGTGCCATCTCTATGAGAGTTATGTTCCTTCTCTCGACCACCCCATTTTGTTCAGGGGTTCTTGGTGATGAAAACCTATGATTTATTCCTTCAGTCCTGCAAAGATTATCAAAATTAACATTTTCGAATTCACCACCATGGTCTGAAAGTATGTTAGAAATTTTGAACTTATCGTCTTACTTTACTTGCATGAAGAGTGCCTGAAACTCATCAAATGCGTCATTTTTATGTGCAAGATTAAACACCCAAGTAAATCTAGTAAAGTCATCAACTATAACATAGCCATATCTTTTACCACTTAAGCTAGCTATTTTGGTCGGACCAAACAAGTCCATGTGAATTAGTTCAAGTGGTTTGGATGATAGGCTTTCAGTTCTGCTTTTAAATGACTTTCTAGTTTATTTTCCTTGAGCACATGCATCACAAATTTTAAAGTTTAGTTTGAATTTAATTTCAGGCAATCCCTTAACAATAGAATGCTTCACCAATTTATGAAGGGTGTTGTAGCTAGCATGACCTAGTCTACGATGCCACAAGATGCTAATTCCGATTTAGGTGCAGCAAGATAAAGATTTATGTGAGCAGGGTCATCTAAGTAAATCATATACACATTATTGACTCTTTTACCAGAAAACTTGGTTTATTTTGAATTAGGGTGCAAGATCCTACATTCATTAGAGTCAAAGACTACAGTATGACCTTTATCACAAAGCTGACTTATGCTCAGCAAATTATATTCCAGACCATAAACAAGTAACACATTTTCAAGGGAGTTGTAGGGGTTCTTACTAACTTTACATGTACCGATGATCTTTCCCTTATTGTTCCCTCCAAACGTTACATGTCCAGCTTCATTTTCTACCAAAAGACATAATTTGGTTCTGTCCCCAGTCATGTGTCTTGAGCAGCCACTATCAAGGTACCACCGTTTGTGCACGGCTGCAAGACACTCCTACATAAGGAATCAGGTGACAATAATCGGAACCCAATGATAATTGGGTCCCAATAGTCTTCTCATCTCAGTAAAGCAAGATAACATGGGTTTTGAAATCTAGACTTTCATAGTGTTTTTGTTTTTCTTGCTTGGTTGGAAGTTCTGGTTTTTCTTATCTTTATTTACATTCCTTTTCTCTCTTTTAGTCTCTTCGGCTTTGTGGGTTTCAGGAATGTGGGAAAAGGATTTTTTTTGGACCATTTGTTCCAGTTGGTTGGTCTAGAGGGGTAGGAGGTGTCATAATGTTGAGACAGGTGCGATAGATTCAGAGGGGGGGTGAATGAATCTCCCCCTTAAAAATATAGCCTAATAAAAAACTAATGCTTAGATATGCGGACTTAAAGAACAGTTGTAGATATGTTCTGAAGATACTTAGAAGGATCTCGCAAAGCAACACAAAGAATAAGCTCTCACTCGATCCTAAGCAAACATCTAATGTGTGAAGCAATAAGATGAACACATAAGAAAATCAAACCACAAGGAACACCAGGATTTTTAGGTGGTTCGGTCCACAGACCTACGTCCACCCCTCACTCCAAACCGGAGTGAGGCTTCCACTAGCAACGCTAGAATAGCAGACTCAGTCTGCAACAAATGCTACCACACAGCTTGACCAGGGGAACAACCTCCCCTCTTCCTCCCAACCGGAGGGACACCCCAAGTGACTCCCAGCCACTTGGAAACCAGAGACACACAGTCTCTCTTCCTCTAGACCAGGAGGGAACACCTGGACTTGCAACCCACAAGACCAGAACCGGAGGACCAATCCTCCCGTCCTCCAAACCGGAGGGGAACCTAGAGACCCAAGTCTCTCTTCCTTTGAAACCCAGAGGGAAGCACAGGTGACACCAAGTCACCGGCAAACTAGAGGTCTCGGACCTCTCTTCCTCCACAAAGGAGGGAACCACTGATGACACAAGGTCACCAGCCAACCGGAGAAACAAATCTCCCTTCTCCTAAAACCACAGGAGGAACCCGATCCCCAACAGGGCAATCGGAAGAACAAAGTTAAGGAAAACAATAAAAGAAAATACAATAACTAAAAGCTGGAAACATAAAGTCAAAATGTGGCTCTCGCAGGAGCTGGCTGGCCTGGATTTGATCCACGGTCCAGTAGAAACTGATCTTCAGTTGAAGCTTCTTTTACTCTAGCTCTCTCTTCTTCTCACTCTTCTTTTTCTTCTCTTTCGCAGGCTCTCTCTGTCTGGCTCTCAGCTTCTCTTTTCTTTCTTCTGCTCTTTCTGCTCTTTGCCTCTCTACAGCTCTTTCCTTCTCTCGAGATCACTCTCTTTCTCTTCTGTCGTTATCCCCTTCGTCAGTCTTCTTCAGTGGAAGAAGGCTTCCTTTTATAGCAGCCGCAAGCAGCTAGGGCGTGTGCTCTCTTCGATTCCCGCCCAAGCTTCAGTCCACGTGGCGGCTTCTCAGCATCTTGGATCACGTGCTAGGTGCCTACCTCGAATCACGTGCCCTGACACCTGCAAGTTTAATGAAGAGTTCAGTCGATGTATAAGCCACAGGCTGTATAGACTTCATATAAAAGCAGCAGAGTTTGGACTTAAGGATGCAGTGTGTATGCAGTGTACAGACTTCTGCATTGTAGGCTAGCAGCGATGTATAGACTTGCTGCGTGCAGGCTGCCACGATGTATAGACTTTGCAGCGCAGCTGTGGGACGTTGTATAGACTTGTTGTGGAGGCTGTGTAGACTTAGCTGCAGGCTATGGGACGGATGTCTAGACTCTGCAGACATGCGGTGTAACTGGATGTATAGACTTAGTTGTGCTGTGCAACCAATGTGCAGACATGGCGTGCAACGATGCAACACAATGTATAGACTTAAGCGTGCTGTGCAAGCGATGTGCAGACATGCTATGCTTGCTGTGGGGGATGTATAGACTTGATGTGGCTGTATAGACTAGCAAATGCATGAAGAACATTGTGCATACATGCTGGCAAATGGATGTACAGACTTCATTCAAGCAAGCGAGACAATGTCTAGACTTTGATAAATTGAAGCACAACTAAAAGACGTCTCTTTCCTAGGCGTCAAATTCAGAATGGACGCTCCTACTGATGGGCGTCAAATTTCAAGCAAAATCAACCATGATGAAGTGTGTAGACATTGTATAAACTTGAACGATGTGCAGACTCTGTGTTACGAACACAGGCTGTACATACTTCATGTATGCATGAGTCTCTAAGAAGACAGACGATGTATAGACCTTGCCAAAGGAAATGGCTGTACAGACTTGACCAAGGCAAAGCAATCGAGTGTATAGACATTCACAATGTATAGACTTGCAAGAGAAAGGGATGTACAGACTTGATGAACGATGCAAGGCAAACGAATGTATAGACTTCCAATGTATGGATTTGCCAACTGGGCGATGTACAGACTTGAGCAAGGTAAAGTCTGTACAGACTTCAAGGTTCACAATGTATAGACTTTGGCAAGGGAATGGCTGTACAGACTTGCATAGTTCTAGGATGTATAGACTTGCCAAGGGAAACGACGGTAAAGCTATTAGTGTATAGACTTCGAGTGCAACGTCGGTAAAGCTACCGATGTATAGACTTGCAAGATCACTGATGGATGTACAGACTTGGAAGTTCACTAATGGATGTACAGACTTCACCTCGAGCAATTTACAGGGCAGTGTATGGACTTTGAATATTGATGCATGACGCTGTACAGACTTCACTAATGTATGGACTTAGCTTCGTCCATGCTACAGTGCATTGTATGGACTTTGAAGACTGATGCATGAGACGCTGAGACAATGTATAGACTTGCTAGTAATATGAGCTGCACTGTATAGACTTTACATAAGATGCTGATTGAGATGGTCTAGTGTACAGACTTAGCCAATGTAAAGTGCACAATGTACAGACTTAGTCTGATGCGTTGTATAGACTTTCATGAGACGCTCAATGAGACGCTCAATGTACACACTTCAAGTCCAGTGTATAGACATTGCCTTAGACTCTAAATGAGACGGACGTTGTGCAGACTTTAGCCAATGCAATGTATAGACCTGATGCTACATGAGAAACTAAATAAGACGGACAATGTTCAGACTTCAATGCAGAGACTTTGAACTTGTATGCTGGCAGTGTATAGACTTTGGCACACAATGCAACAAGACTCTGGACGATGTATAGACATCCCAGTAGCAAGGCTTTGCTATGAATGTGCAGACTTAATGAAATGAGGCATGTACAGACTTTGACTCAAATATGCATATGAGACGCTGACTGTGTAGACTTGTACATACTTGCATGAACAAAGCATATGCATGATGAGACGATGGCTGTACTTAGACAGTGTATAGACTTGTAAGACACTCATGCACTGACGATGTATAGACTGTGAATATGAAGAATGTACAGACATGAAATGTGTGCTGTCTAGACAGACTCTGTACATACTTAAGCAATGTATGGACTTCATCCAACAAAGTTCAGGCATGCTGTTAACTGATGTACAGACTATGCTGAAAGGGTATGGCAGCATCACCCATTGTACATACTAACATCACACACTCCAAATAAAATGCAATTATGAGATGCATCAACAATTATGAAATGCACCAATGCACACAACACACAGCCTCAGCCTGTTCGTTGGTTATATCAGATAAGATGTTCAATGAAACATTCATTCAACAAAGTTCAGGTATATATGCAGACTCAAACAGTATGCAGACTAAAACAGATGATGACTTATAGTGTTTGCTATCATCAAAACCACAGGGACACAACACATAATACTTAGGTTGTTGAGGTTCGGTGAACCTAAGACCATAAGGTGCATAACTACCCCAGACCCTTGAAGGTGTCGACCTGTAGGCCGTGAAGTGTCGGCCTGCCCCCTATTCTGACCATCTATAACGGTCTCTAGATGAGGGATGTGTCGAGCACCTATCATGAAAGTGTCGACCTGTCTCACGTTCTACCCATTTATAACGGTCTCTATTCGAGAGATGTGTCGGGTCCCTGTAACTTGAGCGTCGACCTGTCGGTGCAAATCTAGGGAACTGACGGGTGGTTGACCATGAGGGTGTCAACCTGTCCTTGGGGTAGTCCCGACCTGTGCCATTGTTGAAATTCTTTCTACCCTTAGGATGTGCTGACTTTGACTTGTGTTGGTGTCGGCCTGCTTGGTGTTGTTGGTGAGCCTTTTTGGGTTTTTCAGGGTTGTTCTTTATAGGCTCTCCCACTTTCTCTTTTCCTTTGTTTCTAGCTTTTTCTAGGTTTGGACTAGGTGTTATTTTAGAAGTTGATGCTTCAGAAGATGAAACAAAAGTTGTTATTTTTAAGCCAAAAGCCTTTTTCTTAGTTGGCTCATATCCTAGCGCTTCCCTATTGAAGTTCATTTTAGTCCCTAGCAGAGCATTCAAGTTCTCACTTCCATCAACAAATTTTTCAAGGGCTGTTTGTTTATCTGCTAGGTCTTTTTAAAGCTTTTCATTTTCTTTCAATAGTTGAGAGTTGACTTGTTTAAATACATCAGATTTTCCATTGCATAAATTGTTGTCTTTTACATAGCTTTACATATTTAATTTCAACTCATCAATTTCATCTCTTAGGTTCTCATTTTCATCTTCCAAATCCCTCATTTCTTTCATTCCCTCTTCTAGGTTTTCATTCATTTTTCTTAGATCCTCAATTTCAGTTTCCAGGGAAGTAATCTTTTCATTAGAGGTTTGATCATGCACAATGGAGTCAGCCTTTTTCTTTAGGGCTTTATTTTCTTTTCTATATACTTCATATTTATCCATTAATTCAAAGTAAGCTTCTTCCCAATCCTTAGTAGTAAAATGTTCAAAAGGAGAGCTTACCTCACTATTCTTTTCTCCATTGGCCATCAAGCAGAGATCATCTTTCTCTTCTTCGGAGGAGCTTTCTTCATTTTCTTCCTCTTCTTCATCACTCCATGTACACACCATGGCCTGTTTCTTCTTGCCCTTCCACCTGGGCATTGTTTTCTTAACTCCTCCTGGACACTCAGACTTGATGTGTCCTGGTTTCCTACAGGAATAGTAGACAAGCTTGTCAAACTTCTAAACATTTTCAGGTGTTGGCCTGAAACTTCTTTTTACCTGAGGCTTCCTCCTCGTGAAGCCTTTACCTTCCTTTCTTAAAAATTTTTTGAACTTCCTTGTCAACATAGCAACCTCGTCCTCTTCGGAGTTGCTACTTAAAGGCTCTTCATCATCGGAAATGTCCTTGGTACTTGGCCCAACTTTGAGAGCCAGAGGCTTCTTCTTGCTTACCTCAGCCTCTTTGTTCTTGAAATTCATCTCATAGGTCATTAGGGACCCTATGAGTTCTTCCACCTTCGTGGTGGTCAAGTCTTTTGATTCTTCGACCACCGTTGCCTTTGTATGCCATGCAAGAGTTAGGGATCTTAATATCTTTCTCACGATCTCCTGCTCGGAGTAGGTCTTACCTTGCTCAGTTAAACTGTTAGTGAGCATGGTTAGCCTAGCATACATATCAGAAATAGACTCTTCGGGTTTCATTCTAAATTTTTCATATTCAGAAATAAGCAGATTGGCTTTAGTTGCACGTACCCGTTGTGTCACTTCATATATTACCTCAAGACGGTCCCACATTTCTTTTGCAGTGGCACAAGTTGACACTCTTGAGAATTCTGTAGGGTGAAGGGAGCACTGCATTATGTGCTTGGCACCCCAGTTCAGTGTTAATGTCCAAATTTGCTCCTTTGTCCATGTTTCCTCATCTTCAGGTAACTCAAATGGACCTTTACTAATCACTCGCCAGATTTCATGATACTGGGCTCTGATAAAAACCTGCATACAATTTTTCCAGTAAGGATAGTTTGTCCCAGTGAAAAAGGGAGGTTTATTTATGGAATGCCCTTCGGGCATAGGACACTTTGTCGCCATATCACTAGTTCTCTCAAGGTCGTTTGACGAAATACAGAGAGACTAGCTCTGATACCATGTGTTGAGTAGTGATCGGCGGATCTAGAGGGGAGGGGTGAATAGATCAGGCCCTTCTTTGCCCTTCTTTACGGAAATAACAGCTAAATAAAAATTGAGAGCAGTAAGGAAAGAAATAGTTGCTACCTAATGAGCTAAATGCAAGAGTGATGATCAATAGCGTTCCTACCAAGCATCTAGCGTCAAGCCACACTAGACAACAAACCACAGAACACATGTTTTTAAGGTGGTTCGATCTCTATCCAGATACCTACGTCCACCCCTCACTTCAACCAAGTGAGGCTTCACTAGTGCGAAGGCACTACCGCTGATACACAGCTTCTAACAGAGAGAAGACTCTCTCTAACCGCTGCCAAACAGCTTGAGGGTATGCAACCCAACACCCATGGACCAGTGAACACACTGACCGTCTTCCTACTCACAGGTAGGGAGCACATATAAGAGTATGTGTTTTGAGAAAAAAACAAAAGAAAAAGCGGATGAACCAGACAAGGTATTGCAATGACACTATATGAGAGAAGAGAACTCATGTCTGGAGAAGAGTGGACGAAGTCTGGCTCCTCTTCGTCTTGTTCCTAGGTCTTCACCACGACCGCAAGAGGAACGATGGATAAGCTCCTTAGCTTTCACTGCCACCTGATGAAGCTATGGATGGATGCTATCTCCTTGCTGTGAGAGCCCCTGAAGTGGAAGAAGACGGTCTGCTACGTTGCCCTTATGCCAGCAACACTAGTAGGGAGAGGTCTCTTCGAGCTCCCTTCCCGCTACTCTGCTCCTTCTCTTCTTTTTCTCCTATCTCTTTTTGTTCAGCTCTCTTGCGTGAACTGGAGCTTCTGCTATCTCCTTTATCGGTGACTCACGACATCTCCTGCATTGTCCCCTGTAGAGAGCATACCCAGAACGTCGCATCCATATTACTTGATTTGCTTCCTCAGCTCCATTGACTTTTGTCTGCCGTGCCTGCTAGTACCTGGGTAGGTAGGGAACCATATCTGCCACGGTACCGGCATCTGGAGGATTTCTCTGCCAGTTAATAAGATCTTCTGACAAGGTGAGCTTCCTAATGGCTTTTTAAGTGCTAACGGATCCTCCAAGACCAGTTGCGGATCTTGGAAAGTGGACGCAACAGGATCCAGATCCGTTCTGGACGAGCATGAAGGTGTCGACACTTTTAGACAAGGTGTCGACACATCTCGTTAGAATCTTGAAGAGACAAGGCTTCCAAGCAAGAACAGGTCGACACTTCGATGGACAAGTGTCGAGACGGGCGCCATACTCAAGTGCGGATCGTGCCACTGTGCCGAGACTTCAGTAGGAGGTGTTGAGACATATGCGCCAAACAGAGATCAAGCCCATTGCGCTAAACCCAAGGTGTCGACACTTTTTCCACAAGGTGTCGACACATGATGCCAAACAGAAGCCAGCCAGAGACGGCTCAATCACAATTTTCTTCTACATGTGTCGACACGTTATAGGAGGTGTCGACACTTTGCTCACGCCAGAGCTCAACCAAAACTGGTTCAAGGATGGTTTCTTCATGGAGTGTTGACACGTCCAGATGACAGGTCGACACTTGAGTGTCTTTCACCTGAGCTTGTCCAAATCACAACTTAAACAAAATCATTAATCACACCACACGGATTCAACAATAAACTATGGTTTGTTATCATCAAAACTAGGAGACACAACATGGCATGTGATCCATATGTCTCCTCACGTAAAAAGGAATAGATTGAACCTGATTACTCTCAAAAAAATTTAGATAATTACTATAGAAATTTGAGGAGATTAGGAAATTTGTGGTAAGAAAGTAATGGGACAGAACGTAGCCTCCAATATCCTGAAATCTGATAATGATGTGCAGTCTGAATAGTCTTCCATTGTGTTAAACTAAAAATCCAAATATCCATATGGCTAAGATCCATTCTCACGTTTATCCACTTACACTAATGAAAATTTGATTTGATATGTATTTTGAAAATCTGATTGACTGCATGGGCTGCTGCATGATCTCTCTTAAATAGTTACACTCTCCCCTTGGTGTTAAACATGAGTAGCCTGGTTGTTTGCCTTAATTGCTCTTTTCATACACCTATTCCATCTTTTTAAAAAGAAAGGTGGAGATTTGCTGCAATTATATATGTAGATATATGATTTAGGAAACTCCTTACAGTTTAGTCATAATTGGGTCCGGTCGACCGAACCATCTTATTGGTCGACCGACATGCTCATTGCTATGTTTGTTGCACAACCTTATCATTTGCATGCCTGCATAGTGTCTAATGTGCCACACCAAACAACTGTGTCTAATGGTTTTCATGTGCATCTAGGTTCATGCATTTTGAAAGAAAAATAAAAAATTGAAAATCAAAGAAAACTTAAAAATAAAGAATCATGCTGTGCAATTCCTGCTCAAATTTCTTAATCAGTTGCTCTCTCTTCATCTCCACTGCTTTTCAAAATCATATACCTCTCATACCTTGCCTTTGTATTCAAATTTTTGATGATGTCAAAGGGGGAAAAATGTGGAGTCATTGGGTGATGTTTGTTGAAATCATGTTTGCTGATCATATTTGTTGCATTAGTTGCTTAAATTGAATATTTATTCTTGAATGTTGATTTTAAATGTATGCAATGACTCATAGTTGTCATCATCAAAAAGGGGGAGTTTGTTGTATCTCTATTTTTGATGATGTCTAACTATGACTCATTGATTAATTGAGTCATGATTGTGAAGAACTGTTGGACATTGTTTGAAGAATCAAATTCATATTTTGGCCGAAATTATGTTCTATGTCATAACATTTTGCAGGTCTAATAGTCCAGGAGATTGGGTGTGTGTTAAGAAAAAGGATGCCAAAACTGTTTGGAAAAAGGGCAAAAAATCAGTCGATTGATGTCCTCAAGTCGACATATTTTTGTTTGTTGTAGCAGGCCATCCAGCTAATTTCAACAGAAAATAAGAAGTTTACTGACCAAATTCAAGCAAGACATAAGGTCATTCATCTAAATGCTCAAGAGCTATTTTGTGTGTCTACTAAGATTGAATAAAGACTGGCTAGGTGTGGATGTCAGTGGCATAACAGTAGAGTTGACAGAAGGAGAAATCAGTTGACTAAAATGTTTTCAGCCGACAGACATTTCAAGAACTCAGTCGACCTTGCAACCTCAGGTTGATAGGTATTCTAGCTTCTCAGCAAGAAGACCCAACTAAGGCCAGCTAGTGTAAATTAAAAGTATGGAGTTCTTCTTATGAGCTGGTAATTATCTTTTCAGACTTTTGAAATGATGCATTGAAGAAGGATAGTGTGAAGAAAGAAGTTAGACAAGCTAGCAACTAGCAATCAACCAAGCACCCACAGTGCAAGACCAAGTCAACTTGCCTTGAACACCAAGTCGACTCAAGGCTTATCAGAATACTGATTTTGGCAAATGATCAAAGAGCAAGTCGACTTGGTATCGTCACCAAGTCGACTCACAAGTGGGAAACTAGCAAATGATCAAAAGAAAAAGTCAACTGATCTTATAAGCTCAAGGCCAGCAAGTAGCAATTCAGCAATAGCAATTGTTCGTTGGAAGGCTGCTAGTTGATGAGTCAACACAGCTAAAGCCAGTTCATCAGGGTGAGCCGACGCAAGTGGAGTCATTGCGTCGATGCAGCAAAAGCCAGCAACAGACTATAGATATCAAAGGGTCGACACCTGAGTCGACCCCCTTTGGGTTGAGTTCTGTTATACCCAAACAAAGGCCTGGAAACAGTAAAGAGTCGACTCTAAGAGTCGACCCCTTCCAGAATGGGACTCAAGCAGGCAGCGAGTCCCACACTAGGCACATGATCCAAACTCAATCATTGGCAGATGATCCCAGGTACGTGCCCTGGGTTCTGGAAAACTTTTACGAGAGAATAGTCAGCTTTTACACGTGGTCCAATCAGATAAGGCTGGGAAATAAACCATATCTATTATTTTTCTGCCTTGGAGAAGAAGCATCTACGTGTGATGCGTGAGCATCATTGGCAAGCCAATGAGTGGCCATCGTACCTTGAATCTGGTGCTTTCCAAAGGACTGAATGGCTCCGATTGAATCTATTAGGATTAAAGGCTTAGATTCCACCTCCCTTGCATAAAAATGTTGCGATCACCATTTGGCAGTTTTAAGGTGAGCTCATTTTAGTGATAGCATAAATTCGAAGAAGGAATCCTAGCTCGTCCAGAATAAGAAAAAGAAAAGGGAAAGAGTTAGGTTGAAAAGAAGGCTACTGTGGGTTGAAGAGTTTGTAGAGAGCATCCGCCATCGAAGGTGCCATAGAAAGAAGAGAGTGAGAGAGAAGAAAAAGAGAGAAGATCTGCACGAGGCTTAAGAGAGATCAAGAAAGCATTTAGAAAAATAGAAAGAGAGAGAAGCAGCTGAAGACGAGAGAAAGAAGGAGAGCTTACTCAGAAGAACCTACTACATTTACAATCACAGTTTTCATTGTTCCATCTTATGTCTTTTGATTTCTTGAATTTACGGTACTCTGCTTTGATAGCGTGTTTAACAGTGCGATGTTAGCACAGGCTCAGCTCGGCTGAGCACATTTGCGTGTGTGTGTGTGCTACTGGGTTTCAGACCCAGAGCGGTTGGGGTTCGTCCCCATTGTTGTTGTGTTAACAGTGTGAGGAGTGTTCTCCTCGTGGGGAGTTGTTCCCCGTGTGTATGCAGGCATCGCCCTGCGTGTGTAGTGGAGCGTGGCTCCGTGTGTGTAGGAATTCATCCCCGTGCTGTTTAAACAGTAGTGAAGTCTCACTCAGTTGAGTGAGGGGTGGACGTAGGGAGCCCGGTGTGGTCCAAAACCACCATAAAAGTGTAGTGCCTTTGTGAATGCTTGTGAGATTGCTCAATATCTTCTATCTCCATTCATAGGTTTGTTCAAAACACACCACACACTATTTTGGTTGTTCGATGTGCATATATAATGCAACACGCTCTTGATATTCACACACATACATTGTGAAGTTTTCTCTCACACATATCACTGCATGTGAATCTGTCTATCTGCTATTTGAACAATTATCTCAACACATACCAAGTACATTTCCATGGTATTCCAAGGTTGCTTCCGAAAGATAATAAGTGTATGAATGCAGTCCGCTATGTGTTTCATCTGAGATCCAATGATCTCAGTTCATGTTTTAAATTGGTCTAAAGTTTTTAGAGGGTTCTATTCACCCCCCCCTCTAGATCTGCTTGTTGCACTAAGGGACCTAACACTACTCCTGAATGCTACCTTATAAATATCTTCTTCCTTGATTTTCAGTTGATGATAACCAGACCTAAGGTCAATCTTGGAGAAACAATGAGCTCCAGAGATTTGATCAAACAATTCATCAATTCTTAGTAGAGGGTACTTATTCTTGATAGTCAATTGCTTCAACTTCTTATAATCAATACACAACCTCATAGATCCATCTTTCTTCTTCACAAAGAGAACATGTGCTCCCCAAGGTGATGTACTAGGTCTGATGAATCCCTTCTCTGACAATTCCATCAATTGCACATTTAGTTCCTTCAACTCAGCATGTGACATTCTATAAGGAGTTTTGCATACCGGGGCTGCTCCTGGTATAAAATCAATTGAGAATGAAACTTCTCTCTCAGGTGGTATCCCAGGTAACTCATCGGTAAATACATCAGAATATTATCTAACAATAGAGATTTCCTCCAGAATGGGTTTCTTGGGTTAGATCATATGGACAGAAGCCAAGAATGCAACACATCATGTAATACCCTGGATTCTTATTGGGTCTTTTGGATCCTTTTCGGGGAGTTTCGGATCGCTTTTGTGAGTCCTGAGTTAAGTTTTACCATCCACGTGGATTTTTCTCTCGTACAAGTTACGGAACCCTGTAGTGGGTTTATTCTTCAGTTCATCAACTCGAGGATGTTACAGCTGCGATGTACTCTTTGAAAGGATCGTTTCGGCTATTTTTTCGCATTTTTTGAATTAGGGGTTTTTCGGCACAAAAATTGGAATTTTGGAAAATTAGGAAAATTCCTAATTTTCTTTCTATTTAACCTTCCTCACCCTCTCTCCTCCCTCGTTTCTCACCTCTCTTTCTCTCTCTCATTCTCTCTCCTCTCTGGTTCTCTCGACGTAGGGTGCACACCGTTGCCGAGCTGGCCGAGGCGGGGACGCGATGGAGTGAACCTGGAGCGTGATGGGGCGAAGGATTGAGTGTGGCGTAGCGCGATCCCTCGGTGGATTCAAAGCCGGCGCGGTTCGTTGTTTTGGTGGATTTCGGCACGGTTTAGTCACTTTGGCGCACGAAATCGTCGGTGGAGGTAGGGAAATGGATCACCTACTTCTTTTCTACATTCCCTTGAAGTTTCACGCCGAACGGTGAGCATACGAGTGAGTTTCCTTCAAGTTCGGGAAAATCATGCTTTTGGGGTGTTCGCAGGGTTCGCCGAAAAATGGTGACAATTTTTAGATCAGTTGGTATCAATCGAACCCCTGGAATGTCAACGTTCAAGATCCGCTGATTTCGTGTTGATTGGTTGTCATTTGGGGCCGGTACGAGCCCGGGAACCCTGGTGACTCAATTAGGGTCAATTCGGTGAAATTGCCCGTTTCAAGCCGTTTGTGCGTTATTTTGACCCCTTCCGGAGTGTGGAAGGTCGGTATTATCATTGTAGTTGTTTCCCCCTTTGATCAGAATCGAACGGGGCGTGGAATTGGGCTCGGAGATTAGGGTTTGACCAATTTTTCACCGTGACCGGTCGACCGGATGGGTTGGGCTGGTCGACCGGCGGTTGCCCGTCGGACTGTGTTGGTCCGGTCGCTGGTCCGATCGCTGGTCCGGTCCACTGACCACACTGGGCCGGTAGACCGACCCTGTCAGGTCGACCGACCCCATACTCCAGGTCGACCGAAAATCTATATTTTCGTTCGTTTTGGGTCCTGGTCGGTCTGGTTGAGACCAAATGACCGACCTATGGCCTCGCGAGTGTCCTGGACACCCGGTGAATTCTGTGTCCGTGTTTCTAGGATGTCGGGAAGTGCCGTGTTACTTCAATTAGCGTGCCCATAGGGATGTGTGTCACGGGCTCTGTGCTGCACTCAATCGAGTCACCGTGTATCGGTATGAGTGCGGTGGGGTTCCCCCGCATGTGAGTGGCCTGCCTTGAGTTCTCGTCTTGAGGGGACGGTTTCGACGATTTGTGGTCTGCCTCGGTATTCATGTTGCCGTAGTTTTAGACCTAGTCAAGAATTTATGTCGGTTTGCCTTGGTGGCCCAACCTTCATGCGTTTCCTCGCTGTAGCGCGCCTTTCTTAGGCCGCTACATGTCGTTTGACTTAGGTCAATGTTTTAGGGCGGTTAATGTTGCAGTTGTCTCTTGGACTACCTAGTCCGTGTGGCGGATCTATATTAGACTGCTTTGGTGGTTTGTCCGAATAGGTCAGTTCAGGGTTGACTGAGTTTAGGGGCCTGGTTCTTGACCGCTACAGTCGCCTAGCGGCCCATTCTATGACCGCCAGCGTATGTTCCTCCGCTTAATTCCTGCGTGTCGTTTCCCGACGTGTTGGTTTTCAAGTGCCTTGGCTTGACCTCGTGGTTTACCCATTGTCTCGTGGATGTCTTTTGATGTCTTATGAGTGCTATAACCATGTTATTAGATAGCCAGGCATACCCTGCTATTGGGTAGGTTTCTATATCGCTTTAGAGTCGTTGTTAGGTTCTGGTCAACCCGGTGAGACCCAGTGGTTGACAAGTAACCTTGTGTGTGTCTCGACTATTTTGAATAGCTCGAGACAGTGGTTCTGGATGCGTTGAGGTGTTGTCTCACCTCGGTTTGCATGTCCAGATGTGCTGAGGGTCTTGGTGTTCCCTCATGTCCCCGTGTGTCATTTTACGCGGTCATGTCGTTTCCTCTGGCTTAGGATTAGACCGATTGGCAGCTTGTTCAGTTTTGCACAATGATCTTGACTCCGAGTCGTGAGACTCAAGGATCGTTGTAGTAGTAGGTCTAGTTGCCTCATCCTGAGTCTGTCGGTAGTTGTCTTGCTACCTCGGTGCTTCGTTGTACGTGCGATAGTGCTTCCATGCCTGTCTGTACTACAACACTCTTGTTTCAGAGTTCTGTGTCTAGTGAGCCTCCACTAGTCATAGCCTTACAACACGTTATGGCGTGTCGGCCCATGTGGCGGGGTAGTTCCCGAGATACGGTTTTTAAGCTAGTTCTGTGGGCCACCGGTTCAACTTTAGCATCCTGCGGAGGGGGAAAACTAGCTAGAGGCCTGGCTTAGGCAAGAGCCAATGTGTGCATACGTGGTTAGGGGCTTGGACTTTATCCGACGGGTGTGACCCTGACTACTCACTCGCGATTGTAGTTCCTGGTTTTGGTTCTGACAGTGTCTTAGTCTCTGTCATCTTGTAGGTATCGTAGACGAGACACTTGTAGGCACAACATAAGACGTCAGTGGACGCAGTTGGCTGTTCTTCTAGTGAGGGGGTGCTTCCATCACGTGACGCGTGACTCTTGCATTTCTCGTGCGTCGTGACCTTTCCGGGTTAGCCCTCTCGTGGTCTCGCCCGAGGTCAGTGTTGTGTCATGTGCATGACGTTCTAGTCGTGTGTGTGTGTGTGTGGTTGTGTTTAGAAGAGCGTGCACGGTAATCGAGTCGTGTAGGCTTTAGTGTTCTATGTCTTTCTATGTCCTTTCTAGGCTTTTCGCCTGTCTTCATAGGCCTTCACCTAGGGCCTTGTGCTGTGTCAGTAGATCGGTAACTCTTGACTTTGTGAGATCAGGGTTGGCCTTTCTGTTGCTATTCGGAGTAGCTTAAGGAGCCGAGGTTAGTTCGGCAGCCGTGTTTTACTCGGTATGGATTTTCCCTTTTTTTTAGTTGTTCCTACTCCTTCCGTTTCTGATTTTTCTTTTACAGCTTTCTAGTAGTAGTCTCCTGCTTTTCCTACTTTACTACTACTACTATTGTTTTAGCTGTTGTTCCGTGTTACTGCGTTATATTTCAGTGGGGATCCGCGTGACCCCTACTGGGCCAGTCACACGAGGCTCACCCCTGCTTTTCAGGTGTGGTCGTCTTTGCTTCCTCGCGATTGCTTGTGTGACAAGTTCGTAGTTGCCAGCGGTACCTGCGCCGGGCTTCCCCCGACTTCAGTGTACGTCTTTTTTCAGTTGGACTGTACTTGTCTTTCCTTTGGACTGGACTCTGGTATAATTGTTAACTTTAACTATTAATTAAAAAGTAATTTTATTTCTGCTACTTGTTGACACCCGTTTTTTGCCGATAAGTTGAGTCATTCCTCTTACTCCCATTTGTTGATGCCTCGAGTTGTCCATCACTCGTTGAGCTATTTTTAGGCATGTTTTGGGCCAGTTTTATGGGTAGCCTCCCTCCCTGGCTAGGTTTGTTTTAATTCAGGGCTTAACGGGCCTTGGTTTTGGGTTTTTTGGGCTTTTCTTTGAGTTTCAACACCCATGTACATGTACGGTTCTTCCCTGGCCTCTCAATAAATGTGCGGTTGCCTGTGGACCGTCCATCTATTTTGGAATATTTTGGTTAATTTTCTGAATTTTCACCGACAAGCTTTTGTGCGGTCCTCTCCTGGCCGTTCCACATGATGGACGGATGGATAGTAGATGTTCATCTCTCAGAGTCCTGCGCTTGATGGTTTTCTCAGATAATTATCCAATTAATCTATTTATCACCGATAAGGCTAGAACGGTTTGTCTTTGGCCGCTCTACCTTTGAACGGTCTCATCTGAGCCGTTCATCTCTGAGAGTCCAACGATGAAGGTTTCGATCAGTTCAATGGATAATTTAGATTATTTATGATATATTTTAAATTTTCACCGACAGGGTTGGACGGCTAGGACATGACCACACATCCAGTTGAGCGGTCTATCGTAAGACCGTTCATCCGCTCGATTCCTGAATTTCAACAGATTTTATCTCTTTATCGGTGGTTTTATTCCCAATTTCTCCCGTCATTTTCTCCGTGAATAATGAACCATTTTGAGTGCCGTTTCGATTGGATAAAGGATAATTCAATTATCTTGACTTTTTGTTTGATTATCTTGACCTGAAAATGTTTCTAAACCCTAGTTTCGAGTTAGGACTTTAGGTGCTCTATAAATAGACCCTAAAAGGCCAGGTTTGAAAAGGGGGAGATTTTTGGTCTACGGCGAAACCTTGCCGCATTTTTGAGCGACCTAGCACCAAGGAGGGAGGCTTTCCACATCTATATAAGCCTCCGGTTCAGGGAGTAGTCTAGTTTTTTTAAGTCTTGTATGTTTGATACGTTTCGTCCTCTTTTCCATTGCATGCATCACTTTTCTCATTTTCTCCCCACGTTTCTCTTCATTTACATTGCCATGCACACACCCACCCAAGTTTATGACACCCTAAGGGTTTAAAATCCCCCAGGTATCCCCCTTTCCACTTATTCATGTTCATTTCTTATTATTTTGGCATCTACTACACTTTTCAGTTCTAATCTAGGTTTTCTCTTTATGTTTTCACGTCGTTTTGCAGGTCAGCAATCCCTAGCACGAGGCCCATCCCCTCTGGTCGGCCGGAGAGGGTGGAGGTTGGACCTTTTGTGACTTCTGGCTTGGTGGTCTTGTGCGGTTCTCTATAGTCCATTCAAGAAGACGTACGGTGCAGCTTGGACTGTCCTTCTTCTTCTTGCGGTCGTGATAGAGCCGTTCAACTTCCAGGAGTGCTTCCTCCCGTATCTTCTGCAGCGTTCTTAAACGGTCTATCGTAAGACCGTGCATCTTATAGGCGGGTCTTCCTGAACCGTCCATCTTCTCAGCGCTGCAGGTCAGGCGAGTACCTCTCCCTCTTTCCAAGGAACGACATGTTCATCATGTCTGGCACCTTGGTGGCGATCACCGGTTCTTACACCTGCCTTTTCTTCTGTCTTCACTCGTTTCCCATGTTGGATATGGTAGCATAGTCATTAGGAAGGCATTAGAAGAACGAACTGGGAGGAGAAATATATCTACACCCTTCTTTTGTGGCGATCACGGTGGGACCCCTAGTGCCCATCGTGTGGGTGATTTGCTGACCCCTTCTCTCGTTGTGTTAGTCTTTTTCTTGAGGTGATTGCAGGTTGGGTTGCATTTTTTACTTTCTGGAACTTGAACGGTTCTCACAGAGCCGTTCATCCCCTGTGCGGCTATACGTCCACCATCCCTCTCTACGAATAGTGCCAGTTCTCCTGCAAGCGTCCTGTCATAGACGGCCTCCTATCGACCGTCCACACTTCCGAACGGCCTATCTCTGGCCATCCATCTTTCTGGCACAGGTACGCTTCGGTTGGTCTGGTTGCAGGTACACGGTTGCTGGAGATCCGTTCCATAGCTTACGCGGCTGTCCACAGACCGCTCTTCCTGGTACGTCTCTCATCTCTGCCGTCCTTTATTTTCAGCATTATGTGATTTTATTTTACAGTTATTCAGCCATTCTGTTGCTCCCTGGCTTATGCGGTTCTGTACAGACCGTCTATCCCTTTGAGCGGTCTTATATAGACCGTCCTTGTGGTGCTACAGATCACCTGTACTTCATTTTGATTGTCATATTCCATGATATTCATGATCTTTGGTGCTGGTTGTTGATCTCCCCCTGCTCCCATATTATTGTTGCATGATTGTTTTCATTGCTTATATATTTGATTGATCATTGGTTGATAGTTGCTAGGCTAGATTTTGCACGCACTCCGGTGCACATAGGAGCATCCATCTCTTTCATAGTAGTTGCATTCCTACCAAGGTAGGGTTTTCTCTTGTTTCCATACTCCTTGGAGCCGACTAGGGGACCTTGCTGAGGACCTCCGTAAGCCCCAGTGAGATGTGGATTCCCACACAGACGCCGGGCAGGTTGTACCGTATCCACCCCCAGTCTAGGGTTTGCATCCGCGAGCGAGAGATCCCTGTAGTGATGGGGACATCACCTCCCATGCCCACGTTCACAGCTCGTCTCCGCGTCCCGGTTGCATCCGGCATGGTCTAGTCATTTAATTTTGAGTCCTTTATAATTTTTATTTGAGTCATTTGATGTATTTTCCCTTTTATTTGAGTCATGTTCCTAGGTCTTGTGTTCATTTCCCTAAGTTTGAGTGTCATTAGGTTGTCTAGTTAGCTATTGGGCCCAACTCATTGGGCTTGGCCCAAGGGCTCTCCCCTACCCCCTCGGTTATTTGTCATTAAGTCAATTGTCAGGGACTTTTGTAGAAATGTGGGTTGCCTATATATAGGACCCCATTTTCTCCATTTGAACTAATGAAACAATGAATGAAAAAACTTATCATTTTGAGAGTTAGCACTTCTTATCTAGTGGAGAGATTCTATTTTTTGGGTGAGAAACCCTAGGGGAGAGATTCCCCACCCTTCCCTCTCTTAATCTCTCTTTTTCACGCCACTTTCTCTCTCCTCAACACCCAAATTCGAATTTTCTTCTCTCTCCTCCCTTCCCAACCACCTCCACTCCCCACCTACCCCATTTAAGCCTCTTCCCATTCCCCACAACCCTCATCAATACTCCACCCCTTCCCAAGACCCCCTCCACCAATCCTCTCCTCACCATCCAACCCGCAACTACCCCTCCCACTTTCCCAAGCACCCTTCCCACTACCCCAAGCACCCCTTCCCTTCCCCAACACAACCCCCCCATTCCCAAGACAAAAAATTAACCCCACCCTTAAACCTATTTTCGAATATCCTTTCCCTCTCTCCATTCCAACCAAATTCGCAGCCCCCACTACCACCATCTATTGGACCCTTTTCCAGACCTTATTCTCCACCTCCCACACCTTAGAACACCCCCTCCAAGACCCCCTTACAACCAGGGGTCACTCCCACACTCATCTACCCCCTTCCCCTTCTTCTTTCTTGGTCATTGGAAGCTACTTCGAAGTTGTAGTTTGCTGTCCAGAGGTTACAGATGAACCCGCAACTTGCATCGGCGACCATGACTTTCTCCAGACGAGTTTGAAGACCCAAGAGCCATCTTCGGAAGTGTCTACCAGTCTCCTTCGCAACAGAAGTGGTTTCATCTTCTTCCGATCTCCGAGCCGTCCAGGAGGTCCATTCTCCCACAACTGCGCAGTTCTGCCTCAGCTGAGGACCTGAGCCAGATTAGAAGCTCTGCCACGACGAACCCCGAATGAATCACACCACGAGTTCTTCTTCAAAGTTCTTCATCGCCCAGTCGACTTCCAGAATCAAGAAACAGAACTTCATTCGGCATTCGTGATCTAGAGTTCTCATTTTTCTCCCTCAGCTACGCAGATCTGCTACTCATAGTCTGCACCGACCAGTCACCATTGTTCTATATCCCCTAGTCTTCTCCGACATCGGTTGGCTTCCCTGTTAGTTTTACTGCGAAGAGGACTCGTCCAAGATTCCAACGACTCTGACGGCGCTTGATTCCGAGGTCTGGAACTACCGAGGCATCCTCTGCAACCTGCTGTTGGAAACCAGGAGCTAGCTCTGCAGAGATCCTGATCCAGAGAGAAAGCTTCACCACGACAAACCCCGGAGGAATCAGGCCACGAGCTCTTCTGCAAAGTTCTTCCTCTCCATGTCTACTTTCAGAACCAAGAAGCGGAACTCCGTTCGGCATCTTGCAATAGAACTTACCAATTTTCTTCCTCAGGCATTCGACTATACTTCCCACTGTCTGCATCGACCACTCCTCACTTTTCTGAGTCCTATGATCTTCACCGGCATCTTTTGGCATCCTCGTTTGTTTTTCTGTAAAGAGGACTCACCCACGGTTCCAACGGTTCCAACGGCGACTGATTTGGAGTTCGGGAACGGTCGGGGCAGCCGCGTCTTCCTGCTGTTAATAGTCTGTTGCAGACAGTCCAAGATTCAGCAACCCTGTTCGTACTCCAGCCCAGGCCGCCAGCGACCCCTGAAGAAATTGACAAAATTAAGAGGCACTTCTGTTCCAGAGACGAAGAGATCCGCACTGGTCTCACACTCAGAGAAATTCCAGAGAGAGTTCTGCGACCTCCACACCCTCTGTCCGTCAGCTATTATAGAGAGAAGGCTGATTCGGTGTCATCACTTCTTCATCACTCTTAGCACTAGTTTCCCCTCCCCGCTTGGCCGGCTGAAGGCCCCTCCCTGTGTGGAGGTAGTGTTTGGATGTAACTATCATCTTCCCTTCCCCACGATCCCCCCTTGCATGGGGTGTAGTGTTGTAATAGCTTAAACAGGTCAAGCTACCCCGGCACGGCGTGTGGGGAACCCACGCTTCCCCGCTCGCCCTCGTCTCCGAGCGGGACTAGTTTCTTCAAACCGGTAGAGTAAGTGCTCTATAACCTTACTCTAATTCATGCTTGTTCTTTCAATATTAGTTCATAGTTCCGCTGGCCGTGAGAGTGAGAGCTCGATCCTTAAGCCCCGTTACTTTGAGTGATCACCGTGGGAAGAGAGAGTAACCTGGTGCCTTTGGCACTTTGTCGGCCCCATTGAATTGGGCATCCACAACCTTTGGGATTCAAATCTTGGCCTTGCTGGCCCTCTACCAGCAAGGGCCCAACCCCTCAACCTCACCTTGGCATTGCCAAGTTACCCCGGGTCTTGGTGAGCAACGGGTGAGCAGTCGTCGACATCGGTCCGTTTGATTGCGATTGTGCTTATTTTTTTAAGTCCTAGGTTGTGTCACATCAATTGGTATCAGAGTAAGTTCACAACTTGTCTCTCCACAAGTTGGTCCTAGGGCATGTTTATGCATTTAGAGTCCTCAGTTACATCTCCCATGTCCACTAGAATAGCCACTTCATACCTGTCATATCCATCCCCATCAACTTTCCCAATAAGCCCAAATCCTCATGGAAGCTCCACTGCCAACAAAGTGGGTAGCAACACCTCTATCGTAGAAGCCCTACCTAATGTCCTTAATCGGCTTGAAGATATCATGTCTCGACTCGACCGACTTGAAGGAAATAGCCGTGTACCAAGAGTGAATGAGAGTGACCTTTGGGGAAATCTAGAAACCATATTTTTAGAACACTTGAAAATCAAAACCCCCGCCTTTGATGGATCCAACAGCCCAAGCCTTTACCTCGATTGGGAGATTTCCCTAGACCAATTCTTTAAAGGTTGCCCCTTGAACGAAGGAAGGAGAATGAGGCTAGCCAAGGCACACGTCTCCAAACAAGCTAAAACTCATTGGTTAGTTGTGGAAGGTTTGAGAAAGATCCGTAGGGAGGCTCCAATTAGCACTTAGGATGAGATGAAGACCGAGCTTAGAAAAACCTACACTCTCCAACCCTCTCCCTCCTACTCAAATCACCAAAGTCCAAGGAGCACTTCAACTCCATCATCCCCACCCAGTCAATCCAAGACCCCAATCACCCATTCCCCACCACTTCCCATCTCTCCTACCCCAACCACTACATTTACACCCCACCTCCAAGTCCACACCACAACCATAGGTCCCCATACCCAATTGGGCCCCATGACCAACTCTCCACCTAGGCCCATGGTAACCCTCACCACTACCTCTCTATCACCCCCAAAAGGGGACACTCCTCCCAAAACCAATCAACCCAAACCCCTTCATCCCACCCATCTTCCTCTCCCTACCCCAATCCAACTCCCACCAAAGCCTCCACTACTACCCTTACCTATCCTAACCCAAGTTTCCCACTACCTACCACCCCGGATACACCATGCCCCAATCATCACCACACCCTCAAAAGCCCCTCTCACCTCCTTGGAAGAAGAACCCATACCCGATCTAATAGTGGTGAACACCCCAAACCCACTCCCTACCTTGGAGGAAACCCATGACCAAGAAGAAGAAGAAGCATCACATGGTGACCTTCACGTTACACCACCCTCTCTAGTTAGGGCCAAACTCATCTTAGAGGAACCCCTTATTAGTTGGCTAAAGAAGAGCCCAATAAGAGAGATCACGGCCCACGATTGCCTTCCCATAAAGAAAAACCTTCCCATAGTGCACATCTCCTCCTATCACACCATAATCCAAACATCCTACCAAGTGGAAACCTTAGAGGACCTTCTCAAGGGCTTAGCTTGGCAATATGAGTTGACCGGCTTGTTGACCCCCATGGCCCACCAATCTAGGAGCCTTGACCTCCTACACCTTTGTGTCGGGTCTATCACCTCGGTTTGCACCATTGGATGCTACACTAGTGACCTCCTTCTATTCCTCCCCACACCCGAGGAGCCCGACCTTCTCCTCAATCTGGAGCTTCTTATATCGGGTGGAAAGTCAAGCCCTTCCCTCATGGTCGACCCACTCACAAAGAACTTCGGCCCAATTGTCTCATTAGAGGAGAATGACCCACCACCACTTGAGGATCTTGAGGACATAGGGCCCCTCCCCTTCGATAACCCTTTTTATGATCCCTTCCAATGGGGGTCAAAGAACCCATGGGACCCAACCACCTTATCCACCACCCACCTTTCCCTATCCCAACCCACCATGTTTGACCCAATCCACCCCATCCTAGACCCGGGTTGCCCCTTGGGAGCCATGACCTTAGGTCACATATCCCTAGGTAATAAGGTTGTGCCCCACCCCATGATGACCACCTTCTTAGATCCATTCGATCCTTTTCAATGGGAGTTCAAAGGTTGTCCCACATCTATACACATGGAAGTCACCTTTGGGAAAAACATGCATGTGTCTAGGCTTACAAAACCCCTTGGCATGAACATTATGTTGGGTCCATTCATTCATATCACCCACATGTCAAGTAGAAAGTATGAGTAGTCCATATTCGGATGTCATGGTCCACCCTCATTCATCATGGGTCTTAAGCATGTCAAAGGCATCTACGGATGTCCGGGTCCCCCGATATTTATCACCAATTTGCATGATAGGGCCACCTACGGGTGCCCCGGCCCACCTAGGCTGACCAAAGACTACACTGCATCATTACATGATAGATCTACTTTTGGTTGCCCAGGTCCACCCATCACTCCTAGAATGTCTACATTCACAACATGGCATGAAGAGATCCGCAAGCACATTAGCATGAAGAATGTGACTGATAAAAGGGTGGCCGACTCTCATCGGCGTCACCAAGAATTCCACATGGGTGACTTTGTGATGGTGAGGAAGGAGAGGCTCTCCCCGGGAGTCATCTCCAAATTGAGGCTATGTGGGGCTGGTCCCTTCCAGGTCCTGAGGCGCATTGGCGCTAATGCCTATGAGTTAGATCTCCCCGAGGAGTATGGAGTGAGTCCCACATTCAATGTAGCCGACCTAGTGCCTTATAAGGGACCCACGGTGGTACCTAGTGAGTATATTGAGCCTATTCCCACCATTGAGAGAGCACCCACCCGTGAGGATAGTCCACCAGCCTGTAGAGCCCAGCGTGAGCGTATTGAACGAATATTGGATGAACATGTCACTACCACTAGGAGCAAGGTATACGAGTGCTATCTCGACAGGTGGATGGATTGGTCTTGTTCGGAAGACTTGAGGGCAGTACCACTTCTACACCCTCCAAGGAGGGAAGGACACTTACTCGACAGAGTCGAGTTCTCCGCACCCCGGGAGTATGATGGGGACATCACCTCCCATGCCCACGTTCACAGCTCGTCTCCGCGTCCCGGTTGCATCCGGCATGGTCTAGTCATTTAATTTTGAGTCCTATGTAATTTTTATTTGAGTCATTTGATGTATTTTCCCTTTTATTTGAGTCATGTTCCTAGGTCTTGTGTTCAGTTCCCTAAGTTTGAGTGTCATTAGGTTGTCTAGTTAGCTATTGGGCCCAACTCATTGGGCTTGGCCCAAGGGCTCTCCCCTACCCCCTCGGTTATTTGTCATTAAGTCAATTGTCAGGGACTTTTATAGAAATGTGGGTTGCCTATATATAGGACCCCATTTTCTCCATTTGAACTAATGAATCAATGAATGAAAAAACTTGCCATTTTGAGAGTTTACACTTCTTATCTAGTGGAGAGATTCTATTTTTTGGGTGAGAAACCTTAGGGGAGAGATTCCCCACCCTTCCCTCTCTTAATCTCTCTTTTTCACTCCACTTTCTCTCTCCTCAACACCCAAATTTGAATTTTCTTCTCTCTCCTCCCTTCCCAACCACCTCCACTCCCCACCTACCCCATTTAAGCCTCTTCCCATTCCCCACAACCCTCATCAATACTCCACCCCTTCCCAAGACCCCCTCCACCAATCCTCTCCTCACCATCCAACCCCCAACTACCCCTCCCACTTTCCCAAGCACCCTTCCCACTACCCCAAGCACCCCTTCCCTTCCCCAACACAACCCCCCCATTCCCAAGACAAAAAATTAACCCCACCCTTAAACCTATTTTCGAATATCCTTTCCCTCTCTCCATTCCAACCAAATTCGCAGCCCCCACTACCACCATCTATTGGACCCTCTTCCAGACCTTATTCTCCACCTCCCACACCTTAGAACACCCCCTCCAAGACCCCCTTACAACCAGGGGTCACTCCCACACTCATCTACCCCCTTCCCCTTCTTTTTTCTTGGTCATTGGAAGCTACTTCGAAGTTGCAGTTTACTGTCCAGAGGTTGCAGATAAACCAGAAACTTGCAGCGGCCACCAGGACTTCCTCCGGATGAGTTTGAAGACCCAAGAGCCATCGTCGGAAGCGTCTACCAGTCTCCTTCGCAACAGAAGTGGTTTCATCTTCTTCCGATCTCCGAACCATCCAGGAGGTTCATTCTCCCACAACTGCGCAGTTCTGCCTCGGCTGAGGACCTGAGCCAGATTAGAAGCTCTGCCACGACGAACCTCGAATGAATCACATCACGAGTTCTTCTTCAAAGTTCTTCATCGCCCAGTCGACTTCCAGAATCAAGAAACAGAACTTCATTCGGCATTCGTGATCTAGAGTTCTCATTTTTCTCCCTCAGCTACGCAGATCTGCTACTCATAGTCTGGACCGATCAGTCACCATTGTTCTGCATCCCCTAGTCTTCTCCGACATCGGTTGGCTTCCCTGTTAGTTTTACTACGAAGAGGACTCGTCCAAGATTCCAACGACTCTAACGGCGCTTGATTCTGAGGTCTGGAATTCTCGGGACATCCTCTGCAACCTGCTGTTGGAAACTAGGAGCTAGCTCTGCAGAGATCCTGATTCAGAGAGAAAGCTTCACCACGACAAACCCCGGAGGAATAAGGCCACGAGCTCTTCTGCAAAGTTCTTCCTCTCCATGTCTACTTTCAGAACCAAGAAGCAGAACTCCGTTCGGCATCTTGCAGCAGAACTTACCAATTTTCTTCCTCAGGCATTCGACTCTACTTCCCACTGTCGGCATCGACCACTCCTTACTTTTCTAAGTCCTATGATCTTCAACGGCATCTTTTGGTATCCTCGTTTGTTTTTCTGTAAAGAGGACTCACCCACAGTTCCAACGGTTCCAACGGCGACTGATTTGGAGTTCGGGAACGGTCGGGGCAGCCGCGTCTTCCTGCTGTTAATAGTCTGTTGCAGACAGTCCAAGATTCAGCAACCCTGTTCGTACTCCAGCCCAGGCCGCCAGCGACCCCTGAAGAAATTGACAAAATTAAGAGGCACTCCTGTTCCAGAGACGAAGAGATCCCCACTGGTCTCACACTCAGCGAAATTCCAGAGAGAGTTCTGTGACCTCCACACCCTCTGTCCGTCAGCTATTATAGAGAGAAGGCTGATTCGGTGTCATCACTTCTTCATCACTCTTAGCACTAGTTTCCCCTCCCCGCTTGGCCGGCTGAAGGCCCCTCCCTGTGTGGAGGTAGTGTTTGGATGTAACTATCATCTTCCCTTCCCCACGATCCCCCCTTGCATGGGGTGTAGTGTTGTAATAGCTTAAACAGGTCAAGCTACCCCGGCGCGGCGTGTGGGAAACCCACGCTTCCCCGCTCGCCCTCGTCTCCGGGCGGGACCGATTTCTTCAAACCGGTAGAGTAAGTGCTCTATAACCTTGCTCTAATTCATGCTTGTTCTTTCAATATTAGTTCATAGTTCCACTGGCCGTGAGAGTGAGAGCTCGATCCTCAAGCCCCGTTGCTTTGAGTGATCACCGTGGGAAGAGAGAGTAATCCGGTGCCTTTGGCACTTTGTCGGCCCCATTGAATTGGGCATCCACAACCTTTGGGATTCAAATCTTGGCCTTGATGGCCCTCTACCAGCAAGGGCCCAACCCCTCAACCTCACCTTGGCATTGCCAAGTTACCCCGGGTCTTGGTGAGCAACGGGTGAGCAGTCGTCAACATCGGTCCGTTTGATTGCGATTGTGCTTGTTTGTTTAAGTCCTAGGTTGTGTCACATCATGTAGAGTCACACAGTTCCTCATTTCCCACCCTAGTTATGTACCTTGTGGTTGAGCGGATTCATATAATAATTAAATCCACTAAGGTCCTACAAGAAGAATTTAAAAATTGCCGTGCATCATATGATAACTTGATTGCTTGAGTGCTTGACTCTCCTCTCCATTGGATGCTTGGTTGTTTGAGGTTTTGCTTTGGTTAGGATTGATTGCTCTAGTCTTGAGGTGTTTAGTGTATGTGGAGTTGTCTTTTTCCCTCAGGATCATCTCCTAGGGTCAGTTCTCATTTCCATTCTTACTTTAATCCTTTGTTTGATTCATCATCTCCCATGTCATCATACGACTTCTCCCAGTCCCATGAGGACTCTCTTCCTCGCGGCCTTCTTGAGGACCCATCTAGGGTCACCCATATGCAGGGAGGAGAGGGGACTGCCCCTCCCCTCCCGACCATTCTTGGCGAGGGTTCCCAACCCTCTCTTTCCAATCCATCCATTCAGAATCCGGCCAATCAAATTCTCAACATGATGGCCCAGCTGGACCCTACCCAGCTCCATCTTATCCAGCAAGCCTTGCAGGGGGCCGATGCCCCGACTTTAGCTCCTTCTCGTGGCATGAATGCTGTTGCCACTACATCTTCTGTTGTTGGGACCACCTCTGTGGCCCCCATTGACCTTACTCCCACCCATCCTCAGATCCTTCGGTACTCCAGCATGGAAATGGGCCAGACTTCTACCTCGGCCCATCAGCCGCTCGATAAGGGGAAGTCTCAAATCCCCTCTGTTCCTTACCTTGATTCTTATGTCACTATTTCTCCATCGCCGCAGGCCCTTGTAGCCCCGACAGACTTTACTCGGTTGCAACTAGGGGCCGCCCAGCTGGCTCATGCAGATGTGGGCCCTTCCCTGGCCCATTACACATCTTACGGGCTGCCCCCTCAGTCAGCTTTTCCTTTGGCTACGTATCCAGGTACTGCTCCTCCTGCCCATTCTCCTCCATCCCGGGAACGGGAGATTCTTGATAAATGGGCTACTATGCAGCAACAAATTGACCTCCTCCACAAGCGGGTTGGCCCGCAATCTTTGGCTGACGTCCCTATTCCTAACTTCAGGAACATTCATTTTCCACCTCAATCTGAGCTCCCCGTGTACCGAAAATATGACGGGAACGGCAACCCATTCATTCATGTTCGGGAGTTTTTTTACGAGTCAGCGCAGTTCCAGCATGATGATCGCCTGATGGCTTACTTATTTCGCCGATCATTAGAGGGGGTCGCCCTGGAGTGGTTCTATACCTTGCCTATGGAGGAGGCCGAAAATTTCAAGATAGTCAAGGAGAAGTTCATTCAGAGGTTCCAAGATCGGGTCGGTCTCGAGTACTCCTTCACTGACCAGGTAGCGGAAAAGATGAAGCCAGAGGAGAATTTTGCGACCTATGCGGATCGATGGAGGCAGATGGCCTCACGTGTGCCCGGGCAAATCCCGGAAGAAGAAAAAGTTAAGTTGTTGATCTCTAACGCCACCCCAACATTCATAAATACTTTGGCAATTAATGACATTTCAAATATGCACCAATTATACAGTTGAGCTCGGTTCATACAGACACAGTTTTAAGACTCCCCTATTCATTCACTGTTTGAGGCCCAGAAACCCAAAACTGCTAGAAAGTCCCAGGGCCCCGTCACTGAGGGAGTGCAAATCAACGAGCAGGTCCATGCTGTTCAGTTTCCCACCAAGCCGCTCTGCCTCGCTTCCCGCAGCCTCTACGCAACCCCCAGTTCGCCGCTCCACAAGTTCCCCAACACACTTTCCAGGTTCCTCAACACCCGCAACAACCACGACCACCCCAACAGCCTCAACGGCCACTGCAATATCATAATGTTCCTCCACCTACCGCTTACAAACTTGCTCGACCGAGCCCAAAGAGGACCCATTACCCTCCTCTTCCTGAGACATTGCCTGATATTTTCTCTACTTTCATGTATACTGGTGATATTCAATTGCCTCCGGAGCGTCAAAATTGGAATCCGGCCGCCGATTAGTCCCGATATTGCATATATCATCGGCAGCTCGGGCACACAATAGAGCGGTGCTATCAATTTAGAGATCTGGTGTATGATTTACATGAGGGCCAGAGGATTTATTGGGCCCAGATGCACCAGCTGATCGAGGACATCAAGCAGAGGCAGAGACAAGCAAGGCCGCAGCAAGCGGCGCCCCAGCAACAGTAGCAACAGCAACCCCCACAGCAGCAGCAGCCCCAGCAACAGCAGCAACAACAAGACCTTGGGATCCATCAGAATCCCATGCCAGTACACCAGTCCGCTCCTCAGCAACAACAGCAGTCGCCGACATCGGCACCGGCCCAGGTGAACATTGTTCAGCACCCAGCCCCCAACGCTGGGTGGACTTTTGATGATGAAACCCCCGCACACCTCTTGGCCTTCCACCATAACCATTCCCCTGCACTTGCTATCCCTTCCGTTCTCAGGCCCGCCGTTCTCACCACCACTCCACCAGTTATTCCCTCCGCATCACCGATCAGGCCCACCGCATTCCCCTCCGTACCGCCAGTCCTTTCGCCATAACCCACCATACCCTCCATCATCACCCCTCCACTTAACCCCTCGCCCATTTCCCCTTCACCTGGGCCCATTAGGCCAACTTCTGCCATCCTCACCCCCATTTCTACCCCTTCCACCTGCCCCACCGGGCCAAGCGGGGGTCCGTCTCAGGCCGTGCGGGTACCACATTGCGCCCTTCGGAGCGGGAATCCATTTCACAAAGTTTAGCCTTCTTCTCGTGCACCCGCACCTACCCCTCAGCCTTCTTCCTCAACAGTTGAAGATGCAGACCCCGTTCCAGGCACGAAGTACGACTTGTTACAGCACTTGAACCGGATGTCGGCCAAGATTTCAGTTTTGGAATTGATCAAGAGGTCGCCGCTACATCAGGATGCTTTGAAGACTTTTTTGCAGAAAGTGATGGTGAATGAAGATGTGGCGGTGGACAGCTTACCAACGGTGTTGGCAACCATTACAAGGGGGCCCTCCATTTCATTTTCTGAGTCAGAACTAGCTCCCCCAGAGGCACGGCAGATGCCACTTTGTATTACCATTTCTTTGAATAAAGTGGCTGTTGAGTCTGCCCTTCTGGACACCGGAGCATCGATAAACATGCATCCATTGAATACCCTCCGGACCTGTAACATTTCAGAGGATATGCTTAAGCCAACACCCACCACAATAGCAGCATATGATAATTCCAGACGTGCTTGTCATGGGGTCGTGACTGTACAGGCCGAGCTAGGGCCATTGGTTATGGACGTGGAGTTTTATGTGTTGGACATTGACCCAATGTTCAAAGCTATTCTGGGTCGTCCATGGATAAACAGTTTAAATGTCGTACCTTCAACCGCCCACCAATGCCTGAAATTCCCATTCCAGGGCCGGGTGGTTAAAGTGAAAAGCATCTCCACCGTCCAATCTATTGATGCCATCACAAATAAGGTTCTCCCTACACTGTGGCCAAGTAATAGGCCAGTTTTGTCAGTAATGGACTTGAATTATTCATGGGCATATGCGTCACGCAAGCCCGCTACTGCACCAATAAATGTCAAGATCAAGTCCAAGATAAGAGATTCAAAGGGGTGGCACATGATTCTAAAACTGGGCTATCAGCCGGGCGTGGGTCTTGGTGCACAATTACAGGGGCAGACCAACCCCATCTCTAAAGGCAGGAAGATGAGCCGTTGAGGCCTTGGCTACCGTGATTCAGCAATGTCAATACTTGGAGACTCTGGGCCGTTAGCGTGGGACTATCGACAACATTTTATGAAAGGCCCGCTGCAGCCTGACACTTTGAAGAAGCCGCCACCCAGTCCTGATGTGAAGGTTGATGCCGCCTGTGATGATTCTGGCCCACCACCGCCGCTGAAGGGGTTGGTGGGTGATATGGAAGATTTTGCTGGTTGTTTTGAAAAGTTGTTCAGTAAAAGAGAAGACCCTCCAAGGAAGAAGAAGATGCAGCTGGTGAAGCATTCTCCGACGCAGCTGGTCCGACGGGGGCCACGGGAAGTGGGGAGCTCTATCACTACCTTTTCTATGTCCCCGTCCCGTCTGGCCTCTTTGTTCCAACAATTGGGGTTTATCCCCTGTTCCCCTCCAATTCTGGTCGACCCGTACTTCACGGAGAGACCACCTGAAATTTTATTTGTTCCATGTGCTTGTGGGTGCTACCCGCCTATTGATTTTTCAACCTTGTTTACTCCTCCTCCCCCCAATGCTTAACTCCACGAGATGTGGTTTCGATCTTTTGATCCTTTCTTTGATTGCATATTCCCCGAGTTGTTCCCCATGCAACTACCTCCTCCCCCGTCTTCTTCCTCCTCTTGTTGCGTGATCACCTCCGACCTCCAAAAAAAAATGCCAATTTTAAAACGAAGGTATCAATGGAAGATTACGTTGTGTTCTGCTCAGCTTCCCAGGGGCATGAGACCCCTGTTCCTTTTCCGGTAGATTTCAAATCTCCTAGGTTAGATGTACAGTGTGTAGAGTCTCCTAGGTTAGTAGAGTCAGTTGCGGTAGAGTCTAGTTCGAGTCTAGTCAGCCCGTCCCCGTCTGCGGCGCACCCTGTGATGCATCGTCCTAAATCCATCCCTGATAGGTTTTTGCAAGATTTGGCCGAGAGGTGCCATGCCCTCCTTAGGTGCCCAGAGTTTGTAGAGACCGTAATTGTTTTGGAAGATGATGAGGAATTGGATGGGGAGTGGAGCAATGACGGATTAGGGGTATATGAAATTGTGAATGAGAAGGACCCAGCTGATGATGAGGAAAGCGATGTGGATGACACTGCTGATCTGTACGCATAAGGTTTGAAGAGGTTTGACGAACCGTTCTCGGCAGTGGATGAACCCACTAAGGAAATTAATCTTGGAACCGAAGAGGACCCCAGACCCATACTTATTTCTGCTAATCTCCCTCCTCAGGTTGAAGAGGAGCTCATCAAGGTTTTGAGGGAGTACATCGATTCTTTTGCCTGGTCCTACGAGGACATGCTGGGTCTTGACCCCACATTGGTTGAACACCGATTGATTCTTAAACCAGGGGCAACACCCGTTAAGCAGAAAGCGAGAAGATTCCACCCACAGATGGCCTTAAGGATAAAGGAAGAAGTCGACAAATTGCATAAGGCCAGGTTTATTAGAGTTGTTTTATATCTGCAGTGGGTGGCAAACAGAGTCCCGGTAATGAAAAAAGGATGGCAAAATATGGATTTGTATCGATTTCAGGGACTTAAATAAGGCATGTCCGAAAGATGATTTCCCGCTTCCTCACATTGATGTATTATTTGATAACACAGCTGGATATGAAGCCCTCTCGTTCATGGATGGCTATTCTAGATATAACCAAATCTGTCTGGTTCCTGAGGATCAAGAGAAGACCTCGTTCAACACACCCAGGGGCACATACTGCTATGTTGTTATGCCATTTGGATTAAAGAATGCAAGTGCCACTTATCAGAGGGCAATGATGGATATCTTCCACGACATGATGCATGTCTATTTAGAAGCTTACGTGGATGATATTTTGGTAAAGTCGAGGTCTCAAGAGGAACACCCCGCCATTCTAGCCAAAGTGTTGCAAAGGGCTAGGGAATAAAAATTGAAGATGAATCCAAAGAAATGCATGTTCGGAGTTGCATCAGGGAAGTTACTCGGATTTATAGTTAGTAAACGGGGGATTCAGATCGATCCGAATAAAGCAAAGGCCGTTATGAAAATGCCGCTGCCTAAGAACATCACTGATCTCCGAGGCTTGATTGGGCGTTTACAATTCATTAGGAGATTCATATCTCAACACTCGTAGAGATGCCACCCATTCTATGAATTGTTAAAGGCGGGAGCAAAGTTCGAATGGAATGAATAATGCCAAAAGGCCTATGAGGAGCTTAAGGTTTATCTTTCTAATCCCCCGATTATGTAACCACCCGTCCCTGGGAAACCCCTAATCCTATACATTTCTGTGATTGAGGACTCCCTAGGAGCTGTCCTGGCTCAGGTAGATGATGAAGGAAGGGAAAGGGCAGCATACTACCTTTTGAGGTTGTTTAATCCTGCTAAATCCAAGTATATTGCCATGGAGAAGACCTATGCCGCGCTAGTGTGGGTAGCTCAGAAGCTCAAACACTATTTCCTTGCCCACGAGGTTAGGCTGATCTCTAGAATAGACCCCATTCGTTATCTTTTAGAAAAACCTGTCCTTTCTAGCCGATTAGCTCGCTGGTAGAGCTTTCTTTCCCAATTCGACATCACCTTCATTGTCCAAAAAGCGATCAAGAGATACGCCATTGCAAAGCACCTCGCTCATTCTCCCATCCCTCGCACAGATTCAATCTAGGACGAGTTCCCTGATGAACACTTGGCAGTAATCACTCATCTTCCTTTTTGGTCTCTCCATTTCGATGGTGCTCTCAATTCCCAGGGTAGCAGAATCGGCGCCGTTCTCCTCACTCCGGAAGGGGTGACCATCCCTATCGCTTATCAACTCTCATTTCCTGCCACGAATAATATAGCCGAGTATGAGGCTCTCCTTGCCAATCTGAAGCACGCCTACCTCTTGGGCGCGTGATACCTTAACATCATAGGAGACTCTCAGTTGGTGCTGCGTCAAGTTCTGTCAACTTATCGCACCCGTGACCCTAAGCTTAAGCCCTATCAAGATCTGGTCACGCTCTTGGCTAGGCAATTCCGGAAGCTTATCTATATCCACACTCCTCGTTCTCAGAATATTTTGGCTGACGCTCTTGCGTCACTATCTTCTTCTCTTTCATTTCCCCTTAGTCATGCCACTGGGACCATTGTGGTCCAGCGGTTAGACGCTCCCTCTCTTCGGGATCCCTGGTTCGACAACCTTAGGAAATCTGTAGAAAGGAAGGTAGAAAGGGAAGAGGTGAGAGAAGTTTCGTTAACTGAGCTTGAGGAGATCATAGAAGAAGAAAAGTTACCGTGGTATTATGAGATTGAGCAGTATTGTAGGGATGGTTCATTCTCAGAGACGGCGAATGCCAAGCAGCGAAAGGCCATTAGAAGAGTCGCCGCAAGATACATGATTGTTGCTGGAGAATTATATAGGTGGGCTCTCAATGGAGTTCTAATGAGGTGTCTAGATGACGATGAGGTTTGGAAGGTAGTAGAAGCAGCTCACTCCAGTGAGTGTGGAGGGCACGTAAATGGGCAGGCGTTGGCGAAGAAGATTCTTAGGCAGGGCTATTACTGGCCAACCCTAGAAGAAGATTGTTCCACCTATGTCCGTAGGTGTCTTCAATGCCAGCTCCATGCTGACAAGATCCATGCTTCTGCTTCTTCTATCCATCCTCTCTCTGCTCCTTGGCCATTTTCCATGTGGGCCTTTGATATCATCGGACCTCTCGGTGACCCGAATTTCGCAGTCAAGCAGAAGTCCTTCATCCTAACGGCTACGGAGTACTTCACCAAGTGGGCGGAAGCTGAAGCCTATACAGAAATCAAAGCCACCACAGTATGCCGCTTCATCCTGAAGAATATCATCTCACGGTTTGGAGTGCCAAGTGATATCGTCACCGACAACGGGCCTCAATTCGTTTCTCAAGAACTCCGGGACCTCTGTAAGAAGTTTAATATATCATTGCATCACTAAGCACCATACTGTAGATATATATTTCTCCTCTCCTCACTTGGGGGATGATAGGTTATGAATAAAGCAATAATATCAGGAGTAAACAAACAAAGCGCAGTGAGAGGAGGGAGAAAAACAGAGAGTGACCGTGATCGCCACCAAAGCGCAGCACGTGACTAGCGTACCGTACTTTGGAAAGGAAGGGGAGACACTCGCCTTGATGCAGCACTGGGAGGAGGCGCGGTCGATGCGGAACCGCCTTAAAGACACACGGTCCTATGATAGGCCGTCTAAGAGTGCTGCCGAACGCGCGGGAAGAAGAACTCCTGGAAGATGGGCGGCTTAAAGTGAACCGCAGAGTGAAGAAGGGCGGTGCAGGGGATGCCGCTCGTCGTCTTGAACAGGCTTAAAGGAACCGCGCAAGCCCACCATGCCAAGAGTTACAAAAGGGTTCACCTCCACCCTCTCCGGCCGGCCAGAGGGGATGGGCCTCGTGCTGATGAAGTGCTGACCTGCAAAATAGTATGAAGACACAAAAGGAACACCCAGATTAGAGCTAAATGACGTAGTACGCATTCATGTAAGAAGAATGAAGCATAAACAAATGGAAAGGGGGATACCTGGGGGGTTTTAAACCCCTAGGGTGACAAAAACGTAGGTGGGTGTGTGCATGGGGAGAAAAACGAGGGAAACGCAGAGAGAGAACAATGCATGCAACAGATGACGAAGAAATCGAAAAATGATGCTATGACTCGACACACAGACTACTCCCTGAACCGGAGGCTCGTAAGGACGTAGAGAGCCTCCCTCCTTGGTGCTAGGTCGTTCGGAAATGCGGCAGGGCTTCGCCGTCGACCAAAATCTTCCTCCCCTTTTCGACGTCCGGTCACTAGGGTCTATTTATAGAGCCTAGAAAGCCAGCCTTGAAATTGGGGTTTTTTAGATATTTTTAGGTCGATATTATAAAAGATAAATCATAGATATTATCATGATCTCTTATCCAGTCGAAACGGCACCAAAAATGGTTAATTATCCACAGAGAAATCATCAAAATAAATTGAGGATAAAGCCATGAATGAAAGGGATGAAAATCTTGTTAAAAAGCCTCGTCCGACGGGATGAGCGGTCTCACGATAAACCGCGCAACATATGGGCGGTCTGGTTCAGACCGTCTAAGCTGTCGGTGGAAATTCAAAAAATCAGAAAATCGACCCAATTATCTCTCTAACTGGCCGAAACGCTCGTCGTTGGACCCTCAAAGATGAACGGTTCTAGTGAGACAGTTCTAGTGTAGAGCGGCCAATAGCCAACCGTTTCACCCTGTCGGTGATAATTCGGATAATTGGATAATTATCTGAGAAAGTGGGCGTGCGTAGGACTCTGAGGTATAGGCGGTTGTAATAAGCCCGTCCATTAAGTTGAACGGTCCTAATAGGGCCGCACCACAGCCTGTCGGTGAATATTCGGAAAAGTCCTCAGAAATTAAAAATGTATGAACGGAGTGGTCTCAACCGCCCTAGTCCAGAACGGCGGATGTTGGACCGTTAATGTCCTTGGACACTTGGTTCTCACAAGCCACATTCAATCGATCAAAGCCAAGGTCCAATAAGCCCCGAATTGATACGGACTTCACCAAGGAGGGAGACGATCCATAAAATGAGCCCAAGACGTGCCACAAAAAATGGCCCAATGAATGATGGACAACTCAAGGCATCAACTAATGGGAGTAAGAGAAACGACTCAAATTATCGGTATAAAACGGGTGTCAACAGATGCCCCTCCTTAACGTCCTCTTTGCAGGGGAGTGAGCGGAGGTGAAGCGGAAGTGACTTGGAACATGGAGGTGGAGCGGAGATGCAGCGGAGTGGACCGAAAAAGCGGGCATTAAGGTAAAACGACACCCGTTCCTACCAACAAGTGATGAGAATCTTCCGGAAAACCTTGAACCGAACGCCGGGAATAGTTAACTGAAAGCGACGCCAAACTTGGAGGAACTAAACTAAATGAAACAAATCGACAAGACCGGCCTCATGGGGGACACAATCCCGCGGTCCAATGAGGGGGCCACAAAAGAAAAAAGGCTAAAACTCCAGATGGGACCTTTCAATCAACCGGACCAAACGAATCGACCAAAGAAAACCTTCGAATTCAGAGTGGAATTAGCTCCTCTTACTCGAGCATTTGAACACACAGTTGACCATTACTGATGGGACATTTCTTAAGCCAATCATGGGGCATGAAAGCTCAAAAGGATGCGTATGATGCATGCTGGGCTAAAACAAAAGGAAATCTTTAAAACAAATGCCAAGAAAGATTAAAATATAAAATATTCGAGAGTAGTATTGCTAAGCTGGGAACGTCAGAGTCAAGATACCGTCCGCAACCACAGCGTGCAGATAGAACCGTCCTTCTCGTGACATCCCAACTTAACGGCCTATCCGAAGGTTAGATACATGAGCCTGGATCATCATCGTTTTTGTTGAAGGGGAACATCAGATCCTGGGACACATAGATAACCTGCCGGCTCTCGAAATAATATAACATAATACCATATAATTAATGCAATAAGGGTTTAGGGATAGTAGGCCATACCTGACTTACCTGTGCAGGCGAAATGGCATTTTTTTATTTTTATTTTTTGATTTTTTTTAATTTTTTCATATATAAGACAAATATAATAAACAAGCAAGTGTAAACATAGAGAAAATAACATAACTATCAACTGAACGACAAACAACACGACATAACGTAACGGTCAAATGAAATGGGAGACAATGCAACATAACATAACAAAGGCACACGAGCACGTATGCAATGGCATGAACAAATAACATGTATGCATGAACACGGTGTGACAAGACAACAACGCGGTGAGACAACACACGGTTGGGACAAGAACATGACGGATGACCACACGGTTGGGACAAGAACATGGGACATAAAGGGGTGACTAACAACATGTGCAAGACAACTAACAACACTCGGTGAAGAACAAAACAACATGTGTGGGACAACACGGTGGGACATAAACACGTGACAAGGACACGGCGGGATAAAAGACATAAACAGATACGCCCTTCAATCAAAACACAAGATCAGAATGAAGCAGAACCGCCAGGTTCATAATCATGAGGTAAAGCCCTCTCATAAAGATATGATCATTACAAACAAAAACTGAGAAGGACATGAGCTTCAGAACAGATCGAGAGAGTGGATCGAAGAAGGAAATAACAGATCAAAGATGTGGACAGGAGGCAGAGCACAAAGATATAGCAAGGAACGCCTGAGTACTTGCAACCTGCACACTTAGCAAACAGATTACGTATCTGTCCTTAAAACAAATGCAAATGTATGAAAAGGACACATTTTTTGGATTTTTGTAATCTTTTTTATTTTTTTTATTTTTTTTATTTTTTTTCAATAGTATTTCATTTTTTGGATTTTTTGAAATATTTGATTTTTTAGGTTTTTTGATTTTGACATAGCAATCTGCAGCACCTAAAGACGGGCTCAAACTACTGCCGAGGGATCGTCGTTCCTACCCCTTTCACTAAAGGCTTCCCTTAAACATGGTGTGCATGTGAGGGTCGCTTAACACAACCAACTGCTTCTAAAGAACGGTGCCCCTACTAAGGCCATACCCGGGATACAACCCAGTCTAAGAGGGAGAAGCAGAAGATAAATTGGAGACAAGCTTCGTGCAGGATGGGAGATTTCAAGGCTCGAATTCCTTCCAGGGCACTACCCCTCAAAGAGATAGCCTGTTGCGCCGGGGCTTTGTGTCTCTGATTTTTAGACCCATATTTATCAGGCACGCATGCGACCGGGCTCATGACGTCCCGCGGGGAACTGTACTGCCACTCTTGCCATGCCTTTGATTCATAATTTTGCATTGATTCATTTTCTCATTTTGGTAGCCCTTATTGGCCAGATATAGCATGAAAGCTTACTTTTGAGGGTCAAGACTGCCCCTATTTGAGACCTCTCTCGTATTAGGGAGCGCCTAGGTTAGTCATCTCATCCATCCATCTCTTGCCCCTGCACTTGGCCGAGCAGAGAAGAGAAAAGGCCTTCGTGCATACCCAAAGTATGGCCAAAGCAGCAACGTTGTTGCACTAGAGGGGTCGTCTATGGCTCACCGTGAAGTGTGTGAAAAACCCATGCCTAAAGGTCACCCTCCACAATCGAGGAAAGAAACTAGACTCCCAGCGTGGAGCCATCACCAGCCTAAGGATGCTGCAGAAGCTAACTTTTTTATTTGACACAAAGTTAAGATCTAATTAAACAAAGACTCCTAAAGCCACTCGATCATGTTAAGGAACCAACATTATAAGCGCGTGCAGAAATAACACAGTAATATCAATGATAACATGTTTCGGCACAAAATCAATGATACCTTTGCAAATCCATGGCGTGGAAACCGGCCTCCTGGAGCGATCTCGATCATCAAGGTTTGAGGAGCGCGAGTAGCTTTGCATTCCTTTGCTTGCCAGGATAAAGGATGAAAGGAGAGCAAATGATTGGATTCCTCAACACAGAGGAGTGGCAGACATCATACTGGACGAAGAAGGGATAAAAAGGAAGAGAGACGAGGGCTAGAACTCCCACGTTAAGGCACTGAGGCCCTGATAACAAGGAACCCGATACAGAATAAACAGGGATTAACTGAGATGAAGGCGGGCTAAAGCCTCGAAAACAGCAAGAAAAAGGGTAAGAACCCCGAAAGGGCGAGGAGGAGAAAACAGAAAGACGACGCAAGCATAGTTGCGAAGATAAGGGAGAAGAGGGGTGATCATCCGACGTGGTCGGAGAAAAGGAATAACGATCACCCGCTAGAGGCGGGGAAGGATATGCATGAACACCCGACAAGGTCGGGGAAAAGCAATGGAAACCACCCGACAAAGTCGGGGAAGGATCAGAAAAACCACCCGACAAGGTCGGGGAATGAGCGCAAGGAATCCCCATAGGGTCGGGGGAAAAGGATGAGAAGCAGAATCAGGATGTATCCGGGGAGAAAAACTAGAAGATGCCCTCGGATCAGGGGAAGAGGAGGACATAGGCAGAGACCTAGAATGGTGAGGATAGGAGAAGATGGTAGAAATATAGTCAGGTGGTGGAAGGTACACCACCCAAGGATAAGAACTGAGCAAAAGAATGGATGAATGGACGGAGGAACGAGAGAAGGAAGTGGACCCTCGAATGCACAAGTGACGGCCTTTATACTTACGTCGCCTCCTCTTCTTAGCCGAAATCTTCTTGAAACAACTCCGCCTGGCGCGGGCTCGGCTTCCCGGGCTCCTCAATCTGTAATGTCTTCTCAAATAGCGGGCCCACCTAGTAGATGGCCTGGCCCAGTCATGAATATGCAGCTTCATTGGAGCGGCTGCCCCTAGACCCCCAGTGCTAACAAGATGCAGACATTCTTGGGCAAACAGCTTCTCAACTGAATGAATATCATGCATCCATGGAGTTTTGTCTATTGGCACTAGAACATAGAGGTTCGGCAACTCCACTCGGCAATCAGGCTTGAAGCATAACTCCCATACTAGAAGAGCAGGACAAAGCTGAGGGAGATCAATGTGCGGCGTTGACGTGGCCGGCATGCTAATAAATTGAGGGAGGTTGCACAGCAAGTGCAGAATGTCCTTGGAAAGTGCAGAAGATGCAGCTAATTGCCCCTTGAATAGGGAATCCATCATGCTCCGGGCGGCCGTATGTGTTAGCATAATCTGAGTAGAGAACCCCTCTCGGCCAATGAACTAAACAGCAATCAAACGAGAGGTGATAACAACCTCAACAGTGAATTCTCCAGCGAGCAAAGAGACTGCCACCGGCCTCGCTTTAGAAGGAACTGGCGCCAATGCTAGAGAACTCTTCTTAGTGACCGTCTTCATAGAAAATGTGGGCTCATTGTCCCTAGAATAGCCAGGGACCAGGGCTCGGACCGGCATGTGGCAAATGAAATCTTGAAGCTTGTAATGCACAGTCAAACCCTGATTCAGCTCTTTATCTCCCTGGGGACTAGACCCGAGGGGCACCAAGGGTAGCATGTACCTGCTCCGCGAAGTGGGAAGTGGTAGAAGAAGGTTAGAAGGAGGAGGTTTGAAGGGCGCTGGTGGCGATGGTGCAAGTGATGGGGGAATAATGATGCTGATGGGCACGGGTGGAGGTAAAGGAAAAAGTGGAGGTATGGGTTTAGGGTCGGCCTGCTCGGGCTCAAAGGATGATGGCGAAAGAAGTGGCATCGGTGAAGGTGACGGAACAGGGATTATTACAAGGGTAGGTGATGAAGATAGTGGTGACGGTAATGGGGATAATGGAGAAGGTGATGATGGAGGTGTGGCCAATGGAGGCGGCGAAGGTGGATGTGGAGAAGGTGGTGGCAAAGGGGGTGATATGGTTGATGGAGATGGTGAAGGGGAAGAAGGAGGAGAGGGAGGTAGTGGCGTAATGGAGGAAGTGGCGAGTAGTGGCTCTCTTCGGCGTATCTTTACAACACGTCGAGAGGTGTTGGGGACAGATGTGGTGATGGAATCGGAGGGTGAAGGATAAGTTGCCCGAGCGGAGGCTGAAGTAGGTAAAAGTGGTGGAAGAGATGGGATAGAGGAAGAAGTGGGTAACAGAGCAGGTACCTTATCAACTAGAGAAACACCAGGGTGCCCCTGGTCTTGAAATGGAGACGGTTGCCTAGGCGGCGTGGCTTGCTGCTGCTGCTGCTTGCTGTTGAGTTCTGCAATAACTTGGCGCATGCTAGCCCAATCAATCATCTTCTTATCTTCTAGACTGTAAACAATTTCCTAGGACTCGGGGAAATTCTCAATCAAATGCCCCTGTTGACGATGGAATTCACAAAAATGGAGCAAATTCCCGACCGCAGGTCGGCAAGGCATAACCGGAGGGAGTTGCAACGCATGGGTGGCCAGTAAAGCCCTGAAAATGTCTGTAAAAGACTCCGGCAACGGGGAGTGAGAAGTCCGCTTAGGGCAAGGTGGATGCCGAGGGGTGTGAAAAGGTAATGGAGATGGTAGCGGGGGTTGCGTAGGCAAGGGCGGAGGGTTATAATGATATGGAGTCGTGGAGGGAGTTGGAAGGTAATGAACGGCATCTACCCATTCTGGGTGTAGTGTTTCCTTGACCGGAGGTGGAGGGGTGTGGTGAGATGAAATAGCGGAGGGCTGACTCATGGAGGGATGTAAGGTGTAACACATGGAGGTATAGAGGTGTGTGGGGGCGGAAGGCTGACTCATGGAAGGATATGTAGTGGAGGGCTGACTTGCGGTGAAGGGCGGAGGGGAAGTGTATGTAGGAGGAGGCTGCTGGTCAAAGGAAACTAGGAGTTGTTGGTTAACAAAGCGGGCTCTATTGTAAAGTTGTTGCCAGGATGTAATATCATTCAGGGCTAAAATGCACTTGAGCTCGGGCATTGCATTAGAAATAACCATCTTGATCTGCTCGCCCTCTAGAATATGCCCCGGGACTTGCGCTGCTAGGCGACGCCAGCGGTCGGCAAACACGAAGAATTCTTCGCCGGGCTTCATCTTCTCTTGGGCCAGATCAACCATAGAATATCTGGGCCCCACCTGGTCTCGGTACTGCTGAATAACATTGCTTGGACGGCATGAAAATTCCTCATCTGCTCCTGCGGTAATGTGAAGAACCAATCCTTGGCCGAGCCTTCTAAAGATAGGCCAAACCAATAGGCCATCAAGCGTGGATCATGCTGGAACTGGGCCGACTCATATAAGAACTCCTTCAAATGGGTATAGGGGTCACCAACTCCACCATAGCGGCGATATGCAGGAATCTGTGAACGCGGTGGAAGTTGAAGATCTCGAAAGGTAAGTGGGATATCCGAAGAAGTTTGAGGATTGATTCGGCGTTGCAGTTCATCAAGCTGGCATTGGGCCCGAGCGAACATCTCCTCGGTAGGAAGAGTCCGAGAAGGATATGAGCCAGCCTGAGCAAGGGATGGTGAATTTAAACCAGGGTAATGATGATGGGCCGGATAAGGGGATTTGGCCTGAGAAGAAGGAAAGCCCATTCCGGGAATGAGGGAATGCATTGGCCTGGAGGAATTGTGAAGGTTGGGATGAGAATTGACTGGGCTAACAGCAGCACAGGCGGGATAAGAAGGCCCGTTTAAAGAATAGGGTCCAATAGAAAAATAAGGAGATGGGCCCGCACGGGAAGAGGAATCCATACGGGGGTAAGAAGATGGAGGGGTATAGGCATAAGGTACAGGGGGAAAATGCTCCATGGGGAGAATGGAGACTTTATACAGTGAATTTCAAATGAATATAAGGACGGGAATGAACCTAAGATACATGTAGCTAAATGGAGACACACAAAGATGAACTAGACCTAATGAGCCTAATCCGAACAAAAGATGCGAATGACATACAATGGAGAAGAGAGATGAGAAAAGAATCAACCAATTAGCCAAACAAATTCCAAATGATGCGCGAAGATTTTTATAAGTTCTCTTAGGACCTTAGTGGATTAATTAAAATGTGAGTTCACTCAACCACAAGGTACCTAAATAGGGTGAGAATGGAGAACTGGCAGATTCTAAAGGACTCTCACTCGCATGAATGCAGACCCTAGACTGGGGGGTGGTATGGTACAACCTGCCCGACGTCCATGTGGGAATCCACGGCTCACGGGGGCTTACGGAGGTCCTCAGCAAGGTCCCCTAGTCGGCTCCAAGGAGTATGGAGGCGAGAGGAAACCCTACCTTGGTAGGAATGCAGCTAGATGTAAATGAAATACATGAGTCCTATGTGCACCGGAGTGCATGCAAATCTGGCCTAATAAACTAGCAACCAATGATCAAAATAAACATGCAAAGATGAGAACAAGTATGCACAACAATATATAACGAGGGGGAGATCAATAAGTAGCACAAAATATCATGAATATCATGGAACATGACAATCAAAAATGAATCATGCATGCACTGCAGCACCACAAGGACGGTCTATATGAGACCGCTCACAAAGATGAGAACAAGTATGCACAACAATATATAACGAGGGGGAGATCAATAAGCAGCACAAAATATCATGAATATCATGGAACATGACAATCAAAAATGAATCATGCATGCACTGCAGCACCACAAGGACAGTCTATATGAGACCGCTCAAAGGGACAAACGGTCTGTACAGAACTGCATAATCCAGTGAGCAGACTAACTGTAAAAGAAAACCACAGGATGCTGGAGATGAATGACGGCAGAGATAAGAAACGCACCAGGAAGAGCGGTCTGTGGACAGCCGCGTAAAAACTGGGACGGATCTCCAGCAACCGTGCCGCTACAACCAAAACACCCAGAAGCGTACCTTGCCAGCAAGATGGACGGTTAAGGATGAGCCGTTTAGAGATATGGACGGTCGACGGGAGGCCGTCTATGACAAGACGCTTGCAGGACAATGGGCACTGTTGGCAGAGATGGGCGGTGGACGTATAACCGCAGGAATGGTGAACGGCTCTGGGAGAACCGTTCACACTCCAGAAGGCAGAAAATGCACCCAACCTGCAATCACTCCAACAAGAGGACTAACACAACGAAAGGGGGGGGGTCATCAACTCACTAGCACGATGGGCACTAGGTGTCCCACCGTGATCGCCACAAAAGGGGTGTAGATATATATTTCTCCTCTCCTCACTTGGGGGATGATAGGTTATGAATAAAGTAATAATATCAGGAGTAAACAAACAAAGCGCAGTGAGAGGAGGGAGAAAAATAGAGAGTGACCGTGATCGCCACCAAAGCGCAGCACGTGACTAGCGTACCGTACTTTGGAAAGGAAGGGGAGACACTCGCCTTGATGCAGCACTGGGAGGAGGCGCGGTCGATGCGGAACCGCCTTAAAGACACACGGTCCTACGATAGGCCGTCTAAGAGTGCTGCCGAACGCGCGGGAAGAAGAACTCCTGGAAGATGGGCGGCTTAAAGTGGACTGCAGAGTGAAGAAGGGCGGTGCAGGGGATGCCGCTCGTCGTCTTGAACGAGCTTAAAGGAACCGCACAAGCCCACCACGCCAAGAGTTACAAAAGGGTTCACCTCCACCCTCTCCGGCCGGCCAGAGGGGATGGGCCTCGTGCTAATGAAGTGCTGACCTGCAAAACAGTATGAAGACACAGAAGGAACACCCAGATTAGAGCTAAATGACGTAGTACGCGTTCATGTAAGAAGAATGAAGCATAAACAAATGGAAATGGGGATACCTGGGGGGTTTTAAACCCCTAGGGTGACAAAAACGTAGGTGGGTGTGTGCATGGGGAGAAAAATGAGGGAAACGCAGAGAGAGAACAATGCATGCAACAGATGACGAAGAAATCGAAAAATGATGCTATGACTAGACACATAGACTACTCCCTGAACCGGAGGCTCGTAAGGACGTAGAGAGCCTCCCTCCTTGGTGCTAGGTCGTTCGGAAATGCGGCAGGGCTTCGCCGTCGACCAAAATCTTCCCCCCCTTTTCGACGTCCGGTCACTAGGGTATATTTATAGAGCCTAGAAAGCCAGCCTCGAAATTGGGGTTTTTAAATATTTTCAGGTCAAGATTATAAAAGATAAATCATAGATATTATCATGATCTCTTATCCAGTCGAAACGGCACCAAAAATGGTTAATTATCCACGGAGAAATCATCAAAATAAACTGAGGATAAAGCCATGAATGAAAGGAATGAAAATCTTGTTAAAAAGCCTCGTCCGACGGGATGAGCGGTCTTACGATAGACCGCGCAACATATGGGCGGTCTGGTTCAGACTGTCTAAGCTGTCAGTGGAAATTCAAAAAATCAGAAAATCGACCCAATTATCTCTCTAACTGGCCGAAACACCCGCCGTTGGACCCTCTAAGATGAACGGTTCTAGTGAGACCGTTCTAGTGTAGAGCGGCCAATAGCCAACCGTTTCACCCTGTCGGTGATAATTCGGATAATTGGATAATTATCTGAGAAAGTGGGCATGCGTAGGACTCTGAGGTATAGGCGGTTGTAATAAGCCTGTCCATTAAGTTGAACGGTCCTAATAGGGCCGCACCACAGCCTTTCAGTGAATATTCAGAAAAGTCCTCAGAAATTAAAAATGTATGAACGGAGTGGTCTCAACCGCCCTAGTCCAGAACGGCGGATGTTGGACCATTCATGTCCTTGGACACTTGGTTCTTACAAGCCACATTCAATCGATCAAAGCCAAGGTCCAATAAGCCCCGAATTGATACGGACTTCACCAAGGAGGGAGACGATCCATAAAATGAGCCCAAGACGTGCCACAAAAAATGGCCCAATGAATGATGGACAACTCAAGGCATCAACTAATGGGAGTAAGAGAAACGACTCAAATTATCGGTATAAAACGGGTGTCAACACATACTACCCCCAAGGTAATGGCCAGGCTGTGGCCACGAACAAAACCCTTCTTAAAATCATCAAGATAACATGTGAGTCATACAAATTTACTGATTGGGCCGATAAACTGGTAGAAGCTCTTTGGGCTTATCGCACCTCCGTCCGTACTCCCACGGGGCAAACTCCTTTTGCTCTCACCTATGGGATGGAGGCGGTACTCCCGTACGAGATGCTGATTCCTTCCCTAAGGGTGCAGCTGGATAAAGAACTTAATCTCGACGAGCGTCGAGAGGCGTTGCTAGTCCAACTAGAACTCTTAGACGAGAAGAGGCTTAATGCTGCCAATCATGTTTCGGTTTATCAAAAGCGTGTCTCGCGGTATTTTCAAAAGAAGGTTATCGAACGAAAATTCCAAGTGGGTAACATGGTCTTGAAATGCAAATTTATCAGGTCAGCAGGTCCCAGGTCTAAGCTGCAACCCAACTGGGAAGGGCCATTTGTAATTAAGGAAGTCTATCCGGGTAATACGTATCGTCTAATCAACGCGGAGGGCGAAGAATTACCAAATCCGTGGAATGGGCTATATTTAAAATGCTTTTATCTATAGAGTCAAATCAGCAACGACTTGGTGGCGGGGTACGCCTTCACTTGATCATGAAAGGAAATCCCCGATTCAACATTTCACACACTACACGACCCCCGTGGGTCGGTTTCCTTCTTTTGTATAAACTTTGTTTCTCCCTTGGCCATGCTTCGGGGATGATGGAGGCATCACCCGTGACTCCCTTTGGCTCGGGTCTTCCTCACACTCCGGCACCATTTGAGTTCGGGCCTCTCTCCATAAAGGCCCAATTATCCTTTTTATGCTTTCTATTTGAGTCATTTGATGTAATTTTCATTTTCTTGAGTCATGTCCCTAGGTCTTGTGTTTATTTTCCTAAGTTTGAGTGTCATTATGTTGTTTAGTTAGCTATTGGGCCCATTTCATTGGGCTTGGCTCAAGAGCCCCCCCTACCCCCTCGGTTATTTGTCATTGAGTCTTTTGTCAGGGTCTTATTGTAAAATGTGGGTTGCCTATATATAGGGCCCCATTCCCTTCATTTGGAACTAATGAATCAATGAATGAAAAACTTACCATTTTGAGAGTTCAAACTTCTTATCTAGTGGAGAGATTCCATTATTTGGGTGAGAGACCCTAGGGGAGAGATTCCCCACCCATCCCTCACTTAATTTCTCTCTTTCACTCTCCTTTCTCTCTCCTCCACACCCAATTTCAAAAATTTTCTCTCTCCTCCCCTCCCAACCACCTCCACCCTCCCACCTACCTCCATTAACTCCTCTACAACTTCCCACAAGCCATCATTACTTCCCCCTAGTCCCAATAGATCCTCCACCAATCCACACCCCACCCTCCAACCCCCAACTACCCATCCCCTTCCCCAAGCAGCCCTCCACCTTCCCCTTTCTCCCTCCAAGCCCAAATTCGTAGCTCCTCCTCCCACCACCTGTTAGACCCCCTTCCAGACCCTATTCTTCCCCCCCCACACCTTGGAACACCCCCTCCTAGACCCCCTCACAGCCAGGGTTCTCCCCACACTCATCCACCTCCATTTCCCCTCCCATATACCCCATTTCCCCCCATCATCTTCAACCTCCAATTTTCAGTTCGCAGGTAGTAGAAGAGTAGCAGATTACAGAGGCAACGTCCACCACATCCCAGCGAATCTGAAGGCCCAAGAGGTATCCACGGAAGCGTCTACGAGTCTTCTTCACAACGGCAGTGGTTTCATGTTCATCCGAGCTGTGTGCTGCCCGGGAGCTCCGTTCTCCCACAACTACGCAGACCTGCCCCTGCTGAGTATCAGAACCAGAGTAGAAGCTTCACCACGACGAACCTCGGAAGAATCAGCTCAAGAGCTCTTCTGCAACGTTCTTCCTCTCTCTGTCTACTTTCAGAATCAAGAAGCAGAACTCCGTTCGGCATCCTGTAGCAGGAGTTATCTATTTTCTCCCTCAGCTACATAGTTCTGCTACCCAGAGTCTGCACCGACCTGTCAGCAGTGTTTAGAGTCCCCTGGCCTTCTCTGGCATTGTTTGTCTTTCTTGTCAGTTTTTTGGTGAAGAGGGCTCGTCCACGGTTCCAACGACTCCGACGGTGCTTGATTCCGAGTTTGGGAGCTGTCGGGACATCTACTGCAACCTGCTGTTGGAAATCAGGAGCTGCCAGTCCGAGAGTCTGCCTCCCTGTTCGGGCCTCCACCAAGACCGGCATCGACAACAGAAGAAATTAACAAAATTTGGACGACTTCCCCTACCTCCTACGAAGATTTCCCAGGTGGTTTTGCCCCCAAAAAAATTCGGTAGCAGCTGCAGCAGTCAACTCTTCAGTCACCTGTCAGCACCCACAAAATCGGGCAGAATCGGCAACCTCCCGTCTTCGGTGTTCCTTTCTCCAATTCCCCTCCCCGCTTGGCCGGCTGAAGGCCCCTCCCTGCATGGAGGTAGTTTTGGCTGTAATATCCATTACCTCCCACCCCAAGTCCCCCTCCTGCGAGAGGAGTAGTGTTGTAATTGGATTGAGCAGGTCAAGCTACACCGCCGCGGCGTGTGGGGTTCCACTCGCCTCCCCGCTCGCCCTCGTCTCCGAGCGGGACTGATTTCTTCAAACCGGTCGAGTAAGTGCTCAAACCTCACTCCCTTTAGTGCTTGTCTTTCAATATTAGTTCTTAGTTCCGCTGGCCGTGAGATTGAGAGCTTGATCCTCAAGCCCCGTTGTCTTGAGTGATCACCGTGGGAAGAGAGTAACCGGTGCCATTGGCACTTTGTCGGCCCCATTGAATAGGGCATCCACATCCATTGAGAATCAAATCTTGGCCTTGCTGGCCCTCTACCAGCAAGGGTCCAACCCCTCAACCTCACCTTGGCATTGCCAAGTTACCCTGGGACTTGGGTGAGCGACGGGAGAGCGGTGGCCCAAATTGGCCCTTTTGATTGTGAATGTGCTTGCTTGTCTAAGTCCTAGGGGGTATCACATCAATTGGTATCAGAGCAAGTCATTGACTTGTCTCTACAAGTCAAGTCCTAGGGCATGCTTGCATTCTTGTCTGAACCATGCATTGTCAAACCCATCATTGTTAACATTGAGTCTTGGGTAACATGGCCCCTCTCCCAATCATATCCCATGCATGCTTACCTAATGGAGAGCCCGTAGAAATTGATTTCATTGACCTAGAATCTGAAAATTGGGTGTCCCCCGATATCATTACCTCTCTTTGTAGGACCGAAAAAATTGTGCACAATGGAGACCACGTCTTTATTGAATTCCATAAATGGTTTGGGAAAACTAAGTATTTGGATGGGGCTTGGTGTCAAAAGGGGACATTGGCGGGTCCATGTATAATCCTAGGTAAGAAATGGTTAGATGAAAGGAATGCCGACATCGACCCAACACGTCGGAATTGCCTAGTGCATCCGCCACACCTTTCGGGAACATTTAAATTCAACAACCTTGTATTCTCCCACCTGCGAGAATCCCGCCCTTGTTCACCACCCCGGGTGCACCATACTCCGGCCATCATCACCCCACCATCAAAGAACCTTCCCACTCCATTAGCTTTGGAAGAAGTAGTCCACCCACTTTACCACATGAAGACAAATACCTCTCGGGAACCTATCCCCTCCATGGAGAGCACCCATGCCCCAATTGAAGAGGAAGCCTCGCATGAGGATCTTCACCCTCCACCACCCCCTCTAGATAAGGCCGAATTCATCTTGGAAGAGTCCCTTATTAGTTGGCTAAAGAAGAGCCCAATAAGAGAGATCACGGCCCACGATTGCCTTCCCATAAAGGAAAACCTTCCCATAATGCACATCTCCTCCTATCACACCATAATCCAAACATCCTACCAAGTGGAAACCTTAAAGGACCTTCTCAAGGTCTTAGCTTGGCAATATGAGTTGACCAGCTTGTTGACCCCCATGGCTCACCAATCTAGGAGCCTTGACCTCCTACACCTTTGTGTCGGGTCTATCACCTCGGTTTGCACCGTTGGTTGCTACACTAGCAACCTCCTTCTATTCCTCCCCACACCCGATGAGCCCGACCTTCTCCTCAATTTGGAGCTTCTTATATCGGGTGGAAAGTCAAGCCCTCCCCTCATGGCCGACCCACTCACAAAGAACTTTGGCCCAATTATCTCATTAGAGGAGGATGACCCATCACCACTTGAGGATCGTGAGGACATAGGGCCCCTCCCCCTCTATAACCCTTTTTATGATCCCTTTGATCCCTTCCAATGGGAGTCAAAGAAACCATGGGACCCAACCACCTTATCCACCACCCACCTTTCCCTATCCCAACCCACCATGTTTGACCCAATCCACCCCATCCTAGACCCGGGTTACACCTTGGGAGCCATGACCATAGACCACATATCCCTTGGTAATAAGGTTGTGCCCCACCCCATGATGACCACCTTCTTAGATCCATTCAATCCTTTCCAATGGGAGTTCAAAGGTTGTCCCACACCTATACACATGGAAGTCACTTTTGGGAAAAGTATGCATGTGTCTAGGCTTTCCACACCCCTTGGCATGAACACTATGTTGGGTCCATTCATTCATATCACCCACATGTCAAGTAGAAAGCATGAGTGGTCCAAATTCGGATGTAGTGGTCCACCTTCACTCATCGAGAGTCGTAGGCATGGTAGGAGTATTCATGGATGTCCGGGTCCCCCAGCATTTGTCACCCCCATGCATGACCGGATCACCTATGGATGCCCCGGTCCTCCCCATTCCATCAAAGTCTTCTTGGCATCAAAGCATGATTGGTCTACTTTTGGTTGCCCAGGTCCACCCATCACCCCTAGAATGTCAACATTCACAAAATTGCATGAAAGCCTTTGCAAGCACATAAGCAAAAAGAATGAGGCTTATAAGAGGCGGGCCGACTCTCATCGGCGTCACCAAGAATTCCATGAGGGTGACTTTGTGATGGTAAGGATGGAGAGGCTCTCCCTGGGAGCCACTCCAAATTGAAGCCACGTGGGGCTGGTCACTTCCAGGTCCTGAGACGCATTGGTGCAAATGCCTATGAGTTAGATCTCCCCGAGGAATATGGGGTAAGTCCCACATTCAATGTCGCCAACTTAGTGCCATATAAGGGACCCACGGTGGTACCCAGTGAGGAGATTGAGCCTATTCCTTCCCTTGAGAGAGCACCCACCTGTGAGGAGAGACCACCAGCCAAGAGAGCCCAGCGTGAACGCATAGAACAAATATTAGATGAACAAGTCACTACCACTAGGAGCAAGATATACGAGCGCTATCTCGTCAGGTGGAAGGATCGGCCTCCTTCGGAGGATTCATGGGTGAGTCGGGAGGATCTCCAGCAGTTGGATCCCGACCTTCTCGAGCAGTACCACAGCCGGATGGACCCCTACTCGACGGAGTCGGGCTCTTCGCAGCCCAGGGCATTTGATGGAGGCATCACCCGTGACTCCCTTTGGCTCGGGTCTTCCTCACACTCTGGCACCATTTGAGTTCGGGCCTCTCTCCATAAAGGCCCAATTATCCTTTTTGTGCTTTCTATTTGAGTCATTTGATGTAATTTTTATTTTCTTGAGTCATGTCCCTAGGTCTTGTGTTTATTTTCCTAAGTTTGAGTGTCATTATGTTGTTTAGTTAGCTATTGGGCCCATTTCATTGGGCTTGGCCCAAGAGCCCCCCCTACCCCCTCGGTTATTTGTCATTGAGACTTTTGTCAAGGTCTTATTGTAAAATGTGGGTTGCCTATATATAGGGCCCCATTCCCTTCATTTGGAACTAATGAATCAATGAATGAAAAATTTGCCATTTTGAGAGTTCAAACTTCTTATCTAGTGGAGAGATTCCATTATTTGGTTGAGAGACCCTAGGGGAGAGATTCCCCACCCATCCCTCTCTTAATTTCTCTTTTTCACTCTCCTTTCTCGATCCTCCACACCCAATTTTGAAAATTTTCTCTCTCCTCCCCTCCCAACCACCTCCACCCTCCCACCTACCTCCATTAACTCCTCTACAACTTCCCACAAGCCATCATTACTTCCCCCTAGTCCCAATAGACCCTCCACCAATCCACACCCCACCCTCCAACCCCCAACTACCCATCCCCTTCCCCAAGCAGCCCTCCACCTTCCCCCTTCTCCCTCCAAGCCCAAATTCGTAGCTCCTCCTCCCACCACCTGTTAGACCCCCTTCCAGACCCTATTCTTCCCCCCCCCCACACCTTGGAACACCCCCTCCTAGACCCCCTCATAGCCAGGGTTCTCCCCACACTCATCCACCTCCATTTCCCCTCCCATATACCCCATTTCCCCCCATCATCTTCAACCTCCAGTTTTCAGTTCGCAGGCAGCAGAAGAGTAGCAGATTGCAGAGGCGACCCCGACCACATCCCAGTGAATCTGAAGGCCCAAGAGATATCCGCGGAAGCGTCTACTAGTCTTATTCGCAACGGCGGTGGTTTCATCTTCATCCGAGTTGTGTGTTGCCCGCTAGATCCGTTCTCCCACAACTGCGTAGAGCTGCCCCTGCTGTGTACCAGAACCGGAGTAGAAGCTTCACCACGATGAACCTCGGAAGTATAAGCTCAAGAGACCTTCTGCAAATTTCTTCCTTTCCTTGTCTACTTTCAGAATCAAGAAGCGGAACTCCATTTGGCATCCTGTAGCAGGAGTTATCCATTTTCTCCCTCAGCTACATAGTTCTGCTACCCACAGCCTGCACCGACCTATCAGCAGTGTTCAGAGTCCCCTGGCCTTCTCCAGCATCGTTTCGCTTCCCTGTCAGTGTTTTGGCGAAGAGGGCTCGTCCACAGTTCCCACAACTCTGACGGTGCTTGATTTCGAGTTCGGGAGATGTCGGGACATCCTCTGCAACCTACTGTTGGAAATCAGGAGCTGCCAGTCCGAGAGTCTGCCTCCCTGTTCGGGCCTCCACCCAGACCGGAATCGATGACAAAAGAAATTAACAAAATTTGGACGACTTCCCATGCCTCCTACGAAGATTTCCCAGGTGGTCTCGCCCCCAACAAAATTCGGTAGCAGCTGTAGCAGTCAACTCTTCAGTCACCTGTTAGCACCCACAGAACCGGGCAGAATCGGCAACCTCCCGTCTTCGGTGTTCCTTTCTCCAATTCCCCTCCCCGCTTGGCCGGCTGAAGGCCCCTCCCTGCGTGGAGGTAGTTTTGGTTGTAATATCCATTAACCCCCACCCCAAGGTCCCCCTCCTGCGAGAGGAGTAGTGTTGTAATTGGATTGAGCAGGTCAAGCTACACCGCCGCGGCGTGTGGGGATCCACTCGCCTCCCCGCTCACCCTCGTCTCCGAGCGGGACCGGTTTCTTCAAACCGGTCGAGTAAGTGCTCAAACCTCACTCCCTTTAGTGCTTGTCTTTCAATATTAGTTCTTAGTTCCGCTGGCCGTGAGAGTGAGAGCTTGATCCTCAAGCCCCGTTGTCTTGAGTGATCACCGTGGGAAGAGAGTAACCGGTGCCATTGGCACTTTGTCGGCCCCATTGAATTGGGCATCCACAACCATTAGGAATCAAATCTTGTCCTTGCTGGCCCTCTACCAGCAATGGTCCAACCCCTCAACCTCACCTTGGCATTGCCAAGTTACCCCGGGACTTGGGTGAGCGACGGGAGAGCGGTGGCCCAAATTGGCCCTTTTGATTGTGAATGTGCTTGCTTGTCTAAGTCCTAGGGGGTATCACATCAGGGGAGGGTGAAAGTCCTTGTTTTTCCTTCTCTCTCGGCTAAAAATAGGGGCAAATGGTGAATAAGGGGGCGAGAACCGATCTAGACCCCCCAATAAAAGAGGTCTCAAATAGGGGCAGTCCATTATGGCCTTATTCCGCAAAAGAACAAGAAAGGAAAGAAAGAAAGGAATGAAGAAAAGGGGCAAAAATCAAGGCTAAAAACTCACCCAAAGCTCGAAGCTCTCAAAACTTTGAAAGTCCCTAAAACACTGAAACTAGGCACGACAAGAGTGGCAGTACAGTTTCCCCGAGGGACGTTATGAGCCCGGTTGTATGCGTGCCTAGAGCGGAAGTAGGTTCGAGGATTGACACAAAGCCCCGGCACAACAGACCAAATTCTTTAAAAAGGGGGTGTCGCGAGAAGAACTCAAGCCCTAAAAACCCCTACACATATCGCCAGCTTTTCTGTTAAAATATGTTTTACTTTCCAAGGAATGGATCCTACCCCGGGTATGGCCTCGGTAGAGGCACCGTTAAAGCAAGGTTAGCATCGGCCACGGGCGGTCCTTTATATTGCACATTGAGCCCGGGAGGCCCCTGGTGAGATGGGAGGTTCCCTGTCGTCAGGTCTAAACTGGTTTCAAAATCCACAAAAAAATCAAATATTTCAAAACTCAAAAAATCAAATATTTCAAAACCCAAAAAAATCAAATACTTCAAAATCTAAAAAATTTAAATATTTCAAAAATCGAAAGAAATCAAATACTTCAAAATCCAAAAAAATCAAATATTTTAAAACTCAAAAAATCAAATATTTCAAAATACAAAAAAAATCAAATATTTCAAAATCCAAAAAAAATCAAATATGTTCAAAAACCCAAAATAAAATCAAAAACCTTGAAATCCAAACAAAAATCAGATATTTTCAAAAGTTCAAAAAAAGATTTTCTTGATTTGCATTCAAAGCATCCATTGCATTCATTTGACATTTGTTATTTGCCTATTTAATAAGGCTTACCCCCTTGACCAAAAATCAAGAGCTGGATATTTCCTAACTTGTTATAGGCAAGGGGTTAAGCCTAAAATAGATTTAATCTGTTTTCTATATTTGTATGTGTGCAGGGGCAGGTTGAAGCTAAAAAGTGCAGTTGGCTCGTGATCGTGTAAAGTCTTATCCCAACCTACGAAATCACATCAAGGAAAAGCCCAAAGCCCAAACTCAATCTAATCATCAATTTTATTCATTTCATATATCAACTTTCTAAGCACAAGTCCTATCCAACATCATCATGAAACAAAAGAAAATCACCCAGTCCTCCGCTGGACATCCCCGTCGGGACGTATCGCTCTTAACTCTCTAACATAGGCCTGGCGTGTCGCCGTGATCTCTGCAACCTCAGCTGGTAGGGTAAGCACCCTGCTCACCTCCCACATGATCAGGGCACTCCTGACCGTCTGCTCGTCCTCCTCTGTACCGATCCTCCTTGCCTGTAGTGCGGGAAGATAAGGTAGTGCTGGTAGAATAGTCCGGGGTAGTCCAACCTGTAGGTAGCACCGGTGCGGGCTGTACATCGCCAGTGCGGTGTCGCTCACGAGCCTCAAGTCCAAGCCTGGCCTCCTACGAACTCTGACGGTGGTGTCACGGAGGATGTCCGGGCGCATCACGAACCTATCCAGAGGCAATCTGTTGATGTACAGTCACCATTCGTCTCTAGTCTTCATCTCAGCTGTCCTGCACTCTACCTGCGGAGAGAATCCGAACGCGCCACCTATGAAGAAGAGGGGGTGGCTCCCGAAGATCATGTTAGCTGAAGTGACATCCTCCTTATAGATGAATTTCATCCTAGCACCCATCCAACACTCTAGAAGGATCATAGAGCCAAACAAGGGACCTCCTAAGGCTGCTGAAGTGAGACCCTCGTACAAGTAAGCTAGGATGGCCTGGGAGATGGAAAGTCCCTGCCATAGGCCGTTAATGGTACTAAGAAGGGGAATCTCTAGCACATGGTCAACTGAAGGAAATAAGATGGCCCCGCACAAGCAAATGGACACAGCCTTAGCTAAGGCTTCATCCCACCCACACATGCTCTTGCAATGCTCCACTACCCACTGGCTAAGAGGAAGAAGGTGAATCTGACGTGGGCCAACGAAAGTGTGGACGTCCTTGCTATTGGTATGAACCCTCCCAAGATAAGCCTAGGATCTATAGGGGCAACAGTATGACATACTGAGTCTTCCCCTCCCACCTGGGACCTGGGTAAAGAGAAGTAGGTCTCTACCTCCTCTAATGAGATAGTGGTCTCGAATGATGGGAAAATGAATGTATGAGTTTGAGGATGCCAAATTTCAACTAAGGCTGAGATGTTGTGCCAATCAAGAGAAAGCTTTGGGTAGTTCTGACCTAACACTAGGAGAGGTTGTAAGTGCCAAGATCTCAGGATAGATGTCACTCCTAGGGGCAAGGCGCGGACCATGGCAGCCAACCACTTCAAGGTGGAATACCGCCTGGGGCCAGGGAGAAGTTGAGGTGGGAAGAAAAGAGATAGAAGAAGGGAGAGGAATGACAAGCATGTCAGTAAATGAAAGAATTGAATTGAACAAAATCATGATTAACTTACCTCTCTCAGAGGACTCGAGCTGAGATGTCGCGGGATCGCAGTCAGTCGTTGGAGCACTTCCCACTCCTTCTTGGCTGGCTTTGGCCCTTCAAAAGATGCTCCCTCCATGGAACTCCCCTCTAGGGCCCTCTTCATGGTGATTTGGTGGTGAATAGCAAAGGTTTCAAGGCTTAGAAGGAGGAGGGTGTGTGAATCACGAATTTAGGCTCCCCCTCTTACTTATAGGGCTTGTTAGGAAGCCTGGGTCTCTTGAGATCGGGTTGGATAGGTCTAGGGCAGGTTAAGATGAGGTTGGATGGGTTTGAAGCAGTTTTCCCTCAGGTTAAGGACTCTCCAGGAGAGTCCCATTCAAGTTCGTAGGATGCCCAGTTGGACGGTCTTACGATAGACCGCCTATCTCATTGCGTGGCCCGTTACGGACCATTTATCATCTTTCAAAGAATTCAAGGGCAGGAGTTTAAGCGGCCTGAATTAGACCGTTCATCTTCTTATGCGCCCTTTGGTAAACCATTCAACAATCAGAACGGTTAATATAAGACCGTTCAATTCTCATTGGAACGGTCTATTACAGACCACGTATCACTTTAAACGGCCCACTGAGAACCGTTCTTCTGATCTGAAGCCCTTGTCTAACCAGTTGTGCACCTGTGTCGCTAGTAGTAGTGTCCGTCCCTCTTCTCACTCATTTGGCGTCACTCACCTCACTCATTTGGCGTCTCTCATCTCACTCATTTGGTGTCTCTCATCTCACTCATTTGACGTCACTCATCTCACTCATTTGGCATCACGCGCTCTCTCTCTCACTCGGAGTTGGCATCCCACTATCTCACTCATGGTCGTGTCATGTCACATCGGTAGTCGTGCCACACCCGTAGTCAACGTCTCTCACTCACACATTCGTGTCGAGTCAGTAGCCGCATTCATTCATTTCGTTCATTCATTCATACAAACAAGAAAGGCATATCACTATCATATCATATCATGTACAAAAGTCGGGCCAAGTACAAAAGTCAGGATCGTCCCTCTCCCTGGCCCTCGTCGCTGTCTCCGGCTCCCTCATGCCTCTTTGGTGGAGCCATCGCTAAAACCGCCTCATCATGCTGACGTCGCCGGTGCCGCTCGTCCTCTTCATTCCTCCGGTGGCCGGAGGAGCTTGTAAAGTAACTCCTAACAGAGCCATGAGTGCCGTGACTGCCACTCGGAGTCGCTCGGCTGCGCTCTCGACTCACCACTCTCATGCCCGCCACCATGCTCTCCAATCTGGCAACCTATAACCGGGCCTGCTCCGCCTCAGCCCGGTAGCGCTCCGCCTCGATTGCGCTGGCTCGAAGTCGCTCCAGCTCAGTCTGAGGAAGCGTCATCTCCAGCACGTCTGCTGGTCGGCTCTATGGTGCCTCCTCCCGCACACGGGCCACCTCTTCGCTGCCCGGCTCTGCTCAAGCTCGGTCCTAAGGCGGGTCAGCTCGGACGTCTGCATGCACATATCATTGACAATCAATTGAATTTCATACATATCATAAGCATAAGTAAGAAAGGGGGAAGTGTAGTGATTTGCGTACCCTCTCGGTGAGTGCCACCTCGGCCGCCTTGGCCCGCGCTACCACCTGAGTGAAGTCGGCCTCCCGCTCGGCTCGATCTGCAGGAGTCTGGGTAGAAGAAGAAGAAGGAGCATCGGCCCCCTATCTCTGGGCCCCCTCAGCGCGTTGCATCCAAAACTCCAGGTCAGTCACATACATAGTCATAATCATAAGCATTTGCGTAATTTAAAGAGTTTAGGGTTTAGAAGACTCACCAGTAAGGCCAGGGCCTGTCGGGCCTCGTCCCTCTCCCTGATGGTGGAGTGCAGGAGCCCCTGTAGCTCCGCCAGTTGTCCCTCAGGGTCAATCTGCATTTAGAAGATCAAGTGTCAGTGCATCATCATCATAAGCATAATAGACAGAGTTTGAGTTTAGAAGTCGTACCGGTCGGTGGGCACCCTGGAACACCTGGTCCCTGTAGTGTCTGGCGTACGTAGTGTATTACGCTGAGTAGCTCTCCGCTGGGGCGATCACCACTCGCCAAAGAGATGTTCAGTCGACCACCTGCGCAGCGTTCCTCGTAGACCAATCAAATGCTGCCGCTAGGCCCCGGGTAGTCCTCGTCACTCGTTCGCCCGCCTTCTCAGGTGCCGGGAACTCCACTATGGGCTGATGGACCCCGATGGTCCTCATAACCAATCTGTAGTGCAGTGGCTCCATCACATTCACGCAGTGAAGCCACACATCTCGTCCGGCAAAAGCGAGGTGCCAACCACCCAAGGCTGACCCTCCTGGCCCTCCTCAGTGTAAGGTGTCCACCGTACCTACAAGAAATAGAAAGTCGCATCATCAGCATCATATAAGAATTGCATTTAATTAAAGAGTCTGAGTTTAGAAGTATACCGAGGCAAACAGTAGAGCGTCCAGGTCATCCTGCAGCTCTCGGACCTGTCGTCTCAGGGCTGCAGTCTCCCGAGGTGCTGTCCACCTCCGTGCAATCGGTAGGAGCCCGGGATGGGTCCCCTCGCCTCTGCCCAGCCCACGTAGGTGGACGTAGGCCCACACCTACATCACAGCATCGTGTTAGCATTTAGGAAACATATAGAATTGCATAATTAGGTCTAGGGTAAGAGCCGTACCTGGAGTAAGGGGGAGAAGCCCCCGAGCATCGTCCGATGGGCCGTCGAACTCAGCGTGTCGAACAAGAAGGCGAGAACTGCTGCTCCCCCCGCGTAGTCCCCCACGTGGCTCAGCTCCTTGAGGAAAAGAAGGAATCGGCAGCTCATCACGTCCGCTCTGGTGGAGAAGAGGAGTCGCCCGAACATCAGCATCAAGAACCGTCTCAGCACTCTGTCCGCCTCCGTTCCCGGCCCCGCAGCTACTCTCGGTCGCGCCAGCTCAATCAACCGCTGCAGGTGCTCCTCCGGCTACTCTCCGACCGCAACTCCCGCCCGTCGTAATCCAAGGCTATCCTGGAGACTAGCCCAGGGTACGACGGTCGACTGCCTCTCAGGGCACCGCAGCTCTAAGCCTAGCAATCCCTGAGCCATCGCCCGATAGTGGAGAAAAGTGGTCCCGCTAACCGGTGCCCCGTGCACTCGAAGGCCAGTGAGCCTGGCCACATCCTCCAGCGTGGGGACCATATGCCCCCATGGGAAGAGGAACCTCCGACTCACTGGGTCCCAGCGGTCGTGCAGGGCGTAGAGCAGAGCTGCGTCGAACCTACACACCTCGATGCTCAGGAATGGGGCGAACCCCATGGCAGCCAACCGCTCCCTCTGGAAGTCCGGCAGTGCTAAGTACACTACGCGGACTTGCAACCACGAGGTGCAGGTCCTGCGCTTTCCCTACATCCATTCATTCATTTTAAATGCATTTTAGTAATTTATTTATTTTATTTCATATATAAATAAAATCATCAAGGTTTAAATCTCTGTCAGAAGAGCGGTTACCCACAGGCCGCTCGTCCCTTTGAACGGTCCCATGTGCACCATTCTAATCCCTAGGGTCTGTGTTTCGAACGGGCTGGCATTGGCTGCTCTTATCTTGAACGGGTGACCATGCACCGTTCTTCCCTTAGACTTCTTAGTGTCAAACGGCCGTTCCTGGGCCGCCGGAAGGTTGGGCGGTCCTATAGGGACCGCATTGTTCTTTGTTGACAAGGTATTGAATGGACCAATGTGGCCCGCTTTTTGTTTGTGCGGTGAGTCTCTCACCATCCTTACATGGTTTGGTTCTGGTGTTGTGTGAATTTGAACGGCTACCCTTGAGCCGTGTGGGTTTGGGCGGCTCTATGTGAGCCGTACATTTTTGTCTATGCGATTTTATCTAAACCGCCCTACCGTCGTCTTCCCCGACGACGGTAAGGGTTTCCCCACCGGCAGGGAGGCCACCATGGCGCCCCAAACCGGTCCTTAGCCCCCTAAATCTCCCCAAAACCCCCCTAAATCTAACATGTAGGATGTAAAAATGGAAGAAAGGAAGTTTAGATGCACCTACCTTGGTCGGACGGGGCCCCTTGGCCGGCCTCTCCGCCGGAGCAACTTCCCCGGCGTCTCCATCCCCGGGCACGGCGGCTTTGGTTCTTTCCTCGGCCTCGGACGGTGGTGGGAGGGTACCTCCCTCGGCCGGCGGCGTTGCCGGTGTTCCCTCTGATGGTGTTTCCTCCCCCGCGGCAACGATCGTCGGCGGTGTCGTGTCCATGCTCGTCGGGCATCTCGCTTGGTGTTTTGAGCGCATGTGAGATGAGGGAGTAAGAGGGTTTGAGAAGGGAAGGAGTTTGAGACGAGAGAGGGAGTGAGAGGGGTTGGAATGGGCGATGGAGTGCCCTTCGTCCTCCCCCACCGTCAGTTATGATGGAGGGAGACGAAGGGTTTAGCATTTCGAGGTTGCAGAGGTTGTACGGTCTAGCGATAGATCGTCCTTCATTTGAATGGTTGAGGGGTGACCGTTCATCTTCAGCGGTATGCTATTTAAGTCGGTTCAAATTTCATAATATATACGGCTCATATATAACCATTCTTCTTTGGGCGGTTGGTGCCTAACCGTGCATGTTTGAAGTTGTTTTACCCAAATTTCTGCACTTAGTGTTCAAATTGATGAATTTTGATATCATTGCAAATCTTGTTAACAATTTCATGTGCAGCATCTAAACTTTCACTTGCCGTTCCACCTACACAGGTAAGTCAGGTATGGCCTTCTATCCTTACATCACCCTTATTGCATTATTATATGGTACTATAAAATATTATCTAGAGAACCAGTTGGTTATCTACGTGTTCCAGGATCTGATGTTCCCCATCAACAAAAACGATGATGATCCAGGTTCACGTGTTTAATCTTTAGATAGGCCGTTAGGTCGGGAAAGCCTGGGGAGGATGGTTCTATCCTGCACGCTGTGGTTGCGGATGGTATCTTGACTCTGATTTTCCCAGCCTAGCAATATTATTCTTGAGTATTTTATATTTTAATCTTTCTTTGCATTTGTTTTAACGATTTCTTTTATTTTAGCCCAGCATGCATCATACACATCCTTTTGAGCTTTCATGACCCATGGTTTGCCTGCAGAATGTCCCATTAATAATGATTAGCTGTGCGTTCAGTGTTTAAGTAAGAGGAACTAGTTCCACTCTGAGTTGGAAGGTTCTCTTTGGTCGATTCACTTGGTTTGGTTGATTAAGAGGTCCCCGTCTGGAGCTTTAGCCTATTTTCTTTACTTTTGCTACCTGCTTTTGGCCCCCTCAGTGGATTGCGGGATTGTGTCCCCCATGAGGTTGGTCTTATCGATTTGTTTCATTTCGTTTAGTTTAGTTCCTCCAGACTGGTGTCGCTTTTGGTTTAATCATTCCTTACGTTTGGTTCAGAGTTTTCCGGAAGATTCCTGTCGCTTGTTGGTAAGAACGGGTGTCGTTTTACCTTAACGCCCACTTTTCCGGTCCACTCCGCTGCATTTTCGCTCCATCTTCATGTTCTATGTCACTTTCGCTTCACCTCCGCTCGCTCCCCTACAAAGAGGACATTAAGGAGGGGCATCTGTTGACACCCATTTTTTACCGATAAGTTAAGTTGTTCCTCTTACTCCCATTTGTTGATGTCTCGAGTTGTCCATCACTCGTTGAGCTATTTTCAGGCATGTTTTGGGCCAGTTTTATGGGTAGCCTCCCTCCCTGGCTATGTTTGTTTTAATTCAGGGCTTAATGGACCTTGGTTTTGGGTTTTTTGGGCTTTTCTTTGAGTTTCAACACCCATGTACATGTACGATTCATCCCTGGCCGCTCAATAAATGTGCGGTTGCCTGTGGACCGTCCATCTATTTTAGAATATTTTGGTTAATTTTCTGAATTTTCACCGACAAGCTTTTGTGCGGTCCTCTCCTGGCCGTTCCACATGATGGACGGATGGATAGTAGCTGCTCATCTCTCAGAGTCCTGCGCTTGATGGTTTTCTCAGATAATTATCCAATTAATTTATTTATCACTGACAAGGCTAGAACGGTTTGTCTTTGGCCGCTCTACCTTTGAACGGTCTCATCTGAGCCATTCATCTCTGAGAGTCCAACGGCGAAGGTTTCGATCAGTTCAATGGATAATTTGGATTATTTATGATTTATTTTGAATTTCCACCGACAGGGTTGGACGGCCAGGACATGACCGCACATCCAGTTGAGCGGTCAATCGTAAGACCATTCATCCGCTAGATTCCTGAATTTCAACAGATTTTATCTCTTTATCCATGGTTTTATTCCCAATTTCTCCCGTCATTTTCTCCGCGGATAATGAACCATGTTGAGTGCCGTTTCGACCGGATAAAAGATAATTCAATTATCTTGACTTTTTGTTTGATTATCTCGACCTGAAAATGTTTCTAAACCCTAGTTTTGAGCTAGGACTTTAGGTGCTCTATAAATAGACCCTAAAAGGCAGGGTTTGAAAAGGGGGAGATTTTTGGTCGACGACGAAGCCCTGCCGCATTCTTGAGCAACCTAGCACCAAGGAGGGATGCTTTCCACATCCATATAAGCCCCCGGTTCAAGGAGTAGTCTAGTTTTTTTTAAGTCTTGTGTGTTTGATACGTTTCGTCCTCTTTTCCATTGCATGCATCACTTTTCTCATTTTCTCCCCACGTTTCTCTTCATTTTCATTGCCATGCACACACCCACCCACGTTTATGACACCCTAGGGGTTTAAAATCCCCCAGGTATCCCCCTTTCCACTTATTCATGTTCATTTCTTATTATTTTGGCATCTACTACACTTTTTAGTTCTAATCTAGGTTTTCTCATTGTGTTTTCGCGTCGTTTTGCATGTCAGCAATCCCTAGCACGAGGCCCATCCCCTCTGGCCGACCGAAGAGGGTGGAGGTTGGACCTTTTGTGAATTCTAGCTTGGTGGTCTTGCGCGGTTCTCTACAGTCCGTTCAAGAAGACGTACGGTGCAGCCTGGACCGTCCTTCTTCTTTCTGCGGTCGTGATAGAGCCGTTCACCTTCCAGGAGTGCTTCCTCCCGCATCTTCTGCAGCGTTCTTAAACGGTCTATCGTAAGACCGTGTATCTTATAGGCGGGACTTCCTGAACCGTCCATCTTCTCAGTGTTGCAGGTCAGGCGAGTACCTCTCCCTCTTTCCAAGGAACGGCGTGTTCATCACGTCCGGCACCTTGGTGGCGATCACAGGTTCTTACACCTGCCTTTTCTTCTGTCTTCACTCGTTTTCCATGTTGGATATGGTAGCATAGACATTGAGAAGGCATTAGAAGAATGGACTGGGAGGAGAAATATATCTACACTACTTTAGCAAACCTGATTAATAAAATTTAATTGCTTACTGTTATATCTACGATTTCAATGTACTAAACGACAATCCTTTTTCCCTTCGGAGCTTTATAGCTCTTGGGAGGCTTCATGGGTTCCAAGTTGTATCAGGTCTACTCGGTAGTCCTATCGGGTATATCCGGTATCCAGAGTCCGGGTCGTCACAGTTGGTATCAGAGCATTATTGTGTGAAGTATATGGGAATCTGAGATATGCAGTATCTAGAGTCTTGAAAGTCTAGTACAGTCTTTCATTGGCTTAGGTTTCGCGATTCCTTGTCGCTTTATTTCTCGTGTGTTGTCTTGTGCGTGCCATGTTGGCACTGTACGAGATGATTTTGCTCTCGTCAGGATGCGATGGGATGCTCTTTTTCATCATGGTGTTCGTCTCGATCATGTTGGACTTGGCAGAGTTTGCCAGAAGGCTTGAGTCTGTGGTACATTGTTCGAGATTTCTCCATGGCTTCTTCAGGTGGCTGGTGACTTTTTGAGTTGGTGTGATGGCCATGCATGTTCTTACGTTATTTTGGTCGTCCTAGCTTGAGTCTGTTCTGCTCCTGATGTGTCTCGCTTCTGTTGAAGTGCTCGATTTGATTCCCTTGATTGAGAAGATGCTCGAGCGAACCTAGGATTTTCCTTCCTAGTAAGCTTCTGATAGTCGGGCTTGATGCTTCTCATTCCGCTTGGTGTAGTCTTTTCGAGGTAAGCCTTGGAATTGCTGTCTTAGTGAGGCCTTTGTCCTGTGTCTGCTTAAGTGTGGATAGTGTTTATTCTGAGCCTGATCTGCTCTTTGTTTTGTGGTTACTTGGCTATGGACCTAATCATTGTGTTAAGAGCCATGGTGCACCGTGTTTGTCGTGCTGTGTCTAGCGGCCCATGTGTTGTGAAGGCTCAATAATTATTTCAGGACGTAATGGTAAGCTGAGATTAGCCTTTCTTTGTGCTTTGTACTGAAGCTGATACTCTCCTTCGTTTGCACTTAGGCTACTTGTGATCGGTCGTTAGCAGGATCAATACTCGTGGCGTAATACATTGCGATTTTTGTGAATTGCGATGGCGCCAAGTGTGTGCTGAGATGCAGATACCGAGATATTTCTAATGCCTGTGTGCGTTGTATGAGTGCGCAGCGGAAGCGTGTGGGTTGATACCCACGGGTCGAGGATCGTGTGGTAGGATTCTGGCCAGTCGAGAGAATTGTTTTTCTCGATGTGACTTCTGTTGTGGGGAGATTGTTGTGCCCCTGTGGTTTTGATGATGGTTTTGATGATTGGTTTTTGATGTGAGTTAATCACTGTGAGTCATCTTACTGTGTGAGTCATCATGCTGTTATTCAGTTATTTTCTGATCATAACTCAGTCTATCAAATGTTCAGTCATCTTGCTGCTCAGTTTAGTTTAACATATCTAAAGCATTGCATATTTGATGTTCAGTCATGTTAACTGATGCATAAAGCATTCATTACTTCACTCTGCTTGTCGCTGTCTATTTGTGGAAGTTTACACAATTGCATTGAGCATACAGTCAGCACTGCATGCAGTAATGGGTCGACTCCCCTACTAGATGGGTCGACCCCCCTAGTCCTCCATGTCCCTAGTCCTCCATGTCTATACAACCATTTCTTCATTCAAGTCCATACACTCCTCAGTTGGCTTCAATTGAAGTGTGTACATCATAGGCGTTCAACACTTTGCCTAAGTCGCAACAAAGTCTATACATCGCCTTCTGCAAGCATTCTTCAAGTATGTACAGCCTGTGCATTGCTTCACGACAAGTCTAGACATCCTGGTTGCAGTCTAAGTCTACACATCCTGCTAGGTCAGACTTCAAAGTCTGTACACTGCGCACCACTGTACAAGTCCATACAATGGCTGTTGAACTGTGAAGTCCATACATTGTCTGATCATTCATCTTTGAAGTCTATACAACGTTGCCTTGTCTCTTCAAACGTATACAACGTTGCCTTGTTTCTTCAAGTCTATACAATGTGCACAGTTTCTTCATGTCTATACATTACATCGTGGTCTTCAGCTAAAGTCTATACATCGGACTGTTTGAGCAAGTCTATACATCGTTTCATTCACACTTGAAGTCTATACATTAGATTGTGGCAAAGTCTATTCATTTGTTTCCTGAAGTTCAAGTCCATACATTGATCGTTTGGGTAACAAAGTCTGTACATCGCCTTCAAGGCATCAAGTCTATACAGTGGACTGTGCTTCAAGCATTGGCCAAGTCTGTACATCGACCTGTTCACTCGTATGAGCAAGTCTATACATTGGTCGGTGGCAAGTCTATACATTGCTTTGCTTTACCTACGTTCAAGACCACCAAGTCTGTACATTGGGTAAAGTCTACACATCGCCTTGGTCACTTGCTTCAAACTCTATACACTATGAACATTCAAGTCTGTACATACTTCACTTCAATCAAGTCTGTACATCGTTAAGCTGCCTTTACGTCGAAGGAAATCTATGCAGTGGTCTTCATTTCGTCAAGTCTGTACATTGGTTTCAACTCTCCAAGTCTGTACATCGCTTGCAGCTTCAATGTCCATACAACCATAGCAAGTCTGTACATTGACACCTTACCTTCATTCAGAACCTCAAGTCTATACACTCGTTTCTAAGGCAAAGTCTATACAATCGTCTTCATAGGTCTCAAGTCTGTACAGCATGCCTTGCTATTCACAGCCTTTAAAGACTGTACATTGGCCTCGCATCGGCAAGTCTGTACATTGGCTTCATATGCTCCTAAGTCTATACATCGGTCCTCAAGCATTACAAGTCTGTACATTGGTTCAGACTCTTCAAAGTCTATACATTGGGCCTTCAAGCTTTTGAAGTCTATACACTGGCTTACTCTGCAAGTCTGTACAGCCAACGCATCATTGATTCAAAGTCTGTACACTGGTCCTTGTTAGGATCGGTGCAAGTATTCAGAGGGGGGGTGAATGAATATTTCCTCTTAAAAACCTTTTCGCCCAGTTAAAATTTCGCTTACTAAAAATGCTCGTTCGCAAACCAAATATACTTGAAGGCAAATTGGCAGTAGTGAAACAACCAAACACAAAGTGAGGTCACTAGGGGGCTAACCAGACAGATTTACTAAATCTGAAAACTAATTAACTCTTCTGCTCAACCAGAAGGCAAACACAAGGAGCGCCCCTATGCAATCACCTAGCGGAAGCACAAAAAGACAATCACACCACTGCACAATAGATTTTTAGGTGGTTCGGTCCAGCAGACCTACATCCACCCCACACTCAACCCGAGTGTGGCTTCCACTAGCTCACGCTAGAAACCGCAGACTCAGTCTGCAACAGGTGCTGCCACACAGCTTGACCAGGGGAACAACCTCCCCTCTTCCTCCCAACCGGAGGGACACCCCAAGTGACTCTCAGCCACTTGGAAACCAGAGACCGAAATCTCTCTTCCTCCAGACCAGGAGGGAACCAACCAGTGACTTCCAGTCACCAGCAAACCAGAGGTCGAAGACCTCTCTTCCTCCAGACCAGGAGGGACCCCTGGACTTGCAATCCACAAGCCTAGAACCGGAGATCAGATCTCCCTTCCTCCAAACCGGAGGGAACCCACAAGTAGCACCCAGCTACTTGCAACCGGAGATATCAATCTCCCTTCTCCTGAACAAACAGGAGGAACCCCGACCTCTCTACAGAGTATCGAAAATACAGCAAACCAGAAAACAAAGGAAAACAATAAACGAAAATAACTTCAGCAACCAGAAAGCTGAAAGATGAAATGCACAATGTGGCTCTCAATGGAGCTGACTGGCCTGGATCTGATCCACGGTCCAGTGAAGACAGATCTTCAAGCAGCTTCTTCCTTCTTCTCCACGAGCTCTCTCGCTCACTCTCTATCTCTCTTTCTTTCTCTTCTGCTCTCTTCCTCTTTCACTCTCTGCTGCACTTCTTCTTCTTCACTCTTTCTTCTCCCTTCACTCGAGCACTATCTCTCTCTCTTTTTCTTCTTTTGCTCTCACTCTCACTCTCTTCTCTGCTCTCTTCTTTTCTTTCTTTTCTTCCTTTTTCTGGATCGAAGGCCTTTCTGCACTACAGGCTTCTTCTTCGATCACCTTCATCTGAGGACGAAGGGTTCTATTTATAGCAGCAACAGCAGGTGGATAGGGCACAAAACGCGTGTGCCTCCCACGCTCGATCCAGAATCTTCCTGCCACGTGTCCTTATCAGATTGGTTCCTCTTGTCTCGGATCACGTGCAGCCCAGGAGTGTGGAATGTTCTTCCTCGGACCTGTAATGAGATTAAAACTATTAATACGCTGTATGGCCATTAACAATAGAGCTGCATGAGGTATATAGAAACAACAAGAGGTGCACTGCACTGAGGACGACACGAGATACAGTGGTGACAAAACAAGTACTACACAGAGAATGACACGACGTCATAAACACAAGAATAACACGAAGACACGAATACAAAGAACACACGAAAACACGAATACGAAAGAGACACGAAGACACGAATACGAAAGCGACACGAAGACACGAATACAAAGACAACACGAAGACACAAACAGAAACTGACACGAGGTGAGGTCACAAGGTGACAAAGACACGAGGTGTAGGAAACACGACACGAAGGCATGAGATAGACACGTCTTCAACAACACGTGATGAAACGGTGGAAGCAGAAGAACAACTCGAGGAACTACAGTAATTGACACGAAGACACAAGAGCAAACATAGAGGACTGACTCGAGATGAGCAACAAGATACTGAAGAAACGACACGAGGTGGCACAGAAAGCAACACGAGGTGCTGCAATGTTCTGCACGCAGTGGAACAAAATGACACGAAGTGGCACAGAAAGCAACACGAGGTGCTACAATGTTCTGCACGCAGTGGAACAAAAATGACACGAAGACACAACAAGGAGAACGACACGAAGTCACTGTAACAAAACAAACACTACGAAGAGAACGACACGAAGTACAAAATGACACGGGCTGACCACGACACGAAGACAAATAACAGAAACCGTCACGAGTTGAAAACAACACGAAGATGAAAACAGAAATTGACACGGAGTGTGGCCAAGGCGAGAAGGACACGAAGTCTAAAGAGAAAAACAGCACGAAGACACAAATACTAAAACAACACGAAGACGAAGACAGACACGGCTATCACGACACGTGATGAAGCAGTGAAACCAGAGACAAAGGAAACAACTCGAGGAACAACAGTAAGTGACACGAAGACACAATAAAGGGAAACGACACGAAGTAAAAAGCAACTCGACATAACGAATATCAAAGAGAACGACACGAGGACAAAAATAGAAACCAACACGAAGTGTGGTTTCAACACACGAAAGACATGAGGTCTAGGAAGAACAACACGAAGACGAAAATAACAAAGAACCGACTCGAACTAAGGATGACATGGAGACAGCACAGACACGGGCTTGAACTTAGAGAAGAGTGCACGAAGTAAACTCAACATGAAGACAGAACAACACGAAGACAATGAACACTAAAACAACACGAAGACGATGGATGCTACAGTGCAATGTCTAGACATGAAATCCAATGCAAGCGGCTGTACAGACTTGAAGAATAACCCAGTGTATAGACTTGAAGATTGAAGGCGATGTACAGACTTTGATGCCCAAAGGCGATGAACAGTGAATCAGTGTATAGACTTCAAGGTTCATTGAAGAATGTACATACATCAAGAGATGCTTCATGCCAATGTATAGACTTAGATGGAACATGCTATGCAATGTACACACTTCACTGAATAGGATGTGCAGACTTTGTGAGCGCCAAGTGATGTACAGACTTGGATGACCAACGCCAATGTATAGACTTAGACGCAACATGCTATGCAATGTACACACTTCACTGAACAGGATGTGCAGACTTTGTGAGCGCCAAGTGATGTACAGACTTGGATGACCAACGCCAATGTATAGACTTCCAATGTGAGTGATGCGCTGTACAGACTTTGTCTTAGACGCTAAATGAGACTGACAGTGTATACACTTAGCCAATGCAATGCACTGTATGGACTTCTAAGAGACGCTCAATGTACAGACTTACTGCCAATCAATGTATAGACTCTGTAAATGCATATGAATGCTTTATGCAGCAGATAACAGTCTGAAACTTCAATTGCAATGATTCACAGTGTAAGCAGATAAACTGACTGAACATATGAAAGCCTGAATGAACATTTCAGCAAGATGACTCACAGTGACTCACATCAAACACCAATCATCAAAACCAAATCAATCATCAAAACAGAACATCAATGCATGGTGACTCATAGTGATTAAGTCACATTAAAACCAATCATCGCAAACCCCTAAAGCCAATCATCAAAACCACAAACCACAGGGGCCAGGGGCACAACAATCTCCCCCTTTTTGATGATGACAACAATACATAGTGAGTCATTCTGATGATGCAGTACATTCTTATGAAAGTCATTCTGATGACTCAAACTATTCTCCCCCTTTGACTTCATCAAAAAGAAAATAGTTTGAGAAGTGAAAGCAAACTATCATGCAACGATTGAATAAAATTCTCCCCCTTTGGCAAAAATCTCCCCCTTTGATATGAAATTGATGCAAGACATGGAATCTCCCCCTCAATAAGTGGAATCTTATGAGATGAATGAGAAGGAGACCACAGGGGCAAACAAGGAGAAGTTCAGTTCAGTGAACCAATAACATGAGCAGAAGAATTTTAATTAATAGATTTTTCAAGGATGCTCCAAACACAAAGAATTTAGTCAGATTTTCAAAGAGATATCAATCTCATAAATCTAAAGCATAAGTTTTCAAAGTCTTCTATCATAAGGGCTTATGAATGACATTTATTGAACATCATGGTTTAAACATGATGTATGCAGAGTTTATCAATAAAATTCTGTATTGATATCTAAAACCATATTTCAATAAAAATGAACCAAGCCCTCATATTTATCTTGATTATCCTCCCTTTGTCTTACACAATCAAATCTATTGACTTCTTTCAGAATTACATGCACTAGTATTGAAATTAAGCAATTATGAAGTCATATTATTTTGTCTAGGGTTGTAGCAATTTGATTTTTGCATCAATATTCAGATATTTCAATCTGATCAATAATTTTCTTGCTACAAATTTTACGAGCACTCTAGTTCAGTGCACACATTGTAACTAGGGGATATACCTTGATTAGAGGCCAATATCCCTAAGCCCTTAGTGTGACTAACTGTCATGCTATATATGAACAGAGATAGCATTTACACATCATGATGCACTCCAAATCATTTCTTGATGAGTGAGTTGTATTTCTCAGTGTGCATGCCATTGCTCTGCCTAAATTTTCAATAAAATTTATTCTGCAGAGTTAACTAAGGCATCTCATGACACAGTCCTTTGGACATGTGTTTCTCAGTGACCAATGTCATTGCTCTGACATATATTACCCTTTAAACAATTCAGACAAATTCCTTTGCTTCAAATCAATAATAGTTTCATGTACTTAACCAATTAAAGTCATGTATTCAAAAGTGCAGATTTCAGAATTTTTCACAAGACATAGCATGAAACACATGGTTAAGGTTTATTAAACATGCTTCAGATATTTTTAAGAGATTTTAAAGTCAAACTCCATGAACATTAAACTTAAACCACATGAGTTATTTCAGACATTCATAAAACTGTATAATGGAAGATTTCTAGTTCAAAATTTTCAGATTTATGATCGAGATAGCCCATTGAAATCTTCATGAAGGACTGATAGAATTCTGAAGTCAAGTGATACCAATTGATAGGAGAAATACCAATTGTTAAGAGAGATTGTGAAGCACAAAATTTTTTTTTTCAGAATATGATCAAGGTTTGTCAACAAAATCACTAAGAGAGGATATGCTATGAATTCTAACAAATGTATGCATTTGACAACCTATATGTAATGCATTGACTCCCCCTCACAATATGCATTCAAACTCTCTTTTTGGCATTTTCAATACAGGGAGATGCAATGCACTATATGCATGCAGGGACATGCAAAGACTCAACATTGAATTGCTATGCAAGGATATGCAAGTGACTCCCCCTGAAAACATGCAATGCTTGCACTAAAAACTGAACATATGATTCCAAATGATACATGCACATTCAGACTGCCCTATCAAGCAACATGACCCATGGTACTAGGCGGAGCACTTGGTCTAAAAGACCAGCTCTCACATAGTAAGGACCTCCGGACAGATTTCCCTGCCTTTTGGTAGCTTACCATTTGATATACCATCGAGGTCATGAATAACAAGGTAAACTCAACAGTCCTATATGCAGTTCAGGTTTTCAATGAATTATGCAACAGACAGTTTTCAAACAGCATTCACATTCAGTTCAGATTTTCAGAAATTTCAGAGTGCATGATCAGAAAATAATGCAACTGGCAGATGATGAATGAATATGCAAGAATACATCAAACCAGATATGCAATAAGTTTCAAAATGGGAAATGCAGAGAGATTACCTGAACAGTGTGATAATGGGGTTTTCATTCTTGAGTGCCTTGGATCATTACCCCCTTTTATTCCCCAGCTTCCAAGGCACACCTGTAGCAGATACATCATTTTGATGTAACAGGTACCCAAGAAACCTTGGGTCCTGGTTTGGCAGTGACACTCCTAGTAGGTTTTCTCAACAGATTTTTCACATGTTTATCATCACAACACATGATATGACAATTATACATGGAATGCCCTACCTGCCCACAATGATAACAAGAGATAACAGATTTCATGTTCTCCTTGTATACATCAGCATTGGCGTGAACATGGTGTGAGTGAAGATGATTAATTCTGTTATTGACATGAAAATTTTTCTTTTCATAACCGGCCAGCCAACAGTTAACAGCTCTGTGGCCTGGCTTTCCACATTCAAAACATACAGTGTATTTGCTTCTAGAACCAAACTTCTTTCCATCAATGATGCTTTTATTAACAGGGAAATTAACAAATCCAGAGTTAGTTTTTTTTCCCTGAGCATGCCAGCAGAAGGCAGCAATGTGACCAAACTTCCCACAACAATAGCATTGAATTTTCTTTTCCTGATCAGTAGAATGTTTCCTAAGATGATTTCTAGGATACTTTCTAACAGCATTTCTTTCATCTTTTGTCAATGCTATACAGTTATGCATAATATGGCCAACTTTCCCACAATAGTGACATGTTATAGCCTTTTTATTTACATTCACTCGTTTGACAAGATTGATATTCTCATGAGAGTGTGAATGTGTGTGTGAGCAGTGAGCAGCATGCACATGTAAATCAGAAACATATTTGGATTTATTCAAATCAGCATTTTTCTTTTGTTTTTGAATCTTTTTCTGTTTCTTATCTGAATTTTCAGCCTTCTTAGCAGTGAATTGAAAAATAGAAGAATTAGATTGATTAGCTTGTTCAGAGCTTTTCACGAATACAGATGACTTCTTCTTTTCATTCACTTTCTTATTAGCATACACATACCCAAGTCCTTCTTTCTGAAAATTCACTTTAGAACCAAGCAGCTTATTCAAATTGTCTTTTCCTTTAACGAATTTTGACAAAGAATTTTTCAGATCTTCAATCTCAGAATTCAATGAAGCAATACTCACTTCATACTTGGATAGCTCAGATTCACAAACAATCAGCTGTTGTTGCAAAGCATCATTCAGGTTCTTCAGAGTTTCATTTTCTTGTTGAACTATTATTTCAATGTTGTTCTCATTTCCCCTTACAACAGTTTTTCCTTTTTCAATTGACAACCATTTTTCAGAGAAGACAGTATTAAGAACCATTAGCTTTTTATTTTGATCTTTCAAGTAGACATTTTCTTCAATCAGCTTATCTTTTAATTTCTCAATTTCCTTCTTCTGAGTCAGCAGAGAATCATTTTCTTCTTTCAAGGAAGTGATTAAGTTTTCCTGTACATTATCATCAGAATGTAATTCTTCAATCAATTCCTTCAATTTAGATTTTAGATTTTCATTTTCAGCCTTTAGACATGTGATTTCAGCATTTTTCTCTTTTCTTAATTTTCTCTTTCCTGATTTGACTCTTTCATATTTATCTAGAAGATGCTCATGCATGGCAACTAACTCATCATGGCTAATATCCTCGGTCTCAGAGATTACCTGGGATGAGGACTCATCTGACTGATCACTCCTTCTTGCCATGAGACATTCTTCTCCCTGTTCCACGTGTGTTGTAGTCACTCTATCAAACATTTCCTTTGCAGTGCTACAATCTGAGAAGGAGGAAAAATCATCAGAACCGATTGCAGCCTTCATTAAATTTAGAGCTCTCACATTATCATCATTTTTCAATTTGTGAACATGAGTCCACTTGGACTTATCCTTAGGAAGTTCATGTGGACTGTGAGAGATAATCTTCCACAATTGTGGATTAATAGAGTTAACATGCTTGTGCATACGATATAGCCAGAATTTAATATTTGAACTGCTGAATAGTGGAGGATGAGCCATGAGAACACAACAGATTAATGCAACAAGAATATTGATGCACTAAGAACAAATTAGCACCGAAAACTGCAAGATCGAATCTGCAGGTCGCTGGACCTTGTATGCAAACACCGCTCTGATACCAACTGTTAGGATCGGTGCAAGTATTCAGAGGGGGGGGTGAATGAATATTTCCTCTTAAAAACCTTTTCGCCCAGTTAAAATTTCGCTTACTAAAAATGCTCGTTCGCAAACCAAATATACTTGAAGGCAAATTGGCAGTAGTGAAACAACCAAACACAAAGTGAGGTCACTAGGGGGCTAACCAGACAGATTTACTCAATCTGAAAACTAATTAACTCTTCTGCTCAACCAGAAGGCAAACACAAGGAGCGCCCCTATGCAATCACCTAGCGGAAGCACAAAAAGACAATCACACCACTGCACAATAGATTTTTAGGTGGTTCGGTCCAGCAGACCTACATCCACCCCACACTCAACCCGAGTGTGGCTTCCACTAGCTCACGCTAGAAACCGTAGACTCAGTCTGCAACAGGTGCTGCCACACAGCTTGACCAGGGGAACAACCTCCCCTCTTCCTCCCAACCGGAGGGACACCCCAAGTGACTCTCAGCCACTTGGAAACCAGAGACCGAAGTCTCTCTTCCTCCAGACCAGGAGGGAACCAACCGGTGACTTCCAGTCACCAGCAAACCAGAGGTCGAAGACCTCTCTTCCTCCAGACCAGGAGGGACCCCTGGACTTGCAATCCACAAGCCTAGAACCGGAGATCATATCTCCCTTCCTCCAAACCGGAGGGAACCCACAAGTAGCACCCAGCTACTTGCAACCGGAGATATCAATCTCCCTTCTCCTGAACAAACAGGAGGAACCCCGACCTCTCTACAGAGTATCGAAAATACAGCAAACCAGAAAACAAAGGAAAACAATAAACGAAAATAACTTCAGCAACCAGAAAGCTGAAAGATGAAATGCACAATGTGGCTCTCAATGGAGCTGACTGGCCTGGATCTGATCCACGGTCCTGTGAAGACAGATCTTCAAGCAGCTTCTTCCTTCTTCTCCACGAGCTCTCTCGCTCACTCTCTATCTCTCTTTCTTTCTCTTCTGCTCTCTTCCTCTTTCACTCTCTGCTGCACTTCTTCTTCTTCACTCTTTCTTCTCCCTTCACTCGAGCACTATCTCTCTCTCTTTTTCTTCTTCTGCTCTCACTCTCACTCTCTTCTCTGCTCTCTTCTTTTCTTTCTTTTCTTCCTTTTTCTGGATCGAAGGCCTTTCTGCACTACAGGCTTCTTCTTCGATCACCTTCATCTGAGGACGAAGGGTTCTATTTATAGCAGCAACAGCAGGTGGATAGGGCACAAAACGCGTGTGCCTCCCACGCTCGATCCAGAATCTTCCTGCCACGTGTCCTTATCAGATTGGTTCCTCTTGTCTCGGATCACGTGCAGCCCAGGAGTGTGGAATGTTCTTCCTCGGACCTGTAATGAGATTAAAACTATTAATACGCTGTATGGCCATTAACAATAGAGCTGCATGAGGTATATAGAAACAACAAGAGGTGCACTGCACTGAGGACGACACGAGATACAGTGGTGACAAAACAAGTACTACACAGAGAATGACACGAGGTCATAAACACAAGAATAACACGAAGACACGAATACAAAGAACACACGAAACAGGAATACGAAAGAGACACGAAGACACGAATACGAAAGAGACACGAAGACACGAATACAAAGACAACACGAAGACACAAACAGAAACCGACACGAGGTGAGGTCACAAGGCGACAAAGACACGAGGTGTAGGAAACACAACACGAAGACATGAGATAGACACGTCTTCAACAACACGTGATGAAACGGTGGAAGTAGAAGAACAACTCGAGGAACTACAGTAATTGACACGAAGACACAAGAGCAAACATAGAGGACTGACTCGAGATGAGCAACAAGATACTGAAGAAACGACACGAGATGGCACAGAAAGCAACACGAGGTGCTGCAATGTTCTGCACGCAGTGGAACAAAACGACACGAAGTGGCACAGAAAGCAACACGAGGTGCTGCAATGTTCTGCACGCAGTAGAACAAAAATGACACGAAGACACAACAAGGAGAACGACACGAAGTCACTGTAACAAAACAAACACTACGAAGAGAACGACACGAAGTACAAAACGACACGGGCTGACCACGACACGAAGACAAATAACAGAAATCGTCACGAGTTGAAAACAACACGAAGACGAAAACAGAAATTGACACGGAGTGTGGCCAAGGCGAGAAGGACACGAAGTCTAAAGAGAAAAACAGCACGAAGACACAAATACTAAAACAACACGAAGACGAAGATAGACACGGCTATCACGACACGTGATGAAGCAGTGAAACCAGAGACAAAGGAAACGACTCAAGGAACAACAGTAAGTGACACGAAGACACAATAAAGGGAAACGACACGAAGTAAAAAGCAACTCGACATAATGAATATCAAAGAGAACGACACGAGGACAAAAACAGAAACCAACACGAAGTGTGGTTTCAACACACGAAAGACATGAGGTCTAGGAAGAACAACACGAAGATGAAAATAACAAAGAACCGTCTCGAACTAAGGATGACATGGAGACAGCACAGACACGGGCTTGAACTTAGAGAAGAGTGCACGAAGTAAACTCAACATGAAGACAGAACAACACGAAGACAATGAACACTAAAACAACACGAAGACGATGGATGCTACAGTGCAATGTCTAGACATGAAATCCAATGCAAGCGGCTGTACAGACTTGAAGAATAACCCAGTGTATAGACTTGAAGATTGAAGGCGATGTACAGACTTTGATGCCCAAAGGCGATGAACAGTGAATCAGTGTATAGACTTCAAGGTTCATTGAAGAATGTACATACATCAAGAGATGCTTCATGCCAATGTATAGACTTAGACGCAACATGCTATGCAATGTACACACTTCATTGAACAGGATGTGCAGACTTTGTGAGCGCCAAGTGATGTACAGACTTGGATGACCAACGCCAATGTATAGACTTAGACGCAACATGCTATGCAATGTACACACTTCACCAAACAGGATGTGTAGACTTTGTGAGCGCCAAGTGATGTACAGACTTGGATGACCAACGCCAATGTATAGACTTCCAACGTGAGTGATGCGCTGTACAGACTTTGTCTTAGACGCTAAATGAGACTGACAGTGTATACACTTAGCCAATGTAATGCACTGTATGGACTTCTAAGAGACGCTCAATGTACAGACTTACTGCCAATCAATGTATAGACTCTATAAATGCATATGAATGCTTTATGCAGCAGATAACAGTCTGAAACTTCAATTGCAATGATTCACAGTGTAAGCAGATAAACTGACTGAACATATGAAAGCCTGAATGAACATTTCAGCAAGATGACTCACAGTGACTCACATCAAACACCAATCATCAAAACCAAATCAATCATCAAAACAGAACATCAATGCATGGTGACTCACAGTGATTAAGTCACATTAAAACCAATCATCGCAAACCCCTAAAGCCAATCATCAAAACCACAAACCACAGGGGCCAGGGGCACAACAATCCTCAGGCATCCCAAGTCTGTACATTGGTTCAGGCTTACCAAGTTTGTACATTGGCCTTCAAGACTTTCAAGTCTGTACAGCCTGATTTGTCGTTCAGAGTTCAAAGTCTATACATCATGGGCTTCAGTTCTTCGAGTCTGTACATCCTTCAAGGGCCAAGTCCATACACTGTCTCGCTCACATCTTCAAGGGTGATTGAGCATCGTGAAGTCTGATTGAGCATCGTGAAGTCTGATTGAGCACTGTGAAGTCTATTCAGTGGATGAGCATTGTAATGTCTATACATTGGTTAGGCTCGATCATGCACCGTTCATTTCATGTCTATACACTGAGGATGCTGAATGCCTTCAAGTGTATACACTCTCATGTTGGTCATACTTGCATATATACTGTTTTCAAGTGTATACACTCTCACATTGTTCATACTTGCATATATACTGTTTTCAAGTGTATACACTCTCACGTTGTTCATACTTGCCTATATGCTATTTTCAAGTGTATACACTGTCACATTTGACACACTTGCCTATTTGGCTTCCTGAGTCTATACACTCGAGGGCCTCATACCCTTCACAGAAGTCCACACATTGCATCCTTTGTGCTAATGCATTCTTTAGCTAGTCTATACACTGAGTTGCTTGAAGTCTCACAAGTCTATATACTCCCTCAGTGTACACACTTACTTAATATGTTATCCTAATGTCTATACATTCGTATCTGACTAAACTAACTAATCACAGTTGTTTGTCTCTGCCTGCAGGTAATACATGTCAATGATTGGGCACGTGAACCAAGGATGATGCTTGGCACGTGATTCGAGAATCCTCTGGAAAGAGAGGGAACGAGACTCCCTCGTGTGAAGGCCTGAAACTCAGGTCGAAAGCCATATAAAAGGTGGCCTCTGCGATGAGATGGAGTGAACTGGAGAAAAAGCCTAAAGAGCAGAATTCCTGAGCAGAAGAAGAAGAAGAGAGAGAGAGCCTCCACGTTCCAGAAAGAGAGATAGAGAGAGAGAGAGAGAGAGTTCGTGGAAAAGAAGGAAGAAGCTATTGAAGATCTGTCATCTTGCGTTTGGATTAAATCCAAGCCAGATCTGCTCCTTTGAGAGCTACATTCTTGTTCTTCATTTATAGCCTTTCGATCGCTGTGTATTTTCCATTCCTTATCTTTTCTTTTTCATCTGGTTATCCTTGTTCTTCCGATCCTCTGGTCTGAGGTCAGGTTCATCCTGTGGACTCAGGAGAAGGGAGACTTGTCTCCAATTCTGGGCTTGTGGGTTGTAAGTCCAGGGGTCCCTCCGGTTGGAGGAAGAGAGGTCTTCGGCCTCTGGTTGCTGGTGACGGGGAGTCACTGGCGGTTTCCTCCTGAACTGGAGGAAGAGAGACTTCGGTCTCTGGTTTCCAAGTGGCTGGGAGTCACTTGGGGTGTCCCTCCGGTTGGCAGGAAGAGGGGAGGTTGTTCCCCTGGTCAAGCTGTGTGGCAGCACCTTGTTCGCAGACTGAGTCTGCTTGGTTCTAGCGTATGCTAGTGAAGCCTCACTCCGGTTGGGAGTGAGGGGTGGATGTAGGTCTGGAGGACCGAACCACCTAAAAATCTATTGAGTAGTGGTTTGCTTTGTGTGTTTGCTTCCGCTAGATGCTTGGATAGGCGCGCTCCATGTGCTTGCTCATAAGTTTAATTGAATTAGTTTTATTCTGTGATTGCGTCTAGCATCTGAGTTTTTATTTGGGCATTATTCGTAGAAGGATACATTCACCCCCCCTCTGTATCCGGGCCTAGCACCCTAACAATTGGTATCAGAGCGGTGTCTGCTTAGAAGGTCCAGCGACCTGCAGATCCGATCTTGCAGTCTAATGTGCTAATTTGTATTTGGTGCATCAATATTTCTGTTGCATTATATCTGTTTGTTTCCATGGGTGAACCACCAGTTTTCAACAGTTCCAATTTTAGTGTATGGTTTGCTAGTCTAAAAAATTATGCTAAATCTGTTAATCCAGACCCGTGGAAAGTAATTTCACACGGTCCTCATGAACTACCAAAGAAAAAGTCCAAATGGACTGACAGTCACAAATCTATGCATGAAGAGAACCAGATAGATATAAATCTAATGAAGGCAGCTACTGATAGAGCTTTTCATTCATGTTTCTTTGATTGCAGTTCTACTAAAGATATTCTGGACATGCTGAAGCGAACTCAGATAAGAAATGAGGACAGCTGCATGATGGCTGACAGAAATAATCAAGGCAGCAGTCAAGATGAAGATGATGATGATGATGAGGTAAATCCCTTTGAAAACTATACTTTAGATGATTGGGAAAATATATATTCTGAGGTACTTGAATCTCATGAACTGTTAAGAAAATAGTATAAAAAATTGAAGAAGGGTACTGGGTCAGTTAGTTCAAGTTCTCCATGTAGAAATTGTGTTGAATTGAAAAATGTTCATGATGCCTGTATGTCTGATTTTCAAATGTTGAAGAAACAAATCTCATTATTGAAAACTGAGAATCAAGATCATATAAATGTGATATCTGAACTCAAAGAAAAATTCAAGTCAGATAATGATAATCAGACTCTTGTTAACTATCATGACCAGTATAAAAAATTGCTGAAAAACTTTGAAAGTGTGAACTCAGATTTAAACAAGCTAAAATCTGAAAATGATTCTCTGAGAAAATCTGTTAATGAAAATGATGAAAAATTTGAGAAACTTGAGCAGGAGAAGAACTTGTTTGCTGAAAAATTCAATGCCATAAAATCTGTAAATATAGAATTACAGAAAGATCTGGAGAAATAGCAAAAAGAATTAAAGGAATTTGAGGCTGAAAGAAAACTTGGAGTTAACTCAGATGATCAGACTCTAATAAATGAATTGGTTCAGAATGACAAACTTAAGGAAGAAAATGAGAAATTAAAAATGCTGAACTCCACTATGTCTGAGAGACTTCTAGCTTTAGAAAGAGGTAAAAGTGTTTGCGTTGAAGATTCTGATAAATTGAGCAATCTGGAACAGGAAGTTGAAAAATACAAAACTGCTAACAATGTGTTAACTGAATGTGTGAATTCCAGTGAGCAAGAGATTGTCAGTTACGAGTTGCATATTTCCTCTTTAGAAAATGAAATTCAAGACTTAAAAAACTCTTTGTCTAAATTTGTTAGTGGGCAAGATAATCTGAACAAATTGCTGGGAACAAAAGTCAATGTCAAAAAGGAAGGGTTGGGCTACAACAATGTCAATAAAAAGACTTTTCAGAACAAGCTAATGACATCATTTGTAAATGCTTCAAATGTAGCCACAACATCAAAAGACAAACAGCCCACTGATCAGAAAAAACTGGGAACAAAGATTAATTTTAAGAAAGAAGGACTGGGTTACAGTCCAGTCATGAGGAAGGTTGATGGAGTCAACCTGAAAACTATTTTTGTTAAATCTTCTGAACAGGATGAGCCTTCTACTTCATCTCCAACTCAGCACAAGGTTAAGAAAACAGGAAAATAGGATAAAAATCAGAAAAGGACTGTAAATCAGGAAATAAATAAAAAGGGGTCATCACTGCATGTTAATTATAGTCCTCACACACATTCACATGCATCCAAAAAGAAAATGATCTGTCATTACTATCATAAATTTGGACATCTGATGCATGAGTGTAAGCTGATGGAGAAGGATGATAAGAATGCTAGGAGATCTCATGATAAAAATCCTTCACCTCAGAAAAGGAGTGTCACATATTCTAATTGTGGCAAATTAGGACACTCAATTGCTCATTGCTGGTTTGCTAGTGGTAAGAAAACCTTTTATTCATATCATGCTAAATTCCCTGCAAACCAACATGTCTTTAGTAAAAACAAATCTGCTTCAATGAACCAGCACATCATCTGTTTTAACTGCAACATGATTAGTCACATGACCTCTGAATGCTGGTCAAGCTCTTTTAAAAGAAATTCTATTTCATGCTTTGAATGTGGAAAGAGTGGCCACATGGCCAATGAATGCTGGCATGCTCAGGGTAGAAATGAGAATTTTAAACATGCTAAAATCCCTGCAAATAGACATGCTTTTCATGAGAATTTTAAGAGAATGAATTCTTCTCATTATTTTAACTGTGGGAAGCCAGGCCATAGAGCTGCTGAATGTTGGCTGGCCGGTTTTAGTAAACAGAATTTTAATTCTGTCAACAACAAAAAGTTTCATGCATATGCACATAGATTTCATGCTAACAAGAATGTGCATAGATCAAATCTGAAACCTGATGCATCTTACTATCATTATAGTAAACATAACTCTCTCTCTGCCAATGAACTTCATGACAACAGTAATGTGCATAAGAGGAATTTGAAATCTACTAATTCATACCATTGTTGTGGACAAATTGGTCATTCAATGAAAAACTGCTACTTGATGAAATCTGGTGACCATGCTGCTAGAAAATTGTTTAGAACACCTACCAAAGGTGTTACTGCTAATCCAGGACCCAAGTTTTCTTGGGTACCTGCTGCATCAAAATGATGTGTTTGTTGCAGGTGTGCCTTGGAATGGAATAAAAAGGGGTTAATAATCTAAGGCACTCAAGAATGAAAACCCCCTCTGAACTGTTCAGGTAAATTCTCTACATTTCCTATTTTGAAATTCATTGCATATCTAATTTGATGTAATCTTGCACATCTGCCATTTGTAGTTGTTTGATAATTGTTGAAATGCATAAACTTTGAAAACAAATTGCATTCTGAAAAATCTAAACTGCATATGTATGTGGCTTAAAATTTGTCTGATGCATAGTTCATTGAAAATCTGTCTATTGCATTCTGAAAAATCTGTTAAGCTGAAATTTGATCCTTGCATGCTACCCATGTTGAATTATCATGATTGACCTCAATGGTATATAAAATGGTAAGCTACCAAAAGGCAGGAAAATCTGTCTGGAGGTTCTTACTATATGTGAAGTGGTCCTTTAGACTAAGTGCTCCGCCTAGTACCATGGGTCACTTTGCTGGATAGGACAGTCTGAATGTGCATGAATCAAAATCATATGTTCAGTTTTCAATGTAAACATTGCATGTTTTCGGGGGGAGTAAATGGCATATCTTTGCATAGCATTCAATGTTGAGTCTTTGCATGTCCTTGCATACATATAGTGCATTGCATTTCATTTCATTGAAAATGCCAAAAAGATTGACTGAATGCATGTTGTCAGGGGGAGTCCATACATTGCATATAGGTTGTCAAATGCATACATTCGTCAAAATTCATTGCATACCCTTTCTTATTCATTTTGCTGACAAACCTTGATCATATTCGGAAAACACTGGGCTTTAAAATCTCTCTTATCAATAGGTATCATTTGGCTTCAGAATTCTATCAGTTTTTTTTTTCATGAAGATTTCAATGGGCTATCTCGATCATAAATCTGAAAACTTTTGAACTAGAAATCTTCTATTATACATTTTTATGAATATCTGAAATAACTCAGGTGGTTTAAGTTTAATGTACTCAAGGGATGACTTTAAAATCTCTTAAAAATATCTGAAGCATGTTTAATAAACCTTAACCATCTGTTTCATGTTGTGTCTTGTGAAAACTTCTGAAATCTGCACTTTTGAATACATGACTTCAACTGATTAAGTACATGAAATTATTATTGACTTGAAGCAAATGAATTTTTTTGAAAAGTCTAAAGGGTAATATCTGTCAGAGCAATGACCTTGGTCACTGAGAAACACATGTCCAAAGGACTGTGTCATGAGGTACCATAGTTAACTCTGATTAAGAATTCATTGAAAATCAGGCAGAGCAATGGCATACACATTGAGAAATACAACTCACTCATCAAGAAATGATTTGGAGTGTGTCATGATGTGTAAATGCTATCTCTGTTCATATATAGCATGACAGTTAGTCACACTAAGTGCTTAGGGATATTGGCCTCTGATCAAGGTATATCCTCTAGTTACAAGGTGTGCACTGAACTAGACTGCTCGTAAAATTTGTAGCATGAAAAATTGTTGAACATATCTCAATATCTGAATATTGATGCTAAAATCAAATTGCTACAACCCTAGATAAAATCATATGACTTCATAATTGCTTAATCTCAATACTAGTGCATGTAATTCTGAAAGAAGTCAATAAATTTGATTGTGTAAGACAAAGGGAGGATAATCAAGATAAATATGAGGGCTCGGTTCATTTTTATTAAAACATGATTTTAGATATGAATACAGAATTTTATTGATAAACTCTGCATACATCATGTTTAAACCATGTTGTTCAATAAAGCTCATTCATAAGCCCTTATAATGGAAGACTTTGAAAACTTATGTTTTGGATTTATGAGATTGATATCTCTTTAAAAATCTGGCTGAACTTCTTGTGTTTGGAGCATCCTTGAAAAATCTATTAATTGAAACTCTTCTGCTCATGTCCTTCGTTCATTGACCTGAACTTCTCCTTGTTTGCCCCTGTGGTCTCCTTCTCATCTATCTCATAAGATTCCACTTATTGAGGGGGAGCTTCCATGTCATATGCATCATGCTGCATAGAAACTCTTACAGGAGAAGATCTTGCATTCTGGTATCGGCATCTGCATTCACCCCTTCCCATGGTTCATCCTGACTATACCAAAGGGGGAGATTGTTTGCCAAAGGGGGAGAATTATGTTCTTGCAAGGGTGAGAAATTAACTGAATTTTTATACATGCTTTAATTTCTCAAACTATTTTCCTTTTGATGAAGTCAAAGGGGGAGAATAATTTGAGTCATCAGAATGCCTCACATCATCAGAATGAGTCAATGTGTTGAAAGTGTTGCCATCATCAAAAAGGGGGAGATTGTTGTGGGGAGATTGTTGTGCCCCTGTGATTTTGATGATGGTTTTGATGATTGGTTTTTGATGTGAGTTAATCACTGTGAGTCATCTTGCTGTGTGAGTCATCATGCTGTTATTCAGTTATTTTCTGATCATAACTCAGTCTATCAAATGTTCAGTCATCTTGCTGCTCAGTTTAGTTTAACATATCTAAAGCATTGCATATTTGATGTTCAGTCATGTTAACTGATGCATAAAGCATTCATTGCTTCACTCTGCTTGTGGCTGTCTATTTGTGGAAGTTTACACAATTGCATTGAGCATACAGTCAGCACTGCATGCAGTAATGGGTCGACTCCCCTACTAGATGGGTCGACCCCCCTAGTCCTCCATGTCCCTAGTCCTCCATGTCTATACAGCCATTTCTTCATTCAAGTCCATACACTCCTCAGTTGGCTTCAATTGAAGTGTGTACATCATAGGCGTTCAAAGTGTGCACTTTGCCTAAGTCTGTACAGCCACTAGTCGCAACAAAGTCTATACATCGCCTTCTGCAAGCATTCTTCAAGTATGTATAGCCTGTGCATTGCTTCACAACAAGTCTAGACATCCTGGTTGCAGTCTTAGTCTACACATCTTGCTAGGTCGGACTTCAAAGTCTGTACACTGCGCACCACTGTACAAGTCCATACAATGGCTGTTGAACTGTGAAGTCCATACATTGTCTGATCATTCATCTTTGAAGTCTATACAACGTTGCCTTGTCTCTTCAAACGTATACAACGTTGCCTTGTTTCTTCAAGTCTATACAATGTGCACAGTTTCTTCATGTCTATACATTACATCGTGGTCTTCAGCTAAAGTCTATACATCGGACTGTTTGAGCAAGTCTATACAGCGTTTCATTCACACTGGAAGTCTATACATTAGACTGTGGCAAAGTCTATTCATTCATTTCCTGAAGTTCAAGTCCATACATTGATCGTTTGGGTAACAAAGTCTGTACATCACCTTCAAGGCATCAAGTCTATACAGTGGACTGTGCTTCAAGCATTGGCCAAGTCTGTACATCGACCTGTTCACTCGTATGAGCAAGTCTATACATTGGTCGGTGGCAAGTCTATACATTGCTTTGCTTTACCTACGTTCAAGACCACCAAGTCTGTACATTGGGTAAAGTCTACACATCGCCTTGGTAACTTGCTTCAAACTCTATACACTGTGAACATTCAAGTCTGTACATACTTCACTTCAATCAAGTCTGTACATCGTTAAGCTGCCTTTACGCCGAAGGAAATCTATGCAGTGGTCTTCATTTCGTCAAGTCTGTACATTGGTTTCAACTCTCCAAGTCTGTACATCGCTTGCAGCTTCAATGTCCATACAACCATAGCAAGTCTGTACATTGACACCTTACCTTCATTCAGAACCTCAAGTCTATACACTCGTTTCTAAGGCAAAGTCTATACAATCATCTTCATAGGTCTCAAGTCTGTACAGCATGCCTTGCTATTCACAGCCTTTAAAGACTGTACATTGGCCTCGCATCGGCAAGTCTGTACATTGGCTTCATATGCTCCTAAGTCTATACATCGGTCCTCAAGCGTTACAAGTCTGTACATTGGTTCAGACTCTTCAAAGTCTATACATTGGGCCTTCAAGCTTTTGAAGTCTATACACTGGCTTACTCTGCAAGTCTGTACAGCCAATGCATTCAATGATTCAAAGTCTGTACACTGGTCCTCAGGCATCCCGAGTCTGTACATTGGTTCAGGCTTATCAAGTCTGTACATTGGCCTTCAAGACTTTCAAGTCTGTACAGCCTGATTTGTTGTTCAGAGTTCAAAGTCTATACATCGTGGGCTTCAGTTCTTCGAGTATGTACATCCTTCAAGGGCCAAGTCCATACACTGTCTCGCTCACATCTTCAAGGGTGATTGAGCATCGTGAAGTCTGATTGAGCACTGTGAAGTCTATTCAGTGGATGAGCATTGTAATGTCTATACATTGGTTAGGCTCGATCATGCAACGTTCATTTCATGTCTATACACTGAGGATGCTGAAGGCCTTCATGTGTATACACCCTCACATTGTTCATACTTGCATATATACTGTTTTCAAGTGTATACACTCTCACATTGTTCATACTTGCATATATACTGTTTTCAAGTGTATACACTCTCACGTTGTTCATACTTGCCTATATGCTATTTTCAAGTGTATACACTCTCACATTTGACACACTTGCCTATTTGGCTTCCCTGAGTCTATACACTCGAGGGCCTCATACACTTCACAGAAGTCCACACATTGCATCCTTTGTGCTAATGCATTCTTCAACTAGTCTATACACTGAGTTGCTTGAAGTCTCACAAGTCTATATACTCCCTCAGTGTACACACTTACTTAATCTGTTATCCTAATGTCTATACATTCGTATCTGACTAAACTAACTAATCACAGTTGTTTGTCTCTGCCTGCAGGTGATACAGGTCAATGATTGGGCACGTGAACCAAGGATGATGCCTGGCACGTGATCCGAGAATCCTATGGAAAGAGAGGGAACGAGACTCCCTCGTGTGAAGGCCTGAAACTCAGGTCGAAAGCCATATAAAAGGTGGCCTCTGCGATGAGATGGAGTGAACTGGAGAAAAAGCCTAAAGAGCAGAATTCCTGAGCAGAAGAAGAAGAAGAGAGAGAGAGCCTCCACGTTCCAGAAAGAGAGATAGAGAGAGAGAGAGAGTTCGTGGAAAAGAAGGAAGAAGCTATTGAAGATCTGTCATCTGGCGTTTGGATTAAATCCAAGCCAGATCTGCTCCTTTGAGAGCTACATTCTTGTTCTTCATTTACAGCCTTCTGATCGCTGTGTATTTTCCATTCCTTATCTTTTCCTTTTCATCTGGTTATCCTTGTTCTTCCGATCCTCTGGTCTGAGGTCGGGTTCCTCCTGTGGACTCAGGAGAAGGGAGATTTGTCTCCGGTTCTGGGCTTGTGGGTTGCAAGTCTAGGGGTCCCTCCGGTTGGAGGAAGAGAGGTCTTCGACCTCTGGTTGCTGGTGACAGGGAGTCACTGGCGGGTTCCCTCCTGAACTGGAGGAAGAGAGACTTCGGTCTCTGGTTTCCAAGTGGCTGGGAGTCACTTGGGGTGTCCCTCCGGTTGGGAGGAAGAGGGGAAGTTGTTCCCCTGGTCAAGCTGTGTGGCAGCACCTTGTTCACAGACTGAGTCTGCTTGGTTCTAGCGTTTGCTAGTGAAGCCTCACTCCGGTTGGGAGTGAGGGGTGGATGTAGGTCTGGAGGACCAAACCACCTAAAAATCTATTGAGTAGTGGTTTGCTTTGTATGTTTGCTTCCGCTAGATGCTTGGATAGGCGCGCTCCATGTGCTTGCTCATAAGTTTAATTGAATTAGTTTTATTCTGTGATTGCGTCTAGCATCTGAGTTTTTATTTGGGCATTATTCGTAGAAGGATACATTCACCCCCCCTCTGTATCCGGGCCTAGCACCCTAACAACTTCGTCTTGGCTTCATGTGCCTTGATGTTATCTGTTGCTGTGACGTTGTTTTTGAAGGCATTCTGGTGTTTGGCACTGGAATTTGTGAGTGTTGGGGGAATCGGTCGGCATTTCTACTGGTTGAGTACCCTCTACTCTGTACTTCTTTCTTGTCATGGGTCCTTGAGGTCCTTGAGGTCCGTTTCCCAAGGTTGTCATTTTCGTTGTCATGGGTCTTTTCTTGGTGAGCTGCTCGATGCATGACTAGTCCCTCGTGGTCATGTGTTCAGCTATCGTTATGCCTTGATGTGACCTAACTTGTAGTTGTGTTCCGTGGTTCTGTGTTCAGTACCGAGCCGGGATCCTGCAAGTGCTACTGTTGTCGTTGTCGTTTTGTCGTTGTTTCCCTATGATTCTATCTTAGCATCGTGTGGACCATGATGTCTTGTCGGTTAGTTGTGATGTACTCTTCTTTCCTGGTAGAGTTAGCATGCGACTCGATCAGACATAATATCTGAGTGAGGACTGACTTGATTGTGCTTGTGGTCCGGTGCTGTCGTTGGCATCCTGTGTGCCAGGTTTCATGGTTGCTATTGGCACTGGAGCCAATGTGTCGAGCTGTCAATTGAGAGGACTATGCTTCCTTGTTTAAGCTGATGCTTGCCGTGTCTGCCGTTTTGTTTTTTCGATAGCTATTGTCGTGGCATGGGTCGTGTCTCCTTTCCTGTGAGATGTAAACGATGTTGCCTTATCTCGTAGGTGTCAGACTTGTATTCACTTGTGTATTATACTCATCCTTTGGATTACTTTCCCTTGAGATCCAGAACGAGTGCCTGTGATTATGGTCTGACAAGCGTTCCTCTGAATTATGTTTTTCGATATTCGTGCTGTTTCAAGTTGCGTCTTGGGGTTTGTTCTTCCCTGCTTCTTCTTGCTAGCTCCTTAAATTTTGAGGATGAAATTTCTTGAAGGAGGGGAGGCTGTAATACCCTAGATTCTTATTGGGTCTTTCAGATCCTTTTCAGGGAGTTTCAGATCACTTTTGTGGGTCCTGGGTTGAGTTTTACGATCCACGTGGGTTTTTCTCTCGTACAAGTTACGGAACCCTACGGTGGATTTATTCTTCAGTTCATCGACTCGAGGATGTTACACCTGCGATGTACTCTTTGAGAGGATCGTTTCGGCTATTTTTTCGCATTTTTCTGAATTAGGGGTTTTTCGCCACAAACATTGGAATTTTAGAAAATTAGGAAAATTCCTAATTTTATTTCTATTTAACCTTCCTCGCCCTCTCTCCTCCCTCATTTCTCACCTCTCTTTCTCTCTCTCGTTCTCTCTCCTCTCTTGTTCTCTCGACGTGGGGTGCACACCGTTGCCGAGCTGGCCGAGGCGGGGACATGATGGAGTGAACCTAGAGCGTGATGGGGCGACGGATTGAGTGTGGCGTGGCGCGATCCCTCGGTGGATTCAAAGCTGGCGCGGTTCGTTGTTTTGGTGGATTTCGGCATGGTTTAGTCACTTGGGCGCATGGAATCGTCGGTGGAGGTATGGAAATGGATCACCTACTTCTCTTCTACATTCCCTCAAAGTTTCACGCCGAACGGTGAGCATACGAGTGGGTTTCTTTCAAGTTTGGGAAATCATACTTTTGGGGTGTTCACAGGGTTCGTCAGAAAACAGGGACGATTTTTAGATCAATTGGTATCAATCGAACCCCTGGAATGTTAGTGTTCTAGATCTACTGATTTCGTGTTGATTGGTTGTCGTTTGGGTCTGGTACGAGCCTGGGAACCCTGATGACTCAATTAGGGTCAATTCGGTGAAATTGCCCGTTTCAAGCTATTTGTGCGTTGTTTTGACCCCTTCCGGAGTGTGGAAGGTCAGTATTATCAATGTAGTTGTTTCCCCCTTCGATCGGAATCGAACGGGGCGTGGAATCGGGCCCGGAGATTAGGGTTTGGCCGGTTTTTCACCGTGACCGGTCGACCGGACCGGATGGGCCGGTTGACCGGCGGTTGCCTGTCGGACTGTGTTGGTCTGGTCGACCGACCACACTGGGCTGGTCGACCGACCCTGTCAGGTCGACCGACCCCAGAGGTCAGGTTGACCGGAAATCTATATTTTTGTTCGTTTTGGGTCCTGGTCGGTCCGATTGAGACCTAATGACCGACCTATGGCCTCGCGAGTGTCCCGGACACTCGGTGAGTTCCGTGTCCGTGTTTCTGGGGTGTCAGGAAGTGTCATGTTACTTCAATTAGCGTGCCCATAGGGATGTGTGTCCCGGGCTCTGTGTTGCGCTCGATCGAGTCACCGTGTATCGGTATGAGTGCGGTGGGGTTCCCCCGCATGTGAGTGGCCACCCTTGAGTTACCATCTTGAGGGTATGGTTTCAGCGGTTTGTGGTCTACCTCGGTATTCGTGTTATCATGGTTTTAGACCTAGTGAAGAATTTAAGTCGGTTGGCCTTGGCGGCCCAACCTTCATGCATTTCCTCGATGTAGCGTGCCTTTCTTAGGCCGCTACATGTCATTTGACTGAGGTCAATGTTTTAGGGCGGTTAATGTGGCAGTTGTCTCTTGGGCTACCTAGTCCGTATGGCAGATCTATATTAGACCATTTTGGTGGTTTGTCCGAATAGGTCAGTTCAGGGTTGACTGAGTTTAGTGGCCTAGCCCTTGACCGCTACAGTCGCCTAGCGGCCCATTCTATGACCGCCAGCGTATGTTCCTCCGCTTAATTCCTGTGTGTCGTTTCCCGACGTGTTGGTTTCCAAGTGCCTTCGCTTGACCTCGTGGTTTGCCCATTGTCCCGTGGATGTCTTTTGATGTCCTATGAGGGCTATAACCATGTTATTAGATAGCCAGGCATACCCTGCTATTGGGTAGGTTTCTGTATCGCTTTAGAGTCATTTTTAGGTTCTGGTCAACCCGGGGAGACCCAGTGGTTCACAAGTAACCTTTTGTGTGTCTCGACTATTCTGAATAGCTCGAGACAATGGTTTTGGATGCCTTGAGGTGTTGTCTCACCTCGGTTTGTGTGTCCAGATGAGTTGAGGGTCTTGGTGTTCCCTCATGTCCCCGTGTGTCATTTTACGCAGTCATGTTATTTCCTCTAGCTTAGGATTAGACTGATTGGCGGCATGTTCCACTTTGTACAACGATCTTGGCTCTGAGTCGTGAGACTCAAGGATCGTTGTAGTAGTAGGTCTAGTTGCCTCGTCCTGAGTCTGTCCGTAGTTGTCTTGCTACCTCGGTGCTTCATAGTACGTGTGACAGTGCTTCCTTGCCTGTCTGTACTACAACACTCTTATTTCAGAGTTTCGTGTCTAGTGAGCCTCCACTAGTCGTAGCCTTACGACACGTTACGGCGTGTCGCCCCATGTGGCGGGGCAGTTCCCGAGATACGGTTTTTAAGCTAGTTCCGTGGGCCCCCGGTCCAACTGTAGCGTCCTGCGGAGGGGGAAAAATAGCTAGAGGGTTGGCTTAGGCAAGAGCCAGTGTGTGCACACGTGGTTAGGGGCTTGGACTTGCGCCGACGGGTGTGACCCTGACTAGTCACTCGCGACTATAGTTCCTGATTCTGGTTCTGATAGTGTCTTAGTCTCTGTCATCTTGTAGGCATCATAGATAAGACACTTGTAGGTGCAACATAAGACATTAGTGGACGCAGCTGGCTGTTCTTCTAGCGAGGGGGTGCTTCCGTCACGTGACACGTGACTCTCACATTTCTCTTGCGTCGTGACCTTTCCAGGTTATCCCTCTCGTGGTCTCGCCCGAGGTCAGTGTTGTGTCGTGTGCATGACGTTCTAGTCGTGTATGTGTGTGGTTGTGTTTAGGAGAGCGTGCACGACAATCGAGTCGTGTAGGATTTAGTGTTATGTGTATATCTAGGTCTTTTCTAGGCTTTTCGCCTGTCTTCGTAGGCCTTCGCCTAGGGCCTTGTGCTGTGTCAGCAGATTGGTAACTCTTGACTTTATGAGATCAGGGTTCGCCTTTCTATTGTTGTTCGGAGTAGCTTAGGGAGCCGAGGTTAGTTCGGCAGCCGTGTTTTGCTCAATATGGCTTTTCCCTTTTCTTTTAGTTGTTCCTACTCCTCCCGTTTCTGATTTTTCTTTTACTGCTTTTTAGTAGTAGTCTCCTACTTTTCCTGCTTTTCCTGCTTTACTACTACTACTGTTGTTTTAGTTGTTGTTCCGTGTTACTGCATTATTTTTCAGTGGGGATCCGCGTGACCCCTAGTGGGCCAGTGACACGAGGCTCACCCCTGCTTTTCAGGTATGGTCGTCTCTGCTTCCTTGCAGTTCCTGGTGTGACGAGTTCGTAGTTGCCAGCGATACCTGCGTCGGGCTTCCCCCGACTTCAATGTACGTCTTCTTTTAGTTGGTCTGTACTTGTCTTTCCTTTGGACTGGACTCTGGTATAATTGTTAACTTTAACTGTTAATTAAAAAGTAATTTTATTTCTGCTACTTTAGTAAACCTGATTAATGAAATTTAATTGCTTACTATTATATCTGCGACTTCAATGTACTACACGATAATCCTTTTTCCCTTCGGAGCTTTACAGCTCTTGGGAGGCTTCACGGGTTCCAAGCGGTATCGGGTCTACTCGGTAGTCCTATCAGTTATATCCGGTATCCGGAGTCTGGGTCATCACACATCATTTCTTCGTCATTTTTTGATCTTGAAGGGCAGAGATGATAAGAGAGTGTTTATGATGGCTATTTTTAGAGAAAGAGAGTTCGAGGTGTCCCGATTCACCAAAGGTTACACTTCCTCGCTTGCAATCCACCTTAGTATTATATTTGGTCAACTAGTCAATACCTAAGATTACATCATAACTCTCCATGTTCATGCATATCAAATCAGTGGCTAAGTTACGGCCACTCATCAATACTTCACTAGAGGGGAAATAGTATTTAAGATCAGTGCTTGCTCTTAAAGGTGTGAAAATGACAAGTTCAATTTTCAAAGGAACATGTTTTTCATATAAGGTGGCAGCAAAATTATGGGATATGAATGAATGTGTATCTCCAATATCAAATAGAACAAAAGTAGTTCTAGAATTGATGGTGAGAGTACCTTTCACCACTCCTCCTTCTTCAGTAGGTGCAGGTTCTATTAGAGCTTAGAGTCTTCCTTGATGCCTTGGTACTGATGAAAATGAAGAATCAGATCTAGAAGGGGGGATGAATAGATCTGATTCCCTAATAACCAACAAGAATGTTCAGGCCCCACGATATGATCTGCTACTAAATAAAGGAATAAACCAGGCACAGGGATCGGACAGACCAATAGACAAACACCAGATGAGCAGGAAGAAGTAGAACACAGTGTGGAAATGGAATGCTCAGAAGTCGATTGAGGAAGGCACACCACGCTCCAAAGCAGGAGTAAGCAAACAAACTAAGATTGGTACGAGGCATAGGTTTGATCCAAGGTTCTCCTCTCATAAAGTGTAGCATTCCGGATAGGCTTGACCTATCTTTTCAGCTGCACCTTTTGATATACCACGCTAGTTTGTTTAAGGATATTGATAGGTTATAAGGAAATCAGACCACAGAGCACACAATAATTTTTTAGGTGGTTCGATTGCTACCAACAATCTACGTCCACCTGTCACTTGATCAGAGTGAGGATTTCTTGCACAAGACAATTAAACGCAGACTCAGTCTGCAACACAGGCTGATTCCACAACTTGAATCTAAGAGAGACAAATCCCTCACCCTGATCTTCCGTCTAACAAGATCAGACCCACTGCTTAATGCAGTAACCAGAGGAACGATCCTCCCTTCCTATGATGACACAGAGGGAACATGAACAACACCCAGCTGTCCACAAATTGATCTCGCACCCAGCAAGATCAAAAACGACTGCTCAACAGTCAGACCGTGCACAAGTGTGATCTGTGCACAACCCCCTTGTGTGCCCCTAGCACAACAAGGCAAGCAACAAGACACTTCAAACTGAACCAAAAGGAAATACAAGAAACAAAAAGAAAGATACGATGAAAAACACAATTTAGAAAACTATAGCTTCAATCGAAGCCTTCTTCACTGAAATTGACTGCCCGCACTTGAGTTCTCTCTCGCCTCTTCTATCTCTTCTCTTCTTCTCGATTTTGAAATGGCTCTCTCTCTCTTTCTCTGATAGCTTCTCACACTTGGAAAATAACAACAGCGGCGGTAGCAGCTTCGTAGTAGAAAGGTTTAGATATATAGAGCAGAGGATGGCCTTTTTTTGGAATTCTAATCTTCAAATGTATTAATCTATTGGTCCAGGTGTCCCATCAGAATATTCTCCTCCCAAGAGTCTTCTAGAAACGTGCTAGATGTCCTAGAATCCTGTGCCAATGATTGGAGGTCGAAGGCACATGGTTTACTTGAGTTCCTCACGTGTATGACTGGACGAAGTGGACTGCATCGACGCACAACCTTCATGGCATCGACTCTCTGATGCAGATAGTGCTCAGACAAAACGCTTCTCATCTGGGGTCGACTCTGAGAGTCGACCTTTCTTGTTTCTGAATGGAATTTGGCTAGCTGTGTCAACTCTGTGATGATCCTTCAATCGACCTCATTATAAGATCGTGAAGCTGCTACTGAGTTAGCTCCACTTGATCTTGGAGTCGACTCTTCTTCATTGTTGGACAAGCTTTAGTTGAGGAGTGATTATTGCGTTGACTCTGCAAGGTGTTTGCATGGACTCCTTCCAATTACTTGATTGCTTGGCTAAGGAAACTTTGTTCATTACGGCAACTCTGCCCTTTGGTTGTGTCGACTCTGTTAACCACCATGTCTGAATTTTGACAAATAATCTAAAGTTTGGTGTTGACTCTACTGCTAAATAGGGTCGACTCCATCAATACTTCTTCTATGATGACAAAACACTTGTGATCTGGAGTCGACTCCTCTTTAACTTCTATCAAAATCATGTTGTAGTTCAGTTGCCTCCCTCAACTCCATTTGAATTCTGCTTCGACTCTAGACTCGATCTTCATCAAATTTGAATTCCTTTTTTTTGAAATGCATGACTTACTCCGTCAACCTGCAGTTGATTGTTTAATTAGTTGAACAATCTTAAAAACACATGCTTAAATGTTCAGCTCATGCTTATCCAAAAATATTTAGGAGTTCATTTTTACATTAGATAATCCAGACCGACTGACTAATGACTTATAATTGTAATGACATCATCAAAACCTACTGAATGCAACAGGTACTTCTTGACTTTTCTTCTCCGACGGAGATTCCTTCATAAGGGGGCAATCGGAAATCTGATGATCCCTACTTCCACAACGCAAGCATGCTCCCTTCTTTCTCCAGCACTCTTTGATCTTCTGGCTAGCCTTGTCATAATACTTGCATATATCTTTAGAAGATGAATATGCAGCAGGGATAGCTTGTCTAATTCCTTCTCGAGGCCTTTTGTCTTGTTGAGGAGTTCTTCTTTCGTTTGGCCTCTTCTTTCAAAATGTTGGTTTAAAGTTTTCAACGGCAACGACTTGCTCTTTCACGACTTTTCCTTTGATTCTATCTGCCATTTCCATGACATCTTATAGTAGTTGGGCTTTCTAGACCATCTCATCATATGTTTGGATGTCCATGGGTGCCAGTTGTGGAATATATTGGGGCCTTAGCCCATTCATGAATCGCTTGGTCTTCATTCTCTCTGTACTAATAAGGTGTGAAGCATAATGGGTCAGTCGAGAAAATTGTGCCTCGTACTCAGCTACAGAGAGGCTCCTTTGCTTAAGGGTGGTAAATTCCACTGCCATCCTTTCTTGGACTCTTTTCAAAAAATACTTGCTGTTGAAATATTCCAGAAATTCCTCCCAAGTGATCTGGGGATCGGGTAAGGTCGCCTCCACCGATTCCCACCAAGCTCTCCCATCCCTTTCCAGTTGGAAAGTTGCAGACAAAACCCTATCTTGGTCTGAGCATTGCATGACTTGGAATATTCTTTCTGTTTTCTTTGACCCAATGTTCAGCTTCATCCGAGTCACTGGAACTATTGAATCTCGGGGGATTCATGTTCCTAAAGTCACGGTGCAGATCTACCGCACCATGGTGATTAGCTCCTCCTTGAGCCACTTGTTGTAGGGCTTAAGTTAGCACTTGGATAGCCTTTGCATTCCTCTCCATTGAGCATGCTCAGCGGCTATTTTCAATAGCTATGAATTTCTGCAAAACAAGCTATGGGGGTTAATTGTCTTAACTATTCATGTCTTAATATCTAGCCCAAGTCTCTACCCAATCTTTTATGGGTCAAGTATGGCGAACATTTATTCTATAGTGTGAAGAACCTAAGGTTTTTAATAACTTATGTCTTGACGCCCTAGACTCTTTAACCATAGTTTCTGATACCAATTAAACTGCCACGTCCCAAGCAAGGAGGAAATATCAAGGCGTCAACAGTTATACGAGCAGATCGATCAAGAGACTCAGATGATGAGTATGCACAATAAATAGATAAAATCATATCTTTTTTTCATAACAAAAAATTTTCAACAAATATCCATCAAGGACTTTCGAATCTAGTACATTCATTTCTAAGTAGACAGACTGGGAAAAAATCTACTAAAGACTATCAGCACTCACGTCACTCAAGCCCATTCCCGTCATATTTGAGATTTTCTAAAAATTGACAACAATACACAGGGTGAGGTAGAAAGCTCAGTAGGACTTATATGTCTTTACTAGGTAACTTTAAGTAATTAGCATTTTGGATCATCTATATGCTATCTATATGCTCTCGAAATAAAATAGATAATAAAACAAGTGACAAGTACAGTAGAGAACAAGATCAGGAAGTCAAGAATTTCAAGAATAGATGTCATAGAACTCAAGTGTAAGCATGAAGATTAATAACAAGTATAGAATTATAAATTTGGCCATGTAACAAGAATATTATCACATTTAGTTAAAAATATCATGTACAAAAAGTCAAGCATGTAATGAGTCAAGCATGTAACAAGTGAATTATCAAATTTAATTTTACATGTCAATGAGTGCAATGCCACACCTGATCATTCAACTCCCTCTGGCACAGGTACTTTCAGGCTTTGCTCGTCTTGGACTAGATCAGGGCCCCCATGTTTGCTAGGCATTGAGTGCCAGGTGGACCAATAATCCCATGTAATTTCCAGAAAAATTCATTTAAAATATGGCATATCCAAGTTTCAAGAAAAACTTATGAAGCATAGTATAACGCACAACTAAACATTTAGTTATAGAGGATTATAGAGGTGGCTCCCATCATGTAGCACTTTACGCTATTCTGGTCTCAAGAGGTGGCTCCAATAACGTAGCACTTTGTCCCGCATGGCACTTAACTCTTACACTCAAAAATAGTAGTTTACGGCTAAAGTACAGATCTACTGAAATTTTCATTTCCAAGGACATGTTGTATGAAGTCCAAATGAAGTTTATAAGAGAAGTTCAAGGATAATTTAAGACATTATGTTCAACGACATTAAGACAGTAAAGAGAATGAATTGTGGATTAAGACACGATTAGCTCTCGCGGAAAATCTTATAAAATAAGTTTAGATCAAGTTTTTCACAGTCTGATGCTTAGCAGAAAACCAAAGAGATTTTGTCTAGGAAACAGGTGAGATAGTGGCATGTTTTCCTTGCATTGGCAAAGTCCTAATTAAATAACCACTTATCCACTTAATATTTTTATGTGTGGACCTCTAGCCTTAGACACCACTCTTTCTTGGTAAGCTTGCTAGGTACATGATTTGTGAGAAAAACATAATTACCTACATCGAACTGAAACCATTCTTGCATATTCTAACATGTTCATTTGTGAAAGAATTTTAATGAAGGAAATACATTGAAAGAAAATATCAAGCTTTCAGAAAGAGCATAGATCAGTTAGTAAGAGTCAATCATGCACAAGAAGTTTACATAAATTTGTCTTTCGAACAATTTAAGATAGCTTTCCAGTTACATTTACCTAGTCATTTCTTTCTCGATGGTAATTTAAGACAAGAACATGATTTTGAAATCAAAATTAAGATTTTCAAAATACTATTTGAAATGAGATCATTCAAACTATCAAAAGGTAAAATAGGATGGAGCGGAGTTTGACAAATGAAACAATGCAAGTCGAGGCAGAGGGCAGGTCCACGGTAGGTCGTGGCCTGCATGCTGACCGCCTCCTGGCTGTGGTCAGGCAGAGAACCACATTCATGATTCTCAGACCAGTCGATGTTCGCATGAAAATTGAGGTTTTCAATGGGCTAAATAGGTCACGGTCAGAGGGGCCACCGCCTTCTGATCGCTGTCTATGGGATGACCGTGTTCAAGCCAAGTGGGCCATCTTGCTCCGTGTGTGTCCGAGTCAGTTCACGGTCGGTCAGGGTGCCACATTCTTAACGCTGTCTCTGTTAGGGACTCATTCGTAAATAGAACTGAAAACTTGATATCTCAACGCAAATGAACATATGTGAATCTCGAAATTAAATTTTGCCTGAGAGAAAACCTACCTAGTTGAAGATCAAAGAGAAAGAAGTTTAAAAATGAAGAACACTTCAAACACTAACGTGACACAGACTCGGGACCTAGGGGAAGATGGGGTAGACTCAAGGGACCGACCTCGGACCTATGCAGCAAGCACGTAAGCGGGACACGTGATTCCGTTCCGCAAGAGAGAACTTGCAGTGTTTCCCTTTCCTGAGGTAATTCGGTGCAAGTAGGACGGGATTGAATATGTGGTCGGCCCTCGCTAATCCGGGTGTTAGCAGAGCTCAGGTTACCCTTCCCTCAGTCCGGGATGCCCTCTATCAGACGGATAGAACTCATACCCTTTGGGGATGGGGTAACACTCACTCTCGCTCGCAACAGCGGTGCACTCAGCAAAAGTGGAATCCGGGGAATGGGCGCTCTCTCACCACCGACGTGAGATCGAGGAATACTATCAGCATAGAAAATTCCAGAAGTGGGTAGAACGAGTGCTTACCTCACCAATTTGAAAAAACTGGCTCAGTCAGAGACGAGGGGAGAGCGGGGAAGTGTGCTCCTGCGACCAGCATGCTACGTCTGTGAAGCTTGAACCACGGTCTAACTTACAATCACAAACGCCTCGTACAGGAGGGTTGAACTCAAGGTGGGGATGATTTGACTTACAACAAAGCTACCTTCACGCAGGGAGGGGCTGTCAGCCGGCCAGGCGCGGGGAGGGGGAGACCAAGACTGGTCCAATCCGGTAGACCCAGAAATCTGTCTGTAAGCCAATCGTCACTGAAGATCCTACTGATCATGGGGCCACTGCTAGAGATGGTTGGCGAGGTGGGAATCCTGGAGGAGATTCAGGTGTCTGGTGACCGATGACATGTAGAGCTGGGACCAAATGTGGGCGTTGCTGGCCGGATGACGACATTCTGCGCAGGTGGAGCAGGCCGAACCCGGGCGCGAGCAGCAGCGTGTCGGTGAAGAGACGAGGTGCGTGGATGGAACGTCGGGGACATAGGAGCCTCAGGTGGTTGAAAGGCCACTATAGAAGGTGTTCCGAGGAGACTGATAGTGCTATTCTAGTGACGGAATGTTGACGGAATCACCAAGCGTAGTACATGGTCAGCAGACTGGGACTGCTGCAAGTCTGTCCCTTGTAGAAGCTATACCACCATGTCGGGGCTGACGTTTTTTGAGACAGGCCTTTCGAGGGTTCCCAAGGATGTCATCAAGAACTGTAGGGGCGATCCGGTGCCAACGGTATGTGGGAGAGGTCATGGCGAAGCCGACACCCCAGGTCTATCGGTGCAGATAGAATCGGGCAGTCTATGCAGGGGTCGTTGTCGGGGCCAAATCTCCCCGGAATTGAAAGGGGGAGGCGATGGGGGGTATTGGGAGTTGAAGAGGATGTGAACTTGGGATGAAGACATGAATTTGAGACCATTTTGTCAACCAAGGATGCCGTACAATGCTAATGCTTAGCTTTCTATTCTGCAGCTCATCGTTGCTGCGTAGTCTGGATAGGGCCACCGTTCCCCAAGGTTCCAGCCACGGGGTGAGTGTCGGCTCAAGTGAGGGTTGTATGGGACGTGTTGCAGAAACTTCCCACCGATTGTCATGGCCTGGCGTACTGTCGGGGCATCAAAGTCGACCGAGTTGCAGGAAAGTAGAGGTCTGGTCACAGGCCTGGGAGTCTACTGCTGAGTGGGCGTCATCAATGGATCTTGGTGGTGGAGGATGAGGGGAGAGCGATGTGAATGACGTCAAGTGAAAGGAGAAGAGAAGGGCGCGGTTCGCGGAAACGGGAGAAAGACCCCCGTAGAGAAGTTTTCCTCCGCGGGGTTGAAACGATGAATCACACGGAATAGAAATAGTGTAATTAGATACCGCAGCGGGATGTTACTCCCCGCGGGTTTGAACTAGAATTGAAATGGGGACGGGGAATGACAGAAATGAAATAGAGGGAAAGGGGAACCGCTACGGGGAAGTTACCCTCCGCGGGGGTTTGACAGTAATGCAAATAAAGTGAACGAAACCTGTCGCGAGCAATTACTCTCCGTGGGTTTTGATAGAAATGGAAATGAAATAAATGAAACCTGCCGCGAGCAGTTACTCTCAGTGGGGTTTGACAGGAATGAAAATAAAAAAAATGGAAATAACGTAAATGAAACCTACCACGAGCAGTTACTCTCCGTGGGGTTTAGACAACAATGGAAATAGCATAAATGGAAATAACATAAATGAAACCGCCGCGAGAAGTTACTCTCCGCGGGGTTTGTCAGTAAAGGAAATGAGAGAAATGGAAATGATGTGAATGAAACCGCCGCAAGAGGTTACTCTCTGCGGGATTGAACATGAAAGGAAATGACAGAAATGAAAATGACGTGAATGAAACCGCCGCGAGAGGTTACACACCGCGGGATTGAACAGGAAAGGAAATGACAGAAATGGAAATGACGTGAATTAAACCGTCATGAGAGGTTACTCTCCGCAGGATTGAACTGGAATTGAAATGGGGAGGGGGGATGACAGAAATGAAATAAAGGGAATGGGGATTGCAGAAATGAAATAAAGAAAGACACGCGTGAGGGCGTGTTTGTGGTTGTGTGATTGCCAGGGGTCAAGGACCCCAAAAATGAAAAAGCAAGTGATCGCATTATATCTCAGAAGCGGGAGATTATGTGGATTCCTTCTTCCTCTTCCTTTAGCTAGCCGACGAAGAGGGCTTTCCTTTGGGTTACCCTTGCAAGAAAAATGAAACAGACACCAAATGGATCAGAACAGAAGTACTGTAGTATCAGTCTCTTGTGACAAAAATGATGAAACCATGAACAAAAACACACCTAGTTGGTGTTGTTTAAAACCCCTTTTGAACACAAAGGGTGGAAAATGAGATGATGAGTGAGACAATTGTGAAGAAATGCACAAACAGAGCCCTCTCATAGAGAGAAGCATAGTACGAACTGAAATAACGAACGATGCATGCGACTAACAGATTGAAAATGAAGAGGACCAAAGGGGAAAGAAAAGCTTATTGGAACGCTGATGGCGGGCTTTGAGGAGAGCTTCAGCAGCATGAGAATGGCGCGAGCGGACGGTGGGATGGAACAACCTTCTCTTGAGCACTCTGGAATTAGGTAGAACCTTCCCTTGCGAACTCAGAGGCTCTGAAGAAGATTCGGTAGTGTTTTCCCTCTTGCTTTAAGGTCTTGAAGCCCCTTTGTTTCGTGGGAGGGGGTCTTCTATTTATGAGGAAATTTTTGAAGAAAGTGTCCTGGGTCAGGGACGCGTTCATGTCAACGCGTCCCGTTGACCTGACGCGTTCACTAGTTCAAAAATAATTATATTTAAATAGATGCGTCCCCTACCATGGACTGGTTCTTTGAACGCGTCCATGGTACTGGACTTGTCAACATTCATCCATAAATACGTTGACAAAAGGTACCGACAAATTGAAAGCGAGTGATTTTCTTGTCTTCTTAAAGCGGCGTCTGGTTAGCAAGACTTTTTCTTATTTTGAATTTATGTGCACCAACGGTGTGTCGGACGTGGGCTTTAAGAAGGCATCTTGCGTTGGTGACGCCTTTAAAAGAAGGCATCTCCCTCGGCCGCCACGTTTAAGACTTTTCCCAAAAAATTCTAAAAAATGAGGAAAAGTACCAAAAAAATAGAGAATCATTCAAATGACCCAGATGTGCGAGCCACTTTAGGGCACCATAGTATAATATGAGATTTACTCATGGTAATGTCAAAAACGGCGTGTCTATAACAGTCCCGTCTTGGCGTCTGCTTTGTAGGAGAGGGACACGTAGTGGAAATTGAACAAAGAGCATTGAAACTAAGTGGGAGTGGACTGAAAAGTAGATGCCAAGGTGTGATGAGACACGCTCTCAACATTACATGGTTTAGAATCTTTCCAGAGTTTCAACAAATTAACCTCGAAGAAGGTTTTTTGAAATCAACAATTGTATGGATGGGAAACAAACAAAGGAAGGAAAAAATGTGCGCTCAGGCACGACTCGGAAAAGGGACCAACTTCTATACGTAGAAGTACCTAAGGTTGTGAACCTACAGGTTTTACCATTGGGGAGCAGTTATCAGCCAATTGTGGAAGTGATGCGACCAAGGTGGGTCCAATGGAGTAAAGAAAAAGGAATAGTTAAGGATAAATCCAAACAAGGGTATCTTCCAGAACAATAGCCTAGGGTAGTCTCGAGGAAACTAAGTACTCAACTCGGAATGAAATATCTCATATTTTGAACTTCAGCGTAGTGGCTCTCACAATTGAATTAAGTGAATGATCCTCCATAATGATATCAAGGCACTACATGAATACATGTTGGGTTTAAAAGAAAAATTAAAACAAACTAAAATAGAAGATAGCCAAGGATAATATTGTTAAATTGTTAAGATTGGGTCAGGATACCAATCCAGCGAGCCGGTACTGAGCCGGAGCCCGTTTATCCAGGCACCGTCTCACTGAATGGAACCATCATCCCCAAGCTACCAAAACTTAATGGCCTATCCATATGACCCAAATTCCTCTGAAATCATCACTATTTTTGTGATGGGGAACTCAAATTCCAGATTCGTTCAGGCCGTAAGGTCCTTGACACGCTCTAATAATGTATATATTATTTAGTAAGATGAATGACATGGCGGTGCCAATCACCGTGGTGGCTAATGATGGCACATGGTGGGATAGTGGTAGCCCTTTGCTCCTCTTTTTTTTTATTTTAAAGAACTTGTACTCAACAACAAAACCGAATCAACTCACAACAAGCAAAATTGCACTCAATTATACAGGATATCAACACACCAAATGATTTATAGAAGCAGGAGAAAACACACACAAACAAGGCAGGGCTTCCTTTTTTTGTTCTTCTTTTTGTTTTTGTTTTTTTGGATGCGTCTTACAGAAAGGACACCTTAATATTTTCACATTTTTTTATTTTGTTGACAAAATTATTAATGCATCCGTTAGATCCAACATGTTATTATTTTTCTCGATTGTTTTTTTAGTTGACGAGTCTAAGAGCTTCGATGCATCTATTATATGCGTCTTTGCGCCTAGACACCTCTGTTCGAATTTCAAATTAAAACGGCCGAGCCCTCCCCCCCCCCCCCCCCGCACAGCCTTTCTTCTTCCTCATTCTGCCCTCACGGTCTCTCATCTTTCTCTTCTGGCATTTTCTTCCTTTCTCTTCATTCCCAGACCCCCTTTCTCACCCCATGGAGCGTGGAGGCCCGAGCCACGGGGGAGGGAAGACGAGACGGCCACCCCCTCGCTAAAGAATGAACGTGGAGGAGGACATTGAGGCCACCATGGAAGCGGAGGAGGCTCCTCTGGCGATTGAGGGCCCCGAGGGACGCAGCAGTGCGGAGGGAGGCAAGCACGGCCCGGTAGGCCCCCAAACCTTTCTTTTTATGCATTTCTTTTCATGTACATGGGTCATGGTAAGAGAAGAAGAGGGCCACAGTAGGCACGGGTGAGAAATGATGAACGTGTCCGCCACAAGTGACGTGTTCATCATTTTTTTGATTTTTTTGATTTTTTTTTATTTAGAGGCGTCTATGGGGTCTGACGCATTCAGATATACATATATATATATATAACTTTTTTTAAATTATTGAAGCATCAATGCATGATGACACGTTTATTATTTTTTCAAAAAAATTTATGTATTCAAAAATTATTGGAGGCGTCCATCCAGACTAACGCGTCCACAATTTTGTTTAATTTCAATTATTATGACATATTTAAAGGCGTCAATGAGTGCTGACGTGTTTTTTTTAATAGATTGTGTTATTTGTTGTTATTTATTCATTGTTGGCATCTTTTTTATTGACGTAGTGTTCTTTGTTTTCTTCTTTGATGTGCAGGGTGTGATGAGGACCCGCATCAGCTGGTTCCTCATGGTAGCCGCTGACCGGGGCCTGTCAGACTTTCAGAGGGCCCGACTGGACGACATGGGGTTCGGGGCATTCTTGCGGATCGAGCCTTTCCGACTCGACCTGCCCCTCATCCAGGCACTGCGGGAGAGGTGGCATCTAGCGAGTAGAGCGTTCCTGATGTCGTGGGGGCACATGGCGCCCAACTTGGAGGATGTGGTCCGGATCACCGGACTACCCGTGGATGGCGAGGCAGTCAGTGGGGTCACCTACCCTGACTACTGACAGAGTGCCCTAGAGCTGCTCGCGCTAGAGACCACCGTCACCAAGAGGGAGAGTCGGACAGTCGCTCAGTTGTTTGTGATGGAGGCGCTCTGGTTCGTCGACGCTCGTCAGCGCGTCGGTGAGAACACAGTCGAGTTCCTGGCGCAGTTGGAGGGAGCTACGTGTGGCGTGTTCTACCAGGATGCCAGTGACCGGGCACGAGTGGACCGCAACCTTCGGCAGTTCTTTTTCTTCTTCTTGGGCCAACTTCTACTGGGGTCGAAGGGAGATGACATCCACTATCGCTTCCTGGAAATCTTAGTGGACTTGGATCGGGTGGGGCACTACGCGTGGAGAGCAGCCCTACTCGCCCACCTGATCGCCGACCTGTCCCAGGGGACGGGTCGAGAGACCACCATCAACGACTTCGCACCATTCCTCCAGGTAAGTACACTTTGTTTATTTATTTATTTGTAGCGAGTCCTATATTTTTGTGTCTGCAATTAATTGTGCTAATGAGATGTGGTGAATGTAGGTGTGGAGCTACTACTACCTCCTGATGGGGAGGGCTCAGCTGTCACGTCCCAAATTGATAGCAGCGGAATGTGTCATTTATTCAGAACGTGGTAGTTAAACAGTCGTGTCAATCAGAGCACAGCCATAGGACAAGATATAATTGAAACAAAATATAATTTGATTTCAAATATAAGTTTATTACAATTTCAACTCCAAATAAAGGACTCAATAAAAGAAAATTACAATGGACTCTCAAACTAGACTCGACACCAGGAGGTTCATCTAGATTTGTCGGAGCTCTCTTCACTCTTGCCCTTGCCCATCTTGTTCGTTCTCGCCATCACTATGGTCATTACCTGAAAAATATTGGAAAACACTAGGTGAGCGAACGCTCAGTAAGCCTTATATCTCAAGCTCCAAGCTAGCTGAAGAACCATGGTAGGATTGCTAGAATGGGACAGCCCACCTATGGGCCCCCAACACGAGCGAGGGTACCACCACCCGCGGTTTCCTCCGTTTATGAACAAGGAGACATCACCCAGGGTGTGCACGGGTACCTCCGTGGGCTCGGGAACACCTCCCTAGGTAGGCAATGACTGCTTCAATTCATCACCATTGCTGAAGAGGGTCGAGGATATCCAACCGACCAAGATGATATAGAAGACACAGAATCGGGGCACTACAGGCATCCCCTCAATGAAGAGCCTACGCTGAGAGTCTAGGTGTTTGAAAGGTTAACCTTCCATGCTCACTCGACCAGACATGTAAAACAGAGAAATGGCAATATGCTAGTTTATACTTGTCACATGGCTGGAGTGGCCGGCCGCTACGGGGCTTTGCCTGCGGAACCCAAAGAAGTTGTCAGGATTGTCGAGAGGATGGGCCCTCTCACAAGAAGAGGGAAAGAAGCAAATGAGGCATTACAAACCCTCATCGAGACAACAAATCCAGAAGAGGCTATGGTAGCTCTGGCTGTCAATGTAATTACAACTGACAGTGGGGTGCCATCCACATCATCTGAAGAGATACCAGTTGAGGATTGGGGTAGCATCCCTAGCCCATCCATTAATGATCCGGCCTTGCTGATGTTGCTGCAGAAATACCAGCAGGAAATTGAAGCACTGAAAAAGTAACTAAGTGAGAAGGATACCCATGTCTCTACACCCGGGAAAGTTGAAATCCCTCCTGGGACATCAGGGGGCAGCAGCCAGGCATTTGAAGCCTCACCCTAGGCAATCGCTTCACAACTGGCACCCAACTATACTGGGGGCATCCCTCCCCCACAACAACAACTTACGGCTATGCCGCAACCCTCGGTCTTCCAATTTCAAGGGGCCCCTGCCACGCCTCATGCGGCGGTAATGACAACCCCGCACATGAAACAAGCTCATTTCTACCTAAGTTCGGTCGATCGGGTGGCGGTGAACAAGCTGATGGTAGAGCAAATGATAGAAATGAAGCTGGCAAAAAGGAGCGATGATGACTATGTGTCCCATGATGTTTACACGGTTCCATACCCGCCCCATCATGCTGTAAAAAGGCTGCCTCCCGACATTACCAAGCCTCTAAAATTTGAAAAGTTCAACAGGCAAGGGTCTCCTAGAGAGCATATTGCCTACTATATCAATGTAATGGGTGACTTGGCTGCTGACGAGTCGTACCTACTGAAGTTCTTCGGGTCCACCCTAACGGGGCTTGCCTTCGAGTGGTACTCAGGCTTGCAGCCCGAGTCCATTACTGACTAGCCCGACATGCAAAGAAAATTCAAAGAGAGATTCCACATCACCGAAAGGGAGGTGACGGTGGCCGAATTATATGCAACCAGGCAAAGGAACGATGAGTCCGCCCTGGAATACATCAAAAGGTGGAGGAACCTCAGCATTAGGTGCAAGCATCCGCCGCATTAGGAGGATGCCGTTCAAATATGCAAGCAAAATCTGAGAAGGGAGGTGCTGGAAAGAATGATAGGCACCAAAATCAAGTCGTTTGATCGACTAAACAATGTTGTGGCAGAAATTGAGGCATTCCTTTCATAATATTCCTCTACTCCCGCCACCTCAAGCTAGAGGGCCAAGCCACCAGACAAATGACTGGCGTCTCAAGAAGTGCACACAGTTGACTTCAAGGCCTTTGAATAGTTGAAAGAAAAAGACAAAGGGGTAGCTGAGCCTCCCTCGGCCAAGCCTGCTGAGCGGGGAGAAGGCCCCCCCTTGCGGGAGAAAATGAAGAAGCTATATTCGTTCCCTTCAGATAAAACTCGAGTCTTGTTCGAATGGGCTACAAGACACGACAATATCACTCTCCCAGAGCCGAAGAGGCTGGGTGACCTCAGAAGAAAAGATGACCCTCATTTCTACCCGTATCATCAAATGCTCGGGCACGCTATCGAGGAATGCTATGTCTTTAAAGACATTATTGAGTCTTTGATTAAGAAAGGGGAGTTGCAGATGGGGGAGCACAAAGTTGATCTCCCGTGCCTACATGAATCTCCCACTCTGGGGGCAACCATCAATATGATATCCTTATATCAGCAGCTACCCGAAGAGGTGGCGGAGGCCTGCACTTAACACACCTATGAGGCCTATATCTTGGCGCCAACAAAAGATCAGGGAAATTGGCAAACCGTGTCGTCAAAAATGAGAAGAAGGGCAGCGCCTCATTCTGGCCCAGGAATTCACATACAGGGTGTCACACCTCAGCTGGCTCCCCTAGCTATGGCCCTCGTCTAGCATGAGACAGCTCGTCAGGTGGTCTTTAGAAGGCTCACCAGCAACAAGAAGAAATGTATCGCCTTGCGGGTGCATAAAGAAGCCAGTCCGATGGTTGAACGGCTTCAGGAAATCATTAATTGGCTAGAAGAATATGAACAACCCAAAATCCAGCCTGTGCATCTGAAGGAATACATCCCCTGGGAACATTTCGTGTAAGACCTGTGAATTTAGATTTTTATCGAGTTTCAAAAATCAGAATTTTCTTGTGCATTTGGTTTCAATTTTGTGACCTTTATGTGGTATGTATGTGATTTATCAAATTATATGAAAATCATGAGGGCATTAACTAAATTTTGCTTACTTTGAGGTCTTCTTGCATAAGAAAGATGTTGGATCCCCGAGTTGATTTTGGTGTTTAAGTTTTAATGATGACAAATCATGTGTGCATGTGTTGTGGAAAATGTCCACTGATATGTAAGTAGTTTATATCTTTATTATCTTGCTTTGCAGGATTAACATCGATGGTGGACATCTCTTACAAGTCAAACCAATGTTTGCATGAGTATTTTAATGTCCATGATTCAAAACAGGTGGCAAATCACATTTTCATCCCAAGAACCATTGGTAAGGTTTTAGTCTCTCAAATCCTTCATTTGATGACCTTTGGGTAAGATGTCAACCCATTTGTGTTTTATGCGTTCTCTTCATGGGTCTTTGAGGTTTCAAAATGACTTGGAAGTTTTTGTTATTCATGGTAAAAGATTGGTTGAATGATGCTCAAATGTTAGTAAAATGCATCGCTTATTGATCTTTTTTTAGTCACGATATTTGGTGCTTAAAGGGGCTTTTGTTCTTGTTTTCAAAACCTACAGGAGAAGAGTCGACCCCTGGGGTCGACTCTCTCTATCCTTGATGTTGTCTGCACTGTAGACAGAATGTTCTGCAACAAGGGTCGACCCTAGGGGTCGACCCCTACTGGACAGAACTCTGTCCAGTGCAGTGCAGTGCTTTCATGCATATTTCTCATGAGTTCTTATTGTCTTGAATGTGTTTTCATGGGTTTTATGGATGAGATATTTGGCGTGCAATTTGGTTAATCATTTCACATCAAACCTTGGTAGAATTTACTTGAATGGTATTCTCATATTGTTTGGATGGGTGACAAGTTCAACTAAACTTTTAATTGTGAAACATGGGTTTCTTAAGGTTGAAATTTGATTAATCTTGAAAGTGATTCATGCACTTTTCTTCTTGAGTTTTTGAGATTGAAATTGGTTTGTATGATGATTTTAAATCCTTTTAATGCATGCCATTTGATTGTCAAATGAATCGGGATGAAGGTTTTTTTTTAAGCTTTTAATCTTGCTTGGACTGCCTTGGACAGTTTGTCTAGGAACAGGGAAGCGTCGACTCCAAGAATCGACTCTTGTTGTGCCCTGGAGTCTGTCCAGAAGTGCAGCCAGCAAGACTTGACTCTATGAGTCGACTCTTGTCTGCATGTGCTTTGTTCTTTGACCTGGGCAGAACTCTGTAAAAAAAGTGTCGACTCTAAGAGTCGACACTTCTTCTGGACTTCCGAATTGGGTTTTCCGAATGGGTTTCGAAACCTATTAAACCTAATCTATTTGCACCCATACTTGACCCCTTTGCCCTTAGGGTTCTCCTACATATCCTAGATGGGTTTTTAAAGGGTTTGGGCATGGTCTTTGAAGTCTTTTTACCATCTTATTGTTCTGGTATAAATGGGCTACGATTTCAGGTTTCTTCACATGAAGAATAGAAGGAGAAGATAGGTCAGGCTAAAGGTGGGAGAGAGAGAGCATTTTCCTCAGTGTGTCATGAGTTTTCTTTGCTGCAGGGACGTTCTAAGGTGAAAGACTTCAAGGCTATATCAGTTCCAATGAGTTTTCATGCATCAAAGGAGCCAAATCTAAAGTTACGAGTCTATGCGACATCCTGCTTGTTGAAGTTCGACCCCATCATCTTGAAAGCTTTAAAGAATATCTTCTCAAGGCCGTTTTGTAGCAACCCGGAAATAATTATGGCAACAAAAATTCATAAATAGCTAAATCCTACAAAATAAACTAAATCATCAAAAGAACCCAAATCAATGATCATTACTATTTAAACCCAACCCACATATGTTAAAAGGCCTTACCCTCTAATAACTAATGGGCCTTAATTACCCATAACTTTGCCAACTTCCAAAAGAGAATATAGGATATATGTATATATAGGTGTACAATGGTGTCTATTTTCTAAACCCAAAACCCACATTCGAAGCTTGCATGCGAAGATGATTAGGGTTTTGATTCAACTAGGAAGGTGGCTGCGGATTAGGACGGAAAGAGATTAGCATGGGGAAATTTTAGACTTATTCGGATTAATACATGGGAATTGGAATCCCATTAGGAAGCTTAAAAACACAACTCTAAATATATATGACCCTCGTCGAACGAGCCCCAGCTACTGCTGCTATTACGTTCGAAGAGCAATGCATCGTCGTCTTCCTACGTCCTGCTGCTGTGCGAGAAGAAGAGTATCGTATGCTTCTTATTCTTACTATACACTGGTTTTCCTATTTGGTCGATTGCCGTAGTCGCAAGAAGGAGCAAGTCTTCTTCTACGTCCGTTGCTACTACTGCATCCTCCTTCCTGTTTGTGAGTAGCAGTTGCAGTTGCTGCTGTTACTTCTGTTCGAGTGCTACTGCCGCTGCAGTTGCCATCTGTTCTTGCTCTTGCCTGCAATGTGAAGAAGCTCTGCTACTTCCTCTTCTGTTTCCTGCAGTTGCTGCCATAGCTACTGTTGCATTTCTTATTATTCTTCTCCTCTATTTTCCATCCCAGTCAACCACAAGAGGTAGGTGTTATCAAGTTACGAATACCAACCTGTTAATCATAGTAATTTCATGCATACAGGTCCTATAGCATGATACCATGATTTTTTGTTTCAGTGCCTGTAGTTTTTTTACTGCGTTTTAGTAAATATCGACCATAGCATGGGTGCTTATTTAATAAATGCCCGCATGCGTGGTCGCTAATTCTTTTGAAATAGCGACAGTGGTCAGGGCGTCATTTAATGAACGACCCTTTGTCAATCCCCTATTTCTTTTAAGCATCTAATAAATATAACCTGCTTAAAAATTTCTATCTACAAAACCTGACGTTAAAATTAATGCATGAATATGATTCTGGATTCCTGATAATTTTCTCTATCTAATCATGTCTTTACTTTCCTGATTTTGTGAACTTCCAGTCTGTGAATAGTAATATGTGTCTATGATCGTATCTGCCCGATGCATATCACCAGACAAAGAATGGGCGACATTCCCTTAGTCGCTATTTGAATAATGAATGCCCTCACACAAGGGCGCAAATTTGTAAATAACCAGTAAATGGAGTATATATTGAAAATTATGAATGCACGACTAAGGTCAGGACGTCATTCAAAGAATGAATGCCACTATACACAGTCGCTAATTGAAATCATAGATATTAATTTCTTGAAAATCCTAAAATTAACACCTTTATACATTGTCGTTAATTCTATTATTATCTTGGAAATTCTGTAATAAATTAGGATTGAACAACCTTTCAGAAGGTCGCTATTTCATTAAATAGCGACTTTTGTACAGGCGCAGATTTCCTGTTTCATAGTTTTATCACGTTTTCTGGCGCATATCGCGGGTCTATTGACACTCTCATCTCACATTCGTAGATGGGGTTTCTGTTTCTGATTCTATCGATTACACACTAATTCTTGGTGATGTTTGAACTCTCCGCGGGATATTCCTTCCTTCGGACTGGTGATTTCATCATAGAGACCTCCATAAGTCTACGCTAGCCTTGGATTCCCTCAAGGTAGCCGAGCAGGTTGTACCCTAAAAATGCATGACACCGTGTCTTGTCACGTTACTCTAAAGAAATGTGATGCTTTAGCCCTCTAAGAGCGCTATTGTTGGCCTATTTGAGAAGTCTATTCTCTGTTAGTAATTGGCGACACGGACTTGGGCGCCAGAAGGAATTGGCGACTTGTCCAGTGCCGTTATTTCTCTGATATAGCGAGCTGAGCCTGGGCACTATTTCATAGAGCCTGTAAATTCACAAGAATGGGCGACCACGCATGTGGGCGCTATTTCTATAATTTGTGGCAACTGAGTGGGCGCCATTTACCCAGTTTTACGACATGTCTTGGTTTTCGTGAGGATCTAATGATGCGTCATACTTGTTCAAAGTTTAGCCCTTGAACTCCTTCATTCGTGAAATCTACCTTATCATCCTATAATGGATATTCCTTTGGAACTCTATATTGGCTATAGCTATAGTGGATGTCTAAAATATACATGACCCAATGCCTGCGCATATAGGGTCCGATCTGGTCCTGGGACGAGCACCCGAAAATACTTGTGTTCATGGGAGTTGATTGATCATGGTGTGGCATTGCACCGAAGTGCATGACTAGCTTGATTTATGGCATTCTACGACTCATACTTGACTTGACTGACATGACTTACGTGGCCCGGAAAGGGTATTTACTTGCTTGATATTATGATGGCCAATTCATGTGACATGACTTGATATATTTACATGCTTGACCATCTTCATACACTTTACATGAATATCATGAAATCTTGCTAGTTCGTTAACTCTTCATACTCTTCTAACTCTCGTCTTTTTCTTGCGTACATGTATAGCTAGACTTGCATCCATGTAACATGTAATTACCTAAAGCAACCTTGTACTTGACATATAATTCATACTGAGCATTTGCTCACCTAGTGTTTTCCCCTATTTTTCAGGTAATTCCGATGACGAGAATCAATCGGATGGGAACGGGAACGAGTAAAAGAGCGTAGAGCCATCCAGTCTTAGAAGCATCTATCTAGCAGTGTCTTTTTCCTATTTCTTGAGTCAATCATTGTAATTTTCTTTTATTAGGTCAATATTATCCTTAGTACTTTTATTGAGATTATGTAATAGAATTACCTTGATGGTTATTATGAATAAAGGATTTGGTTTATATCTACTTTTGCGTGCTCTATCTATGTGTCGAATACACTTATGATTTGATTGACATGATTGATATAACTCGTCACGCGTACCGGATTCCTTTTGCGCTCGGGGCGTGACACGTTTACACACCAAGGAGATATTTATGGAACCTTCTTGAATTTATTTTGATGATTGCTTTCCAGTTTATCCTTTCTATGGGCATGTAATGAACACATCTTTCATTTTCTGAACTCTGTTATCCTGTGTGTGGACCGTCTACGTACGGTTGAGAGTCTTGTGCTGCGGTTGTTGCAGCTCGCGTGTGTGTATGTTTTGATCTGTGGTCGGATCGTGTAGGAGACGACGTCTCCGTGTGTTTGGAGCGAAAGCTCCGTGTGCTTCAAGTTGAAGCGAGTGAAGCCTCATCGTTTCGATGAGGGGTGGACGTAGGGAGCCTGTCGTGGTCCCGAACCACCTTAAAATTCCTCGTGTATTGTGATTGAATGTTTTGTTATATCTTGTTCCAACACGATCGAGTGAGCATAGTGAGATCGAGAGAACGTAAGTATATTGATTAGCATATTTCGCATCAATCTCTTTAATTTCGCTTGTTAGTTTTAAAATATGCTATTTCATTTGGGGATAATTCAACCCCTCTTCTTGTCCGAGCACTTATCTGGGCCAACAAAAGACATTTTATTAAATAAAAAAGGGAAATAGGGTGAAAACCCTTTTCTCCCATGGTGGAGGGCGATCCCCTCTCTCTCCCTCTTTCACCCTCACGCTCTCTCTCTCTCTCGTTCTCTCGCTTCTCCTCTCACCCCGGCTGCAGACGGAGCGAGGAGGGAACCGTGAGCTCCAGAGTGATGGAGGCGCGCTCGTGAACCCCGGAAGAGAGCTCGTGTGGAGGTGGATGTTCCTAGCGCGTGGAAGAAGATTTGGCATGAAGGAACTCATCCAATCGGTGAGGTTTTGCAATTTTGAGGTAGGGGGATGGATTTCCTACACTCTACTCACGATTTCCCATGATCTGGCACAATTAAATGCATGCTAGGATGCTTAAACTATGATGTGCTTCATGTGGGGTTTGAGTTCCCTATTGTGTTTGATTCTAAACTTTGATTTCCTTATATTTTTTGAAGTAAAATGCATGTAAATGGATATATGACAGCAGGTTTTAGTAAATCTGTACGATTTGCCCCTCGTTGTAGCGAGTGGGGCAGGTTTCAGAATGAATAGGTCATGTTCAGAACAGGCGGAGAGAACGCGGTTCTCTACAAACTGCGTTCTGCCCTCTAGATCCGAATAGCGACATTTCAAAGACATATTTTAAGTGTTTTTAGGGAAGGATAAGTCGGTTGTTGAATGTAGTTTTAGACCGACTGCATTCAGTCTGACGCAGCTTTCCAATGACCGCGTTTAAGGTGCACCGACGTACCCGTGTAAAAGAGGTTGGACCACTCTTTCGATTTTAAACTAAGACGCGAATTTCTTTTGACCACGTTATCATGGAAGCGGTTCACCCTAAACCGCGTTCATCATGCGTCGATGCAAGACTGAGATGCGTCGACTCTGCCCTTTTTCTATTGGTCCTGGTTGCGATTTTTCGTCGATCGCTTTTAGCAGCTCGTGGCTCCCTTGTGACCACGGTTTCCAAGTTGATTTACCCTTTGAACAAGTTAACTCTTGGACTTGTCCTTCAATCAAGAATTGATCCTTTTGATCCCCAAAAATATGGTTTTCCCTTCTAAAACCTAGATAGAGGTATTATTGGATAGAATAACCTAGAGTTTAGCTATATGAACCCCATGAGGGCTATCTCATGGTCGGACGCCCGATGAGCTAATTCAAAACATGTAGGTGCACCCTTTGGCAAGGAATTGTAAATAATTTTATGCTTTCTGAGATAATAACCTCGGCAACCTTATATTTTACGAACTTAAACTCGTGTTTCGTGTTCACGATCGATTTCACGTGGGGTTTATACTTAGAGTGACCTTCCATTAGTCGTAGCCTAACGACCTTTAGTGTCGGCCCACTTGGGAGAGGTGGCGGGGTAGTCCCGGTGTATGATTTTTAAGCTAGTTTATGTGGAACCCCTTGCCTTGTAGTTAGAGTCCGACCGGGGGGAAACTAGCTAGAGGCCTGGCTTAAGGTATTGAGCTTATGTGTGCAAATGTGGTCAGGGGCATGGGACCCACGCTAACGAGCGTGACCCTGACTAGTTCTTGTTCTTGGTTACTATTACGGTGTCTTAGTTACAGCATTCGAGGCGAGTAGGGAGACACCCGAGACGCGGTTTAAGTCATCAATGGATGCATCCGGTCTTGCTTCTAGTGGATAGGACTCCTGTCACTCGAGGATGTGGTAACCCTAGTTTCTTACCATTGTGGTGGTTTATATTTAGGCAGCCGAGGGTATTCCATTATGCGGTATTATTTCAAGTATTCTATTGTTTGGTGCTATTTCGTGGATCGCTATAAAGAACTGTGATACTCGTGGGATTATGTTTAGAGTTTGGTGATCTCGTATCTTCGTTAGGCGTGGTTGGAGCGTAGTTCTATGCTACCTTGGCAATCCTGCTCGGGTAGTATTACTGCGTCCTTCTGTGGACCGATCGAGAGTCTGCTTGGTAGCCTAGTTTAGAATATAGTGATTAGTCCGCCATTAGAGATAGATTACTATGCCTAGCCCTTTTGTTCGATTACGAGAACTTGGTCTAGTATGGTTTATACGAGTTACTACATTGTTATGTAGGCACCTGGTAGTTAGTAGTTTCATTTGGTTATGTGTTTTAATTTGTTATACTTCCTGCCTTACTATCTTTCTTGCCTACTATTCTTATGCTTTTATTTATTACACTGCTCTTTACGGTTGTGGTGTTGTGTTGGGGGATCCGCGGGACCCCTACTGAGCCAATGAAAGGAGGCACACCCTTTTTTCTTCCAGGTCGGGAGCATCCTTTTGCCGTTCAGTGGCGTTGGGCAGTTTTTGAGCGTCTTAGCTTCGCCAGCGTCTATTAGCCGAGGTATGCCCCAAGGCTTTGTACTTTTCTTTTGTTGAGTTGTACTTCTAGGACTTGTATAGTTGGAATGGACTAGTGGTCTTGTAGTGATTATGTAAATTATGTAAATTGTATATAATGAAAGTTTAAATTTTAGTTGTTATTTTTTTCACTTATTTTAGATTTATGTACATCCCCGCAACATCCTTTCTAACCCATCGAAGCTTTACAGCTTTTCGGTGACGTCTCAGGATCCAAGTGGTATTGGGTTCTGGGTTGTTACATTTCGAGTCCCTAGAATTAGCAGAAGGAGTGGATGCTGAGGCTGAGGCTGAAGAACCTGGCATATGGGATGAACCTCCGAAAGAGCAGTCGCCGACTGTAAAGAAAAAGAAGAAGAGCTCAAAGAACAAAAGAAAAGGCATTGCCGTATCTTGCAACACTCTTTTGGCCCTGTTTGACACAGTCCAAATCTTTGAATAAGATGGCGAAGAAATATGTCTCACACCGGCGTAGGTGAATCAAGCCGAAGCTTCCTCCTCCCAACATGCCACGAGGTCTGGAAGGCAATGGGGGTGCCTTCCTCAGGCAAACCATAACATTATGTTCTGGGGTGAGTAGCCGTACCAAGTCCCTTAGCCTGAAGTGAAGGGCGCAGAAGTTCCTCCTCCGGTAGGGCTCTACCATGAACATGCAAGCGGTTGGGAGGTCCCCTCCTTTGCCAAATTCCAGTCATCTCAAGAGGGAAAACAGCTATGCCTATAGCTACAATCAAAGGTCAAGATTACTCTGACCTTATCCCCAGCAGTCCCTCCTCTGGCAAATAAAGACCATGTGGGCATTCCAAGCCTTACCGAATTCATGCAAGAGAAGGAACCAGTCGAGCCATCACAGCAAGTCCAGGCGACACCTGAACAAAAAGGTGAATCGCCCCCCAAGCCAGCTCCGCAAGCACACAATGATGGCATGCATAGCAAAGCTGAAGAAATGAAGTTGGCCAATGTCAAAGCCACCAACAGAATAATGAAGTAGTTGAAGAGAATCTCTGCAAGGTTCACTGTCTGGGAGATACTCGTGCTGGTTGAAGAAACCCGGCAAGCCGTCATCATGGCTTTGCAAACTCTAGTGCAGTTTGAGAGTTATTTTGCCGAGGCACAGCTGGGGGTGGACAAGACTTTTATGGAGGAGGATATGGTTCTACCCTCCGTCAGCCACAATATACCACTCTACATGAAGGGGCAACTAAATAGCCATCCGATAAGCATAATTTTGATTGACCCGAGTGCAGCAGTAAACATAGTCCCCTATCGGGTATATCAGAAATACTATTTTGATGTGCACCTGATCGAGGTCAGGGATATGAGAATTGCTTGTTTCAACCAGAAGTTTGAAGTCCCTATGGGCGTGGCGGAGTTTGAGCTCTCATTCGGTGACTTCACTACCAAAGTGCAATTCCATATGATAAACTCCAATACGCCATACAAGTCACTGCTGGGCCGGCCATGGCTGCATCAAAATCAGGTGGTACCCTCTACCCTCGACTAGTGCATAAAGTACCCCCGAGATGGGAAAGAAGAAAGGATGTTTGCAGAGTTACACTTTTTTGAGGTGTTTGAATGCCACCTGCTGGATGCATATCTGTATCTAGAAAAATCGAAGAAGCCTTCCCACCCAGCTCAGGATAAAGGGAAGAAGAAATTAGAATCCGACGACTGGTTCCCTCTACCGTCGCCTGACTATGTGGATCCCCCAGAGGTGTCACTCATATCTGAGGAAGAAAGGGAGCTCAGAGCAATTCAGTCCAGCATCTACCCTTGGCCGGGGGCACTACAACTCGAAGATTTATTTGGGGATGTCAAGGTCCCGCCAGGGATCACCAAGCCCATAGCAAATGCAAACTATCAAAATGTCAAATTACTAAAGACCCTAGAGGTCCCTAATCCTGAAGGTCAGGCCACTATGTTTTACGGGGCCAAGGAGCAGCCTGTAAAAGAGGATGATGATTGCAAATTCCCCGAAGAGATGCATGATCCACTTGTCCCAGTTATGGGAAACCCTCATATAACTGGCCGGGTGATTAAGTTGGCCAAGAAGCAACAGATCTCCTTCTGTCAACCCTCCAGTCAGAGGAAGATGTTCAAAGAATTATGATTTTCACCCAATATGGACAAAGAGCTACTACAGATTACTCAGCACCTAGGGCTGGGCTTCTTTGTAGAAGATTATTATGAAGTCAACATGCTCTCCATCTCTGCCTCGATAGGCAAAGATTCCCTTGAGGCGATCTATGATGAATACTTGGGGAACTACGAACCGACGGGACCATCCGTTGAGTCGAAGAGATGTCGCCTGTCTCAGTCATGGGCACATGTTGATTAAGAAGCTACCGCCTCATGTAGGTGCTGGAAGTCCATCTCTATGGAAGCAACTAAAATTTCCAATGGCCACTCACAAGAGTCAAAATCTGAAGAAAATCATTCCACCCTCAAAGGCGCTCCACCCGTAAGCTGGCATCCAAGCTGCATAGAATCTACACCATCAACACCAGGGCTGTGTCTCCAGCCCAGTCAACAGCCAGATGGCTCAAAAGGAGGCAAAGCCAAAGTCCCGCCGTTAGACAAAATAAGGCAAGAATACATCTACAATGTCCCTGAAGCTGAAGAAGATAACGAGGACTTCATCGACTTACAGCCAGCTCCCCCAGAAATAGAAGATAGCGGCCAAGCCACTGTTGAAGAATTGGTCGAAATAAACCTCGGCACAAAGGATGATCCCAGGCCAACTTTTCTTAGCACCCGCTTACTACCCGAAGAGAATGGGCAATACATAAAGCTACTCCAAAAATTCTGAGACTATTTTGCTTGGAATTACAAAGAAATGACAGGCCTCAGCCCTGTAGTTGCCCAGCACGTATTGGCTATCGACCCTAACATCGAGCCGGTGAAGCAGTCGCCTCGGTGAATGAGACCAGAATTAATAAGCCAGATCTGTAAAGAGGTCGACAAGCTCATAGATGTCGACTTCGTGGTAGAAAATCAATACACTACATGGCTGGCCAACATTATGCCTATCAAGAAGAAGAACGGCCAGACCATGATTTGTGTGGACTTCCAGGATCTGAATAAAGCTTGTTCGAAGGATGATTTTCTGGTGCCCATCACCCAAGTTATGATCGATGCCACCACCGGCCATGAGGCCTTGTCATTTATGGACGGATCATCCGGCTACAATCAAATCTGGATAGCTGAGCATGACCGAATCCACTAAGCTTTTCGGTCACCTAAAGAGATATTCCATTACAAATGGATACCCTTCGGCATCAAAAATGGTAGCTCCACTTATCATAGGGTGATGACCAAAATATTTGACGAGTTGCTCCACAACAAAGACAAATGCTATATTGATGACTTAGTCGTCAAGACAAAAAAGTGGGAGGATCACTTGGCTGACCTCAGAATTATATTCGAAAGGTTGCGACAGCATGAGCTGAAGATGAACCGATGAAGTGCGCATTTGGCATCTACAGTGGAAAGTTCCTGGTCTTTGTCATCAGATACTAGCGAATTGAAATAGACCCCACCAAAATAAAAGCTATTCATGAGCTAACTCCTACTAGAAACCTAACAGAACTACGGTCATTGTAAGGCCGGTTAGCCTACATTTGCAGATTCATCTCCAACTTGTCTGGGCGATGTCAGTAGTTTCATAAGTTAATGATGAAACATACACCGTTCTGCTGGGGTGAAGAATGTCAAAAAGCATTCGACTAGCTGAAGGAATAGTTGAAGACCCCACCAGTACTGGGGGCACTTGTTAAAGGGCGGCCGCTGATTCTGTACATAGCCACCACAGAATACTCCATGGGGGCAATGCTGGCCCAAAATAATAAAGAAGGAAAGGAACAAGCTCTCTACTACCTCAGCCGGAGATTGGTAAGGGTGGAAGCAAAATACATGCCTATTGAAAAGGTCTGCCTCGCACTGGTCTTCATAGCCAAGAAAATGAGGCATTACATGCTATCGCATGAAGTCAAGCTAATATGCAGGGCCGACCCAGTCAAATATATACTTTCCCAGCTAGTCCTAAAAGGATGACTGGGCAAATGGGTTGTCATCCTTATAGAATTTGACATTACCTATGTGCCACAAAAGGCCATCAAAGTCCAGGCCATTACAGATTTATTTACAACACACCTAGCGCCTAAAAATTCCCCGCTGATTACAGAGCTCCCTGAAGACAAGACTCTAGAAGTGGACCAAGTCCAACAGGCAACCTGGCAGCTATACTTCGATGGGGCTTCAAGAATGGAAACGTCCCTATCAGGACAAACAAGAATAAGAGCGGGTGCAAGCGTCATCCTCAAATCCCCCGAAGGAGAGGTGCTACATATCTCTTGCTTGATCAACAAAGCCTGCACAAATAATGAAGTAGAATATGAAGCTCTAATTATTGATCTCCAGGTTGCTTTCTACTTGGAGATCCGAATGCTACAAGTGTTTGGGGATTCAATGTTGATCGTCAAGTAGACCCGAGGATAGTTTGAAGTCCGAAAGCCTGAATTACTCTCCTACCACACTAAGGCAAAGCAACTCAAGGCGCAATTCTACTTTATCAAAATAAACCATGTCGACTGAGGTCAAAATGCACAGGCCGATGCATTAGCAAAGCTGGCAAGCTCACTAGCAATCCCGCGGAATGAATCACTCAACATATGGGTGATAAACTGACGGCAGGTCCCCAGCATGATAGAAGAAGAGCCAGGTAAAGAACAACCTAAAATAGCAACCGCAGAAGTGATCGGCTCACCCGACTGGCGAGAGCCCCTCATGCAATGGTTTAAACACCAGCAGCTACCCAAGCAAATGGAAAAAAAGATTAGGCTGATTAGGATGAAAGATTCCTACGAAGTCAGAAATAGAATTTTATTCTGAATTGTGGCAGACACTAGAATGAAAATATTGCTCCAATGCCTCTCCATGGAGGAGGCCTGGAGGGTCATGAAAAGTATTCATGCTAGGTCAGCTAGAGCGCACCAGGATGGGCCAAAGATGAAGATCAAAAGTAAAAAGTTGGGCTATTATTGGCCGACAATGTTCGACGACTACTATAAGTATGCTAAGTCATGTCAAAAGTGCCAAGAGCAAGCAACTGTCCCTAGGAGACCTCCAACATAGCTACATCCGACAGCACCTAGTTGGCCTTTTGCCCAATGGGGAATAGATGTCGTGGGCCCATTGCCCCCACCCTTTTCGGGATGCAAACATATCCTGGAAGTGACAGATTATTTCTCCCGCTGGGCGGAAGCTGTAGCCTTGAAAGAAGTAACAGGAGAAATCGTGGCCCGATTTGTCCGGAGAAATATAATATTCCGATTCGACATCCCCAACTGGGTCTATCAGATAACGTAAGCCATTTTCGGAACCAAAAGGTCTACAAGCTGGCCAAAAAATACAAGATTGACTGGAGAACATCCACTCTGTACAACCCGCAGGCAAACGGGTTGGCTGAAGCATTCAATAAAACCCTCTGCACCCTCCTGACGAAGACTATATTAGTTCTAACAAGAATGATTGGGAAGATAAGATGTATGAGGCACTGTGGGTGTACCGTACCATCTATAAAACTCCAACGGGCTGTTCACCTTTCTCTTTGGTGTACGTGATGTGACACCAAGCGTGATGGAGACATCATCCACAATTCCCTTTGGCTAGGGTCTTCTTCACACTCCGGCATCGTTTGAGTTCGGGCCTCTCTCTATAAAGGCCCACTTATCCTTTTTATGCTATGTACTTGAGTCATTTGATGTAATTTTCAGTTTATTTGAGTCATGTCCCTAGGTCTTGCATTTATTTTCCTAAGTATTGAGTGTCATTAGATTGTGTAATGTACTATTGGGCCCAATTCTTCGGGCTTGGCCCATGAGCCCCCCTACCCCTTTGGTTATTTGCTATTGAGTCTTTTGTCAGGGACTTATTGTAAAATGTGGGTTTCCTATATATAGGGCCTCATTTCCTTCATTTGGAGGTAATGAATGATTCAATACAAAAGATTTCCATTTGAGTATTCAAACTTAGTTCTAGTGGAGTGAATCCTATAGTTGGGTGAGAAGCCCTAGGGGAGTGATTCCCCACCCCACCTCTCTCTCTTTCTCTCTCTTCCCCAAGTGGGGTTCGCCCCTTTCCTCTCTCCTCCCCTCTCCAACCACCTCCAACCCCCACTTACCCCATTAAAGCCACTCCACTTCCCATAGCCACCATTACTCCACTTCCCCCTAGTTCCAAGGAGATCCCTCCCCATTCCAACACCACCCTGCACATTCCAACACCACCTTCCCCATTCCAACACAATCACCCCTCTTCCCCACACAATCCCCAACTTCCAAAGCCATTTTGAATTTGAAATCCCCTTCCCTCCATGTCTTGGCCGCCCCTCTCTCCTCCCTCATAGGGCTAGTTCGCCCCTTGCCCTCCACTCCCCTTCACCCATTTGCATCCCCACCATCACTCATCCTTGCTGAAACCTGCGCCCTAGCCTCCCTTCCACCATCTTCCTCATACCATTAGCACCCTTCCAACCCTCCCACATACTCCCTCCATCATCCCCTACCTCTCCTTCACCCTATAGTTCTTGCTTCCCCTTCTTCTTGGAGGTCTTTGGAAGCTTTATTCAAGTTGCAGCTCGCTGTCCAGAAGTTACAGGTGAACCAGCCACTTGCAGAGGCCATCACGACTTCCTCCGGACAAGTTTAAAGGCACAAGAGGCATCCACAGAAGCGTCTCCCTGTCTTCTTTGCAACAGAAGTGATTTCATCTTCATCCGAGCTGTGTGCTGCCCAGGAGTTTCGTTCTTCCACAATGGCGCAGAGCTGTCCCTGCTGAGTACCAGAACCGGATTAGAAGCACTGCCACGACGAACCTCGGAGGAATCAGCCCCCAAGCTCTTCTACAAAGTTCTTCATTGCCCTGTCCACTTTCATAATCAAGAAGCGAAACTCCGTTCGGCATCCAGTAGCAGAAGTTATCAATTTTCTCCCTCTACTGCATGGATCTGCTTCCCCACAGTCTACCCCGACCAGTCATCCTTGTTCATAGCCTCCAGGTCTTCTCCGGCATCTTTTCACATCCCCGTCAGTTTTTCAGTGAAGAAGACTCGTCCATGATTCCAACAACTCTAGCGGTTATCGATTCGGAGTCCGGGAGCCATTGGAGCATTCTCTGCAACCTACGGTTGGAAATCTGAAGCTGCCAGTCTCAGAACTTGCCACTCTGTTCGAAGCTCCACCCCGGTCAGCAGTGGTACCAGAAGAAATTTAAAAAATTTTGAGGTGTTCCAGTACCAGTCATGAAGAGTTTCCCCCTGGTCTCGCCATCAGAAGAATTCTGTATCAACTTCTGCAGCCCCAACTTCGACTGTCAGTCCTCCCTCCCAGAGAGTAGGCAGATACGGCTTCCCAACTCCTTATCGCTTTTGGTCCTAGTTTTCCCCTCCCCGCTTGGCCGGCTGAAGGCCCCTCCCTGTGTGGAGGTAGTATTGATTGTAATATAATTAACCCCCACCCCAAGGTCCCCCTCCTGCGAGAGGTGTAGTGTTGTAACTTCTTTGGGCAGGTCAAGCGACACCGCCGCGGCGTATAGGGATCCACTCGCCTCCCCGCTCGGCCTCGTCTCCGAGCGGGATCGGTTTCTTCAAACCGGTCGAGTAAGTGCTCACACCTCACTCCATTAGTGCTTATCTTTCAATATAAGTTCTAGTTCCGCTGGTTATGCGAGTGAGAGCTCGATCCTCAAGCACCATTGCCTTGAGTGATCACCGTGGGAAAAGTGCAACCGGTGCCTTCGGCACTTCGTCGGCCCCATTCAATTGGGCTTCCACACCCATTGGGAATCCAATCTTGACCTTGCTGGCCCTCTACCAGCAAGGGCCCAACCCCTCAACCTCACCTTGGCATTGCCAAGTTACCCCGGGCTTGGGTGAGTGTCGATAGAGCGGTGGCCCAATTCGGCCCATTTGAATGCGATTGTGCTTGCTTGCATTAGGTCCGAGGTTGTGTCACATCAATTGGTATCAGAGCAAGTCATTGACTTGTCTCTATCAAGTCTAAGTCCTAGGACCATTACATTATGTGTCCAACATCTTTGGCCCCTTGTCTTGCATGTGCACCCGTAGTGGTGCTAGATACCGATCCGATCCTTCATCTTCAAATCCACCCATGGATCCCCATCCTCAACTCAATCATGATGCTCCTAGGGAGGAACCTCAAGGTCAAATGAATAGGGTAGATGCTGCCCTTACCAACATTCTTGCCCAACTTGAGTCCCTTACCACTCGAATTACTCGGCTTGAAGAGCATGAGTTCCACCTAAGGAACAATGAGCCTAGAGTCCACCCTCCACATGATGAGCCTCCTAGGGAAGACCCTCATCCAAGGAATAATGAGCCAAGGGTTCATCCACCACATGGTGAGTTGCATAGGAATGAGTTCCACCCAAGGAACAATGACCCAAGAGTCCACCCTCCACATATTGAGCCTCATAGGGATGATTTCCATCCTAGGAACCATGGACCAAGAGCCTATCATCCACATGCTGAAATTTATAGGGAGGACTTGAACCATGACCCTTACCATGACCATGAGAGACTCCGACACCATCCAATTCATGAAAGGCGTCCACGGGACGACCCGGATGACCCTCTCTTAAGGATGATTAAAGTAGAGGCCCCAAACTTTGATGGTTCCCATGAACCAAGTGTCTACTTAGAGTGGGAAACCGCCATGGACCAATACTTTGAATGGTACCCTATGTCCGACCAAAGGAGGGTAAGGTTGGCCAAAATGCATCTCATCAAATTAGTCAAAACTTATTGGTTAAACCAAGAGGGTCTAAGAAGGATTAGGCGGGGAGAGCCTATTGATACTTGGGAGGGTATGAAGAACCAACTTAGGAACAAATACCTTCCCCAATCCTACCATCAAATGCTCTTAGATGAATGGCAAAGCCTCACCCAAGAAGGGAAGACCGTGGTTGAATACATTGAGAAGTTTGACTCCTATCTTTTGAAGTGTGGAGTTCATGAGGACCCGGCCGTTACCTTGTCCCGCTTTAGGAATGGGCTTCAAAGTCACATCAAAAGAGAGCTTTTCATGAGAGATGTTGATAACCTTGAGATAGCTTATCAAATAGCTAGGGATGTAGAAAGATTTTCTAGGATCCCTCGATTTGCTACTCCCCGACCGGTCGATCCCAAAAATATGGGACCACGGCCCATTCCGGCCACTCCCATGAAAGCCCATAATCCAAGTGGGAACACCCCATTAAGGCCTTACAACCCTCCTCCCACCATCACTCCAAACAAACCCACCCCTAGTCACCCCCTCCCACGGAGGGAAGTCATTCCCAAAGGCCCAAATGTAGGAACTACTTCGGGTAGCGGACGTCAACAATGCTTTAGATGTCAAGGGTTTGGCCACTTTGCGGGGCAATATCCATCCAAGGGATTATCTAGCTTGCTCATTGAGGAAGAAGCTCCCCCACCCCAAAAGGAACTTGAGAGTGTTGTTGAGGATCATGAAGCCTCCCTAGACTGGGAAGAAGAGTATGAGGCCCAATACCTTGAGTCGGGTCTAGATCACACCACTCCATCTACCAACTCCCATCTAGGAGTGATTAGGTGCACCCTCACCAAACCCCAAGAAGAGGATTGACGATGAACTTCAATCTTTCACACCTTTGTCAAGATAGGGAGCTATGTAAGGAAAGTGATCTTGGATAGTGGGAGTTGTGTCAATGCCGTATCCCCCGATACCGTTAAGCTTCTTGGGCTTACTATTACTCCCCACCCAAATCCATACCGGGTCTCATGGATCAACAATAACTCCATCCCGGTCAACACTCAATGTCTTGTGCCCCTCACCTTCTCTTCATACCATGGTCAAATATGGTGTGACATCATACCCATGGAAGTAGGTAGCATCCTACTAGGAAGACCTTGGCTTTATGATGTAGATGCCACCATCTTGGGTAGGAGCAACAAATGCACTTTTGAACATGAGGGTAAGACTATCCGTCTTAACCCCTCCCCACCTCGTCCCATGACCAAGAGGGACACTCTCCCTCAAGAACAACACCCCACCACCATACAAGTCTCGGGGAACTCCACCCCTCCAACCCCATCCCTCACCCAAACTCCCAAACAAAGTGGGACCTCGGGGTTGACCAAGGGTCTACATCTCATCACTACGAAAGAACTTGAAGAAGAGATAGTTCAAGGAGCACCACTATGTGCGGTGGTCATTTGCCTAGGAGAACCCACTTCCACCAATCCACATCCCATAGAAATTCAACAACTCCTAGAAGAATTCCATGATGTGTTCCCAACGGAGCTCCCGGACCAACTCCCTCCCATGCGGGATGTGCAACATGCAATTGATCTAGTCCCGGGGGCCACTCTCCCAAACCTTCCTCATTATCGCCTCAATCCCACGGAACATGCCGAACTTCGGAGGCAAATAGAGAAACTCATTAGGAAGGGCTTCATTCGCATTAGCAAAAGCCCATGTGCCGTCCCGGCCCTTCTAACTCCCAAGAAGGATGGGTCATGGCGAATGTGTGTGGATAGTAGGGCCATTAACAAAATCACCGTCAAGTATAGGTTTCCCATCCCTAGGCTTGATGACATCCTTGATATGTTAGCCGGAGCCACAATTTTCTCCAAAATTGACCTTAAGAGTGGCTATCACCAAGTTAGGATAAGGCCCGGGGATGAGTGGAAAATGGCTTTCAAAACCAAAGATGGTCTCTTTGAATAGTTAGTCATGCCTTTTGGGCTTTCAAATGCCCCAAGTACTTTTATGCGTCTTATGACGGAGGTCCTTAGGCCATTCATTGGGATCTTTCTAGTGGTCTACTTTGATGACATACTTGTAGATTGTGATAAATCCACGTGAAGAATTTAAATATGAGAAAACATAAGGGGGAGAGATGATATAATGATGAATAAAAGAAGCACGTGGTGCTACTAAAGAGGGTGATCGCCAGAGGGGTTACCTCAAGAAGAAACAAAGAAGATCGCGAATACCTGGTGGAAAATAGAACGCGGGCTAGATTGTGAATTCCTCCTCCTCCTTCAATCGGCCGGCCGATGAAGGGGGTTTTCCTTTATTGATTACCCTTGCAAAAAAGATAAAACAAACAACAAAGAGAAGTGGATCAGCCAAGTGAATGTAGTATCAATCCCAAGTAGATGATATGATAATGAATAGAGAATAAAACATGCGCACCTTTTTTTTGTTTTTAAAACCCCTAAAGAGTTAGGGAAGGAAAAGATATGATGCTTATGTAAAAGGAGAACACCGTATGATAACCGACGGAGAAAACACAATTAGATAAGCAAGAAAAACCCCTGCTGTCCCTGATGACAGTAAAGGGGAACCGAAACTGATGATGTTTGACAGGAATAACAGGAAGCAGAGAGTTTTAAAGATCACACAGGAAGAAGATGGATAGCCTCCGTAAATTCAGCATCTATGCATAAAAACTCTAATCTCGATAGCCTGCTCTCGTAACCTGCCAACCTCACGCGAGGTCGATCAAGACATCCCTATATAGGGTTCCAGATCCAAGATAACCTCAGATTCGGAAGGATAAGAACGGGCAATGATCAAAAGAAGGTAGGACTCTAGTTCCAATTCGAGCAAGGAGACCATTAAAGGTAGGAAACGCTCCAGGAAAGATGAGTTTAAGCAGGACACCGAAAGATAAAACACGACCTTCAGAAGGGCATCAAATTACAAATTGACGACCTACATCAAGACGTTACTCAAAAACACGACCAGGATCAAGGGCGTCACTTCTCGGATTTAATTTTGGCAATAAAACTTACTTTATTTGAAAATTATGAGAAAATGCCTGAGATGAAGGCGTTACTTAAAAACACACCCTGAGGAAGGACGTTAATCAATAATTTGAATTTATTTTGAAACCGGATAATACCAGGAATTGACGCCCTGACATTTGGTCGTCCTTTCTTTTGCACACGCCCTAGATAAGGTCGCTATTTAAAACACGCCCCTCTTCAGCTCGCGAATCACAAAAATGCAAAGACCAAACCAAAAACACACAAAAATAGAAAAACTTCATATTATGAATGTATTGAAGTTCACTTTGGGGCGTCAACATAGTGACATGAGATTTGATCAACATAGCGTCAATTTTGGCGTGTCTACAGCTGCCCCGCCTTGGTATCTGCTTTGCAAGGGAGTGAGACGAAATGGAATGAAGTGGAGCGAACTGATAAGTAGATGCCAAGGTGTGATGTGACACGTCTCAGACACTAAGCATTGGAAATCTTTCCAAGATTCAAAATGAAACAACTCCGAGTGATTCCAAGGAAGCATCGATTTGCTGGATAAAGGAGACTAAACTAAGTAAATAAAATGTGCGCATGGCACGATAAGGATACACTATTGGAGAGCGGTTACCAGTCAATGTGGATGTGCTACAACCAAGGTGTATTTGTGGGAAAAATAAAGGGAATTGAGATGAAGACCCAGCAAAGGGACATTTTCAAGGAACTAGCCTGAGCGGCTTCAAAGAGAATAAAGTACTCAATTTGGAATGGAATATCTCATGTCAACTCAATCAAGAGCGAGTGACCTTCATTACTGCCATAATATGAAGATTTTCAGCATGAAGCTCAAAGTCCTACATGATGCATGCTGGGCTAAAAGAAAAAGATAAGACAAAGTAAAAGATAGAAAATAATCAAGGATAATATTGTTAAGCCATCTAGATTTGGTCAAGAATCCAAATCTCTGAACTGACACTAAGCCGAAGCCCGTTTGTCCGCGTATCAACTCAGAAAGTGGAACCATCGTCCCAGACCTTTAATGACTCAATGGCCTATCCATGTGATCAAGACTTTCCTGGAACTATCACTGTTTTTGATGAAGGGGAACTCAAATTCCAGGTTCATCAGAACCACAAGGTCCTTGATATACTATAATAGTGTAGAATACCATATAGTAATAATGCTTACAACAAGATGTTACTTCCACAGTGATCCAGGCATCTCGAAACCTGCAATCTTCTACACTCGAAAACTCATTAGCCCTCCCTTAATTTCAATATAAATAATCCTCAATTCAAAGTATGACATGATCATAAGTGCTTAATAAAATAAAATTCCAACAAAATAATAGCACTTAAGTTCAATAGAGCATGTAGGGAAGCAAATTCATAAATTCACAAATTTACGCCTGCACTGATCGACGTCAAAACATGAAATGCGCCTGATAATGAGGGCGTCAAAAGGAGAAACACGCCATTCACTAAGGCGTTAAATGCACCAAGGGTTCACGAAGAAAACGACCCACTCAAGGGCGTTAAATAAAACACGACCTCAGTCAGGTCGTCAATTCAACAATTGACGCCCTAACAGAAGGCGTTAATTAAGCACAAACTTCCGTTTCCGATTCGCAAGCTAAACGCAGTCCTAATAGCCATAAACTTTCTAATTCTGAACAGCCTTAAGACTCCCCGAACTCCTATAAAGGGAAGGCAATTCCTCAAATCAATCAAAACAATCCGAGCTCTGTTTCTTCTGCTGCTTCTTCTGTTCTTCTGCAGACACCGCAACCGTCCGAACTTCTTCCTGCAAACCGAAGATGGAGAGGGCGATTAAGAGGTCCAAAGCTTCCACTCCCAGGCTAACTGAGATCAACGGGCATATCAGCAGTAGAATCTCCATGAACCAGGCAAAGATTGAGTCTTCTATTCTTTTCCACTTTTGTCTTAAATGTTCTTCTCTTCTGCATGCTCATTTATCCTTCTTTCTCTGCATTGTTCTTCCTTTCTTCCTTCCACAGGACTTCCCGAATGTCCCAGGAGCAAGGAGATTTACAAAAATTAAGTGGCTACCTCTTATACTCTCCAAATTTTCTTCAGATATGAGGGTGTACTTAACAAGATGGCACCTTCTGGGCCTAGTTACCCATGCCAAACATTACGATCAAATTCATCTTGATTGGGCAGCTATAGGGGCTCTTGTAGAGATATGGCATCCTTCTACGCATACCTTTCTCTTCTCAACCTTTGAAGCCACCGTCCTATTAGAAGAATTGGAGATGATCTTAGGCTTAAAGAGAATGAAGCATGGGGATGAGGAAAAGATGGCCATCATGCCAAAACTAATTTCCTCTCATGAGCTATTAACAAGCTTGATATCTAGCCCCAACCTAGTGAATCAAATCAAAGCTACTAAAGGAATCAATCTTCTAAAGCTCGCCTCATGGGTGTACAAGAGAGCAGATCAAATCAAAGAAGATGAAGAGATAGAGCGGGTAGCAAAGGCCTTCGTGGTGTGCTTAGCAGGAGCAATCTTATTCCCATCCACGGAGGACTTTCTAGAAGAGGCCCAATTAAGCGCTATAGTGAGCTTATGGGAAGGAGATAGAATGGGACCGGCGATTCTAGCCTATCTCTATAGCGGGCTAACCTCGGCGGCGATGGGAAGGCCCATCTACGGATGCATGCTAGCACTCTCTAGTTGGGTAGACCTTCACTTCAAGTTCGATCCATGTGATGAGGCCAAACAATCCTCAAGAATCTTCTCAAAAAGCCCACTCTCTTATATGACCGATTCACTTGGAATAAGTAATAGAGTGACGAACCGAATTCCTCAAATTAAGAAGAGAGCGGAATGGAGAGAGCACCTCAAAGTAATGCCAAGGAATCTCTTCACTTGCGCCCCGGGAATACTCAAGACTCAAGAGCTCCGTGCAAGATTTTCTCCCGGGACGGACCTTAGACTTATAGGCGCTTAAGAATTCGTCTTGTACAATTCATACCGGTGCCTCCCTCAACTCGGGCTTCCACGGCGAGTATTCGAGGATCCGTCTCACCTTCCTCCAATCAAGAGACGGGACCTTGGCAGCAATGAAGATGGAGAAGAATGCACAGCAATCCAAGCTCTGTGGAAAATCAACAAGGCTAATCAACCTGTGGAGAACTTAGAAAAAGACAGAGATGAATGGAAATCTTATGTTATAACTCTGAGAAAATTGAGGCCCAAAGTGGCTCATTAATCATTGTAATCTTTTTCTTCATATAAATTAATGATAAGTTCTGATTGAGCCAATAACACAGTGATTCTGATCAAATCTTCCAATAACATGTGATTCTATTGCAAATAACGACTCAGTCAATGTCGTGAATTCACAAAGTGACGCCTCAGCCAATGCCATTTTCCATATTCCAGCTCACAAATTGACGCCTCCATTAATGGGCGTTAACTAAATAACGACTTAAACTAGGGCGTGGATTAATTCGCATTCCCAAAATATATTCGTTGAAATTCTAAGAGTAACGCCTTCAGCAAAGCCACGTTTTATAAAAAAATGCCTCAGACATAGTCGTTAATCATAAACAACAATTATGACTCCCATCACATCAATCAATTCCATATTGAATGCGTCTGACGATGGTTATCATTCCCCATGCAAATAAAAATAATGCCTTAAGAAATGTCGTCAATTATCAACAAGCGTCCTTGTTTTAGTCGTTAATTCCATAAGACGCGGCCTTACCTAAGTCGTTAATTCCTTTCGACCGTTCGACTTAAATTTCCCTCTTTTCTTCTTCTTCCTTCGTCCTCTTTCCCTCTTTCTCTCTGTAAGCCCTAACCGACCTCCCCCTTTCTCTCATTCTCAACCTCTCTCCCCCCTAACCCTAGACCTAGACGATGGCCGGAGGAGGCTTGAAGAGGCAGCGGGTGGCTGCCCCAGAAGTCGTCAACCTGGGCGAGGACGAGCCCACCCATGCCGGCGAAGATAATGCCATGGAGGATGCTCCAATGGCGGCCGAAGAAGAACAGGCCGTGGCGGCCGGCGACGAAGCCGAAGGAGGCCAAGAGGCCCACGAAGAAGACGAAGAAGGAAATGGAGAAGATGGAGAAAATGAAGAGGGGGGAGAAGAAGGTGAGGAAGAAGAGGAAGGAGGTGGTGAAGAACCACCGCCTACGGCGGCGGCCACTCCCCGTGCCGGCCAACTCCGGCGACCGCGTCAGCCACGGCCCCAGCCACAAGGACCCAAAGCACAAGAAGGTAGGCCCCCAAACCCAATTCCCATTTTTTTTATTTTTATATATATTTTTTTTTATTTTTCATTTTTCCTGTAATTTCCATAGCTCTCGGGGTATAAACCCTGCAACCCAGAAAGAAGACGCCCTCAGAGGCGTCACGTTTTAGAAATGAAACGCCCAACCCAAGGGCGTTAATTAAATTATTTCCCTGAAAAATAAGTAACCCCATGAGAACACGCCCTGCCTCATGTCGCCCATTTAAATTCATCATTTTTGATATCATGCTGTTAATTCCCGTTAATTCCCATGCTTTAAAATATTTTCCATGAATTACTCGCATGCTGTTATTTTTATTTTATTTTTCTGAAACACTTGAAAACAACGCCCCCCACCAGGGCGTTAATCAACAATAGACGACCAAACCAGCGGTCGTCCATTCATTAATTCCTGATTAAATTAACGGACCCATTTTGGAAAACGCCCCACCCAAGGGCGTGACTTGAAATATTCTTTAAGAATTTCAGAAATTAACCATAGAACCACGCGCAACACAGAGGCGTTTCAAAGATGAACAGTGACCTAGGATAGGTCGTAAATTCAAAGCATACTTAAGAACCACGCCCCCCTTAGGGGCGTTAATTCAACAAACCACGACCTGAGGATGGTCGTTAATTAAATCAAATATCAACATTTCAAACCAAGGCAGTTAAGTGAATTTCAGCAAGAATAATTGAACAATTAAACCAAAATTCTTTCTTTATGCGTGCAGGGGTTGATGAGGACACGGATCTCCTGGGTCATGGTCCGAGTAGCATATTACGGTCTCCCCGAGTTCCAGAGAGCCAGGGTAGATGCTATGGGGTTCGGGGCCTTCCTTAGCATAGAGCCAGTCAGACCCGACCTACCACTTATCCAGGTTCTACGGGAGAGATGGGACAGGACTAGCCGGGCATTCTTGATGCCATGGGGGCATATGGTTCCTACCCTAGAGGATGTAGCTAGGATCACGGGACTGAGGGTAGACGGTGAGGCTGTGAGCGGGATTACCTACCCTGACTACACTGAGTTTGCCCAGAGGTTGCTAGGGCTAGAGATGGTCTACGAGACGCCTAGCGAGTGTAGGACTATCTTCCGCACCGACCTGACTACAGTGATGGGCTTAGGGAATGCTAGGCATAGGTCCGGGGAGACCCTAGAGCAGTTCTCACAGAGGTTGATAGACGGGGCTAGGGCGGTCTACTGCCAGGACCCAGCCTACAGGGAGAGAGCGGACCGAGACCAGAGGAGGTTCCTGCTGCTGCTACTCGGGAGGCTATTGCTCGGGACGAAGGGCGACGTCATCAACTGCCGATTCCTGGGGATACTCGAGGACCTGGAGGCAGTTGGCAGCTACGCCTGGGGAGCGACACTGCTGGCGCATATGGTGGCTGACCTGTCCACCGGGACAGGACGAGAGACGACCGTCAGTGGCTTCTCACCTTTTCTTCAGGTATGCATTTTCCCTCTTTTTTTTCCTTTTATTATGCTTGTGAATGCCTCACTAATGCTATGCATGGATGCAGGTTTGGAGCCATCTATACATGCCGATGGGGCGCGTTGACCCACGGCCTGGAGGTGAGGGAGCTTTTCCCTTAGCGCGACGCTGGCTGCCAGTGGTGTTTGGAGCCCCACTGGGCTACGAGCTGTGGGTGCTGCGGAGAGAGTTCCGAGACTTCCCTCCCTCGCTGGTATGCATGAATGTTATTCATCTTTCTTTTACATTTATTTTGAATTTATTATGATGATGATGAAATGATGACATGTATGTTTATGAATGCAGGTGCAGTGGAGACCCTACGAGGGGATGACAGACGAGGGCCAGCCGTGGGTCGTAGCGGGCCGTCCTCGCTTTGAGCATGAGCTGTGGGTTCACTGCTTGAGCGAGATCGAGCCATTACGGCTTAGGTTGGTGATGAGGACGCTGGGCCTCCACCAGGAGTGGGTAGAGGTAGGCGAGCCGCGGGGGATCGGGAAGAAGATGCGCGGTCGTACAAAGGCGACCGATTGGATGGTGCGGTTCGAGGAGCAGTACGCCGACTGGCAACGAGGCGGGACCAGAGTCACGTCCCGGGCGACTGACAGCTCCGAGTACCTCCGGCGCTACTGGGAGGTTTACGCCGGACGACCTCAGATGAGGGTCCTAGGGGTATGTATGAATGCAATTAATTCTAAATTAAATGCAAATGCTTATGTTTCTATCATGTGACTAACATGTAATGAATGCAGGATGCGCGGGACGTAGCGGCGATGGATGCCCAGGCCCATCTACACAGCCTGGAGGACCAGCTGGCCGCCACACGGGCCGACCTAGAGACCCTGGTGAGTGTTTAAATTATTTCTATATGCAAATGTATTTTTTTTTTGTTGAATTATTGATGATTAGCCACTGACGATCTTAATGAATATAGCGTGCCCAGCAGGGAGCAGTGAGGAGAGACCAGGGGGAGGCCTCCAGCTCGAGAGGGCCCAGTGCAGAGGTGACTGCACTGGCAGAGCAGCTAGCTGGAGCGACTGCACGAGCTGAGGCAGCAGAGCGTGATCTCGCTTCACGGGTAAATTCCAAAACACAAATCCATTCAAATATCGATTATATAATTGTGAATTGATGAAAATTCATTTTACAGACTGAGGAGCTTCGAGCCGCTCTTACCTGCGTTGATGAGGGCTTCCGTGCGGTGAGCACATAGGTGAGTGGTTCAATCATGTATTGCTTGAATTGCTAGATTACTGAATCATTGCATTAATTATGGAATTGATGATTTGCTTACCTGTTTGCAGGCGACTCAGCTTCAGGCGGTACGTACCGAGTTGGCGATCCATGATCAGCGGATCTCAGAGCTAGAGAGGTCCCTGAGGCGTCGAGAGGAGCTGCCTCAGGATGCGGCCGAGCTGCGGGTGGCTCTTGAGCTGGAGAGACGGGAGCGTGCCCGGGAGCGCGAGGAGCGTGCTCGTGAGCGGGAGGAGTACCAGACGGAGTGCCCGGCACCTTGAGCTTCAGCAGGCGGAGCGTGCCTGGTACCAGGAGCAGGTAGCAGCACGCGAGCGAGAGCTGGCAGACTCGAGGACCTAGTTGATCCTTTCTCAGGAGCGGCTACGAGTGTCTGAGGAGCGTCTCCAGCGAGGGCGCGAGCGAGCACGGGCTGCGGGGTACTCCTTCACCAGCTCCACCTTTGTGGCGGGTTCTTCTCTTCGAGAGAGGAGCGACGCGGGGGGTCAGGTTCGGGTTCCAGCTTCTTCACGGGGGCCTATGCCTCCTCCACCAGCGCCAGCTCGGGACGGCGAGGAGGAGGTTGAGAGTAGGAGAGAGGTGGGTGGAGGTGAGAGCTGAGAGACTTACTTGTACTCCTCCACCCCCACACATGTACTCAGACATTCATGATATATATATATGAGATTGATATCTTTTTGTTACCTGAGCACTTTGTGTGGTTGTGGCCTTGTGTTTGTGTGCTTTCCTCTTTCCACGTTCTTCGTCTTTGCTTTGCTTTGCCCTATTTCTGCGACTGTAATCCACACTTTGAATAAACAGGTTAATTCATCTGTTCGACTTGGCCCCTTGCTCAATAAGCAAGGGGTGCCTTTACTTTTGACCTTAATAGCGGGTCAAGGGGCAAAGCCTTTAATCAAATAAGGTAAATAAAATAGCTGATAACGGGGAGATGCATCATGCAAGCACGCATATGCAAACCATAAATAAAGAATGCAAGCATACATCGTGAAGAAATGCATTTTTCCCTCTCATTTATATTTTTTTTGTTATTTTTCCTGAAAAACGCGCCTTAGAGTAGGTCGTGGTTCACATAAAGACGCCCTAGAAGACGGCGTGAATTTGAAAAGGAAATCTGATTTTTGAAAAAGTAATGACCTACTCAGAGACGTTATTCGGAAATAGACGACCTAATCTAGGACGTTAATTCTATAAAAAGCGCCTTAGCCAAAGGCGTTAATTGAATTATTCTAAAAAAAAGGTTGACAAGGCTATCAAGACCACGGGTCCTACACTGTCACCCTCTAAAATTCATTAACCTTTCTTGAGTAATTAAAAAGGGGTCGACGTGATCATAGTTGACTTGTATTCGAGATTTCGTACAGTGCAATTTCCCAGGTCCGCCTTGACCATCCTGCCAGTTCGTGACTTACCACATAGAAAGGATGGAAGAAAATATAAGGGAAGCCCATAAGGGATTCTGAGATGCTCAAGGTAAAGTTACCTCCCCTACCCTATGCCTGTTGGGGTTCGGTCTTTGGCGTAGGAAAATTTGTTGCCTTTTTGCCTCTTTTATATTGCACGCATACGCCCAAGGTTTTCCTTGCGGGGACTTTGCCCTCTTGACATGCTTTTCTTTTCACAACTTGACTTTCACTTTGGAATTGATTTACATTGATGAAAATAAACCTAATTGTACTTGGGCTTTTGTGGCATTTGCTCCCTTTTGGGCCCTGACTTCCACCTACTAGGGCGGCGGATAGGCTTGGCGGATCTACCCCGAGACCTCCCTTCCTCCCTTATGGGCCGAAGAAGAAAAGAACGGGTATTGTCTTTCACTTTTAGTCAGGTTTTTGACTTCCCATCGGATTTTGCACTGCTTGAGCTCAAGAATAAAGCGTGTAGTGTGTGTGGGTGTCAACCCCTTTTTAAGTTAGTAAGACTGATGAATGAATTCTGAATTTTTGACCTTTCGGACCTTGATCCTTCGTGTGCCATGGCACCAATTTTGATCTCTTTTGATTTTGAAGAATTTCTTTATTTTTGTTTGCTTTTTGGTATTTATATATTTTTTTGGTTTTTGGAAATATTCCACTTTGTTTTGGATTTTTGAAACAACATTTATTTTTTTGGATTTTGAAAATTTCTCCATATATATATATATATTTTTGGATTTTTGAATCAAGGGTAGTATTTCTTAAGATACAAACCATTCCAAGGGTGAGTTAACTCTTCTCCTTCAGCATTAATCAGTTTATAAGCATTGCTTGGAAAAACATCTTTTATAACAAACGGTCCTCCCAATTGGGTTGGAGTTTTGAGCGGGGGCCACCCGGCTTTACAAAAATCCTCTTGATTACCAACTCACCGATTTTGAATTTTCTCTCAATCACTTTCTTTTGATAAAAACGCGAGAGCCTATTTTGATAAACGCGCGCATGCTCAGCGGTGACCAGACGCTTCTCATCTAGGAGTTCCAATTGGACAAGGAGTGAATCACGACGTTCATCAATAGAAAATTCCTTATCCAATTGTACTTGCAGAGACGGAATGAGAATCTCATAAGGGACTACCGCCTCCATTCCATAAGTAAGGGCGAAAGGGGTTTGCCCAGTGGGGGTACGAATGGAAGTGCGATAGGCCCAGAGAGCTTCAACTAGCTTATCTGGCCAGTCCGAAAATTTATTAGCCTCACACGTCTTTTTGACAATCTTGATCAAAGTTTTATTAGTTGCCTCTGCTTGGCCATTGCCCTGCGGATAATAGGGAGAAGAATGATGTAATGCAATGTTATACCTGTTGCAGAGATCCTTGATTTCTTGAGAGATAAATTGAGGTCCATTGTCGGTGATGATGGTGCTCGAGATGCCAAACCTTGCGATGATGTTCTTCATTATAAACTTACAGACGGTTGATGCTTTAATTTCCACGTAAGCTTCCGCTTCTGCCCACTTGGTGAAGTACTCCGTTGCCGTGAGGATGAACGACTTTTGCTTGGTCAAGAGGTTCGAATCACCAAGAGGTCCAATGATATCAAAAGCCCACATGGAGAAAGGCCATGGGGAGGACGTAGGATGGAGTGAAGAAGCAGGAGAATGAATCTTGTCGGCGTGCAGTTGGCACTTAACACACCATCGAACATAGATGGAACAATCCTCTTCTAGAGTTGGCCAATAGAAACCTAGCCTAAGCATCTTCTTAGCTATCATCTGGCTATTCACATGACCACCACATACTCCTGAATGCGCCTCTTCCACAACTTTCCAAGATTCATCATCATCGAGGCATCTTAACAAAACACCGGTGAGCCCTCTCCTGTAGAGTACTCCTCCAACCAAAACATACCGCTGAGCCACTCTTTTAATTGCTTTCTTCTCTTCCACAGTGGCTTCCTCGGGATAGGACTGATCATTGCAATATCTGGCAATCTCATAATACCAAGGCTTCTCTTCGTCAGCCAATTCTTCTTCCCAGTCTAAAAGCATGACCTCTTTGCCTTTAAGAGATTCCTTCTGCTTGTCCTTCTCAAGCACCTTATCCCTAATATCGAGGAATGCACGATCCTTAATAGCTGGCGTGTCACGCTGATGAATTAGAGGAACATGAAAATCACGCTCAGGAGGGAAGACTAAAGCAGAGGCTAAAGAAGCAAGGGCGTCGGCCAAGATATTCTGGCTACGAGGAACATGGACGAAGATTAATTTGGTGAAGAGTTTGGCATAAGCTGAAGCGAGTTCCTGGTAGGGTTTGAGCTTAGGATTGATAGTGCGGCACTTGACCAGCACCTGGCGCAGAATGAGCTGACTATCACCCACAATCCTCAAATGGGTGACACCATATCGATGGGCGGTTTGAAGACCGGCCAAAAGAGCTTCATACTCAGCTATATTATTGGTGGCGGGAAAAGTGAGCCGAGCAGCAAATGGGATGGTGACCCCTTCTGGTGTTAAAAGAACTATGCCGATCCCTCTTCCTTGAGAATTTAGAGCTCCATCAAAATGTAATGTCCACATAGGATCATGAGGTTGATTAATGGACATTAGTTCTTCATCTGGAAACTCCGAATTGACAGGATCAAAATGAGGTAGAGGGTGGTGAGCAAGATGTTCGGCAATGGCGTAACCTTTGATAGCTTTCTGTTGAATATAAGTGATATCAAATTGAGAGAGGAAGCTTTGCCAGCGTGCTAATCGATCATTGAGGATAGATTTTTCAAGGAGGAATTTAATTGGGTTCATGCGAGCAATGAGGTGAACCTCGTGAGCTAGGAAATAGTGCTTTAACTTCTGAACTACCCAGACCAAAGCAGCGCAAGTCTTCTCCATGGCTGAATACCTCTGCTCACAGGGGTTGAGAAGTTTAGACAAATAGTACGCTGCCCTCTCTTTACCTTCTTCATCCACTTGAGCTAAGACAGCACCTACAGAGTCATCCAAGACTGAGACATAGAGAATAAGTGGTTTGCCTGGAATCGACGGCCTTAGGACAGGAGGATTGGCCAAATAATCCTTCAATCCGTCAAAGGCTACCTGACACTTGTCATCCCAATTAAACTTGACTCCGGCTTAGTAAGCTCGTAAAACGGCCTACATCTTTGTGAATGCTGGGAGACGAAGCGGCGAATAAATTGTAGCCTCCCGATTAATCCTCGAACTTCCTTCAAATTCTTGGGAGGAGGCATATCTCTAATGGCCCTTGCCTTGTTGGGATCAACTTCAATTCCCCTCTTGCTAACAATGAAACCAAGCAACTTCCTTGATGAAACGCCAAATACACTTTTCTTGGGGTTCATCTTCAACTGATACTCTCGTGACCTTTGCAAGACCTTAGCTAGAACCCCAAGATGCTCAATCCTTGTCCTTGATTTCACAACCAGGTCATCCACATACACCTCAATATAAATATGAATCATGTCATGAAAAATCGCCATCATAGCCCTCTGATAGGTGGCTCCAGCATTCTTAAGTCCAAAAGGCATGACCACATAATAGTATGTACCCCATGGTGTAGTGAATGTTGTCTTCTCTTGATCTTCTTCAGCCAGACGAATTTGATTGTAACCTGAAAAGCCATCCATGAAAGAGAGAGTCTCAAATCCTGCCGTATTATCAATCAAAACATCAATATGAGGGAGGGGGAAGTCATCCTTAGGACACGCGCGGTTGAGGTCCCGGAAGTCTATACAAATCCAAACTTTTCCATCTTTCTTCATGACCGGGATGATGTTAGCCACCCAATTCGGATAGAGGACAACTCTAACAAATCTAGCCTTATGGAGCTTGTCGACCTCTTATTTCATCTTTAAAGTCATATTAGGGTGGAAACGCCTCAACCGTTGCTTGACCGGCACAGACCCTGGCTTAAGTGTAAGGCGGTGTTCAACGAGCGCAGGGTCTAAACCAGGCATATCTTCATAACTCCATGCGAACGTGTCCTTGTATTCTTGCAGGACCAAAATGAGCGCCTCCTCTTCGGAGGGCGGTAAATTCTTGCTTATGAGGACAATCCTAGGGTCTTCCTCGGTACCCAAAATAATTTCTTTGGTAGGCTCTTCTACAGAGGCTGACGGTTCGTCAAATCGTCTAATGCCACTAGCAAAAGCATCAGGCTCGTCCTCATATTCTTCATAACTTTCATCCCCCTCTTCAATAGGGTCTTCGTCATTCATAATTTCATAGACACCCAAACCCTCATAAGAAACAACAGCATCCTCATATTCTGACTCTGGCAGGATGATTGGATTCTCTAAAAATTCAGGAAGAGCTAAACAAGCCTGGCATCTGATAGCTAACTCCAACAGAAACCTATGGGGAATCTGCTTACCCTTGGACTTCTTATGTGAATCTACCCCTTGAATTTTAGCGTTAGCAGAAGAAGAGGAGGAGCAACTAGCTTGATCAGAAAAAGGAAGGGAAGGAGGTGAAAAAGTGGATACAGGAGGTAATACAGAGGAAGTCCCCTCACCAGAGGGGGAGAAAAGATTTAGCAATGAATCTTGATGGAGCGGCCCCTAGGTCGGGACGCACTCAGAAGAAAAATAGGAGGTCTCCTCAACAGAAATGGAGGTTTGGAAAGTTGGGAATTTGGCGTTTTTTTTTTCGTTTTTATCTTTTTCTTCATTTTTATTTTCTGTTTCAAGAAGAAAGCAGTGTGCAGGGAGGATAGCAGGAGGAGTGGAAATTGCCAGATCAGAGAAAGGTTGAATCAGTGATGACCCGCGCGGGGGCGTGATGGAGAGTTTAGAAAATCGCTCGAGGAGCGAAGAAGGAATTGTGAGAGAAACTTTGATTGAATCTGGAGATAAATTGATTATAATCGGAGGCAGTCTTGGCACGCGACCAAACCGATGAGAATATAGAGAAGCAAGCACAGATGGATGCATGGAAGTGAGAGAAAAGAGGCCGGCCCACAGCCTGTCCACGGTGAAACCTTCTTCAAACGGAACATCTGGCTCTCCAGTATCAGTGTAGTCACTCAGCAGCTGTCTCTTATCTGTAATTACGGCCGGCTTCTCAATCAATTCATGAATAAGTGGCGGCCATTCCGGATCTGTTGGCATAAAGAGGCGACTCAGAGAAATAGTAATATCCTGCATATCGAACCACCTGTACCAGTCACATTCTGGATCATCCATTTTCCTTCTCTTGTCAGGCCTTAAGGTCTCCAAGGCTTTGTATGTGGCCAACGGGGTAATATGACGAGCAAACTGTCTAGCATGAACATCCTGACAATCTAATATGGAAGTAATTATGGTAGTTTGCTCCTTATTTTGAAAGCCACCTGTGACAAAATGTGTCTTCAATGTCTAAGTGAGCGGTTGGCGATCTGTTTTTAATGTAGATGTCATAAATGCCCATGGATCATCTTTGTTTTTGCCTGGCTCTTTGTAACCCAGGCCACCTCGTGTAATCAGCTTCTGAGGCTTAACAGGCCTAATCCTGCCTTGACAATTGGCACCCAGACCTTTGCCATTTTGATACCCCATTTTCATCAAGATGTTCCAGCCAGAGGTGTTCATCATGCTTTTCTTCTTCTTCCCCTTGGCAGGCAGGGGTGTCATAGCAACTGTTGTGACTTTTTCTGGCATTGGTCGTGGACAAGGGACGTCCAGCACAGATAATAGTGGTTTGTTGGCCGGCCACATGGATGGAACTGATGAAGCCACGTGAATATCCTCCTCTGGCAAAATCGGCATACTGGTAACTTTAATAATGCGGCCCTTGTGTGGGAATTTAAGGCATTGGTGATTTGTGGAGGGCACCGCATCGAGTTGCTGAATGTAGGGGCGTCCCAGAATGCCATTAAATGTCGGATCCATATCCAGAATGTGAAAATCTGCTGTGATGGCGGTAGGACCCAAACTTACTTTTAACGTAATCATGCCTAGAGGAGGTTTCTTCGTGTTATCATATGCAGTTACTGTGATAGTAGATGGCCGAATTTGGCTTTCCGGAATGCCACACAACTTCAAGGTGCTAGGTGGCAAGACATTGATGGATGCCCCAGTGTCCACCAGACATTGCTTAACAGCCACCTTATTAATGTCAACTGTGATGCATAGAGCGTACTTTCTTGCTGGGAGTGGCGCCAATTCATGTTCATGGAAAGTAATTGCCGGCTGACTGTTAGCAGGCGTTAAAATCGTGACTATCTGCTCAACTGGAATGTCCTCATTGACCATCACCTTTTGCAGATATTCTTTCAAAGCTAGCTGATGAGTGGTGGACCTTTTAATTAATTCCAGGATTGCAATCCTTGCTGGGGTTCGGTCCAAGTGTTTCAGCAAATCATACTGAGTCCCTGGCACTGACTCTTGTTCTTGTTCTTGCTCTTGCGGCCTCTGCACGGGCTCTAGCTCTCTTTGTGGAAAAATACGGTGGAACATCCGTCCACTGCGGAGCGGCGCCACGCCTTGACATACCTCTGTCGGGGCAAGTGTGGGAGGAGGATTAGAAGAAGAAGAAGGTGTGTTGGTGTTAAGAAGTGGTGGAGTGGGAGTTCCCGCAGAGGGAATCCCCGTAGGGGGTGTTGGTGACCCGGTAGGAGGCGTAGGAGTAGAAAGGGATACCCGTATGCAGGGGGAATTGGTGGGTGGTGGAATGAGAAGAGTTCTGGGTACAAAAGGTGGTGGAACCGATGGTGGGGGGATCCTTGTCGGTGAAGGAGTAGTCGTGGCGTGTGCAGTGGGCGTTGGCGATGGGCGGATGAGGAGTGGCCTAGGTGGCGGTGGCGAAGGATTGGTGGTGGATGGGTTTTGTTGTGGCGTAGGCTGTGGAGGTGGTAAGCGTGTAAGAAGGGGGGGAACCGACAAGGTCAGAGAATAGGCGGAGGTAGGTGGATTAACGGGGCACAGAAGAGATCGGCCCAATTGAGGGGTAGGAGAAGAAGAAGGGGTGCGCAAGAGGCGCGGAGGTTGATTTTGATTATGATGAAGTGCCCCGACAGAGGCATTTTCTTCATGCCATCCCTACCCTCTCTCCACCTCATAGAGAGACGTGACAAGGTTTACGTGCTAGTTTGGCGGGTGCTCCGGCAGTGGATTGTGGACGATCCCCATGTCGTGCTGAGGCGCTGGAGCTCGTTGTTGCTGCTGTGGAGCTAGTTGCTGTGGCTGCTGAGCCTGTTGCTGCCGAGGAGACCTTCTTTCTTTCATGGTGGTGATGAATTGTCTCATCTCATCCCAATTGATGTCACCCTGGTCATTTAGGTCATAAATGTAATCTCTGAAGTGGAAGCAACGATCAAGGTTGTGACCAGGTGCACGATGGAAAGCGCAGTAACGGGATGTGTCAACATTAGCGGGCCACACTGTTCTTTCCCTTGGTAACATGAGCAGATTGGCGGCCATTAAAGCATTGAAAATATCTAGGAGACTTTCTGGTAGTGGAGGGTAGTGGTCCCTTTTGGGGCCAAGTGGTGGTCTCCGTTGTTGTTGTTGGCCATAGTTGGTAGGTGGTGGTACCTGGTGGTACTGTTGCGGAGCTGGAGGGTTAGCGCGGGGCGCTTGGTTTGGCGGTGAAGCAAAGGAATGTTGGGGTGCGAATTGGCGTTGTGGAGTGGAGTTGAAATGGGGGTGTTGTGGTGGAGGTGGGTTAGGTCGTGGGTTAGCTTGGTGGGGGTGGCCAACTACGCCAACCTGCTCATTTGCAATGGTGCCCTCCGTCGTGGGCCCACTGTTGTTGACAGTTGTGGTTTTATTGAATAGCCGTGGCTTCGGCTCAAACATGCCCATAATGGGCGAATCCTTCATCTATGTCTGGATATAACGAGCCCTTTCATAGAGCTCCTCCATGGTTGTTAATCTATTTATGGCCAAGATATGCCGGAACTGAGGAGTTGCATTGGAAATTATCATCTTGACTTGTTCTTATTCCGACAGTGTATCTTTCAGCTTCTCGGCCATCAACCGCCATCTATCAGCGAACATTATGAAGTCCTCCTCGGGCTTCATTTTTTCCGCAACCAGGTCCGTGAGTGAGAGGGAGGGTCCGACCCGGTCTCTGTACTTCTGCAAGAACTTCCTCTGAACGATATCAAAGTCACCGGCATCAGCAGGATCCAATGAATAGAACCATTCAAGGGCTGGCCCCTCCAGAGATCTCCTGAATAAGTAAGCCAAGGAGGCCTTGTTGTCTTGCCAAAAGGAGGTCTCGTACATAAAATCCTTCAAATGAATAAAAGGGTTACCAGTCCCATTATATCGCCGAAAGTTGGGCATCTCAGATGGTGGTAAGTGGAAGACTGGCAATGTAGGGAGCGAGATCTCCAGGGCATTCTTAGCCATGGTGACCTTCTTTAGTTGCACTTCCATGCTAGCCAACTTCTGAAGCAGTAAAACATTAGTGTCGGACTCGACTGAGGCCGGATTTTGAATAAAAGAATGCGGTATAGGCGTCCGTAGAATTCGGGGAGGTTGGGGAAATTGGGGCCTAACCGCAGAGTGGCTCGCCTGTTGGGCCGGCATGGTCGTACCGGGCGTTGGTGGACGGGAAGGAGGTTTATGCAGGACCGCCTGGTCATTAATGGGGTGATGGCCACTCTCGGCCGGAGGGGGATTGAAGGATGAAGAAGGAACAGACTTCCCTTTCAAAGCGGCCTGAACTGCCTGCCGCTAGGAATCATCCAACTGAGATAGTGCATTAATTAAATCCGTGACATTGAAGGATGGGGAAGGATTCCCCGAAGTGTTGGAAGGCACAGCCTGAGAAGAGGGCACAACCTCTTGAGGACTGGTATCAACCACATGGACTTGAGGATAACGAGACTGAGGAGGAGGATAATTTCCCTCATGATAGATGGAATCTTGGAGGGGACTTTCATATTGACCAAAAACATTCTCATCCTCATCATCATAAGAATATCCATAGCCTGCCATGTTGATGATTTTACCTGAACGGAGTTGCATGCTTAAAAAAAAAAGAGAGAAAGCGTATGGAGGAATTATCACAATCAATCACCCAATCAAAACAAGCTTAAGCCAATCAACCCAACTAAGTTTATGCAATCAAGTTGAGATGAACGCAAGATTATAGTGTTACGCTTGAGATTAGAGTGAATTAACTTGCAGGATAATTCCCTCTTTTGCAAAGTGAAACCTAGTTTATCCAAATATGATCTCCGGGTTAACTAGATTCTTTCTCTCTCCTCACCAATGATAGGTTCTCTATACTTCGGGTACTTCAAGGGTACAACCAGCCCGGCGTCCGTGAGGGAATCCACGGGTGCGGGGACTTACGGAGGTCTTGGAAAAGGGATTTCCAGTCCAAAGAGACGGAGTGCTCAATGGAGGGTTGTCCCGATTCCAAGAGAGGTGTGTGGAATCCTAGTGTAGAGAGAGGAGGTCTCTCAACCAAATGCCACAAGATGCAAAATAATATGATCAGATCACAGCAATATAGGCAAGCAATGTAATAATCAATCCAACAATCACAGACAGCAACAAGAAGCAGGTTTCTGTAAAAACGTAGGAAAGAGACGACCTGGGGCAGGTCGCTATCAACCAAAAAGACGACAGAGTCACTGTCGTGAATCATTGTGAAAGCCCACGAGCCAGCAGTGAGAAAACAAAACACGCCTCTGGGTGAGGCGCTATAATCGCAAAGGATGCCTCTGCAAGAGGGCGTCAAATATGAAAACGCGCCTTGACATGAGGCACTATGCAATAAAAGGGCGCCCTGGGGTAGGGCGTGAATTCACAGATAGTGTGATAAAAAGTAGTAGAATAATGAAAGACGCCTTCTGGGAAGACGTAACACAGAAAATAGACGCCCTCGATGAAGGCGTTAAACGAAAAAGCGCCTCTGGGTGAGGCGTTAATTCAGGAAAATAATCAAACAATCACAAACTGGCTGATCCCGGGAGTGTGCAGTGTGCACGGTGGAGGGTGCCCGTGGGGCACAAAAGGAGGGGTACCGTGGGTACCGAGGGGAAAGGGCACACGTGGGTGCCGAAGGGGAAAGGGCACACGTGGGTGCCAATAGAAGATGGTAATCAAAAGAAAAACAGTAGAGGTCCCACCGTGATCGCCAATTTGTAGATTGTGATAAATCCACGTGAAGAATTTAAATATGAGAAAACATAAGGGGGAGAGATGATATAATGATGAATAAAAGAAGCACGTGGTGCTACTAAGGAGGGTGATCGCCAGAGGGGTTACCTCAAGAAGAAACAAAGAAGATCGCGAATACCTGGTGGAAAATAGAACGCGGGCTAGATTGTGAATTCCTCCTCCTCCTTCAATCGGCCGGCCGGTGAAGGGGGTTTTCCTTTATTGATTACCCTTGCAAAAAAGACAAAAGAAACAACAAAGAGAAGTGGATCAGCCAAGTGAATGTAGTATCAATCCCAAGTAGATGATATGATAATGAATAGAGAATAAAACATGCGCACCTTTTTTTTTTGTTTTTAAAACCCCTAAAGAGTTAGGGAAGGAAAAGATATGATGCTTATGTAAAAGGAGAACACCGTATGATGACCGACGGAGAAAACACAATTAGATAAGCAAGAAAAACCCCTGTTGTCCCTGATGACAGTAAAGGTGAACTGAAACTGATGCTGTTTGACAAGAATAACAGGAAGCAGAGAGTTCTAAAGATCGCATAGGAAGAAGATGGATAGCCTCCGTAAATTCAGCATCTATGCATAAAAACTCTAATCTCGATAGCCTGCTCTCGTAACCTTCCAACCTCGTGCGAGGTCGATCAAGACATCCCTATATAGGGTTCCAGATCCAAGATAACCTCAGATTCGGAAGGATAAGAACGGGCAATGATCACAAGAAGGCATGACTCTAGTTCCAATTCGAGCAAGGAGACCATTAAAGGCAGGAAACTCTCCAGGAAAGACGAGTTTAAGCAGGACACCGAAAGATAAAACACGACCTTCAGAAGGGCGTCAAATTACAAATTGACGACCTACATCAAGACGTTACTCAAAAACACGACCAGGATCAAGGGCGTCACTTCTCGGATTTAATTTTGGTAATAAAACTTACTTTATTTGAAAATTATGAGAAAACGCCTGAGATGAAGGCGTTACTTAAAAACACGCCCTGAGGAAGGACGTTAATCAATAATTTGAATTTATTTTGAAACCGGATAATACCAGGAATTGACGCCCTAACATTTGGTCGTCCTTTCTTTTGCACACGCCCTAGATAAGGTCGCTATTTAAAACACGCCCCTCTTCAGGTCGCGAATCACAAAAATGCAAAGACCAAACCAAAAACACACAAAAATAGAAAAACTTCATATTATGAATGTATTGAAGTTCACTTTGGGGCATCAACATAGTGACATGAGATTTGATCAACATAGCGTCAATTTTGGCGTGTCTACAATACTCATCTATAGTCAATCCCAAGAAGCCCACCTTGACCACCTTAGGCAAGTTTGTACCATCCTTCGACAAGAGAGCCTATTTGCCAACTTAGGAAAGTGTCACTTCATGACCACCTCCCTCACCTTCCTAGGATTTGTGGTGTCCACCAAAGGCGTCTCCATAGACCCCGACAAGGTCCAAGCTATTATTGATTGGCCGGAACCCCACACCCTTCATGAGGTCAGAAGTTTCCATGGATTGGCAACATTCTATAGGAGGTTTATTCGTAGATTTAGCACTATCACTGGCCCAATCACCGATTGTCTCAAGAAGGGGACTTTTGTATGGACCAAATCAGCCTCTAAAGCCTTCCAAGAACTTAAGGAGAAGTTGACCCAAGCCCCGGTCCTATGCCTTCCCGATTTCTCTAAAGTCTTTGAAGTCACATGTGATGCATCCGGGATAGGGATAGGAGGGATTCTTAGTCAAGAGGGACACCCGGTAGCCTTCTTTAGTGAGAAGCTTTGTGATGCTAGGACAAGATACTCCACTTATGACAAGAAGTTCTATGCCGTGGTTCAGTCCCTCCGACATTGGAGGCACTACTTGTTGCCCAATGAGTTTGTCATCTTTTCTGACCATGAGGCCCTCAAATACCTCAACTCCCAACAAAAGCTAAATGCTCGACATGCCCGATGGGTTGAGTTCATCCAATCCTACACTTTTGTCATCAAACACAAGGCCGGGAGTGAGAATCGAGCGGCGGATGCCCTTAGTAGGAAAGTTTCCTTGCTCTCCACTATCCAAGTGGAAGTGATCGGATTTGATAGGATCAAGGATGAGTACCCTAGCTGCCCCGACTTTGGGCACATCTATACCACCTTGACCACCCCTTCTAGCAAGAAACATGAGGGATTTGTCTTAGAGGATGGGTTCCTCTTCAAGGGACCCAAGCTTTGCATTCCACGGACCTCACTCCGAGATTTCTTGGTTTGGGAATTACATGCGGGAGGGTTAGCTGGTCATTTTGGAGTCCACAAAACCATTGCCCTAGTTGAGGGTCAGTTTTATTGGCCTAGTCTCAAGAGAGATGTAGGCAAGGTTGTGGGTCAATGTCGAACATGTGCCTCGGCCAAACAAGTGAAACAAAACACCGGCCTATATACCCCACTCCCCATCCCCGAGCGACCATGGCAAGACTTAAGCATGGACTTTGTGCTAGGATTACCCAAGACTCAAAGAAGGCATGACTCCATCTATGTGGTGGTTGATAGATTTTCCAAAATGGTCCAATTCATCCCATGCTCCAAAACCTCCGATGCCTCCCATGTGGCCCGATTGTTCTTTGATGAGGTTATCCGACTCCACGGGCTACCTAAAACCATAGTCTCCGATAGGGATGTCAAATTCAATAGCTACTTTTGGAAAACTCTTTGGCACATGATGGGTACCCTCCTCAAATTCTCCACTGCCTATCACCCCCAAGCAGATGGCCAAACTGAAGTTGTCAATCGGAGTCTAGGGAACCTTCTTAGGTGTCTTGTTGAGGATCGCCCCGGAAATTGGGATCTCATCTTACCCTAGGCTGAATTTGCATATAAAAACTCCATCAATAAGTCCATAGGGATGAGTCCATTTGAAGCCGTGCATGGATACAAACCAAGAAAGCCTTCCGATCTCATTCCCCTTCCCCCGCATGCTAGAGTGTCCATTTCAGCTGAGTCTTTTGCACAACATATTAGAGAATTACATGAAGAAATTCGCAAGCACATCAGCAAAAAGAATGAGGCTTATAAAAGGTTAGCCGACTCTCATCGGCGTCACCAAGAATTCCATGTGGGTGACTTTGTGATGGTAAGGACGGAGAGGCTATCCCCGGGAGCTAACTCTAAACTGAGGCCACGTGGGGCTGGTCCCTTCCAGGTCTTGAGGCGCATTGGTGCAAATGCCTACGAATTAGATCTCCCTGAGGAGTATGGAATAAGTCCCACATTCAATGTCGCCGACCTAGTGCCATATAAGGGACCCACGGTGGTACCTAGTGAGGAGATTGAGCCTACTTCTTCCATTGAGAGAGCACCCACCCGTGAGGAGAGGCCACGAACCAAAAGAGCCCAGCGTGAACAAATTGAACAAATATTGGACGTACAAGTCACTACCACTCGGAGCAAGGTATATGAGCGCTATCTCGTCAGGTGGAAGGATCGGCCTCCTTCGGAGGATTCTTGGGTGAGTCGGGAGGATCTCCAGCGGTTGGATCCGGACCTCCTCGAGCAGTACCACAGCCGGATGGACCCCTATTCAACGGAGTCGAGCTCTTCACAGCCCAGGGGATTTGATGGAGACATCATCCACAATTCCCTTTGGCTAGGGTCTTCTTCACACTCCGGCATCGTTTGAGTTCGGGCCTCTCTCTATAAAGGCCCACTTATCCTTTTTATGCTATGTACTTGAGTCATTTGATGTAATTTTTAGTTTATTTGAGTCATGTCCCTAGGTCTTGCATTTATTTTCCTAAGTATTGAGTGTCATTAGATTGTGTAATGTGCTATTGGGCCCAATTCTTCGGGCTTGGCCCATGAGCCCCCCTACCCCTTCGGTTATTTGCTATTGAGTCTTTTGTCAGGGACTTATTGTAAAATGTGGGTTTCCTATATATAGGGCCCCATTTCCTTCATTTAGAGGTAATGAATGATTCAATACAAAAGATTTCCATTTGAGTATTCAAACTTAGTTCTAGTGGAGTGAATCCTATAGTTGGGTGAGAAGCCCTAGGGGAGTGATTCCCCACCCCACCTCTCTCTCTTTCTCTCTCTTCCCCAAGTGGGGTTCGCCCCTTTCCTCTCTCCTCCCCTCTCCAACCACCTCCAACCCCCACCTACCCCATTAAAGCCACTCCACTTCCCATAGCCACCACTACTCCACTTCCCCCTAGTTCCAAGGAGATCCCTCCCCATTCCAACACCACCCTCCACATTCCAACACCACCTTCCCCATTCCAACACAATCACCCCTCTTCCCCACACAATCCCAAACTTCCAAAGCCATTTTGAATTTGAAATCCCCTTCCCTCCATGTCTTGGCCGCCCCTCTCTCCTCCCTCATAGGGCTAGTTCGCCCCTTGCCCTCCACTCCCCTTCACCCATTTGCATCCCCACCATCACTCATCCTTGCTGAAACCTGCGCCCTAGCCTCCCTTCCACCATCTTCCTCATACCATTAGCACCCTTCCAACCCTCCCACATACTCCCTCCATCATCCCCTACCTCCCCTTCACCCTATAGTTCTTGCTTCCCCTTCTTCTTGGAGGTCTTTGGAAGCTTTATTCAAGTTGCAGCTCGCTGTCCAGAAGTTACAGGTGAACCAGCCACTTGCAGAGGCCACCACGACTTCCTCCGGATGAGTTTGAAGGTACAAGAGGCATCCACAGAAGCGTCTTCCTATCTTCTTTGCAACAGAAGTGATTTTGTCTTCATCCGAGCTGTGTGCTGCCCAGGAGCTTCGTTCTTCCACAATGGCGCAGAGCTATCCCTGCTGAGTACCAGAACCGGATTTGAAGCACTGCCACGACGAACCTCGGAGGAATCAGCCCCCAAGCTCTTCTACAAAGTTCTTCATCGCCCTGTCCACTTTCAGAATCAAGAAGCAGAACTCCGTTCGGCATCAAGTAGCAGAAGTTATCAATTTTCTCCTCTGCTGCACGGATCTGCTTCCCCACAGTCTACCCCGACCAGTCATCCTTGTTCATAGCCTCCAGATCTTCTCCGGCATCTTTTTGCATCCCCGTCAGTTTTTCGGTGAAGAAGACTCATCCATGATTCCAAAAACTCTGGCGGTTATCGATTCGGAGTCCGGGAGCCATCGTAGCATTCTCTGCAACATGCGGTTGGAAATCTGAAGCTGCCAGTCTCAGAACTTGCCACTCTGTTCGAAGCTCCACCCCGGTCAGCAGTGGTACCAGAAGAAATTTAAAAAATTCTGAGATCTTCCAGTACCAGTCACGAAGAGTTTCCCCCTGGTCTCGCCATCAGCAGAATTCTGTATCAACTTCTGCAGCCCCAACTTCGACTGTCAGTCCTCCCTCCCAGACAGCAGGCAGATACGGCTTCCAAACTCCTTATCGCTTTTTGTCCTAGTTTTCCCCTCCCCGCTTGGCCGGCTGAAGGCCCTCCCTGTGTGGAGGTAGTATTGATTGTAATATCATTAACCCCCACCCCAAGGTCCCCCTCCTATGAGAGGTGTAGTGTTGTAACTTCTTTGGGCAGGTCAAGCGACACCGCCGCGGCGTGTGGGGATCCACTCGCCTCCCCGCTCGCCCTCGTCTCCGAGCGGGATCGGTTTCTTCAAACCGGTCGAGTAAGTGCCCACACCTCACTCCATTAGTGCTTGTCTTTCAATATAAGTTCTAGTTCCGCTGGTTATGCGAGTGAGAGCTCGATCCTCAAGCCCCATTGCCTTGAGTGATCACCGTGGGAAAAGTGCAACCGGTGCCTTCGATACTTCGTCGGCCCCATTAAATTGGGCTTCCACACCCATTGGGAATCCAATCTTGGCCTTGCTGGCCCTCTACCAGCAAGGGCCCAACCCCTCAACCTCACCTTGGCATTGCCAAGTTACCCCGGGCTTGGGTGAGTGTCGATAGAGCGGTGGCCCAATTCGGCCCATTTGAATGCGATTGTACTTGCTTGCATTAGGTCCGAGGTTGTGTCACATCAAAGCGGGAAGGGGAATTCGAGCTAGAAGTGATGAAAAAGGCCGATGATGCCGATGCTGTCCACTCTCTGCATTTCAGGACAGACAGTCGGTTCTCTTGACACTACGGCCACTCCGGATTTTTTCTGAAGATGAAACCAGTGGGAAACTCTTCATAGCTGGACCAGGAAGACACCAGAATTTTCTTGATTTCTGTGGACGCCGATTTTGGTCGGGCCCGACGGTTGAACAGAGTGGCAGGTCTGTTGCACAGACTGTAACAGGTTCTCAGCAGTGGGAAGATGAGGATGCTTCGACCGCTCCCGAGCTCGGAATCAGGCACCGCTGAAGTCTTTGGTTCCGTTGATGAGTCTTCTTTGCAACGAAACTGACGGGGCTGCCAGATATGGTCGGAGATGACCGGTAGAGCTTGAACACTGAAGGTGGTCGATGCTAATAGAGTGGAAGCAGAACTGCATGCCCGGTGGGAGAAAATTGATAACTTCTGGATCCAGATGCCAAACGGAGCTCTGCTTCTTGGGGATAAAAGAAGACTCAGAGTAGAAGATTTTTGATGAAGAACTTCTGCTCAGATTCCCAGGAGGTTGGCCGCTGCAGATCTTCCACTCCGTCTCTGGTCTTCTGTCCGAGCAATTTTGCGCAGTCGAGGGAGAATGGACCTTCTGATCAGCCCGGTGCTCGGATGGAGACGAAACCACCTCTCTTGGAAAGCTCTCTGAACGACCTTTCCATAGATGTATACCTTGGCACCAGAAGATTCATGAAAATGTCAGAGATGATGCAGCTTCTAGGACCAAATTTGCTGCCTGCGACCTGCAATGAAGTTGAAACCTTGTGGTGGCAAATGGTGGTGGAATGAGATGGAGGGAAGGGGAGGGCGACCTTGGCTGGGTTGGGGCTGGAGTTGGGCGACCTAGGGTGTGGGGGGAATAAGAGAGGGGAGGGAATTTTGAATTTGGGCCTTGGGAGGAGTTATTTTAGCCTTGGGAAGGTGGTGGGATGCATGGGGAAGGAGAGTGGGGTAGTTGGGGGTTGGGAGGTGAGGAGAGGATTGGAGGAGAGCTCTTGGGGTTGGGGTGAGTTAATGGAAGGGTGTGGGAACTAGGGAAAGAGTTATTAGGGGAGGGGAAGAGAGAGAAAGTGGTTGGGAGGGGGAGGAGAGAGAAAGGGGCGCACCCCTTAGAGAAAGAGAGAGATAATGAGAGAGAGAAAGAGAGAGAGAGAGGGGAATCCACCCCTTAGAGAGAGAGAGAAGTTAGAGAGAAAGAAAGAACCCAGGAGAATCCACTCCTAGAGAGAGAGAGAATATTGGAGAATCCACTCCAAAGAGTGAGAGATAGAAGGAGGGTAAGGGACCTCATGTTGGAGGTAGTTTTCCAAATATTTTTGATTCACTTCATTGTTTTTAAAAGAGAGGTTACATGACACTTATATAGACTCCACTAAGAAGACCAAAAGACAACTCACCTAACACCTAACACCTAACACCTACTCATCATAACTCTCTTAGGAAGACTAAAAGACACAAAATAAAAAAAAGACTCTTACATAATAGTTGGAGACATAATTACTACAAAACATAAAACATGACCCATTAGGCCCATACATATGGCCCAATTAACATGAGACAACTAAAACATAAACATGAGACAACTAAAACATGAATATCTATTTGATAATTTTGTTGAAGCCGCTTGCCGATCCCGTCAGTACGGCTCGGAAGTAGTCGTCCCTATCGAACTGGAAGTACCCTCATTACGGGTTGCAATCCAGCATGAATTGGTCGAAGACGGTCGAACAAATACAGAGCAAAGACTGGAAGAGCTCTCCGACCAAGAAGGGAAGCGACTCCGGGCTCAACAAAATATACCGGTCTATCAGGCCCGCATATCCCGCGCCTTCGACAAGCTTGTCAAAGGGTGTGAATTCAAGAAAGGTGACCTCATCATGGTCAAAAGAAGAGAGGTCATGGCTGCCAACCCTAAAGGCAAGCTGAATCAAAACTAGCTTGGGCCTTATGTTGTCCAAAAGGTTTACGAAGGAGGTGTGTATGTTGTTGTCAACCATAGGGGGGAAACTCAATTCCCACCCTTTAATAGAAAGCATTTGAAACTATATTATGTATCACTTCCCCAGTTCGATGAACAATTAAACCTGATGTCTCACAATGAGCAAGCATGCTTCTTCGATCTTCCTTGAAGATTATGCAATACCCACTCAAGGAAAGGAAAAAGGGGGGGAAGAAAGAAAATAAAGAAAATAAAAAGGTGAAGAAAATAAAATAAGAGAGAAGACAAAAAAAAGAATAAGAAGAAACAAAAAAAAGAAAGAAGAACATCATCAAAGTCACCGGGGGATATCAATCCATCAGGTCCCACCGAAATTCAAAAAAAAAAAATCTCTCCTCCAGCCCAGACTATTCATCTTGGCCAAATGACCACACAACTGCACTCCATGCAGTAGCAAAAACTTCAAATATAGCTCGACATTACAACCTTTTGTCCCATCGACGAATAAACCTATGACTCGGACCTTCCGTCCAAGTTAAAGATTAAAAAGACCTCTTTCCTTCAGCCTAGACCTTACATCTGGAGTCGATGAATAAAAAGACCCTTGCTTTGACACTCACCCCATGTCAATGAATAAACCACGTCAGCCTCCGGCACCCTGTCGGCAATGACGAATAAACCACCCACTCGGACCTTCCGTCCAAGTCAACAAATAAAAAGACCTCTTTCCTTCGACCTAGACCTTACATCTGGAGTCGATGAATAAAAAGACCCTTGCTTTGACACTCACCCCGTGTCGATGAATAAATCACGTCAGCCTCCAGCACTCTATCGACAATGACGAATAAACCTCCGACTCGGACCTTCCGTCCAAGTCAACGAATAAAAAGACCTCTTTCCTTCAGCCTAGACCTTACATCTGGAGTCGATGAATAAAAAGACCCTTACTTTGACACTCACCCCGTGTCAATCAATAAACCAAGTCAGCCTCCGGCACCCTGCCGACACTGACCAATAAACATTTGTTGGGACGGTTTTATGATTTAGGTCATTTTGTTCAGGTCAATCAACCAGTTAATTAATAAATAACCAATTGGTTAGTTGACCGCGCAGGCGTGCCAGTCACATAAGTGACAAGTTTATTGTGCGCTCATTCTGACCCGTGTGGGCGAGATTGAGATTCAGGTCGGGACCAGCAGTCCACCATACCATGAAGGGTATGACGTTAATTACATCCCCCATAAGGGAGAAAACCTTTGATTAATTGCCGAGATAGTGGGCCGTTCGAGGCCGAAACAAGATGCAAAAGTATGAATGTGATGAGGTCACATCAAATGCTTTTATCTATCATACAGGAGAGGCATGGTTCATTAAGTTGGAGACCCTCGATACGTGGCGGAGGACATAGGTCCAAAGACCACCATCACGTATGGCACAGACTTCCGATCGGGAGTAACCCGGACATTCGTCAATGCCATTTGATATACCGGAGGGGGTCTATGCAAGCATGTATGCATGATGCTCATGATTATCCTAAAGCATGAAGCCAGAGACATGAAGACAGACACTGATTGATCAAGTTTATTGATCTCTGCCAAGGGAGACGAAGACAGCAACAGAGGCATGATAACGAAAGCATGATGATAGCAAACACGGTAATAGAAGCATAAATAAGAAAATGGCCTGGACCTAAAAAGCCCTCTCTTTATTAGGTTTATTACTGATTGGGGTTTATTAACCTTGACTACGGGAGGTGAGGATCACTCCGAAGACGAGTGAGTGATTAGAATAGTGCAATAATTCAAAACCGTCACAACCACGCGTAGGGATAGGTTTCCCCAGCGCGGCCAAACGTAGGCAAAAGAGTTTAATCCGGTGCGGCCATGGCATGTGCTAAACCGGCGCGGGGGCTTTGGGGCGAGCCGGATTAGGGCGTGTCGGGAACAAGCCAAAGAAGACTATGAAGCTTTGAGTCTAAAGCTAATCTGGCGCGGGGGGGGGGGGGGTATCACGCCGTATTAGGGCACGCCGGATTAGGGCAGCGCCGTTTTAGTTAATTTTTGAAGATTTTCGGATCTATTTTGACTTATTAAGATGTTGTTGGAGATTTCAGAGTTAATTGGGTTGATTGCCCGTTGAATTAGAGTCCAGGGCTCTCCAAGAGGAGAGTTGTAAGCCTGTGCGAGGTTCATACTCGAGCACAGAAGTTTATTACTCAAGAACAAGCATTTTATTGAGGTCAATTCATGGAGGTAACTTTATTAATTAAGAAGCCCGGTGAAAATTGGGCAGCATCTCCCCCATCCTTGAAGGATTGCAGGGGAGAAACGGGGTCGTACTCACGTATGGAGTAAGCCCCTAATCAGCTGGTTGGCATAATGGCAGCCAGCAAATCCCAATCGGATAGGAAACCCGGAGGACTGGCCTACAAGGGGCACCATGGTTCCATGGGTTGAACAAGCAGATAAGGTGACTAATGAGGGAAGCAACAACCACGAGGGCCAACCTACGAGGGGTGAGACTCCTATAGTTTGCACTATATCAGAGAGAGGGACGACTGTTAGGGAAGGAAGCCCCGAGGACTAGCCTATGAGGGGCACACATCCCTTAGTCACCATAAGGTCCCTAAGGACTGTGGATTTGGATTGTCGGGTTGAAGCCCCTGTCAATATTCGCCCTGTGGCCCATAGGGAATATCCATCACTCGCAGATGGAGCCCCTTTGGCCAATCAACGATTCAATGAAACAGTGGGGAATGTCCCCCTCCCCGGATTACTGGGACGAAGCCAACGGAACTAGGACAATTCAGTGACTGCAAACCACAAACGGGAGGAAAGGAGATATTCGGTATGAGATGCATTTAGTTCACTAACAGATTGCCATTCACGAAGTTAGTATGTTAATGCTCACGAGATTAGACTAACACTCACGAAGTCATATAGTTGCTGTGCAGAGAAAGGGGCAAGGGACATTGCAGGGAGTCGTTGAAGAATCGACCCCCAATTGGGACGGCCAGAGGTGCATACATAAGTATGCCTCTAGTCACGCACCTATAGAATAGATGATGCAAAACATGATCGGCATGTTGGCATACCCCGGGGAGGGGGAAGCCTTTATATAGCCCATAGAGTTCTAGGGCACATCCGACATCGGGGAACCCGGATTCGAGAAACAAGCACACAAAGCTACGATTAGACATGCAAGTTGAGAGGAAAGTAAGAGATGGACATAACATTATGCATCCAATCTGTTAGGGAGTATATTCATATCATTCATCCCATGAACGGGGAGCCAATATACGTATTACAAAGCTCCGGCACAGGCATTATCGCACGGACACCATTCAGAAGTTGCAGGGAGGTTTGCAGAAGAAAACATAAGAAAGAGATGGTGAGAGGGGGGGAATTGGCTCATATCATCGCCCCTTCCCCCCTTCCACTTACATTACAATGGAAGGGAAGAAACGAGGGAAGACGTCGGATGGAAAACACAAAAACCCACCTAAATCTCCTCCCAGAAAAAAGAGTATCGTATCCCCTTCTCTGGCTCTGAGGTACTGCGGCAGAATAGAGGAAGACGGCAGCGGCCGGGGAGCTCTCAGGAAACCCTCCTTCTTCTCCAATAAAACCCTTTCTCTCTCGAGTGTGATTGGTGGTCGGGCTCGCTAGAAACCCTCTCCGCTCACCTTTTTTTAATCCCTCTTCCTTTTTTCTCAGAAATCTCTTCCTTCACCTGGTCGAACCAAGTGTTTGTTATATAGGCAAAGCCTAATGCGGCGTGGGAAATAGCACGTCGGGATAAGGGGTTCTCCAAGCTTTTCAGCGCACAGGAATTGAGGGCACCGGATAAGGGGGCGCGCTGGTGAGAAGCGCGCCCTATTAGCTTCTTCTGCTTGACGCGGGTTAGCCGGTGGGTCCGGGGGTGGTCCCGGGAGTCACCGTGACCATTCATATCACCGCAGTCCTTCAAAACCTTGACGGGAAGCCTTGACGAAGCTCTCGAGATGACGTATGGCCCCTCTCGGAACCCCTAGTATCTTTGGTTTGAACACACGGGTTTTCCGCTGACACGGCTTTCGGCACTATGATTTGTGCTGCCAGCTCAGCCTGACTTGTGTTCAAAGCTTCTCGAGGGGTGGAGTAACACCCGGGATAGTTTTGCCTTGACTGGGTGATCATTTGGCCACTAACGGACCCAACTTGGCGAGAAGCCGTACCTGTGCTTGGTAATCGGGATCTTCTACCGACAGAGCCTTCGGTCCTCCATTCTGAAGAGCTAAAGGCATTCTTTCATCTCAGGAGAATCTTTCATAAGGTGGCGGACCACCAGGTAGACCGTTGTCCTTGGTCGGACAGCGGGTGTAGTGTATGCGGCATGACGGAGTCGATGCCGGTTTATTGGGCAGGCTTGGTCGCACTGCCGGTTGGTTGTGAATTCATCTCGATTCTCCTGAGGTGAAGTCCCCGGTGTTCATACTAGGTGACTTGAGGCCCCGGCAGCTTGAGAAGGCTTCAATATGGTGATATCCATCGGCTTCTATGCTTCAGTGGGCCGTGTCATTCGTCTTTGAGGCGTGATCACCGTTAATCACATTTTGAGTGCCAACAAATGCCCCCCAGCTATCGGTGTTGTGAGCAAGGCACGAGTGTAGCAAGATCGACGGATGAGCTTCGCCTGGAGTGATCTCCTCTTCGATTGATGGAAGCTCAGAATGGCCCTTAATCCGACGCGAATGCTAATCTGGCGTGGTTTGAATGTTAACACGGAGCGGACTCTAATTCGGCGCGCCCCTAAGATCAGAGATTAATCCGGCATGGCATTGAAGGGGTTAATTCGGCACTGTGTTTAATCTGTTGTGCTCTTTACTCAAGGGTTAATTCGGCGCACCCATAACCGGCGCGCCTTTTACTTGGGGGTGTTAATTCGGCACGCTAATTAGCACGCTGGATTAACCAAGGGAAGACTCTCCCTATATATATTTTTCCTCTTTGTTTTTCTCTTCATACCTCCTCATTTGCAACAGAACTTTCTCTCTCTTCTTCCTTCTCTTCTCCACAGTGCCGAGTGAGTCTGAGAGGGCATCCCTTGAGCGGGTGAGAGACTATTGCTGTTTATGGATTTGAATCCCAATTTTCGGACCCCGGGAGGCTCCTAGTAGGGCTTGCCCTCAGAGCTATTCCCTCGGGTGTTCCATTTTGGCCTCGGCATAATGCCCATGGTTACTTTTAAGGACCGTTCCCTTGGTGGACGTGTTCCCACTTTTCTTCGGCAATCTCCCGTGCTGGGGAGACTCTGCCGAAATTTTGTCAGAAATTTGTCTCGATCAACTGCTTTCTGACATTATTTATTCTTTGATGTGCCTTCTTACAAATAGCAATGACATCTGGCTCTTCTTCTTCTGCTCCCCGTGCCGTGGTGACATGGGAGAATGTTCATTCCCTAGATCGGGGGCACGATCTGCTTGTCGTGGTCGCAGAATCTTTAGACTCAGAGACCGACACAGTAGATACTAGTCGCCTCCTCATCCTTGGGGGTGATTCTTTTCAAAATGACCGAGAAGGTGCTGTCAGGAGGGACTATCCCAAGGACAAGCATCTGATGTCCTTCCTTAGGTGCTTCAATCTTCAAGGGAAGAGAGACTTGTTCCTTGTCTGCAAAGCCGAGCAAGCATTGCTAGTGGAGAGGGACAGTTTGACAGACTGTGTGGTGCGGGGAAGGCCTATTTATCTCCTCGGGGAAGTCAAGAAATGGAGCATTGTGCTTAGACTACAAGATCTGACTCCAAAAGATGGGCTGCTGACTAGGGCCCCTGAATTTGTGCCTGCCCGGTGGAATGATACCGCATGCCGTGTTGATCGGGAGAAGCCGATCTTTGGTTTGTTTCTTGCCCCGTTGAAATGGGGGTATAGGGAGGAATCCTTCCTGCTGGACTGCCTGGCGGTCTGCTTCAAACATCAGATATCTATGGGGTGGTTTGCCGAGCTAAGGGACACCGACGCCCATGCATTCAGGCCTGGGGCAGTGGAGTTCACAGACTATGTGCTGCAGCACTACGCTCCCATCTTGACCAAGGCTGGCATATATCATAGCGTGTACGCCTCAAGGTACTGCTATCCCATATCCATAGGTCTGTGTTGCGGCATGATCGAAGTGTTCTGTCCCGAGTACAATACTTTTTATACTTCGGAGGGAGAGACTTCTTTGGATCTATGGAGCCTTTTACAGCTCAGTGGTTTGCACATCGACAGAGAGCCGTACGAAGAAGTTTGCTGACCCGACTGGCTGAAAGATCAGACCGACGGTGAGGGTCGATATTTGGCAGGTTACGCCTATCGTTATCTGATGAAGGCGTATCGCACACTTTGCCGCTCGTTGTACGACACGAGGGAGGCCCTAAAGCCCGATGAGAAGCGGCGAGTGCAGATGGGCACTTGGCTCCAGCATTTCTTTGGCGGGAAGAAGAAGTACAAGGACTTCTCCATAGTAGCACCGACTACCTTGAAGAGGAAGAAAAGGGTCCGGCGATAGGCCACTACCTCATCCACTTTGAGGGGAGGGCAACGGGAAGACCCGAACCCTACTAGTGTTGATGCAGTCACACACTGTGCTGCATATCTAACTTATTAGATTTGTTCTTTCGCTCTCCCGCAAGGCGACGAGAGTGTAATCAAAGAGGAAGCCATCTATCCCACTTGTCTTATGGCTTGGGGCACGAAGCTGTCCCTTTGCCTGGTGGCTTTGTGCCTCACCTTCAAGATGCTGGGAGATTTACACAAGACGTGTCTCCCTAGGAATTTGCGGATGGTTGGTCTGTTACAATTTTTTAATGCTTGGGTCTGCACCCTGTTCCCAGAGGCCGCTCCTCGGGCATTGCAATCCGCTCATCTTATTCCGCGGATGATAGAGTTCATGAGTATTGAACCGGCATCAATAGCGGAACAGCTCTTCGCCATTCGGGGGAAGCTGACCTGGATTCCCATGGATTCACCAAATGGTTCTTCATTTTTGGAGCTTAGCTGCTCATTCAAGCCCGTTGGTGAACAGGACAAGGCAGTGCAAGCTTTTTGAGACAGAAGAATATATCCATCCGATTTATGGGGCCAAGTGTACAAGGCCCATTCTAGAGCATGAACTGGTTGACTGGGCGCTGGCTATTAGACCAAGCGTCCTTGTATTCCGGAAGAGTGACATTCTGTGGCTAGAGACATATTATCCGTTTCGCTTCAGCCGGAACTTTGGCTATGATCAGCACATTCCCCATTCCTCTTCGCAATTTGCATTGCCAAACAGGCATAGAGCCGGGCAAGTATCCAACGACGATGCCCGAATGTGGTGGGACTACTTCCACCACCGAGAGAATGTTTCATTCAAGGTGCCAACCCCTGCTCGTTTCCCCCGGTGTCACCCCTGAATATATCAAGTGGTGGAACGCGCGGATGGGATTTTACAGGAGCTCCCGTCGAGACTGCTGGGCCGTTGCGGAGCACAGATTTTTGGACTCCCAACCAGAGCCAGCCCTTGACATTGAACCTTTTTACTTGAAGAAGTTGAAGTCTTGGACTAACATAGAGGTGAGGGCTTATCTGGAAGCCTGAAAAGTTGCGAAGAGCCGTTCACCCAAAGCCGACCCGAAACTAGCTGCAATCGACAGGGATGACTCTGTGAAGACGCTTCGAGGATTATGCCGCGTAAGCTGCGAACGGGTGGTTCTTCAGTAGATCCCTCTGTCGGTGGAGGAGCCTATCCTAGTCGTAGCCGACTTTCATTCTGAAGTTGATAGATTGCATCCTTATCGGACTTTCATCCATAGGGAAGATAAGCGGGATGCCTTGTATGATAACACCCCTTGGCTGTTCGCACTTCTCCGTTCCCATGGGCTCTTAGTGGGTGGCCCAAGCGAAGCTATTCTAGACTGGCCCCTTCATATCTCATTCAAGTGTGCTGACGGATGGGGACTGGACCATCTGAGCTTGTATTATCACATGTCTTCTCGCGGCCACACAGACTTGGCGTTGCTGGGCGAGTAGAGTGAGAAGATAGGCGACTTGTGTTGGCTTATTCGCGAGGCAGCTTCGAGAGACAAAGTGCCGTCACTATTTTATTGGCCTCTTTTCTCTTTTTATACGGGACCAGCATGTATGTTTTATTTCTTCATTCCGGCCCTTCGGTCGACTTCTTTCCTTTGTTGCAGCATATATCATTCTCACCTTCGTGCGTATGCAGTCCGACTCACTTTGGAGGAGACTCGGCACTTTAGGGAGCTAATAATAAAAGCTCAGAAGCTGACATATTTCGAGACTCCCGAGCCGGCCCCGACCACGACACCATTGCCTCATGGTGATTCTCGAAAGCGAACCAGATCCCAGTTAAGAGAGGATGTTGGCAAGGCCAAAGCGGCGGTGACCCGAGTGACACGGGCACGCATGAGGAAGGCTACAGAAAAGGAACCAGCAATCGTCCTTGTAGCAACCCTGACAAATGAATATTTGAAATGAATTAAAACATATATATTACAGAAGTAATACAGATAATAAGAATAGGGTTAATTAGATGAAATAAAACAGATTATAAATAACGCCTCTTAGTAAGGCGTTAATTTAAAAAGAAACGCCTCTATATACGGCGTGACTAAAGAAAGGACGCCCTCACCTGACGGCGTCAAATTCCAACGCCAAAGACGGTAAGCCAATAAACGCCCCAATCTTGGGCGTGTTTTAGAAACATGAAACGCCCTTCCTCAAGGCGCTTCTTAAGAAACGACCTGCACAAGGTCGTCAATTAATGAATCGACGACCTGACCAAAGGCGTTAATTCCATTCGGGAACCGTTCGACCCAGAGCTTATCCAGGGAAAGATTAACCTAATCTAGTAAGTGTCTATTAGAGTAAGGACTCTATTAGGGATATGTTACCCTCAATCAAACACTACTTTTGTTAGGACTCCAAAATCCTATAAATAGTCTTGATCGAACAAACCCTAAACCTATTTGACCAGTCGCCTGCTACGGTAAGTTGAAGAACAATGAGTTTTTCTGATAGTTCTCTTCCACGGTGCATGAAGAATATTGATTATTCTTCTCCTCCTATTAACAGGTTAAGAGGCTCTACGTTTTGAGGAACAAGAGTTCTTCATCCGTGTGTAAGTACCCCTTCCTCTACCTACAGTCCAGGGATTTCAAGAAAACTAATATCTTCAACCTATCCCCTGTAGGGTTCATCCACCTTGCTGCTGTTACGATTATTTAGTTTGAAGTTGAGGCTTCGAAGGCTAGGCTTCTCAAGTTCTTCACGTTCCATCTTGTTCTTCTCATCAAAGCCCTTCACCGGTCATATCCAAATCAACCATTAAAGGTAGGTTTTCTCAAGTTATTGTAGCCCAAATGAAAATAACGCAAGATATATGTATAAGCATGGCATGCATACAATTTTATTTTCGTTTCTGGAATATTATTGAAAGAAACGCCCCTGTCAAGGGCGTTAATTTACAAGAAACGACCCTGTCCAGGTCGTCAATTTCATATTTGACGCCCTGCACGCAGGCGTTACTTTCATGAAAATCGCATGTAATTAATAATTGATCCTATTTAAAAATTCATTAAATATGAGATATCGATTCTAATATCTTGCATGACTCTACCTATGAAATTCTGCTAATTTTCCTGTCATGACCATGTATCATGTCTCTTGAAATTTATTCCTGAATTCCTTGAATTCACGACCTAGACTAGGTCGTTTGCCATATGTTAACGCCCCCGATCAGGGCGTGAATCTGAAAGGTAACGCCCCTTCCTAGGGCGTTTATAAGTTAAAATCCTAAAATTTATCTTTTCTAAAAAATAGAATTAAATAGTAACGCCCCTGCCCAGGGCGCGTTTTTGATAATTCCTGAAATTTATTTTATCCTGTCCAAAATTATAAATAGTAAGACGCCTTCTGGTATAGTCATCAAATCATGAAGAAACGCCCCTTCCCAGGGCGCTTTTTAGATAAATTACTGAATTATTGAAAATTCTGCAAAATGGAAACATATGTAAACGCCCTTCTCTTAGGCGTTATTTACTTGAGAAACGACTTGGCATAAGTCGTTATTTTACTGTAAAAATGATTTTTATCTTGATTCTGTTAACCGATGGTTTCATATTATATAATATATATATCGGCACTATTCTCCACTCCGTGAGTATAGTCCCACTTTTCACGTTGTTTCATCGATCACACTCAACTCTCATTGACATACAAGCTCTCCATTGGACATTCCGTTCCTTTGGACTAGCGAGTTAGTCATAGAGACCTCCGTAAGACTCCTCGTAGCCTTGGATTCCCTCAAGGCCGACTGAGCTGGCTGTACCCTAAAAACCTAATACACAATTAATGCCATGTCAATCTAAAGAAACATGGTATACCAGCCCTTATGATTATACAAAGAGTATATCATAAGAAATTCCTTAATGGGATGATGATATCATGCCATATCATTCTTGTGAACCTCAATTCTATGATAAGAAAGAGGGTATCTTACCTTTGATATACTGTTCTTGTGGACCTCAATTCTATATAAAGAATGTCCATATTGATTTGTCATGGTACCCAAGTTAAAGGAACCATATTCTACCTAGTTTTATCGATATCGTGATTATACCGTTATTATCGCCATTGATGGGGGACGGGGACCGACACGGACTAAGAGTCACAAAGACTCTAACTGGGCCAGCAATAGTACGCACAAGGGTCGCCAAATGGCTGACCACCGTGATATCCCACAGATGGAGGGACGTCTCTCAACAGACACTCCGACCGCGGCCGTCCCAATGAGGGAGGCGCACGTGCCTAGGCGTGTAGTCAAACCCCAAAGACTAGGGGAATCGAGTCCTAACTCGATGCTTGATTAGTGCTAGGGAAGGATGCTCTCGCTCACAATCCGCAGTGATGATAACAAATAGCTAGGCGCCTACTCTCTCTCACGCGGCATAGTCAAAAGCATACTAAAAGAGCAAGCAACAGGAGAGGAGTCGGAACGCGTACCTCCACGCCAAGGCGTGGGAAAGGAACCCCGGCCGTGGACCAACAACCCGATACACTGAAGATCAGTAAAATACAACCCAATAACGGCCCACTCCTCGCAGGGAGGTAACAGGCTACAAACAAAGCATTCGGGTTGCCGGGCACGGGTTGACGGGCCGCACTCGGTGACGGCACGATGCTGCAGAATCGGTATCGCGCGCGCCTGGACGAAGATGGGTCCCACGGGCTGAGGCGACGTCCGAATGAGGTGCCGTCAGGGAGGACGTGTCACTGACTGCTGCAGGTACGCTCCGGTCAGAGGGGACGCGCTGGTTCCGCCGGTGGTGGCCGTGGGCGCTGCTGCAACTCAGGTCTGGTTCTGGGGTCGCAGAACAGCGCACGCCGACGGTAAAATCCGGAAAACGGCCTTCTGGTATCCGAACAGGTCCAGGCCGGTTGGAGGTGGAAGCTGACTGGTAGAAGTCGTCCTCGGTCAAACGGCGTGGGCAGATGACGCCGGTACTAGTCGCAGGAGCCGCTGGAAGTTGGTGTTGATTCGCTGGCCGGACTGTGCAGGCCCGCCGGCGCAAGCCCACTAGAACGACTGCCACGGACGGTGACGACGTCGAAACGTGACGCCGTCGGTGGCGTCGGACAGAGGACCTGGAGATCTACGAACCCTGAAGAAACCAGGGTAAAAGGCGCAGCGTGGAGGCCTGGGGAAAATTCGCAAGAAGGGCCTCCCTGCTGGGCGAGCAGAGAAGGGGGTGCTGGCGCAGGTCGACGGAGAAAATCGGTACGGGCGGTGCCGACCTCCGATTGACGCGAAACCAGCGCCAACGCGAAGCTGATCCGCCAACGTATCTCCAGAAAATAGGAGGGAGCCAAACTCGTCCAAGAGAGGGGGCAAGATCTGCTGCAAGTCGGTGTAGAAATCTGATCTTCCGCACACGAACCGTAGACGAAGAAGAAGAGGGTAAAGGGGAACCCCGGAGTCCACCGGGGGCTGAGGCGTCGCACCTCGCCGATCTCCCGTCGCAGGAGAAGAGAGAAAGAGAGAGGGGGGCGCAGCCACCTTCAAGCACAATCTTCAAAATTCATTCATTAATTCTCACAAAAGGAAATTACATGCCTTATATATCGGGGGAGGGGAATTAGGGTTTCACCCAGCCAAGGGAGGAGGGGTGCGACCAGGACCTTCCCCATTCAAGGGGGGGGGCGGCCAAGCCTCCTCCAATCAAGGAGGGATCAAGGGGAGGGGGGCGCCCAAAGAAGAAAGGTGAGGGAGGTGGAATGGGAAAGGGGTGTGCCCAAAAAGGAAAGAAGAGGAGGCAAGGTGGGGAAGGTGGCGCAGCCACCTTGGATGGGGAAGGGGGAATGCGCCCCAAACCCTAACCCTAATCCAAACACTATGGGCCAAGGCCAAGCCCAATAGTAAAAGAAAAAAAAGGACCCATTATCCCTACACATAGTCTGATAGCAATAAAACTAGATAACATGTCCACGCAGGGACTAATCCAAGGCCCACATGGCCTGAGCAAGCAGAGAAGATAGCTAGAAGATGCCGCCATCGCCGAGCCACAAGGAAGTAGCGGTGTGCCGGGTGCTCCGTCGAGGATAGCGCCGTGTGTCCTCACCAATTCTCCCCGGGTGGGAAGAACTCGACCCCGTCGAGTAGGGGTCACGGTCGCTGAGGTACCGCTCCAGCAAGTCCGGATCGATCCGCTCCAGCTCTCCACGTGTAATCCAGGTGTTGTCCGACTCGGGGCGCCCTCTCCAACGCACTAGGAAGCGTTGGTAGGCTCCGCTCCTGGTAGTAGTCACCTGCTCATCCAGTATGCAATCTATATGCTCGCGTGTATGTAATGGGGCTGGAGGAGGTGGACTCTCAGTAGGTGTATCACTCACAACAGGAGGGTCAGGCCCAAATAACTCGCTGGGTATCACCGCGGGATCCTTATAAGCTACCAGATCAGAGACATTGAACGTCGAACTGATCCCGTAGTCGTCTGGAAGCTCGATCTCATACGCGTTCGGCCCAATACGCCTCAACACTCTGAATGGTCCTGTACCGCGGTCTTGGAGTTTCTTTACGGCTCCCGAAGGAAACCGTTCCGGTCTAACCCGGACCATGACGTACTCTCCCTCGCGGAACTCACGTGTGCGTCTGTGCGCGTCAGCTAACTCCTTGTAACGTGCGTTGCTGGCCTCGAGATGGTGATGATGATGTAGACTCCGAACTAGCTGAGTGGATCGATGCCTGTATGAATGCAATGGTGGTCCTGGACATCCAAAAACAGACCTAGCATGGCTATGACACCTACTTGACTGAGCAACATAGGGAGGACCTGGGCAACCAAAGTTGTATCTATCGTGCATGGGTGTCCTACGGAATGTGGTAGACTCATGGGGACTAAATTGCCCAAACTCACTCATGACATTCCCTATATGAGACAAACCCCTATATGATGGTGGACATGAAGAAACATGGGGAAGAGACATGTGTCCCTGGCCTCTTAAGCTCGGGCATCTGGATGCCGGTAAGGTGAGGTGTTGACTAGAAGGCCTAGGTAGTGTATGATAGTGGACCTCCTCGACAAGGTGGGGAAAAGAATATGGGTCGAGAGGCTCACTAGGGAGGGGATCGAAAGGGTCAAAGAAATGATGACCCCTCCCGACAGGTCCCTTCACTATACTTGCCCATGTGCGACATTCGCCCAGGTGCAGATAATCACCTTCAGGCACTCTCATGTACGGGGCAAGAGGCTCATGAGGAAGGCAAGGAAGGCAAGGTTCCTCCCTCGGGACCGTGAAACCATAAGCGGGGACAAAATCAACCTCCACGGGTATGGGAAATAATAAAAGGACCTCGGATGTGATATGTCCTATGGTGTAGACCGAGGTAATAGACCCCAAAGCAGGGAGTGTAAAGCTATGACTATAGGGTTGGTCAGACCCTAAGGTCAACATATAAGTCAACTCCCATTGACAATCTAAACTCCTAAGGAAGTCCTTCACATTTTCAAGAAAGCAGAAGGACCGAAAAGTGGTGTGAAAGGAGTTAAGGGGTACTACTGGGAGAGCGGGCTCCATGGAGGGGTAGTAGGGAATCGAGACATCTAGATGTGGACCCCTCCCTAACCAGCTAGCTAGGAACTCCCCAATGACAAGCTCACCCTTGAGAGGTAGGATCAACTCTAGATGTGTGTCGAAGGGTGAAGCATCTTCCTCAAGTGAGGGAAAGGAGTCCTCTATGTCGTAAATGGGACTTTGGTTCTCTATCAAGGGTGCTAGGCTGAGAGTGTCAGCTCTAACCTCCATAGGTTCAGGCACGACCGAGAGTTCCATGGGGTCACTCTCTAGCTCCTCAACGTCAGCTAGGTACTCCTCAACCAACTCCTGTCCTGCCTCATAAGTCACTGGAATAAACCCAGGTGGGGCCCCCTCCGAATGTGTGTCCTCCAAGATAGGGGAATGTGAAGGACGTCGGTCAGAGAACCGAGCATTCCCACTATAGGGGGTCACAGGGGTGGACTCCGGGGGTGGTGGTAGGCGTGAGCTCGGAGGCGGAGCGGACTGTGGGCTAGAGGGCCACAGTGAGTTAAGATAAGCATCCCTCCTATCCAACCGATCCGAAATCATTTGCACAAGCTGGGCAATGGTGTGGGTTGGAGTAGGAAGATCATGATGGACTTTCCCGTAGTCATTTGGTTTGGGCTTGGGTCTAGGCTCTTCTATGTGTGGGGCTCGTTGCCTCCGACTAGGACCCACTTGTTCGTATGTAATTGGGTGGGGTCGGTTGGAGGTGATCGATTGGGGAACATAGACCCTCCTAAGCTCTTTCTTCATATCCCACCACGATTCGATGGGCTTTTGCCACCTAATGCCTCTCAAACCCTCAATATGTCTCCACTTATCCTTGGCCTTATGCAGAAGCTTCTCTCTAGCAAAAGAGACTTGTGTGGCTCCGGACATAGGATAACAGTCAAAATATCTATCCATGGCGGCTTCCCAAGTTTGGTAGACACTCGGGTCATGGGAGCCGTCAAATGTAGGCGCTTCGGGCCTACGGAATGGGATGGGGTGGTACCCATGCCCCTGAGAGATATGCCACAAATCAGCTGGGCTAAACAATTGAGAATCCATGGGACTCTTTGAGGGGTTCCTATGGGATGGACATGCGGGGCAACTATGGGGATTAGACACGACCCTTTTGAAGTGGAAATGCGAAGGGCAGAATGGACTCAAATGTGCCCTACACAACCTAAAGATGCAAATGACCTAAGACCCCAATTTGTTAGAACAAACTGGTTCCCTAAGCTCTGATACCACTTTGATGGGGGACGGGGACCGACACGGACTAAGAGTCACAAAGACTCTAACTGGGCCAGCAATAGTACGCACAAGGGTCGCCAAATGGCTGACCACCGTGATATCCCACAGATGGAGGGACGTCTCTCAACAGACACTCCGACCGCGGCCGTCCCAATGAGGGAGGCGCACGTGCCTAGGCGTGTAGTCAAACCCCAAAGACTAGGGGAATCGAGTCCTAACTCGATGCTTGATTAGTGCTAGGGAAGGATGCTCTCGCTCACAATCCGCAGTGATGATAACAAATAGCTAGGCGCCTACTCTCTCTCACGCGGCATAGTCAAAAGCATACTAAAAGAGCAAGCAACAGGAGAGGAGTCGGAACGCGTACCTCCACGCCAAGGCGTGGGAAAGGAACCCCGGCCGTGGACCAACAACCCGATACACTGAAGACCAATAAAATACAACCCAATAACGGCCCACTCCTCGCAGGGAGGTAACAGGCTACAAACAAAGCATTCGGGTTGCCGGGCACGGGTTGACGGGCCGCACTCGGTGACGGCACGATGCTGCAGAATCGGTATCGCGCGCGCCTGGACGAAGATGGGTCCCACGGGCTGAGGCGACGTCCGAATGAGGTGCCGTCAGGGAGGACGTGTCACTGACTGCTGCAGGTACGCTCCGGTCAGAGGGGACGCGCTGGTTCCGCCGGTGGTGGCCGTGGGCGCTGCTGCAACTCAGGTCTGGTTCTGGGGTCGCAGAACAGCGCACGCCGACGGTAAAATCCGGAAAACGGCCTTCTGGTATCCGAACAGGTCCAGGCCGGTTGGAGGTGGAAGCTGACTGGTAGAAGTCGTCCTCGGTCAAACGGTGTGGGCAGATGACGCCGGTACTAGTCGCAGGAGCCGCTGGAAGTTGGTGTTGATTCGCTGGCCGGACTGTGCAGGCCCGCCGGCGCAAGCCCACTAGAACGACTGCCACGGACGGTGACGACGTCGAAACGTGACGCCGTCGGCGGCGTCGGACAGAGGACCTGGAGATCTACGAACCCTGAAGAAACCAGGGTAAAAGGCGCAGCGTGGAGGCCTGGGGAAAATTCGCAAGAAGGGCCTCCCTGCTGGGCGAGCAGAGAAGGGGGTGCTGGCGCAGGTCGACGGAGAAAATCGGTACGGGCGGTGCCGACCTCCGATTGACGCGAAACCAGCGCCAACGCGAAGCTGATCCGCCAACGTATCTCCAGAAAATAGGAGGGAGCCAAACTCGTCCAAGAGAGGGGGCGAGATCTGCTGCAAGTCGGTGTAGAAATCTGATCTTCCGCACACGAACCGTAGACGAAGAAGAAGAGGGTAAAGGGGAACCCCGGAGTCCACCGGGGGCTGAGGCGTCGCACCTCGCCGATCTCCCGTCGCAGGAGAAGAGAGAAAGAGAGAGGGGGGCGCAGCCACCTTCAAGCACAATCTTCAAAATTCATTCATTAATTCTCACAAAAGGAAATTACATGCCTTATATATCGGGGGAGGGGAATTAGGGTTTCACCCAGCCAAGGGAGGAGGGGTGCGACCAGGACCTTCCCCATTCAAGGGGGGGGGCGGCCAAGCCTCCTCCAATCAAGGAGGGATCAAGGGGAGGGGGGCGCCCAAAGAAGAAAGGTGAGGGAGGTGGAATGGGAAAGGGGTGTGCCCAAAAAGGAAAGAAGAGGAGGCAAGGTGGGGAAGGTGGCGCAGCCACCTTGGATGGGGAAGGGGGAATGCGCCCCAAACCCTAACCCTAATCCAAACACTATGGGCCAAGGCCAAGCCCAATAGTAAAAGAAAAAAAAGGACCCATTATCCCTACACATAGTCTGATAGCAATAAAACTAGATAACATGTCCACGCAGGGACTAATCCAAGGCCCACATGGCCTGAGCAAGCAGAGAAGATAGCTAGAAGATGCCGCCATCGCCGAGCCACAAGGAAGTAGCGGTGTGCCGGGTGCTCCGTCGAGGATAGCGCCGTGTGTCCTCACCAGCCATTCTATGTCCTTTGTCATATTTTAGACTCTATTCTATCAAAGTTGTCATACGTGTCTACCAGCTTGACTATTGAAATTCTATGTTGGCTATAAAACAAGAGTGGATGTCAAAACACATGATAAATGCCTGCGCATATAGGGCCCGATCTGGTCCTGGGAGGAGCACCCGAAAGTACTTATGCCCATGGGAGTTAAAATGATAAGGTATCTGGCATTATACCGAGTACTTGACTTGCTTGATTGGACATTCCACACACATCTTGTACTTGAATCATACTTGGCTTGACATGAAATGCGTGGCCCGAAAAAGGGTAACTTACTTGCTTGATACATGATAGCCAAAGTTCTTGACATGGCTTGTTAAACGTACTTGCTTGAATATCTTGAATAACTTGTTATCTTGTTGAAAGTTCATGATTAAGTTCATCTTATTTCTTTGATATTACATTCTCTCTATCTTGTCGTTTTATGCGAGCATGCATAGCTTTATTGCAATCATGAAAGATGTAATTACTTAAACCCCTTGCTAATGCTTGAGATATAATTTCCTACTGAGCGTTAGCTCATTCCGTTTGTCCCTTTGTACTTTTCAGGTAAATCCGACGACAACGGAAGTCAATCGGATGGGAATATTCAAGAGTGAAAGTGATAGAGCTGCTCAAGTGTCGTCTAGTTGTTTCTATAGTTTTCTTGAGTCAACTATGTACTTTTCTTTTTATTAAATAGAATATTGGATTTGGAATAGTCTATTATAAAGGAATAAAGGATTGGGTTATCTTGCTATTTTGCGCATCTCTGTCTTTGTGTCGAATACACGACCACTCTGATTGACATGATTGATATAGACACGTTGCGCACCTCCGGGTATCTTCCGCGCTCGGGGCGTGACAGTCTTTGTGATATCAGAGCCTAAGGTATTCAATTCCTAGGAAAAACCCAAGTCCAAGGATAAGTTTGAACCTTTCAACCAGTGAGATTGGGTAGAACCAAGGGTTGAGAGTCAATAAGTCTTTTAATAAGATCACAGTGATATAATACTAACGTAGCTATTGTAATTGTAGGATAATGGCTGCCGAACGTGCTCAATGGTGCAACATGCAGCGTACCCTCCAAGGGATGACTCAAGTGCTACAACAGGTAGCACAAGGTGGTGCTCCACGAGCTGGAAGCTTACACCAAGCATTTAAGAACATGAATCCCCCGAAGTTCATGGGATCGACCGATCCGGACGATGCCGAGCATTGGGTTCGGGAAACCGAACGCATATTCCGTGTCATGTAATGCACGGATCAAGACAAAGTTCTATTAGCTACATTCCAATTAGAGAAAGATGCTAGATGCTGGTGGGAGTCTATTGAAGCAACCATCGATCCTACTCAAGTAACATGGGAAGAATTTGTGGAATACTTCAATGCTAAATATTTCTCGGACCGAGTCCAAGAAAAGAAGGCTGCAGAATTCGCTGCATTGAAGCAACGATCTTTATCATTAGCAGATTATGAAGCTCAGTTCTCCAGGTTGTCTAGATATGCTAAACATCTTATTAGCACGGAGAAGATGAAAGCCCGTAGATTTCTTAATGGGCTTAGGCCCCACTACATTACTCAACTGGCGCCTATGGACATCCAAGTTTATTCCAAAATAGTGCGCCGAGCTCAATTACTTGAAGATGCCACGGAACTATCTGATAGGATCCGTGGGAAAGATAAGAAGGAGCAAGTCACAAGTTCGGGTTCTTTCAAACCCAACTTTAAGAAGAGGCCCAATAATGGAGGTTCATCCTCTCAAGATTTCAAGTTCAAAAAGACCAAGCCTTTATCTATCACAACTACCCCTTCTAATACAATATGCAAGCATTGTGACAAGGCTGGTCACAAGACCGAAGAATGCTGGAGGAAATTAGGAGCTTGTCTCCGTTGTGGGAGTCACGAACATCGGATTCCCGATTGTCCATTAATGAATGACCAAGCCGGTGACGGTAAACGCCCGGTGACGAAGAATGCTCGTCTTCATGCAATCCAGGAGACCGAACCTGAAGAAGAAGGTGGATTAGTGGAAGGTACATTGAAAATTTGTTCCAAAAGTGCTTATGTCTTATTTGATACGGGTGCATCGCATTCCTTTATTTCTAAGAAGTTTGCCGACCCGTTACCGTTAGAACCAGAATGGATAAAAATAGTTCTAACTACTCCTCTGGGAAGTGAAAATGATATTACTCATCACTATCAAAACTGTGAGGTAATGGTTCAAGGTAGGAATTTACCTATAGATCTCATATGCCTCGATCTAAAGGAGTATGATGTTATACTGGGAGCGGACTGGTTATCCAAATACCATGCAACGGTTGATTGCCGCAATAGCCAAATTACTTTCAAAGATTTTCCAGAATTAGTCTTTACTCGCCCCAAGAGTCGGAGCAAATCCCCTCTTATTTCGGCTCTTCGAGCAAGCAAGCTCGTTAGGAAAGGATGTGTATCCTTCCTTGCATTTGTCACAGTTAAGGAAACAAAGGACACTAAGATAGAAGACATTCAGGTAGTGTAAGAATTTCCAGACGTATTTCCGGAAGATTTGCCAGGATTATCCCCTCAAAGAGAAGTGGCCTTCACCATTGACTTAGTCCTTGGTGCTGGTCCAGTTTCAAAGGCACCCTATAGAATGTCCCCTGCGGAACTCAAAGAATTGAAGGAGCAGTTGATGGAACTGATTCGAAAAGGGTTTATTAGACCAAGTACTTCCCCGTGGGGAGCACCAGTCTTATTTGTAAAGAAGAAGGATGGATCCATGAGATTGTGCATCGACTATCGACAGTTGAATCATCTTACTATCAAAAACAAGTATCCACTGCCGAGAATCGATGAGTTATTTGATCAAATTTCCGGATCCAAATATTTTTCCAAGATTGATCTCAGGTCGGGATATCATCAGTTAAGAATCAAGGATGATGACATTCATAAGATTGCGTTCAGAAGCAGGTATGGCCACTATGAATTTGTTGTTATGCCTTTTGGACTAACCAATGCCCCTGCTGCCTTCATGCAGTTAATGAATAGCATATTCAGGCCTTACTTGGATCAATTCATAGTAGTCTTCATTGATGATATATTGATATATTCCAAGACTAAGGAAGAACATGAAGAGCATTTAAGGATCGCATTGCAAGTATTGAGGGAAAATCAATTATATGCAAAGCTCAGCAAATGTGAATTCTGGCTTGAAGAAGTGACTTTCCTTGGACATGTGATATCCAAGGATGGTCTATCTGTTGATCCATCAAAGGTAGAAGCTGTAAGAAACTGGGAAAAACCAACTAATGCAAGTGAGATCAGAAGTTTCTTAGGTCTTGCAGGCTATTATCGGTGATTCATCAAAGATTTCTCTAAGATCGCCGTACCACTTACAAGATTAACTCGCAAGGAGATCCGATATGAATGGAGTGAGGAATGTGAAAGAAGTTTCCAAACTCTCAAGGATCATCTCACTACAGCTCCGGTGTTAGCTCTACCAATAGAAGGAGAGAAATTCGAGGTTTACATAGATGCTTCTGGCATTGGCCTCGGATGTGTCCTAATGCAACAAGGAAAGGTCATAGCATACTCTTCACGTCAACTGAAGAAGCATGAGGAGAATTACCCCGTCCATGACTTAGAACTGGCCACGGTGGTATTTGCCCTAAAGATATGGAGACACTACTTATATGGAGTGCAGTTTACTGTATACTCCGATCACAAGAGTCTCAAATATCTATTCTCACAAAAGGAGCTAAACATGAGACAAAGACGCTGGCTAGAATATCTCAAGGACTTCGACTTCAATATACAATACCATCCCGAAAGGGTAATTATGTTGCTGATGCCCTTAGTCGAAAGCCGGGAGCAATGATAGCCAATTATATGATACAAGAATGGAGGTTGTTAGAACAATTCTCCGAGCTCAATATAAGCTTGGACAAGGAAGCCAAATTTATCACATTATCTCATGTAAGCATACAGTCGGATTTATTATCTGAGATACAAGCACTTCAGGATGATGATCCTATATTAGTGAAAATCAAAGGCAGATTAGAAGGACAATCTGATTTTCAACTAACTTCTGATGGAAGATTACTATTCAAAGGTAGAACTTGTATACCCGACTGTCCAGAATTAAAGAAGAAGATCTTAGATGAAGCTCACCGATCAAAGTACACTATTCATCCAGGATCAACCAAAATGTACCAAGATGTAAAGAGGATCTTTTGGTGGCCCAACATGAAAAGAGAAATAGCGGACTATGTATCACGCTGTCTCACATGCCAATAGGTCAAGGCGGAACACCAAAAGCCTGCTGGAAAACTACATCCTCTAGATATTCCTAAATGGAAGTGGGAGGATATTGGTATGGATTTCATCATGGGTCTATCTAAATCTAAAGGAGGACATGATGGAATATGGGTTATCATTGACCGTTTAACTAAATCGGCGCATTTCTTGCCAATAAAGAGTCGATGGTCAATTGATGTCTTAGCTGCATTATATATCAAGGAAATAGTCAGGTTACATGGAATTCCTGTCTCAATCGTGTCTAATAGAGATCCCCGTTTCACTTCTCATTTTTGGAAGGGATTACAACATTCGTTGGGGACAAGACTAAATTTTAGTACAGCTTTTCATCCTCAAACGGATGGTCAGACCGAGAGAACTAACCAAGTTGTTGAGGATATGCTAAGAGCTTGCATCATTGACTTTGGTGGAAGCTGGCATGAACATTTGCCACTAGTGGAATTTGCATATAATAATAGCTACCAAGCTAGTATCCAAATGGCACCTTTCGAAGCTTTATATGGAAGGAGTTGCCGATCACCCTTATGCTGGAACGAAGTTGGAGAGAAACAACTGTTAGGTCCAGACATGGTAAGAGATACAACTGAGAAGATACAAGTAATCAGAGAAAAATTGCAAGTTACTCAGACCAGGCAAAAGGCTTATGCAGATACAAGAAGGAGAGATCTTGAATTCCAAATCGGAGATCATGTATTTCTTAAAATATCACCTGGACGTGGCATACGAAGATTTGGTGTTAAGGGCAAGCTTACGCCAAGATTCATCGGACCATTTGAGATACTCGAAAGAGTTGGCGAGGTTGCTTATCGCATCGCATTGCCTCCTCAATTGTCCGAAGTACACAATGTATTTCACATATCCATGTTGAAAAAGTATGTACACGACCCATCACACATTATTGAACATGGAGATCTGGTGATCAAGAAAGATCTCACATATGAACAGAAGCCTGTGAAAATCTTAAATCGTGAAATACGAGCTCTAAGGAATAAGGTTATTCCCATGCTTAAGGTGCAATGGAATAAGAATTCTGAACACGAAGCGACATGGGAGACCGAGGAATCTATGAAGAAACGATTTCCCGACTTGTTCTAAGAGGTATATACTCTACACTCTCCGCGTGTATACAGAATATGCAATTGAATTTGGGGACCAAATTCTTTTTAAGTGGGGAGGGTGTAGCAACCCTGACAAATGAATATTTGAAATGAATTAAAACATATATATTACAGAAGTAATACAGATAATAAGAATAGGGTTAATTAGATGAAATAAAACATATTACAAATAACGCCTCTTAGTAAGGCGTTAATTTAAAAAGAAACGCCTCTATATACGGCGTGACTAAAGAAAGGACGCCCTCACCTGACGGCGTCAAATTCCAACGCCAAAGACGGTAAGCCAATAAACGCCCCAATCTTGGGCGTGTTTTAGAAACATGAAACGCCCTTCCTCAAGGCGCTTCTTAAGAAACGACCTGCACAAGGTCGTCAATTAAAGAATCGACGACCTGACCAAAGGCGTTAATTCCATTCGGGAACCGTTCGACCCAGAGCTTATCCAGGGAAAGATTAACCTAATCTAGTAAGTGTCTATTAGAGTAAGGACTCTATTAGGGATATGTTACCCTCAATCAAACACTACTTTTGTTAGGACTCCAAAATCCTATAAATAGTCTTGATCGAACAAACCCTAAACCTATTTGACCAGTCGCCTGCTACGGTAAGTTGAAGAACAGTGAGTTTTTCTGATAGTTCTCTTCCACGGTGCATGAAGAATATTGATTATTCTTCTCCTCCTATTAACAGGTTAAGAGGCTCTACGTTTTGAGGAACAAGAGTTCTTCATCCGTGTGTAAGTACCCCTTCCTCTACCTACAGTCCAGGGATTTCAAGAAAACTAATATCTTCAACCTATCCTCTGTAGGGTTCATCCACCTTGCTGCTGTTACGATTATTTAGTTTGAAGTTGAGGCTTCGGAGGCTAGGCTTCTCAAGTTCTTCACGTTCCATCTTGTTCTTCTCATCAAAGCCCTTCACCGGTCATATCCAAATCAACCATTAAAGGTAGGTTTTCTCAAGTTATTGTAGCCCAAATGAAAATAACGCAAGATATATGTATAAGCATGGCATGCATACAGTTTTATTTTCGTTTCTGGAATATTATTGAAAGAAACGCCCCTGTCAAGGGCGTTAATTTACAAGAAACGACCCTGTCCAGGTCGTCAATTTCATATTTGACGCCCTGCACGCAGGCGTTACTTTCATGAAAATCGCATGTAATTAATAATTGATCATGTTTAAAAATTCATTAAATATGAGATATCGATTCTAATATCTTGCATGACTCTACCTATGAAATTCTGCTAATTTTCCTGTCATGACCATGTATCATGTCTCTTGAAATTTATTCCTGAATTCCTTGAATTCACGACCTAGACTAGGTCCTTTGCCATATGTTAACGCCCCCGATCAGGGCGTGAATCTGAAAGGTAACGCCCCTTCCTAGGGCGTTTATAAGTTAAAATCCTAAAATTTATCTTTTCTGAAAAATAGAATTAAATAGTAACGCCCCTGCCCAGGGCACGTTTTTGATAATTCCTGAAATTTATTTTATCCTGTCCAAAATTATAAATAGTAAGACGCCTTCTGGTATAGTCGTCAAATCATGAAGAAACGCCCCTTCCCAGGGCGCTTTTTAGATAAATTACTGAATTATTGAAAATTCTGCAAAATGGAAACATATGTAAACGCCCTTCTCTTAGGCGTTATTTACTTGAGAAACGACTTGGCATAAGTCGTTATTTTACTGTAAAAATGATTTTTATCCTGATTCTGTTAACCGATGGTTTCATATTATATAATATATATATCGGCACTATTCTCCACTCCGTGAGTATAGTCCCACTTTTCACGTTGTTTCATCGATCACACTCAACTCTCATTGACATACAAGCTCTCCATTGGACATTCCGTTCCTTTGGACTAGCGAGTTAGTCATAGAGACCTCCGTAAGACTCCTCGTAGCCTTGGATTCCCTCAAGGCCGACTGAGCTGGTTGTACCCTAAAAACCTAATACACAATTAATGCCATGTCAATCTAAAGAAACATGGTATACCAGCCCTTATGATTATACAAAGAGTATATCATAAGAAATTCCTTAATGGGATGATGATATCATGCCATATCATTCTTGTGAACCTCAATTCTATGATAAGAAAGAGGGTATCTTACCTTTGATATACTGTTCTTGTGGACCTCAATTCTATATAAAGAATGTCCATATTGATTTGTCATGGTACCCAAGTTAAAGGAACCATATTCTACCTAGTTTTATCGATATCGTGATTATACCGTTATTATCGCCATTATATGTCCTTTGTCATATTTTGGACTCTATTCTATTAAAGTTGTCATACGTGTCTACCAGCTTGACTATTGAAATTCTATGTTGGCTATAAAACAAGAGTGGATGTCAAAACACATGATAAATGCCTGCGCATATAGGGCCCGATCTGGTCCTGGGAGGAGCACCGGAAAGTACTTGTGCCCATGGGAGTTAAAATGATAAGGTATCTGGCATTATACCGAGTACTTGACTTGCTTGATTGGACATTCCACACACATCTTGTACTTGAATCGTACTTGGCTTGACATGAAATGCGTGGCCCGAAAAAGGGTAACTTACTTGCTTGATACATGATAGCCAAAGTTCTTGACATGGCTTGTTAAACGTACTTGCTTGAATATCTTGAATAACTTGTTATCTTGTTGAAAGTTCACGATTAAGTTCATCTTATTTCTTTGATATTACATTCTCTCTATCTTGTCGTTTTATGCGAGCATGCATAGCTTTATTGCAATCATGAAAGATGTAATTACTTAAACCCCTTGCTAATGCTTGAGATATAATTTCCTACTGAGCGTTAGCTCATTCCGTTTGTCCCTTTGTACTTTTCAGGTAAATCCGACGACGACGGAAGTCAATCAGATGGGAATATTCAAGAGTGAAAGTGATAGAGCTGCTCAAGTGTCGTCCAGTTGTTTCTATAGTTTTCTTGAGTCAACTATGTACTTTTCTTTTTATTAAACAGAGTATTAGATTTGTAATAGTCTATTATAAAGGAATAAAGGATTGGGTTATCTTGATATTTTGTGCATCTATGTCTTTGTGTCGAATACACGACCACTCTGATTGACATGATTGATATAGACACGTCGCGCACCTCCGGGTATCTTCCGCGCTCGGGGCGTGACAGTCCTTCCTCCGGTTGTATCTTTTGAAGAGTTTGAGGCTTCTAGTGTGCAGGGGCCTGAAGCTGAAGGTAAGCTCTTCATTCTTCTATAGTTTATTTGCTTTATTCTAGCCGCTTCGGCTAATCCTTCTTTGCAGTTGCCGGCACAGTTGCTGCGGTCGTTGGACTAGAGGCAGCAGCAGGCACCGTGACTGGAGAAGGGGCAGGGGAAGTCCCCGTAGCTCCTGTGGAGAGATATCTACCTTCCCGGACACCCAGGTAGGAAATGGAAGGTAATTTGCAGTTTGATCATGGGGACTCTGCGAGCCATCATGCCTTTAGTGGGCTTGATTGCTTCCTACTTCAAATTTTAGTTCAAATACAACCGACATTACTTCCTAAAGCCGGGGCCGTGGAGGAAGCTGCTGTAGGGGAGCAAGCCATTTCAGGAGGTGAGCCTGCCCCCGAGATCCATTCGGCCGAAGCTCCTAGTATAGAGCCGACTGAGGAAGTCCTTGCTGAGGGTGATGTTCCTATTAGCAAGACATCAGCTCCGATGGTGGAGCGTCCGGAACGGGCAGAGGACTCTTCCTCTTCCGAGCAAGTCGATTATGGTGGCGGCTCCAGTGACGAGGAGTTCTTACCGGTTGATATGGAGATCGAGGATGCTGGGGCGTCTTTGACTTACGAAAGTGATTATACAACCTTCAGCCCACCCCGGTTGGCATGGAGTGGCCCTGGGCCATTTGGATCACTCGTAAGTGGAGGGGATGGAGCCACAGAGGCCGCCCTGGGAGGTTTGATCTTAGTGCCAGTTGAGGTGAGAAGCCCCCTACCATTTGCACTTTACTGCTCTTCCCTTCTTTTCATATTGGCTGTTTGATGCATATACTTCTGGTGCAGACTGAGGTGGTACTACCAACCATAACGGTGCAGATACCTCTCTCGGCTTTAAGCGCGGGTCACCCAACCTTCCCGCCAGTCTTGCGGCCTATCGCTCTGCGATACCCCAAAGACTATGCGGCAGCAGCGGGTCCAGAAGGACCTGGGGTAGTTGCGGGGACTGACGAATCGGCCCTAGAGAAAAGTGGCCCTCCCGAGATAGAAGAGGGAGAAATTGTCAAAGAAGAAGCCGGGGCTTCCATGGCCTTTGCTCTTATTACTGAAACTGGCCATATGGAGGTCAGCCAGGCTGGGGGTGAGAACAGGTATCCTCGGCTATCGATGTTCCCAGTGTAGCTCCACCTCAAGAGGCTGGCAGGGAGGTTGCTGTCATTGAGACTCTATCTGTTGCATCAGCTGTTGGAGTTGGTTCTAGTGCAAGCGCCTTGCAGATCATGCCGTCGTCATCTGCTGAGACGAGCGACAATATCTGGGCCGCCGTGGATAGCAGAGTAGACTTCGATCTTCTCGAAACGTCACCACTTGGTCTTCAATCATCAAGCGACCTAGTGTGGCAATTCTTGGGGACCCTTCAGGAGACTATAACAGCTAGTCGAGATTTGACTTATGTATAGCTGAGGGGCTTGGTGGAGCACCTGTCCCGCTCGCTGCTAGCTTTTGGCTGCCCCATGGACGACTAGACGCCACGGGTAATACTGCTGTTGAAGTATGTGAATAGAAGGGAATTTCTGGGCCGGGAAGTAGATGATCAACTGACGGCCATAACATTGGAACGGGCTGAATGCCGAACTGCTCTCGCCTCTTTGAGAGGGACTACAATGCAGATGAGAGATGCGGCCAACACCTCTTCGCAGCGCCGAACTTTCCTTGTAGCCCGGATAGCAGAACTGCAAGCTGAACTTTCCAGGGCCGAGGCCGAGCTTCAAGAGACTGGGCATCAGGAAGCCCAGAGTGTAGAGGAAGCGGAAATGGCTGAAGGACAAGCCGCTTCTCTCGAAGAGAAGCTATTACAGCTGGAGGCTACCGAGTCTTGACTGCAAGAGCTGACCCACCACCCTTCCTTGGGTATTTTGGAGCTGGAGGACATCTTTCGACGCCCATTGCAATAGTCTTTTCTGTTTTCCTTTTGTTTTGGTGGACTTTATGTACCCCGAGGTATGCCTCGAGTAACCTGTATTTTGCTGATTCATAGGAATGAACTATCTTTGTTTGCCGTGAAATCACGACTTCATTCTTTTTTACTTTGTACTCTTTTTATTCGCCCGTTAGCTTAGTCCAAGTATGCAAGTTACTAGGGCAGGAGAGCGCTCACGCCTTCAGCAAAGGGGTGAGGTGTTCGCTCCATCGCGTCGTAACTATTCTCGGGGCCAAACTGTGGCTGAAGTAGGTCAAAAGTCCGAAGGACAAAAGTGTGGAGGCCTCCTAAGACCGGGGAATACGGTCAGAAGGCCTATCAGCAAGACCCATCGATGGTGATGAAGTCATGAGGAGACCCAAGTGTGTTCCTTCCTCAAAGGGGTGGAGGACCCAAGTGAGGGAAAGGTTCACTTGTTGATGCGAAGGGAAGGTCCGGGCCATGGGTTAGCTTGTTGGCTTCGCCGATGGTGACGGAGACTGAGGGTAGGGTTTATTCATCGGCATGGGTTAAAATGCCGAAGCAAAGGAGGCTTGTTGCTTAACGAGGACGAAAGGTCCAGGTTAGGGGGGCTGTTGACCGGTCTTGTCGATGGTAACAAGGGTCACAAAGAAGTTCGACCGATCTTGCCGATGATGACAAGGGTCACAAGGATGTTGACCGATCTCGTCGATGGTGACGAGGGTCAAAAGGAGGTTGACCGATCTTGCCGATGGTGATAAGGGTCAGAAGTAGGTCGACCGATCTTGCCGATGATGATAAGGGTCGCAAGGAGGTTGACCGATCTTGCCGATGGTGACAAGGGTCAAAAGTAGGTCGACCGATCTTACCGATGATGACAAGGGTCGCAATGTGGTTGACCGATCTTGCTGAGGGTGACAAGGGTCAAAAGTAGGTCGACCGATCTTGCCGATGATGATAAGGGTCACAAGGAGGTTAACCGATCTTGTCGATGGTGACAAGGGTCAGGAGTAGGTCGACCGATCTTGCTGATGATGGCAAGGGTCGCAAGGAGGTTGACCGATCCTGCCGATGGTGACAAGGGACAGAAGTAAGTCGACCGATCTTGCCGATGATGACAAGGTGTTGTGTCCCTGTGATTTTGATGATAGCAAATACTATAAGTCATTTGAATGCATACAATTCTGTTTGTGGTACAGATGAATGTTTTATTGAAATTCTTATCTGAATTATTGTTGCATTTAAATATGGCTGTGTGATGTGTGCTTTGGTGCATTTCATTATTGCTGATGCATTTCATAATTGATTGTTATCTGGATTGTTTGATGTTAGTCTGTACAATGGGTGTTACTGCCATACCCTTTCAGCATAGTCTATACATCATTCATCAGTCATCAAGTCTGCACATTCAAGTTTGCATGTCCATACACTACACTGTAGATGCTCGAAGGGAAGTCTATACATCGCATGGCACAGCATGCGTCCAAGTCTGAACATTACATTCGCCAAGTCTGTACAGCCCATGCTCAAAGCTAAGTCTGTACATTGGCATTTGAACACACAAAGTCTGAACAGCTTGCATTGCCCTGTAGCTCGCATCGTTTCACAAGTCTATACAACAGTTAGCATTGCATCTTGTTCATGAAGTCTATACATTGGCATGCAGTGTCTCATGAAGTATGTACATCCTCTTCAAGCATTTCAAAGTCTGTACATCGTTCATGCATGTGACCAAGTCTACACATTCCTCCATCTCACTTAGAGTCTATACAATGGCTAGCTGCACAAGTCTGAACAATGTCTTCATGGCATCGCAAGTCTATACATTGTGCATTTCGCTGACATGTCTGCACATTGCACATAGTCTATACATTCACTTGCATGTTCATCGGTCTGTTGAAAACTCAAGTCTGTACAGCGCCCAGGTTCCTGCATTTCAGGCGAAGTCCATACATTGGGTCCTTCATTAAAGTCCATACAGTGCACTGTTCATCAAGTCCATACATTGCATAATGTTCGTCAAGTCAATACATTGCACTGTAGATGCATCGAAGGGAAGTATGCACATTGCACTGTTGATATGAAGTCTGTACATTGGAAGTGTGTACAGTGTTCAGTTGCCTTTCTCCATGTCTATACATCCGATTGCCTTTGGATTGCTCATAGTATGTACAGCCAATGCACTCAAGTGAAGTCTATACATTGACTGTTCATTCATCCTTCGAAGTCTATACATCCACAGTGGATCTTCAAAGTCTGTACATCCTACCATCTTGTTCAGCGTCTCAATCTTGCAAGTCTATACATTGCCTTTGGGCAACGAAGTATGTACATCCGACCATCTTGTTCAGCGTCTCAATCTTGCAAGTCTGAACATTGCCTTTGAGCACTGTAAAGTCTATACAGTCCTGATCGAACGTAAGTCTATACATTCCAACCTTTTCCTACGTTCGCTGCTTTAGCTACACCCTAAGTCTACACATTGGCAAAGTGTATACATCGCTCATGCAAGTCTGTACAGCCAACGCATTCATTGATTCAAAGTCTGTACACTGGTCCTCAGGCGTCCCAAGTCTGTACATTGGTTCAGGCTTACCAAGTCTATACATTGGCCTTCAAGACCTTCAAGTCTGTATAGCCTGATTTGTCGTTCAGAGTTCAAAGTCTATACATCGTGGGCTTCAGTTCTTCGAGTCTGTACATCCTTCAAGGGCCAAGTCCATACACTGTCTCGCTCACATCTTGAAGTCTGATTGAGCATCGTGAAGTCTGATTGAGCATTGTGAAGTCTGATTGAGCACTGTGAAGTCTATTCAGTGGATGAGCATTGTAATGTCTATACATTGGTTAGGCTCGATCATGCAGTGTTCATTTCATGTCTATACACTGAGGATGTTGAAGGCCTTCAAGTGTATACACTCTCACGTTGTTCATACTTGCATATATACTGCCTTCAAGTGTATACACTCTCGCATTGTTGCAGTCCAACTGATTGATCATGTGTTATCTTATCATCTCATCTTGCAGAGCTCATTACTTTTTATTCCGCATATCTGAGCTTTAGAGTTTTAATTTGGGCATAATTTCTGAAGGGGATACATTCACCCCCCCCCCTCTGTATCTGGGCCTAGCACCCTAACAATTGGTATCAGAGCAGGTTCTCTGATTGATCAGATCCAACGATCTGCAGAGGATCCTGTTGTCCCTTGGTGCATTTCTGATTCTACTATCTGCTGCATTAATCTGTTTACCGAATTAATCAATGGGGTCTCCACCGGTTTTTAATGGCTCTAACTTTAAGTCATGGGTTAGCAGTCTACATAACTATGTGAATTTGATGAATCCGGATATGTGGAAGTTAATCTCACATGGTCCTCACAGACTGCCAAAGGAAAAGTCCAAATGAACTAAAAGTCATTGATCGAGAAATGAAGAGAATCAGAAAGTTTTGAATCTAATGAAAGAAGCTACTGACAAGGCTCTACATTCTTGTTTTTATGACTGTAGGTCCGCTAAGGGCATTCTGGAAAAGCTGAAGCTAACTCAGAGGAGAAATGAGGACACCTACATGATGGCTGATAAGAGCAACCATGGCAGTGATCAAGAAGAACAGGATGATGATGAGGTAAACACTTTTGAGAATTTTTCATTAGAAGATTGGGAAGATGCCTTTGCCAATATGTCAAGATCCTATAAAAAATTAGGGAAGAAGTATAAAAGTCTGAAAAAGGAGCTAAAGAATCATGAGAATGCTAAATCTCGAGGTGAAAGCCCTGAAATTCTAAAAACTGAAAATGAAATTTTTATAAGACAACTACAAGATTTTGATTCTATTACTACAGATCTAGACCATTTGAAATCTAAAAACAAACCCTTATGAAACAAATTGGTTTACACAAAAAGGAGAATCAGGAGCTTGTTTGTGAAATTTCTGAACTAAAGGAGAGGCTTAGTTTAATTGATGATCAGGTTCATCACTATAATGCAGTTCAGAATGAAAAATTGGTGAGAGAATTAGAGTGTGTCAACTCTGAACTTGAAAAAATGAAATCTGAAAATGCTTGCAATGCTTGTGCAGCTTTAAGAGACTTGATAAATGAATTTGATTCTGATGATAAACTTCAAAAGGATTTAATCAAATCTCTGAAAGAAGAAAATAAATCATTGCTAGAAAAGAAAACTGAAGCTGAAGATATGAAATCTAAAAATGAAAGACTCAAAAACCAGTCCAAGGAATTTGAACACAAATTGATGAGTCTTGAAAAAAAAACATATTGATTTCTGAAAAAATGGAGGCTGATAGAATAATGAATCTAGAGCTTCAGAAAAATCTCAACAAACCTCAATCTGAGAAACAACAGGAAAACTTTTATGAATGTGAGTCTTCCTTAGATGATTGGATGTTTGATGATGATCTCCTAGAGAAAAATAGGAAATTGAAAGAGGAAATCAACAAGCTAAATCATCTAAACACCCAATTGTCAGATAGGCTATTGATAATTGAAAAAGGCAAAGGTGTGAGCATAGATAATTCTGATAGGTTGATGAATGCTGAACAAGAAATTGAGAGTCTAAAAACCATCAACTTAATGTTAAATGGAAATGTCAGTTGCAGTGAACAGAAAATAGCTGGATATGAGCTTACTATCACATCCCTTTAACAAAAAGTTGATGATCTTTACAAGTCCCTATCTGAAGCTGACAAGGAAATAGAATTAAAACAGGAAGTAGAAAGACTCAAAAGTCTGAATGATGCCTTGCATCAACAAGTAATTTCCTGTGAAACAGATTTGTCCAAATATGAAGTTAAAATTACTGATTTGAATTCTGAGATTAAAGATTTGAAAAATTCTCTATCAAAATTTGTCAAGGGAAAGGACAATCTGAATAAACTTCTGGGAAAGAGTGATAACTCTCAGAGAGAAGGGCTGGGTTACATTTCAACAAACAAAAGGATCAATAGCAATAAAACTTCAACTGTGTTTGTAAAAGCTTCTGATCAAAACACAACTGCTGGTCCTTCTATTTTTCAATTGACTGCACAAAAGTCTACTGTGAAACCAAAAACTGTGGAACAAACTCCAAAACAGAAAAAGGGTGAAAATTCACAGAAAAAGGAAAAAGACACTCCTGTTGTTATAAAGAAGACTGCACACAATTCACATGATCTCTCACACACTCACATTAAAAAGGGGTCATGTTATTATTGTGAGAAAGGAGGTCACATAATGGAGGATTGTGGATTGATGTTAAAGGATGAGCATGCTAGTGGAACTTTACATTCTAGAAACTCTTTTGATAGAAACCATGTTGTTAGGAAGCCTGATGCCTCATGTTATTATTGTGGGAAGCATGGTCATCTTATGAGTGAATGTTTTATCATGAAAGAAGACAATAAACAGCATGCCAAGTCCCTCATTCATGTTCATGGTCCATATGGATCTAAACATAATTCTAGTCAGCACATTGTGTGTTTCAACTGCAATAAGCCTGGGCACAAGGCTGCTGAGTGCTGGTTTAGATCCACTTGGGGTAAAAATGGTTTTCATAGAAGAAATTCTTTTGCATGCTCCCACTGTGGGAAAAATGGGCATACAGTCAAGGACTGTTGGTATGTTCAAAAGAACTATGTTAATCCCCATTTTGTCAAATTCCCTCCAAAATCATTTGTGAAAATTTCATGCTATAACCGTGGGAAGCCAGGCCATAAATCTGCTGAATGTTGGATGGTTAAGAACAAGCATCAAACTGCTCATGCATATAACAGAAAATCTTATGAACATGTTTATAAACATCACCCTGCTGTTAATATGCATCATAAGAACCAAAAACCAGCCATTTCATGTAGATACTATGGAAAATTTGGACATTCTATGGATGACTGTTCACTGATGAAATTTGATGATAATGTTGCTATGAAAATGTTTAGAATACTTGTTAGAGCTAATGCAGAATGATCAATATTTTGCAGGAGTGCCTTGGACTGAAGAATAAAAAGGGGGAAATAAACCAAGGCACCCAAGTTGATAAAACCTCATTCAGGTAAATTTCTCAAATCTGTTCAAATGAAATTTCTGGTTGAGCTGATAAGTCATAGTTTCATGCATACATGCTTTTTATTTGATTTGACTCTTGCATTGAGCTTTGTAGGCTTTCTTGCTTGTACTGTGAGCTGTGTGCATATATGTTAATTGCATATCATGCACTTTGTAAGGGGGAGTTTGATTGATGCTTGCATAATCATGATAATCTCATTTGCTGAATGCATACATGTAGTTAGTTGCTATTGCATTTCCTTACATTAAAAAAAAATTGATTCATTGCATCTAGATAGGGGGAGCATTCCTGATTCATCTCTTTACCTCTTGAACTCCTTCTGTCTAGCAATCTGATCCATTCTTGGTAAATGTGTGGTTCACTTGAATTCTCTGTTGTCTACACTGATGTAGCTCCATTGATTCTGTCTACTATGAATTCAATTGATAACTTGTTACCATCATACACATTTCTTCATATCTTGTCAAGACTGGCCCAAGCTAATCTGACTGAATTCTAGTCTTTAAGGCTTGCTTCTGAATTGCTCAATTCTCTCAACTATTGGTATCTGAATTGCTCTCTGCTAATTTCTCTTGACAATGTCATTGATTCAGCCGAATGAGGAAAGATTTAATCAGTGCACCCTAGGCATAAATCAGACATTCTGAAAAGAAGAATCTTCTATTATACTGGCTTAAGAATGTTTTTTTGATAAATCAAATTGATTTAAGCCTAATGTATTTTCTATGTTTTGATGTAAAAGACTTGAAAATATCTGAATCATCATGCTTAATAAGTCTTAACCAATTGCCTCATGAATTTCATGCAAAACTTTCTGAAATCTGAAATTTTAAAAGACATGGCTTTCTTTGGGTAAGATACATGTAGAAAGTATTGTTCTTAATCATTTCAAGTGTACTGAGCTTTGTTTGAAGAATATGAAAACAGTTAAAATTTAGCTAGAGCAATGACTTTGGTCACAGAGAAACTGGATTTTCTATCAGTGAAATAGAGTCAGCCCATGTCATGAAGTGCCATAGTTACCTCTTTTCAATATGGTTGAAAATCTGGCAGAGCAATGGCATGGTTGTGTTGAGTAACTGGGGATTCTGGCCTCTGATCAAGGTGTCTCCTCATGTAAAAAGATACTCCACTTCTAACTCTGTTCTCTTTGAGAGACAATACGGTTGTCACATTGAGTAACTAGGTCACTTCACCTAAGACGTGTTGTGCCTTATGTAAAAAGGTGTTGACTGAACCAAAATTGCTCAGGAAAAATAAGTGCTGCTCAATTGGTATCAGAAAATTCTGAAAATCTAAAGACAAGCTCAATCTCATTTATTTCTGTTTAATCTCAATATGATCTTGTGTATTTTCCATATGAGTCACTGAATTTAAATGAGTTAGATGGAAGGAGGTTAAACATGAATATCAAATGAGTTGTTGGTTCATCTTTATTAAAAGGTGTTTCAGATATGAGTATTGAATTTTCTTGATGAACTTTGAATACATCTCTCTTAAATCATGATGGTCTGTCTAAACTCATTCATAATCTATTATAATTGAAGAATCTAAATTTGTTTACAAAGATTTATGAATTTGGTGTGCTAATAAAAACCTGTCTTCCTCATTTATTCACTGTGAATGCAGTTTGTGTTTTGCTGATAGATGCTCATCACTTCACTATATCAATTGGCTTCACTCCATCATCTAATCAGGGGGAGCTTTCCTGTCTTGCTGAGTGTCTTTCTTAAAGGGGGAAATCTAGTCAGCATTCTTGAGTGTCCCTGTGTTTTTGTTGATATTCTCCCTTCATATCAATTGGTTTCAACCTTCAAAACGTTTCTGATCACATTGCCCTCTATCAATGTATTTTGATTGACATTGGTTCTCTTTTATGTGTCTCACAATTCTCAAATTTTTTTTTTTGGGATAACCAGAGTTCATGCTTGTAGATTTCTCTTGCATCATGGATCATAAGGGCAAAATTCTTTGGTCTGTTTGAGACACTATATCCAAAATTGCATAAGTTGTCTGATCAATTTGTTTGTCTGCAATAGCTCTATATCTTCTGCCATGTCAAAGGGGGAGTATTAGTTGCATATGCATGACTGCATAAGTTGTTTGACTAAGGGGGAGAATTGTTTTAATTGCTTCTGATATTGTGTTGCCCTCTTCTGCTGAACTATCTTGAGTGTCACATATGACATCACTAGATTATCAAAGTATTGTTTTTTTTGATGAAGTGAAAGGGGGAGAATACTTTGATGAGTCTAGTCTGAATATTCCATTTATTTCATTAATAAGACTCATAGTATTGCCATCATCAAAAAGGGGGAGATTGTTGTGTCCCTGTGATTTTGATGATAGCAAACACTATAAGTCATTTGAATGCATACAATTCTGTTTGTGGTACAGATGAATATTTTATTGAAAATCTTATCTGAATTATTGCTGCATTTAAATATGGCTGTGTGATGTGTGCTTTGGTGCATTTCATTATTGCTGATGCATTTCATAATTGATTGTTATCTGGATTATTTGATGTTAGTCTGTACAATGGGTGTTGCGGCCATACCCTTTCAGCATCGTCTATACATCATTCATCAGTCATCAAGTCTGCACATTCAAGTTTGCATGTCCATACACTACACTGTAGATGCTCGAAGGGAAGTCTATACATCGCATGGCACAGCATGCGTCCAAGTCTGAACATTGCATTTGCCAAGTCTGTACAGCCCATGCTCAAAGCTAAGTCTGTACATTGGCATTTGAACACACAAAGTCTGAACAGCTTGCATTGTCCTGTAGCTCGCATCGTTTCACAAGTCTATACAACAGTTAGCATTGCATCTTGTTCATGAAGTCTATACATTGGCATGCAGCGTCTCATGAAGTATGTACATCCTCTTCAAGCATTTCAAAGTCTGTACATCGTTCATGCAAGTGACCAAGTCTACACATTCCTCCATCTCACTTAGAGTCTATACAATGGCTAGCTGCACAAGTCTGAACATTGTCTTCATGGCATCGCAAGTCTATACATTGTGCATTTCGCTGACATGTCTGCACATTGCACATAGTCTATACATTCACTTGCATGTTCATCGGTCTGTTGAAAACTCAAGTCTGTACAGCGCCCAAGTTCCTGCATTTCAGGCGAAGTCCATACATTGGGCCCTTCATTAAAGTCCATACAGTGCACTGTTCATCAAGTCCATACATTGCATAATGTTCGTCAAGTCAATACATTGCACTGTAGATGCATCGAAGGGAAGTATGCACATTGGACTGTTCATATGAAGTCTGTACATTGGAAGTGTGTACAGTGTTTAGTTGCCTTTCTCCAAGTCTATACATCCGATTGCCTTTGGATTGCTCATAGTATGTACAGCCAATGCACTCAAGTGAAGTCTATACATTCACTGTTCATTCATCCTTCGAAGTCTATACATCCACAGTGGATCTTCAAAGTCTGTACATCCTACCGTCTTGTTCAGCGTCTCAATCTTGCAAGTCTATACATTTCCTTTGGGCAACGAAGTCTGTACATCCGACCGTCTTGTTCAGCGTCTCAATCTAGCAAGTCTGAACATTGCTTTTGAGCACTGTAAAGTCTATACAGTCCTGATCGAACGTAAGTCTATACATTCCAACCTTTTCCTACGTTCGCTGCTTTAGCTACACCCTAAGTCTACACATTGACAAAGTGTATACATCGCTCATGCAAGTCTGTACAGCCAACGCATTCATTGATTCAAAGTCTGTACACTGGTCCTCAGGCGTCCCAAGTCTGTACATTGGTTCAGGCTTACCAAGTCTGTGCATTGGCCTTCAAGACTTTCAAGTCTGTACAGCCTGATTTGTCGTTCAGAGTTCAAAGTCTATACATCGTGGGCTTCAGTTCTTCGAGTCTGTACATCCTTCAAGGGCCAAGTCCATACACTGTCTCGCTCATATCTTGAAGTCTGATTGAGCATCGTGAAGTCTGATTGTGCATCGTGAAGTCTGATTGAGCATCGTGAAGTCTGATTGAGAAGTCTGATTGAGCATCGTGAAGTCTGATTGAGCATCGTGAAGTCTGATTGAGCAGTGTGAAGTCTATTCAGTGGATGAGCATTGTAATGTCTATACATTGGTTAGGCTCGATCATGCAGCGTTCATTTCATGTCTTTACACTGAGGATGCTAAAGGCCTTCAAGTGTATACACTCTCACGTTGTTCATACTTGCATATATACTGCCTTCAAGTGTATACACTCTCACATTGTTGCAGTCCAACTGATTGATCATGTGTTATCTTATCATCTCATCTTGCAGAGCTCATTAGTTTTTATTCCGCATATCTGAGCTTTAGAGTTTTCATTTGGGCATAATTTCTGAAGGGGATACATTCACCCCCCCCCTCTGTATCCGGGCCTAGCACCCTAACACAAGGGTCGCAAGGAGGTTTACCGATCTTGCCGATGGTGACAAGGGTCAGAAGTAGGTCGACCGATCTTGTCGATGATGGCAAGGGTCGCAAAGAGGTTGACCAATCTTGCCGATTGTGACAAGGGTCAAAAGTAGGTCGACCGATCTTGTCGATTATGACAAGGGTCACGAGGAAGTTGACCGATCTTGTCGATGGTGACAAGGGCCAAAGGGAGTCGACTGTGAAGTCCCGCGATCAATGACACCCAAGAGGGGGGTGAATTGGGTGTTTACTAATTTTATGAAAACTTTTGGCCTTTTCAAAATATGTGATACAATGTTAATCAAGAGGTTCAAAACTGTTTGTTCACAAATTGGATTTATCAAACTGAATTGGATGATGATATAGATTATGCAAGATATACGAGGACAAATCCAGAATCGTAATTATACTAACACTCACGTAGAATGGAGGTAGAAGAAAAGGACCAAACCACATAATACAAAACACAATGCACAGTGGTTTTTAAGGTGGTTCGGATGCAACGACGGCAATCCTACATCCACCCCTCACCAAACTCGGTGAGGCTCACTCGGGGATAAATCCCCAAACGGAGACGACGCTCCAAACACACACGCAGGATGACACCTGCCCACACACATGGGGATGCGCCCCAACACACACACACACACGGAGACGAGGTCTCCAACACGATCCAACAAGCGGATCACCAGCACAAACACCCGCTGCCACAAGTGCAGCAATCCACACACACGAGATAGAACGGATCTAAAAGACCCCCACACACACAAACGCAGATCTAGGAAGATCCACGCACACACACGAATCAAATACGACACACACACACACACGATCACGGATCCAACAACGATCCACACACACACAAGTTCTTGTAGTTTATGATGAACACAATTACAACATCCAAAACATAAAGACGATGAGGCTTAGTTTAGAAAACTCCTGATTTGGGTTCCTTTTAAATGTATGATGCAGATCTTGCGTTGATTCCTTCTTTGCTTGAATGGCTTTGGATGGGTTGTGAAAACCTTGTTCTTTCTCCCTTTGGCAGTCTTCCCTTGATCTCTTGCTTGCTTACTTGCTTCTTCCCTTCTTCCTCCTTGGATGGTCTCCCCTTGATCTTCCTTGAATGCTTGCTTGCTTCTTCACTCCCTTGGAGGTTGCTAGCTTCAGATTTGACTTCAAACACCTTGGAGATGGATGCAGATCTTGATGCACGAGGTACTGTTCACAGAGCTACAATACCCTCTCCTTCCTCCTTGGATAGCCTCCTCTTGATCTCACTTGAAGCCCTCTTGGATGGTTAGGGTTATTGGCTCTAATGAGATGTTTTATAACCTTTGAATGGTCCATGGACAACCCCCAGACCAGATCCACAAATCCCTCCTAGATTGGGGGTAGTGGGATTAAAGAAATGGGTGAAAGATTCCTCTCCACGAGCTTGAAATCGAAGTTAAAAAAAGGGGGCTCGAGACTGGTGATCGACCGGAAGCCATGGGGCGGTCAACCGGAACCTGCTGCAGCCAGAACATTTTGGCTCTGGCAAAACCGGTCGACCGGCCCTATAATGGTGGTCGACCGAAACCTGTAAAAACTGGAGCTTTTTGTTTCAGAAAGAACTGGTCGATCGGCCACTACCCACTGGTCGACCGGAACCTGTAAATTCTAAAGTTCTTCGTCTCTGGAAAATCTGGTCGACCGGCCAAGGTGTGTTGGTCAACCGGAAAGACCTATACCTACAAAAATGAAGTGTTAGCCCAAAGAAACATGTCCATAAGTCAAGAGCTTCAAGTCCATATCAAATCCACGCATTTTGGGATTGGATTCAACTTGGTTTATGCATTAGGAAAGTTCAAAGCAAATGAGCACTTGTCATTACATGAGATTGTCCAAAACAAGTTCAATGCTCACTCTTCCCCATAATCAAAATTTTGTTCCGGGGGCTCCGCGGGCGAGGTCGATCCGCGGGCGAGGGCGCACGATGGCCAGAAGGGTTTCATGCTTAATGTGCATGAATGAGGTGTATTAAGGAGAGGTATATGAGATACACATAGTGAGATCGATGCTAAGACAAGGTAAGCGTCTCACCAATGGTTCTTTGACAATACATGACATATACCACCTATTTTGGATTGTAGAGGAGCAGGGTGAGTATCCACACGTTTGGTTCACCAGGTGACTGCCATGAGTTTAATCCTGCAGGCAAGATCGTCAGGGTCAATACCATGCTTGTTCACATTAAAGAGGTTATGAAACCTCTTGCCTCTTGTAAAACCAACATATGCAAACCAAGGATCAAGACCATGTAACCGTTGCCATTTGACATCTCAGCCATACATAGATAACAGGAGCATGAGCAATCAACCACAAGTTTAGTTATCATCACTTAATCACACATTAAGTTTAGTTATCATCAAAACCATAACTTAGCAATTGCAACAATCATCAAAACCATAACTCAACAGACCGATCTTGCCGATGATGACAAGGGTCACGAGGAAGTTGAGGAAAAGATCTCCGGTAGGGTCTGGGGTGATCACCCTTTTCAGAGTTTCATTGGGATGGGGGTGAAGAGGAACTTTAAGTTACCACATTACTGACTTAAGCGCCCTTTCAGGTTTTCACCGAAGCCAGCCCCCTCTTGCATTTGCCCACACACCCTTTCGGGTTTTCACATGGCGGGGTACCCGATTTTACCTGCGGCGCCCTTTCGGGTTTTCGCCACAGCCGGGTTATAGCCATTTTTACCCTTGTCCTAGTGTAGGCACAAGGCCGGCGGGGCACCTCTATTTTAAGCCCCATTCTTCTTTTCTTTCTTTTTTTTTTACATAACAGGAGGATGTTGAGAGGTCAACATGTGATATTTGACCCCTTGGTGACGTCAGATAGCTACCGATTGAGGCGTAGGGTCTCATGCTAGTAGAGGTAGTTTATTCGTTGGCAGAGGAACGATGCTAGCACAAAGGAGGAGCTTCAGCCAATTCGGACGTAAGGTCCGTAATGGTGATGTTGAGTGAAAGTCGACTAGGACACGAGGTCTTGTGCCGAGAAAGGGTTTATTCATAGCAAGAAGGTAATGCTAATGCAAAGGATAGATTTCGTGCCAATTCGGGCGTAAGGCCCGTAATGGCAATATTGTAGAAAAGTCGGCTAGGACACAAAGTTCTCACGTCGGAAAATGAGTTTATTCGTTAGCAAGAAGGAAATGCTAACGCAAAGGATAGATTTTGTGGTGATTCAGGCGTAAGACCCGCAATGGCAATATTGTAGAAGAGTCGGCTAGGACACGAAGTCTTGCGATGGAAAAGGGGTTTATTCGTTAGTAAGAAGGAAATGCTAACGTAAAGGATAGATTTTGTGCTGATTCGGGCATAAGGCCCGTAATGGCAATGTTGTGTTCTATGATATTATTTATATATATGTATATATAACTTTTGGGAGCTCGGCCAGGGCGGAGTGCCACTAGACCAAGGTGGGCAGAGCTCGGCTAGGACAGAGTGCCACTAGGCCAAGGTGGGTAGAACTTAGTCAGGGCGGAATGCCACTAGAATAAGGCATATAGGCCTTGGCCAGGGCGGAATGCCACTAGACCAAGGTAGGGAGAGCTTAGTCAGGGAGGAGTACCACTAGACTAAGGTCAGTAGAGCTCGGCCACGGCAGAATGCCACTATGCCATGGTAGGTAGTGTTGGAAATCTGGTTTTCATAATGACAACTTATGAATCATGTTTTGACTGGATTAAATAAAGCTGTTGTAGGGTTTGCCTAATATTGCATTGTCTTAGGTTCATGCGATACTTGTTCAAGTCACATTCATGTCAGTACTATTCCGTGCTTGATCCACAGCATAGTCTTTGCATGGAATTCACTGCATTGGTGCAATCCTTGTGGTTGCACACATGACCAAGTCGTTGCATCTATCTGGTGAGTCAGTGCATTTGAGTAAAATGCTTGGACTTGGTATATTATACCTGATTGATTGGTCAATTCATGAAAACTCTCTTTGCACACTGGGTTGCTTGTGCCTGAAGCATGGTTGAATGATCTTAAAGCATGTGCGATTCATGCACTACGCCTGTGTCTTCAGTGCAAGGTGAGTCTGTGCATGATCAGTGCAACATCGGTGCATCATCTATTACATACATTTTCTTTATCGGTGCAGGTTTTTATATTCACGCATAGTCGGTGTTTGTTTCTACCTCTGTGCAAACATTCCTCTCTGGCGAAAATAGAGTATGTGAATCTTTGTACTCTTCACATTCATGTCTGTGTAGAGTCTGTGCATCTTTGTACTCTTCGCATTCATGTCCGTGCAGAGTCTGTGCAGGAAAGTGTTTAAGGCATACAAGGTCGATGCATTTGTGTGTTGCATTTTAGGACACTAAAGTCCGTGCAGAGGTGTCGCGAGCAGTCATAAGTCAGTGTATTTCCCGTTTCAGCTTAAATCACTGTTGCTGCATCTGAAGGTCCGTGCATACAGAAAGTCGGTGCAAACTTTGCACTGAGCTTGCCTCTATTCTACGACTGTGCAGTCTTTGACTGTGAGCACTTGAGGTCGGTGTTAGTCTCTGCCCTAGATAAACTGAGGTCGATGAGAGTGTGCTTAGAGTCACAACTAAGGTTAATGCACGTTGGTATTAGACTGATCTAAAGTCTATTCATTTCACTGTAGCACACTTAGTTTAAGTCTGTGCATATGTATGTTTACACATTTCACGGTCAGTGCACATCTGGTTTAATTAAGCCTAAGAACTGTGCAAAATCTGCTCTTCCACGTAATGAACTCTAAAATACGATACTCTGTATTTTGTAGCGGAAGCATGGTGGACGTAGGCAGACTGTGGCTCTGGCCGAACCACCTAAAATTCTGGTGTTCTGTGGTTTGTTTTATGAGTTTGCTCCTGCCTTCTACTTCTCTCACAGGGGCACTTGTCAGGTTGGGTGTGCCCCGCCTGTTCGACTCATTGATTGCCTGATTCGTCAAATCCGTGAAGTGGTTGATTTGTGTGTGGGTGCTTCAGTATCTTTCCCCACTTGTTTACGGATTGCCTTTAAAGAATTCTAGGTCATCCTTGAGCCGCTTTCTATTATGAGTTATCTACCTTGTCCTGCTTGGTGCTTTACTATGCTTACTCTTACTGGTAATTCATCTAGTCGAAAGAAGTTCTATCTTAACAATGTTTAAATCGGTAAATATTTTTATTTAAGATCCATTCACCCCCCCTCTGGATCTAATAAGTGGTATCAGAGCGGGTTATTGGCTTTTCAAATCCAACGATCTACAGTAGTTCCTAGTGCTTCTCGGTGGTTTCTTCCTCTATTTGCCATTTACTATCAGTGGTCGTTTGCTTTCGATTTGCCAATGGCTCATCCTTCGATTTTTAATGGGTCTGATTTCCCTAACTGGCGTGGCAGTCTGTGCGCATTCATCAATTCACTGAATCCTAATCTCTGGAATCTTCTCTCCAAAGGTCCACACAGAATGCCTAAAGATGTGTCCAAATGGACGGACAAACATAGAATGAAAAACAATGAAAATATGAGAGTTCTCGGCATTTTAAAAGGGGCTGTTGATTCTGACATCTTTCCATTTGTTACAAATTACAGGTCTACTAAAGATATCATGGACAAATTAATAGCAGTCTATGAGAGAAGTGATGACATCTGCTTGATGGTTAATGAGAGCAACCATAGTAGTGATCAAGATGAGTTCGAAGATGTTGAAGAGGTAAACAATCCATTCGCTAGTTAAACTTTAAATGATTGGGAAGATGCCTATGCCAACATGTTAGAATCTTATGAAAAACTAGGGAAGAAGAATAAAAGTCTGAAAAAGAAGTTAGATAATCTAGAGAATCCTAACTTTGGAGGTGAAAACATTGAAATTCTAAAAACTAAAAATGAAATATTCAAAAGACAGTTGTCGAATCTAGATGCAATCAATTCAGAACTCGATCAAGTCAAATCTAAAAACGGAAAACTCAAAAACCAATGTCAGGAATCTAAACAAAGGTTAATCAATCTTGAAAGTGAAAACAGATTGATCACTGAAAAATTCGAGACTGTTAGGGCTGTCAATTTAAAGTTTCAGGCAAATCTTGAAAAATATGAACCAGAAAACCAGCAAGAAAATGTTAAGGAAAACCAGAATTTCCTAACTGATGCTTTGTTTGATGACGATAAGCTTGAGGAGGAGAACACTAAATTGAAAGCAGAAACTGAAAAATGGAGAAAAGAAAATGAGGAATTGAAACAATTGAATACTGCTATGTCGGAAAGACTTCTTGTCTTAGAAAAAGGGAAATGTGTTCCTGATGAAAATCAAAATGAGCTCAAATTGAAACAAGAAGTTAAAACACTCAAAAATCTAAATGATGCAATGTGTCAACAAATTAAGTCCTGTGAAGAAGAACTGGCCAGTTATGAGTTCAGTATCCTTGCTCTCCAACAAGAAAATAATGATCTTAATGAATCCTTGTCTAGATTTGTTGAAGGAAGGAACAATTTAGATAAGCTTCTTGGAAGCAAGGTTAATTTTCAAAAGGAAGGGTTAGGCTATAATGCTGCAAATAAAAAGAGTTTTGGAAACAAAACTTAAACATCTTTTGTGATTTGTCATTACTGTCACAAGATTGGACATGTGATGCATGAGTGTAAAGTGATGGAAAAGGATGATCTAAATGCTAGTAAACGACATGCTGGGAAAACTTATCTTAGAAATCATGCTACTCAGAAAAAGGGGATTCAATGTTATTACTGTGGCAAATTAGGCCACATTACAGCCCACTGTTGGCATGCACAGGGAAGGAAATTTAACTTTGAATTTGTTAAATTCCCTATGAATCAAGATGTTTTCAGTAGAAATAAATCTATTTTCAAAGGAAAATTCATTTCTTGTTTTGAGTGTGGAAAGCCAAGCCACAAAATTGCTGATTGCTGGCTGGCAAGGAATACAAGACAAAGCTTCCATGATAAAAATAGATACTTCCATGAAAATGCACATAGAATTCATGGTCTGTTAATGTGCATCATGATATTAAAAATTCTATTGGTTCATGTAGATATTGTGGAAAATTTGGACATTCTATGGCTAATTGCTATTTGATGGAACTTGATGACAATGCAGCTAAAAAATTGTTCAGAACATGTGTTAGGGTTAATACAGGACCCAAGGTTGCTTGGGTTCCTGATGGAATAAAATGATCAAATTGTTGCAGGTATGTCTTGGTCAAAAATAAAGGGGTAAATGAACCAAGGCATTTGAAGAAGAAAACCCCAGGTCTGTGCCTTTCAGGTTAGTCTTCCAAGCTCTGTTCCATTACTGTGTGCTAAATCAATATGATGTAGATGAATGCATGCAACTGATTGTAGCTATTTTTGAACCTTTTGCATAACTATGGAATGGAACATGAATTTTCACACTCCCTGCATGTTAGTTCTTTACACAAGACACTGGTATGAAAATCTAAAAGGAGTCGGTTGAATGTTTGCATATGCGTCTAGGAATAAAACATGAATATTCCTCTGGATATCTATAAGAAAAATCAAGGCGATGCTTGATTAGGATCTTAGCACTTAGTGAGGGGGAGGTGAGCTGTTCTGAGCGGGGTGAAGTAATTGAGTGCTTGGTGTACATCATGGATTTGAAAGCTAGTGGTGATTAGGTTGAGATGTCAAGTTGGTACTGCTAGAATTGATCAGAAGTCTTTGGGTCAATAAAAGTTTGAGGATACCTTGGTCTAAAGTTGTCTGCAACTCTACACCATATTGGACTCCTGCTCTAAAGTTACTGGATTGTTCACTCCTTCATCTTCCATCATTATTGTCAACCTATGATCTATCTCTTCTCATCCAAATTCCTTTTAATGGGCTGACACTTAGGGGGAGTAATATATGGAACTCTATTATCCTTATCCATTGTGCTTTATTATTATCAAAACCACCTCTAGTAGTGTATAAAAATGTTGATCTTTCCAATTGAGTGATCTTCGGCCTATAAAGATTATATCTTATAGTTAATTGTTCAAGAGGACTCTTGAAAGTATTTTCAATGGAGCTGAAAACATTTCTAATAACTGGAAGTGTCCATCTAAATAAAATTCATCAATTTGAAAATCATGTGTAATGGGATAATCTGGTAAAGGATGTTATCTTATAGAGTGTTTTTAAATCATGTCTTCAAGCTGATATGAATGTAGACCAGGGAATACGCCATTAAGTAATATAAATGAAATGGCAGAGCAATGGCAAAACTTCTAAGAAAATGGTTATCTAGATCAAAGAAATCTTGAAATTATGTCATGAAGAAATTAGCTATCTCTGTTCGTAAAAAATGGCATAAAGGTAGACTGTGCTGAGTAACCAGAGATTCTGGTGTCTGATAAACATGTCTCCTTGTGTAAAAAGGCCAGTCCTACCGGAATGCTCCTTAAGAAAAGGTAAAAAGGCCAATCCTACCGGAATGCTCCTTAAGAAAAGAAAAGAAAAGAAAAAGAAAGGAGTGGATATGGTTGACTCTGGTTCTTCTTCAGAAGCTGAAACGGGACTTAAACGCAATATAAGACATATTGTGGAAACCGGTCTTATCCTATGGAAATAATGAATAATTTTGATGAATTATATTAACTGGACATTATACTGTGATTAAAAATGTTTATCTCCATTGGTTGTGCGTTAAAAGATGAATCTTTTGAGCAACAAACGTATAAGATATAAGTTTAATACGCCGAAGACCATAAAAGAGGAGAAGAAAAATATCCTATACACGAGAGGGGTAGTTTGGGTACAAAAAGTGCATCAGGTAAAAGCGATAATATATTTTATATATTGTTGAACCCTAAAGTGTCGCTCAAGTTTCCCCCATTCAAGCCCAACCATTCATTCCCGCACTCACGACTTCCCGCCGTGAGGGCTTCTCTAGTTTTTTCCTCTCCGCCGTTCTGCTACTCGCCTCTTCACATTCTCTTCACCTGCTTCGACAACTACACTCACCGTTCCTGAAAGGGGTCATCCTCATCTCCATCGCCATATCTTGTGATGTCTTCTTCGACAACAAAGAGCAAGGGGAAGGACGAGGTGTCTGAGGAGCAGCAGCCTCCATCACCAGATATTAGAATGTCAGAAGAAGAAGATCAATATGAGAGCAGCACCGAGGAGGGGTGTGCAGGAGAAGCCAAAGGAAAGAGGAAAGCTGATGAGCTTCTCATACAAAAGGAAATGATGATTGAGCAAAGCGAGGGAGCCACGGAAGGGAAGAAAAGAAAAGGAAAAGAAATAGCACATGAAGCTTCTGGAAATAAAGGTATTTTGATCAAATCCTCTTGTAAAGATGCTACATCTCTGGAAACTGAACATTCAGAACTAGTAGATTTTTTCTTGGATTTCTGCGATGAAAAAGCTCATGGGAAAGTATTGGAGATACTACCTTGAAATCACTACTAAGTTTTACAACAATCTGATTTTTGATATTGATTGATATTTGTTGCTCTATAGTGTCAAAGGAGTCAGCTGAACTACATGTTGAAGAAATTCAAAATATTGGGAAAGTTCAAGCACCAAATGATGATCAAGAACACCCGGTTTATAATGTTGAGTATCCTGATTCAAGTGATTCGTCTGTCAGCTCACAGGAACCACACAATGAACCGAATATCTCTGATTTGCTAACCAATTTGACAACTCTAGTTCAAAATCAGAGTGAGATGATGTCCTACCAGCTGCTGGTTACAAATCTTCAATTACTCAGACTAGATACAAGTCTTCATCTTCTAGAGAACAAAGTGGATACGCAGTGGCTACTATTTCGGGCTGACAAACAGAGAACAGATGCTGCGATGCAAGAGTTCTTAGGAAATCTCATGAGTCCGATTAACAAAATAGCAGAGATGGTTAGCAGTATTCAAAGCACTCAGACCACCTCTTTCAAAACTCTTGCTACTATTCTTGATAAAACATATGATATCAATATTGAACTTGCAAAGATGAGAACTCTGGATCACCCTCTCCTCACTGGCCAACAAGAGATCCGTTCTGTAGTGGACAAAGCTCAGTCTGACGCTGCCGTCATTGCTGCCAGACTTGAAACTGTCTTGACAGAGCAAGAAGATATTTCCTCTCTCACGGCCAGTGTTAGAAGCAATGTCTATTACTACTTTGAAGAGTTGTCCAACTCCTACACTCACTTCAAGATTTAGTCCTTGAAAGATTTTCAGGTCCAATTTCTTCAAATCAGCGAGCTCATTTTCAACGTTGCAACTCTAGCTCTGCTCCTCCCAGGGATGGAAATGGCTCAAGATCTTCCCAAGGACAGTAACTTCTTTTTGATAATGACAAAGGGGGAGAGAGTTGTCTTGTGTTTTTGTGTTTTTGAAGATACGTTATGGATGGATATTGGATTTTTTTTAGATATGTTTTTGGATGGATACTGGAGAGAGATGTCATGTTTTGAAGGATATTGGATGGATAATGGGTATATGGATGGATATATTGTGTTTTGAAGATATGTTATGGAGGGTTATTTGTGAATTTCTTTTATGCAGTTAAACTTTTCTTTGCTTTGGATACCCTATTTGTTTCGTGAGAAATTAATCAAACACTCTCTGAAATTTCTCTTATGTACAGAAGTGCTAGTGTTGATTTTGTTAGACCTGTCATGTGTTTTTGTGCTTTTGAAGATACGTTATGGATGGATATTGGATTTTATATTGGATTTTTTTTTAGATTTGTTTTTGGATGGATACTGGAGAGAGATGTCATGTTTTGAAGGATATTGGATGGATAATGGGTGTATGGATGGATATACTATGTTTTGAAGATATGTTATGGAGAATTATTTGTGAATTTCTTTTATGCGGTTAAACTTTTTCCTTGCTTTGGATACCATGTTTGTTTCGTGAGAAATTAATCAAACACTCTCTGAAATTTCTCTTATGTGCAGAAGTGCTAGTGTTGATTTTGTTTGGCTAGTGTTGATTTTGCTTGTTTAATTGCATGAATTATCATACATGACTCATTACGTTGTCATCATAAAAAAGGGGGGGATTGTTGGAAATCTGGTTTTGATAATGACAACCTATGAATCATGTTTTGACTGGATTAAACAAAGCATTTGTAGGGTTTGCCTGATATTGCATTGTCTTAGGTTCATGCGATACTTGTTAAAATCACATTCATGTCAGTACTATTCCGTGCTTGATCCACAACATAGTCTTTGCATGGAATTCACTGCATCGGTGCAATCCTTGGGGTTGCACACACGACCAAGTCGTTGCATCTATCAGGTGAGTCAGTGCATTTGAGTAAAATGCTTGGACTTGGTATATTATACCTGATTGATTGGTCAATTCATGTAAACTCTCTTTGCACACTGGGTTACTTGTGCCTGAAGCATGGTTGAATGATCTTAAAGCATGTGTGATTAATGCACTACGCCTGTGTCTTCAGTGCAAGGTGAGTCTGTGCATGATCAGTGCAGCATCAGTGCATCATCTATTACATGCATTTTCTTTATCGGTGTAGGTTTTTATATTCACGCATAGTCGGTGTTTGTTTCTACCACTGTGCAAACTTTCCTCTCCGGCGAAAATAGAGTCTGTGCATCTTTGTACTCTTCGCATTCATGTCCGTGTAGAGTCTATGCATCTTTGTACTCTTCGCATTCATGTCCGTGCAGAGTCTGTGCAGGAAAGTGTTTAAGGCATACAAGGTCGGTGCATTTGTGTGTTGCATTTTAGGACACTAAAGTCCGTGCAGAGGTGTCGCGAGTAGTCATAAGTCAGTGTATTTCATGTTTCAGCTTAAGTAACTATTGCTGCATCTGAAGATCCGTGCATATAGAAAGTCGGTGCAATCTTTGCACTGAGCTTGCCTCTATTCTAGGACTGTGAAGTATTTGACTGTGAGCACTTGAGGTCGGTGTTAGTCTCTGCCCTAGATAAACTGAGGTCGATGAGAGTGTGCTTAGACTCACAACTAAGGTTAATCCACATTGGTATTAGACTGATATAAAGTCTATTCATTTCACTGTAGCACACTTAGTTTAAGTCTGTGCATATGTATGTTTACACATTTCACGGTCAGTGCACATCTAGTTTAATTAAGCCTAAGAACTATCAAAAATCTGCTCTTCCACGTAATGAACTCTAAAATATGATACTCTGTATTTCGCAGCGGAAGCGTGGTGGACGTAGGCAGACTATGGGTCTGGCCGAACCACCTAAAATTCTAGTGTTCTGTGGTTTGTTTTGTGAGTTTGCTCCTGCCTTCTACTTCTCTCACAGGGGCACTTGTCAGGTTGGGTGTGCCCCGCCTGTTCGACTCATTGATTGCCTGATTCGTCAAATCCGTGAAGTGGTTGATTTGTGTGTGGGTGCTTCAGTATCTTTCCTCACTTGTTTACAGATCACCTTTAAAGAATTCGAGGTCATCCCTGAGCCGCTTTCTATTCTGAGTTATCTGCCTTGTCTTGCTTGGTGCTTTACTGTGCTTACTCTGACTGGTAATTCATCTAGTAGAAAGAAGTTCTATCTTAACAATGTTTAAATCGGCAAATCTTTTTATTTAAGATCCATTGAACCCCCCTCTGGATCTAACATGTAGAACTTAGCTAGGGCAGAGTGCCACTAGACTAAGGTAGGTAGAGCTCGGCCAGGGCAGAATGCCACTATGCTATGGTAGGTAGAACTTAGCCAGGGCGGAGTGCCACTAGACTAAGGTAGGTAGAGCTCAGCCAAGGCGGAATGCCACTATGCCAAGGTAGGTAGAACTTATCCAGGGCGGAGTGCTACTAGACTAAGGTAGGTAGAGTTCGGCCAGGGCGGAATGTCACTATGCCAAGGTAGGTAGAACTTAGTTAGGGCGGAGTGCCACTAGACTAAGGTGGGTAGAGCTCGGCCAGGGCGGAATGCCACTATGCCAAGGTAGGTAGAACATAGTCAGGGCGGAGTGCCACTAGACTAAGGTAGGTAGAGCTCAGCCAGGGCGGAATGTCACTATGCCAAGGTAGGTAGAACTGAGTCAGGGCGGAGTGCCACTAGACTAAGGTGAGTAGAGCTTGGCCAGGGCGGAATGCCACTATGCCAAGGTAGGTAGAATTTATCTAGGGCGGAGTGCCACTAGACTAAGGTATGTAGAACTTAGCTAGGGCGGAGTGCTGCTAAACTAAGGTAGGTAGGACTTAGCTAAGGTGGAGTGCCGCTAGACTAAGGTAGGTAGAGCTTAGCTAAGGCAGAGTGCCACTAAACTAAGGTAGGTCTTGGTTATTCTGAGAATGCCAGTTCAGCTGTGTGATACAGCTTCAAGTGTTTTCCATTAAGGGGAGAGAACTGGACGACTCCTTTGTGATCTACACGGACATACGCACCCCCTTCATATACTCGGGGGATGACGTATGGTCCAACCCAATTTTCAACCAACTTCCATTTGGGATTGGAGGCCATCACTTCTCTTCTTTTGACCATTAATAGGTCACCCTTCTTGAATTCTCGACCTTTGACTAGCTTGTCAAAAGCACGGGCCATGCGAGCTTGGTAGAGTTAAATATTTTGTTACGCACAGAGACGCTTTCCTTCGAGCTCGGTAAGCTCTTCCAGTCTTCTTTCTATATTGGTATGTTCATTGCCAGTCAACCCATGCTGGATGGCAACTCGCAGCGAGGGGACCTCCAATTCAATCGGCACCACAGCCTCCAACCCATATACGAGGGAGAATGGCGAACAGTCGGTTGGTGTTTTATAGACCGTACGATCAGCCCAAAGTGCTTCGGACATCTTTTCTTCCAAGTTCTTTTTATTAGACTTGATAGTCTTTGCTAGTAGTGTGCATAGTGTTTTATCGAAGGCTTCAGCAAGTCCATTAGCTTGAGGGTTGTAGGGGGACGAGGTCCTCCAGTCAATCTTATATTTATCAGCCAGTCGATAAACCTTCTGGTTTCTGAAATGGCTGCCATTATCAGAGATAATTCGGCTGGGAACCCCGAACCGGAATATTATATTCTGCCGGAAGAATCTTGCGACCAATTCTCCCGTTACATCTCTTAGCGCAATGGCTTCCGCCCATCTGGAGAAGTAATCTGTGGCTGCTAAGATATATCTGCACCCTGACGAAGATGCTGGCAGTGGCCGTACCACGTCCGTGCCCCATTGGGTGAACGACCAACTTGGTAGGGTGGGATGTAGCGGCACCGGCGGTCTCTTGGACACGTTGGCGTGCTCCTAACATTTTTGGCAAGCTTTAGCAAACTTGCAGCAATCTTCAAACATAGAGGGCCAATAATAGCCCAATTTCTTTATTTCAATTTTCATCTTCGGCTCGGCCTGGTGTGCTCCAGCTTAACCGGCATGGACTTCTTGCATTACCTGCCCAGCTTTTGCTGAAGACAACCAACGGAGCAGAACTTTCCTTCGGGCATCGGCCATTATTCAGAACAAGGTTATGCTTCTCATCTCGTAAGAGCCTTTGATCCTTAGGAGCTTCATTCTTTGTTCTTTTTCCATCGGAAGCTGTTGGTGCCGGAACCAACGCAGAAGGTGCTCCCGCCAATCGGGCTGCTGAGCTTCTTCTACAGCTGCCGCTTCATTTTCTTGTTCATCAGCCAGAACTTCCATCACGCTGGGGACCTGTCGACGGTTGATTACTGCTATATTCAGGCTTACGTCTGGCGGGATTGCCAAAGAGCTAGCCAGCTTTGCAAGGGCATCCGCCTGAGCATTCTATCCCCTGTTAATATGTCTGATTTTGATGAAGTAGAATCTCACCATCAATCGGAGGGCCAGTTGATAGTAAGGGAGGAGCTCTTGCTTCCGTACATCGAACTCTCTTTCCAGCTATTTTATGACCAGCATGGACTCTCCGAATGCTTCCAACATTTGGATCTCCATTGACAGAGTAATCTGCAACCCGATTATGAGGGCTTCATATTCTGCTTCATTATTTGTGCATGGCTTGTTTATTGAACAAGATGTATATATGACTTCTCCTTCGGGAGATTTTAGGACTATGCCTGCCCCTGCTCTGACTCTGGCTGACCCAGTAGCTGAGGTGTCAATTCTGGAAGCACTGTCAAAATACAGCTGCATAGAGAGGGCTGCACCTGGCCGATTTCTAGGATTTCATCTTCAGGAAGCTCTGGTTCCAGCGGGTAGTCTTTAGGCACCGGATGCTCAGCAAAGAAGTTTGCAATGGCCTAGCCCTTGACGGCCTTTTACGGTATGTAGGAGATATCAAACTCCATAAGGATCACCACCCATTTGCCCAAGTGACCTTTGAGTGCCGGTTGGGACATGATATATTTAAGCGGATCTTCCTTAGAGATTAGCTTAACTTCATGCGACAGCATATAGTGTTGAAGCTTCTTGACTGCGAAGACCAGTGCCAAGCAGATCTTCTCGATATAGGTGTACCTCTCCTCAGTTCTGACCATTCTTCGACTAAGGTAGTAGAGGGCTTGTTCTTTCCCTTCTTCATTGTTCTGGGCTAGCATTACCCCCAGGGAGTTATATGTGGCTGCTATGTATAAAACCAGCGGCCGTCCTTTCACCGATGCACCCAGCACTGGAGGAGTCTTCAGATAGTCTTTGAGCTTGTCGAAGGCTATCTGGCAATCTTCGTCCCAGTAAAAGGGAACATCTTTCATTATCAGCTTGTGAAAGGGCTGGCATCACCCCGACAAGTTGGAGATAAATCGCCGGATGTAGGCCAGCGGCCTTGCAGAGATCTCCGTTCAGAGAGGTTCTTTGGTGAGGGAAACTCCTGAATTGCTCTGATCTTTGAGGGGTCTATTTCAATCCCTTGGTATCTGACAATGAAACCTAAGACCTTTCGCTCGACACTCCGAACGCACACTTCATAAGGTTCATCTTTAATTCATACTACCTCAGCCTCTGGAAGATAACTCGGAGGTCCTGAAGATGGTCTTCTTTCTTTCTGGTCTTGAGTACTAGGTCATCTATGTAGCACTCGACCTTATGGTAGATCAGCTCATCAAATATTCTAGTCATCGCCCGCTGATAAGTGGCGCCGACATTCTTCAACCCGAACGGCATCCTCTTGTAGTGGTAAATGCCCTTATGAGTTCGAAAGGCACTGTGGATCCGATCATGTTCTGTGATCCATATTTGGTTATAGCCAGACGACCCATCCATGAATGATAGGGCCTCATGGCAGGTTGTTGTATCTATCATGACCTCCGTTATTGGCACTGGAAAGTCATCTTTAGGGCAGGCTTTATTCAGATCTCAGAAGTCAACATATATCCGGATCTGCCCATTCTTCTTCTTCACGGGCACAATATTGGCCAGCCACGTGGTATATTGATTTTCTTCGACAAAACCCACATCTATGAGCTTGTCCACTTCTTTGCATATTTGAGTAATGAGCTCTGGCCTCATGCGCCGCGGCGGTTGCTTCATCGGTTCGGCTTCAAGGCTTATTGCTAGCTCATGTTGTGAGACTGCGAGGCTCAGTCCTGGCATCTCCTTGTAGGTCCAGGCAAAGTAATCCTGGTATTCTTACAGTAGCTGGATGTATAGCTTCTGTTCTTCAGTAGATCGCTGGGCGGTGAGGAAGGTCGGCCTATGGTCATCCTCATTTCCCAAGTTAACTTCTATCAGCTCATCGACCGTGGCTTGACCTCCATCTTCTATATTCGGGGGCGCCGGTTAAAGGTAGACAAAGTCTGGAATGTCATCTTCAAGGTCAAGGACCTCGGTCTCTTCATTTGATTCTATTAGAACCTCAGCAAGGATATCCGCCTCGGTAAGAAGAGGCCGCACAAATTGTTCCATCAGCGAATCCATTGCCGTTGTAGCTTTGAGGGGTGCATTGACAGCTCCATCCCCCCTTTGGGTTGCCGTGTCCTCAGTGGGGGTGGCACTTTTCTTTTCAGCAGCATGCATCTCTTGCTCGGCTTTGACAGAAGTCTCTCCTATCGGCACGAGAGGTGTTGGAATCATCATTAGCGGAGACCCGCCAGAGGGAGATGTCCATGTTTTCTCAACATCTTCGGCTTCGCTACTGCTGGCCGTATCAAATCTGGGATGAAGGGCCGCTTCTTCAGGATAGACTTGCTCCCAACATCGGCAAGGAGCCATGGCCTCTATTTCCGAGTCTCTTGACCGAGCCGGTTCAGCATATTTTACTTCTGTGGGGTATTCATCAAAAGTTGCCCCCAGCGGATTATTTTCAGCAGGACAGAAAGTGGAGATGGTGTCCACCTCATAGCGCCCACTGTAATAATATTCTTCAAGGGTGAAGCCCAACCTTGGATGCTGAGAAACATGTCTCATTTCTTTGTCCAAACTCATGGGATACCACATCTTCTGGAATGCTTATTTGTCTTTGCGCCACTGGTTGGAAGGGATGTGCGGCTTCTGGAACATTCTGGCCATCCGACTTGTCGTGAATGCCAGACCTTGAATGGGAGCTAGCGGATTCTCCATGTCTTCAGGCAGATGACAATCAGTGTCTTCCCGGGTAGGGTGCTCCTCAACAGTATAGAACAAGCTGCTGGGGTCATCTATTTACGTCACCTCCCAAGCTTTGAAAGGCTCGATAGTTGCATTATCGAAGCCGGGAATTGGCTTGGTAAGGCCTTCCAGGACCCTTATATGGTCGTGCTGCTGATCGACCTTGGCTTCATTGGCTTCGGGGTATATAGCGGGAGGTGCTAGCCTGCCCACGTCTCAAGTGACGGTAATATGAGAGGCTGCCTTGGGCTTGACATATCCGCGCGGCGGGGGTGGAAACCATTTGTCGCCGGGGGTGCTTTTTGGTGCCCCTGCAGGGGTCTTGGGTTTAGAGGTCTCTTGGGACCGTTCTGCATATAGATGAGCGTCTGCCAGGTGACACTCGGACACTTCGAATGGGTGGAGATCGGCAAATATCCTCTCTTCCTTCCCTTCGAGACTATATTTGATGCATTGGTGGAGCGTGCATGGCACCACCATATTTTCATGCAGCCAGGGCCGGCCAAGTAGCGCCTTGTACGAGGTGCGGGAGTCGATGACATTAAACTGCACCTTAGTAGTAAAATCTGCCAGAGTGAGTGTGAATTCCGCTACTCCCAGCGATACTTCACACTTTTGGTTGAAGCTGGTGATACGCATCTCTCCGGCTTTATCGAGGCATACATTAAAGTGGTGCCTCTGGTATATTATGTACAGTAGAATATTAACAGCTACGCCAAGGTCGACCAGGATCCTTTTCAGCTCCTGTCCATTCAGGTGCCCCCTCATGTAGAGCGGCCTGTTGTGGCTGATAGTAGGGAGCAACATGTCCTCCTGAGTGAAGGTCATGCTAGCCTCTGGCAGTGCTTCAGCCAAGCAGGTTTCATATTGGGCTGGCGTCTGCAAAGCAGTGATAATCGCCTGTCGGGTCTCTTCACTGAGAGAGAGAATTTCCCAAATAGTGAATCTTCCCGGGAGCTTTTTCAGCAATTTAACTACATGGCTTCCTGCTCGGACATTGGACAGCTTCATTTCATCGGCCCATCTGGGCTTGGCGGAGTCTTGGACTACGGTCCCTGACGGTCCTGATAAGTGTCCATTTTCTATAGTAATTCATCGCATGTACACCATTTTATGTGCATATAATTAGACAATTATGCATATTTCATAGTTAACCTCAACTCCGCATTTAAATTGGAGCTTTCACGCAAATTGATTAATTTGGTGATATTATTTAATAAATTAAAGTTGAGGGCTATGGGCATTAATTCTCCATTGCATAACTATGAGTATTTAAGATTCATGTGCACATTATGATAACTTTTCTGGACTAAATCATAATTGTGTGTGCGCAGGACACAGAAGGTAATTACAAAAGAAGCCGGGGGCAAAACAGTCATCACCACTTTGACCAAGTCAAATAAAGAATTCAAAATATTTTGGTTGGAGGGAAAAGAAAGTTTAAAATTTTGAATTCAAAGTTTGAAAAGGAATAATTCAAAGTTTAAGTTTGAAAAAGAGGAAAAAGACATTCAAAGTTTAAAAAAGAGATTCAAAGTTGGAAAGGAGGTGCCCAAAGTCCAAGAAAGGGGGTACCCACATCCTTTTCCTTTTCCCCATACATCATCTTCTATTTAAATCTCAACCATTCATCTCCTTTTGATACAATCTCCACCCTCCATTGACCAAACTTTCCCTATAAATAGCCCATGACAAGGAGGTGAAGGGGAGTTCTTTTTTGGCAATCTTTTACTCTTTCTCTCCCAACCTTAGGTCACCAATTTCTCCCTCTTTTGTCCCTCTTCTCCTCTGGCTTTCTTCATGTAAGTTCTTCAATTTTAAATGCTCTACAACTTCTTCGTCTGCATCATCTTCTAATTCCTTCTGATTTTTAAGTTATGTTATATTTTTCACTATGCTATCCTATTCATCTGTGAACTAGTATTTCTCTCTATTCTTCCCATTATCTCTCCCACTTATTTTCATTTTCTCCTCTTACTGTCTTCATGAAAGTTCTTTTTTTAAGTATTCTACAACTTCTTCTTCTGCATCATCTTCTAATGCTTTCTGGTTCGAAAGTTATTTCTCATTTTTCAACTTGTTATCCTGTGATTGTACTGTTCATCTGAGATGCTAGCTTCTGTTAATCCTCTATTTTGAAGCCCTTCTGCTCATCTTTTCTATCTGAGTCCTTCATCCAAGTTCTTTATCTCTTCCTCCTCTTCAACTTCTTCTTCTTCGGCATCCCCTAATTCATCTTGGTTTTAAAGTTATTCACCCTCCAAAGGCCGCTTCAATGATAAAGGAGACTTTCTCCCAGCGTAGAAGGCATCTTCTGCAAGGTGGTTCGTGATCCAAGGCCAAGAGAGGACGGTGCTGTCATCACCATTACTGCCACCATCTTCAAATCTTAGGCTCCTCTTGTTGCTATTACTTTAGTTTCATTTTACTTCATTGTAATCTCGTCACATCTTTATTGTAAGATTGTCTTGCACTTCGTGTACCCGTTTCTTTATGTTAATGAAAGAGGTGTTCATTTGATCTAGAGTTTGTTCATCTTCCCTCTCTTCCTCCTTCTTCTACCTCTTCTTCTCAATGTTATGCAATTATTTTGTTGGAATCGTTCTTTGTTTAATCATTCTCTTCAAGCTACAAAAAATCACAAACATTTTCTAAAAGGTTACAAGGTTTTGAACTTTAAAAATATCTTCTTCCCTGTGGATTCGACCCGAGCTTGCCATAGTACTACGTTCTCTTTTGATCATTTTGTGCAAGTTTGATTTTAAAATTGTTAGCGTGTGTGTAGTAATGACATACATTTCCGCGTTATCAATTTTTGGTGCCGTTGCCGGAAAAGAATGATGATTTTTGATTTAAGAATTTTGTTTTCCTTGTGTTTATAGTGTACTAATAAAACTCTTTTTTCTTATTTTTTTCAGAAAAAAAAATTAAAAAAATCAGAGGTAAGTTTGCCTTTCTTTCTTTCATCTTTTGATTTTGTCATTCATTTCAAAAATAATGAGGAATCACTTTTCATGTAAGTATCCAAACTTTCCCTCTTTCATTCTAGTTTCATTTTTCCATTTTACATATCTCGTGGTTAGATAGGTTCATTAAAAAAAATTAAAAAAATCACTTGCACCGAAAATAAAAGACTTCATGCAAGAGTAGAAACCACACCATCCATGTTCTAGGCCATGCATCATTTAGCATAGGATTTTTCCTTGTTATTTTATTTCTACATTGCATTTTGGAGATTGCAAGGGGCAAGGTACGTTCTACTTATCCTATTCTAGCATGCATATTGCATAAGAACCCCTTGTTTAAAATTGTGGTGTGCATTTTATTTCAAAATATTTTAAGGGCAACACCCCTAAATAACATAAGGTGAGGATTTCATTAACCTTTCTTATCCCACAAACCACATTTCCCTTGCATCTTTACATGACCTAAGCTTTAAATAAAATTCAGTAGACATTAGCCTTAGGATCACACTATGATTTTAGTACGATTTGGGTTTACCCTCTTGTGGAAACCGGTGCCTAAGGTAAGACGGTCGGATGACAAACGCCTTAAGCGGGCTAGTGTTTTACTAATTAGGTCCCTACGAATGTAGGGAGAGCCTCCCACTACCCCACCCCTTACCTGGCCGGTGGAAATATTGAGGGTGAACTTAAGTTGTACTTTAGTCATTTTGTGAAATCTCATTTGTAGGTTTTGGTCACATCTAGGTCATTAGGTAATTTGTGTGTCAACTTGTTTGTGTATGTAAAAAATAAAAAAATTCTTTCTCTTCTCTCGTGTCATCTCAGTTAGTGTTAAAAAAAATGAAATAAAAAAACACACAAAAAAATATTAATAAAAAAATAGTATCTATGGATTGGATTTTTAACCAACTTAATTGCTTGACCCAAAATCACTTCACTCCAATGGACCCAAGCTCCTTTACACAACCTACCTTTCAAGATGATCACACATGGGCCCAGTCGGCCCATTATGTAGGTGAGTACCCGACCCAATTTCCATCTTACCTAACCTTCAATGAAAGCTCAAATCCTTGGTCGACCCAACAAGAGAACTCCACACCCATGGCAGCCCAATATCCTTATCATCCCCAAAATGAAAACCAATTTGCTCAATCATATTTAGGGGACCACATGCTATTCTCTCCTCATGAGCAAACATCAACATGTCAAAATCTCCCTACACCTTTTTGCACTCCTATCTTTGAGTGGGGAGATCAAAATAATTTCTCTTGGGATAATTCTCCATGCTCTCTTGAGCCAAGATTTTCAACCTAATTTGATGAAAATCAATATGGAGAGCATGACACATACTTCTCATCATGTCAATATCAATATGATCATCAACACATTTACTCCACACCTCCATATAATGGTTCCAATAATGAAGAAAAAATCAACCAATTGATTCAAATCATTTTGAATAATCAACAAAGTATCGGCTCCCTCCAAACTAAATTGGACCAAGTCACAAGAGCCACCTATAAAATGGGCCAATTGTCTAACCCCAGTGATGAAACTTTTGAAGATCAAGTCCCTCAATTCACCCAATACATTTATTCTTGCCAACAACCCATGGTTCCCTTGCCAAATGAAACTCTTGACCAAGGTAATGAGAGAATTGGGGAAGAATCATATCAAAGAGAATTGGGGATGACTAGTAAGATGGCTTATGCGATTAAGGAGTCCACACCCATCTATGTGGAAAGACACAAGGAGTCGGTTGAGATCAAGTTGGGGGGTGACTTAAATGATTTACAAAATGGTGCCATTCAAAACTATGAAATTGAGAATATTAATGGCCCAATCGAGGAAGAATGTAGAAAAGAAGAATGTCTAGCTAAAAATGATGATGACAAAGCCATGAATGTGACCTTCTTCATTTAGAAGAATATCATGAAAGGATCGTATCAAAAGATTTCTCATTTCATCTCACGGTCCCACAATTAGAAAAACTGATTGACATCCTCCCTATGTTAGAACAATGTGAACATTTTGATATGGAGAGTGTCATCACCAACTCATGTGAAGATAAGCATAGGAAAGAAGATAATGTTGATGTTGTAATTATGATGAATGATAACTCTCTTAAGGAAGAAAATGGTGAAGGGCCTTTGAGTGAAACATTTATTTCCCATTTAGATGCCCCACTTGTGGAGATTATAACTAATAATCTCATTTCGATAGAACATATTGATAACGGGACATCACTTGAAGAAATTGATAGCATCACTCCAAACACCAAAGGCCCATCTGAGGATATGCATGAAGAGGATGATTTCTTAGTGATTAATAATCCTATTGAGTTAATGAAGATGAATTCGGAATACCCTCCTCCTCTTGAGGAATCTGATGAAGGGGCCTTGCTAGAAAAAATTACATTTAATCTCCCCACCTCCTTACGGAAAAATTCAATTGATAATTTTCATTGGATTGATGAGTGGGGTGAAGAGACTTTATTGGAAAGGTTCACATTTTGTCTACCCATTCCATTAGTGAAAAATTTGATTGATAAGTTTCATTTGATTGATGAGTATGATGAAGGGGCCTTCGTACAAACTTTCACATTTGATCTAACCCCTGAGTCCTACCCCATAATGTTTGAATCATTAGATGAGTTAGATCCTGAGCTCACTCTTCCTTCCAATTTGATTCTTCTAAAAGTTAAGTCGATCCAATTTGACACTCTCGAACCTGAGGGGGATGTGCCTGTTGTATTCACCTTTGAGCTGACTCCCCATCAGGAAGGCCAATTGATTAATGCTCTTGATCTGTATGAGGCTATTTTTTAAGGGAATGTGGCCAATAATGTCGATCTCATTCATAGATCCCCTGGGAATGACCACGTTTATTTGGAAGAGGCAGTCACTAAAGGAGTTGTCAGGTGGGTGGATACAAGGCAAGGAGACCGATGGATAGATATTGGGCAGAGATTCCATCCCGATCTTGATAGATTAATGGCTATTGGTTGTTACATGACCCCTAAAGATGAGAACTGGCTCACACATGTTATTAAGGTTAAAATCAATAATGTTCAAGACCAGCATATTCTTGGCCCACATGCACGCATGTATCATGTTGTCTTCAAATGGCATGAATGTTTGAATTTAAACGAAGATCAGATAACATGGTGGATAATCATGAAATCAACTTGTTGGTTAATGGGCCTCATTATGTCTGGCTGAAGACGTTAAACTTAGCGCTTCTTGGGAGACAACCCAAAGTTTTCATGATTTTCGTGTGCTAATAAATAACTTCTTGGGAGGCATCCCAAGTTTTTATTTAATTTTTATTTTTATTTTGTAGGTGTGAATAAAAGATCAGTTGGGGGGAGAGAGAAGATTTTGCACATATGCCTCGCCATTAATGGCCAAGTACTACCTTTTATTCAAGCACTGATGCCCGTCGAAGTTCACTTCCGTCAGGTTGTATCATTCCTTCACAAATTTCATGTCTACATTGTTCATTACTCTATATTGTTCATGCCATTGAGGACAATGTCACCTAAGTTGGGGGGTAACTTGAGCTCTAAATTTCTCAAAAATACTTGCAACCTTTCATCACACCTCTAACAAGTGCTTCATGTTCATATTTCGTGATGAGAAATATTTTTATGATAGGACTTAGAGTCTTACTTGTGAGAGTAGGAAGTTAAAGAGGTGAATTAATTGGTTATGTCTTTAGCCTTTTCTTCAGAATACATCAGAAATTCTATTGAACTTACATACAACTGCACAATAACAAGATTGGTAGATAACAAACATTAAGATGATGGGAATTTTGCTTAACACTTAGGTGATGATTGATATTATGTCTATTCGTTGAAAGTAATCGTGAGGAAAAAGCTACCTGCCAAAAAAAACACACATGGAAAAAACCCATGAACTTAGTAACCGGGCCTACTTCTCCTAAGGCAAGAGTTGAGGTTCGCGTCAAACGGCGAAGGGATGTGCAGCACCGTGTGTCAAAAAAAAAGAAAAAAAGAAAAAGAGAGAGAGAGAGAGAGAGAGAGAGAGAGAAAAGGAATAAACAGGCCGAGTGAAGCTACCTATAATTCGAGAAGCTTAATATAAGATGTGGGCAGAATTGAAAATCATCTTTAAGTGAAAGGTAGAAGACTCATTCATCTAGACTCTTTGGTAGTCACTAGTCAAGTTATATCACTCATACACAAAGAGATATTTAATTTTGAGTGTATCATGAGGAAAGGTCTAAACACATGGACTTATGAAATTTGTACCGAATGCATTCTACTTGAACTTGTAATACTCCAAAGTCTAAAGCATTATGCATAATGTTCTTGCCATGAACTGTGACACATGAGTGTTTGCTAGTCCTAATTTTATAATTGTTTACATTACTAAGGGACTAGCAATGTTCAAGTTGGGGGCTGTGATAAGTGTCTATTTTCTATAGTAATTCATCACATGTACACCATTTTATGTGCATATAATTAGACAATTATGCATATTTCATAGTTAACCTTAACTCCGCATTTAAATTGGAACTTTCACGTAAATTGATTAATTTTGTGATATTATTTAATAAATTAAAGTTGAGGGCCATGGGCATTAATTCTCCATTGTATAACTATGAATATTTGAGATTCATGTGCACATTATGGTATTTTTTCTAAACTAAATCATAATTGTGTGTGTGTAGGACATAGAAGGTAATTACAAAAGAAGCCGGAGGCAAAACGGTCATCACCACTTTGACCTAGTCAAATAAAGAATTCAAAATATTTTGGTTGGAGGGAAAAGAAAGTTTAAAATTTTGAATTCAAAGTTTAAGTTTGAAAAGGAGGAAAAGGACATTCAAAGTTTGAAAAGGAGACTCAAAGTTGGAAAGGGGGTCCCCAAAGTCTAAGAAAGAGGGTGCCCACCTCCTTTTCCTTTTCTCTATACACCATTTTCTATCTAAATCCCAACCATTCATCTCATTTTGATACAATCTCCACCCTCCATTGACCCAACTTTCCCTATAAATAGCCCATGACAAGGAGGTGAAGGGGAGTTCTTTTTTGGCAATCTTTCACTCTTTCTCTCCCAACCTTAGGTCACCAATTCCTCCCTCTTCCATCCCTCTTCTCCTCTGGCTTTTTTCACGTAAGTTCTTCAATTTTAAATACTCTACAACTTCTTCATTTGCACCATCTTCTAATTCGTTCTGATTTTTAAGTTATGTTATATTTTTCACTGTGTTGTCCTATTCATCTGTGAAATAGTATTTCTCTCTATTCCGCCAATTATCTCTCCCACTTCTGTTCATTTTCTCCTCTTGCTGTCTTCATGAAAGTTCTTTGTTTTTAAGTATTCTAAAACTTCTTCTTCTGCATCATCTTCTAATGCTTTCTGGTTCAAAAGTTATTTCTCATTTTTCAACTTGTTGTCCTATGATTGTACTGTTCATCTGAGATGCTAGCCTCTGTTATTCCTCTATTTTGAAGCCCTTCTACTCTTCTTTTATATCTGAGTCCTTCATCAAAGTTCTTCCTCTCTTCCTCCTTTTCAACTGCTTCTTCTTCGGCATCCGCTAATTCATCTTGGTTTCAAAGTTATAAACCCTATAAAAGACGCTTCAATGATAAAAGTGACTTTCTCCCGACGTAGATGACATCTTCTGCAAGGTGGTTCGTGATCTAAGGCCAAGAGAGGATGGCACTGTCATCACCATTGCTGCCATCATCTTCATATCTCAGGCTCCTCTTGTTGCTATTGCTTTAGTTTCATTTTACTTCATTGTAATCTCGTCACATCTTTATTGTAAGATTATCTTGCACTTCGTGTACCCGTTTTTTTATGTTAATGAAAGAAGTGTTCATTTGATCTAGAGTTTGTTCATCTTCCCTCTCTTCCTCCTTCTTCTACCTCTTCTTCTTAATGTTATGTAATTATTTTGTTAAAATCATTCTTTGTTTAATCATTCTCTTCAAGCTACAAAAAATCACAAATATTTTCTAAAAGGTTACAAGGTTTTGAACTTTAAAAATCTCTTCTTCCTTGTGGATTCGACCTGAGCTTGCCATAGTACTATGTTCTCTTTTGATCATTTTGTGCAAGTTTGGTTTTAAAATTGTTAGCGTGTGTGTAGTAATGACATACGTTTCCGCATTATCAGGTCCCACCTCATTGGGCTCAGATTCTGCATCCTTCTGCTTGGTGCCATGTTCTTGTTGCCCTTCATCGGCTACCATCGGACAAGCTTTATCTACATCCGGAGCTTTGGAAGACTGATGGGTCTACGGGTAGGTATCCCCGATTGCAAGCTCGGCATCCTGACTTGGCTACTTTCCCTTGGACATCTTCAGAAATTCCAGGAAGGAAGGGGTAGTAGTACTGCCCCCATTCTGGTTATAAAGGCCTGACGGAGGAGGGATCTGGACCCCTTTGACCTTCGGGGGAGGTATCTTGTAGAGTTTCTCTCCCCTGAATATGATATTATGGTTAGCAGGTGGCTGGCACCCCCATTTCCGGCCTGATCAGGTTGCATGTGTTGCAGAGGCTGCTTCAACCTGGCTTGCCCCGGCGGCGGGTGCAAAGCATATTTCTTCCTCTTCCTCTTCACCAGGCAGGTTGAAGAGAGCCGAGAGAGTATTGCAGGACACAATCTGCTCTTTGTTGACCCTGGCGGTCTTTATTTTCTTCCTTTGTTTCTTTTTCTTCTTTCTTTCAGCTGGCGCCTGCCCCCAAAATAGGCTGCCATCCTTGTCGGATGCTGCGTCATCTTGCTGCTCCTGCTTGAGTGACAGCTGCTCCAATTCTTGCCATGGACATGATCTCGTACCAGCAAGTGTTCTAATTCGGGCTGTACATATTCATCTAGCCCATTTATATATTCCTACAGCGACCGGGCTTCTGGACTAATCTCTTTGACCGTCGGTAGTGGAGTATGTCTCCTCCGATTGCGTGTAGGTATTCTGATGACTGCAGGTGGATTAGTCCACACAGGTGCTGTCACCGGAGGGGTAGGTCATGGTGTGATGCCACGAATATGTGCCCTAGTTGTTCGGCAATGTGGCGTCTTTTTCCTCTTCTTTGTAGGAACTTGTAGCCATCTTTGTTGTTCTTCTATGGGTGCCAGGAAACAGAGTTCATAAGTGCACCGAGTGCTGGCTTCAGAGATCTCCTCAGGCAGTGCCTGGTACACTGAGATCATATTGGCTGCGGCCCTCCTCAGAGGAGCCTCATGAGGTTGTGGAGGGTCGACCCTGTACTCTCCCAAGTCAATCTCATCCTTCTTCACCATGCCTTCAATAATATCTTTGAAGACATAGCAGTCTTCAATTGGGTGCCCCAGCATCTGGTGATAGGGGCAGAATCTTGGACTATCTTTTCTCTTCAGGTCCTCTAGCCTCTTCGGCTCAGGTAAGGTGACATTATCATATTGGGTTACCTAATCAAATAGAATTCTGGTCTTATCCTTTGGAAAAGAATAGTCTTTCTTCATTTTATCCTGTAGTGAGGGACCATCTTTGCCATCTCCGGCTTTGGCAGGCTGTGGGGCATCCACCTTCTTGCCTTTATCCTTCTGTTGTTCAAATGCTTTAATGTCAAGGGCATTTGCTTCTTTAGGCACCTGGCGCCGTTCTACTGCCTTGCCTTTTTGTGAAGCAACATCGGTTGATGCAGGGGAAGGTCTGGATAGGAAAGCCTCGACCTCGGCCACAATGTTGTTCAATCGGTCGAACGACCGGATCTCCATTCCTATCATCTTTTCCAGGACCTCTCTCCTGAGGTTCTGTTTGCATATTTGTACAGCGTCCTCCTGATGCGGGGGCCGCTTGCATCTCATCCCGAGGTTCCTCAACCTCTTGATATAGTCAAGGGCTATTTCATCTACCCTCTATCTTGTTGAGTAGAGTTCGGCCACTGTGACCTCCCTCTCTGTAACATGGAATCTTTCTCTGAACTTCCTCTGCATGTCTGACCAGCCGCTGATTGACCCGGCCGGGAGGCTGGAGTACCATTCAAAAGTGAGCCCCGTCACCGAGGACCTGAAAAATTTCAGCAAGTATGACTCGTCGGTTGCCTGATCACCCATGACGGTCATGTAGTAGGCGACATGTTCTTTTGGGGATCCCTTCCCGTTGAATTTGTCGAATTTTAGCGGCTTGGTAATCCCGGGAGGGAGTCGCTTGGAAGCATGGTGCGGCGGATATGGAACCCTATATGCATCAAACGCGACGTAGTCGCCTTCACTTCTTTCAACGAGCTTCAGCTCGATCATTTTCTCCACCATCATTTTGTTCATAACGGTGGGATCAACCGGTTCTGGGTAGAAGTGTGCCGGCTGCAGGTAGGGGGTGACCAGGGTGGTCGCCTGCGGAGGAGGACGCAGTAATGGAGGTGTCTGGTGCACCTGTGGTAGCACTGGCAGCATCAGCGGCTGTGGTGGGCATTGCTGAGTCATCGCCAAGCTTGGTTCTGCCGATTGGGGCACGGCATAATGTGGCGAAGGGTCACTCCGGTTGACGGCTCCCCGTGACGATTCACCGTGCATCTCGGGTTGCTTAGAGGCTGAAGACTGCTCTGTCTTCTCCATCAGTTACTTCTTCAGCAGCTCTATCTCCTGGCGGTACCTTTGTAGTATCATTAGTATTTCCGGATCCATAGCTGTAGTACTAGGAATAGCTTCTGTTGTCTCCCCAGATGCACCCTCAGGCAGGATGTCGAGCAAAACATCTTCTTCTTCTTTCACTGTCACCACATTGGCGGTCAGGACAGTAGATCCATCACATTGTTGGACGTGGGCTAGGGCTTGGTTCCCTCTAGTCGCTGCCAACAGTTCTCTTGCAGCTTCTACCCTTTGAGTGTTCGGCCCTAGGCTACCGACCAATCGAGCCAGCTCGTGAGGATCTTCTGGAAGCCTTCCAAATTGGCCAGATATGCTAGCGATGTTACAGGTGAAGATCTGCATTCTTCTTCTTTGTCTATGAACCTTCCTCTTTGCATGCTCCAGGAAGGTTAGTATCTCAAACACAGAGATTCTTTTCATTTCTTCACGCCGAGGGGCGGTTTCATCGGCTTCAACATCGAAGCCATCTTCGTAACCATTGTCGTCGACCAACGATGTCATTCTTCTTTCTTCTTCTTCTTCAACTGCCGTTGATGGGCATTAGTCTTCTTTGGCCACGGCTGCTCGTAGTAATCGTTGTTGGCCCAGACCCCTGAAGTAGCTTCTGACCATATTGGTCATTTCTTCTTGCCCCCGTTCCTGGTGTAGGACCGGGGATAGTTGTCGACCTCCCACGGGAGGGATATAAGCAAGTCAGGCTCGTCTGGCAAGATGCTGGAATCTTCTTCCCACTGTGGGGATATTGGCTTGCCGGGCGCAAGCCCTGAAGCTTTCACGGTGTGGAAACTCTACAATCGTATCTTCATTCTTTGGGGCCGGGCCCCTTTCCTTCTTCATTCCCACTCCATCACATGCAGGGCGGTGACGGGTTGGTGTGACCTGGTAGGCGGGCTGGGTCTTTTTAGGGACCCAAACCTGCTTGAATTTCTTCGGCCTGGGGGCCAGCTTCTCACGGCCATGGTGGCCGGCTTCTTCTTTCTCAGCCCTCCATCTAGAGAGGGCATGGTAGGAGTTGTGAACAGATATGGCGGGGATGACCCGATCCGGGACAACCTGAGCATTGCGTCCATCCAAGAAGACGCGAACTCCACCGATTAGCTTGGATTTACCGGATATAGAGAGGCATCCGGTCACAGTAGCAGTATTCCGTCGGAAGAATCTACGTTGGCGTCCTCCGACATTCTTGGCAGGAATGGGGCGGGCCCCATGGGTGATGTGGTGCACCAGGCAGCTGGCGACCGGAACCGGACTCTTGATCGAGCCCACAGAGCATCGAGCCTTCAAGGCCTCGACCTTCCTTGCAGTCTCCTCGGCAGGCTCTGAGGTCTCCACTTGAAGTAGGTCAACAAAGGCCAACCCCAAAAAGTTGGGGAAGCCTACGGCAGCAGGGAATGACCCCAAGATAGTGGGAACCGCCAGGTACCTGTGTTCAGCATGGCCGGCGACGATCACGGGGCCGAAGGTAACAACAGCAAGTCCCGATGATGCCATTGTATGACTGCCATATAAGACAAACAAACGATCAGCAGTCTTTGGGAGGGCCTCGGGGCCCGCATATCTCAGTAAAGAGATGAAAGGTGACACTGGTCCCACTGGGCGTGCCAGACTTGTTGGGATGGTTTTATTATTTAGGCCATTTTGTTTGGGTCAATCAACTAGTTAATTAATAAATAACCAATTGGTTAGTTGACCGCGTAGGTGTGCCAGTCACGTAAGTGACAAGTTTATTGTGCGCTTATTCTGACCCGTGTGGGCGAGAGTGAGATTCGGGTCAGGACCAGCAGTCCGCCATACCATGAAGGCTATGACGTTAATTACATCCCCCATAAGGGAGAAAACCTTTGATTAATTACCGAGATAGTGGGCCGTTCGAGGCCGAAACAAGATGCAAAAGTATGAATGTGATGAGGTCACATGAAATGCTTTTATCTATCATGCAGGACAGGCATGGTTCATTAAGTTGGAGACCATCGATACGTGGCGGAGGACATAGGTCCAAAGACCACCATCGCGCATGGCACAGACTTCCAATCGGGAGTAACACGGACATTCGTCAATGTCATTTGATATACCAGAGGGGGTCTATGCAAGCATATATGCATGATGCTTATGATTATACTAAAGCATGAAGGCAGAGTCATGAAGACAGACACTGATTGATCAAGTTTATTGATCTCCGCTAAGGGAGACGAAGACGGCAGCAGAGGCATGATAACGAAAGCATGATGATAGCAAATGCGGTAATAGAAGCATAAATAAGAAAATGGCCTGGACTTGAACAGCCCTCTCTTTATTGGGTTTATTACTGATTGGGGTTTTGTGGACGCACTAAAATTCGGAGGGGGGATCCGTTCGTTTGTTGGTCGGGGTTAATTCTTCTATTTAGTGTGAGGGCGTGCCAGTCACAAAGTGACGATTTATTCGGGCTTCATGGAAGCCCATGGTGCGCTCGATCTGACTAATCAAACGATTGTGTAGTTCGTGTCGGGACCGAAACCCGCCGTGCTGTAAAGGCCACGACGTTATTTACATCCCCCATACGGGGGAACACCCTTGATTGATTGCCAGGAATAAGGGCCCTACGGCCTAAAGAGAATACTAATAATGCAGGAGGATAGTGAAAGATGAACTATGCTAGAAACCCGTATCGGGACGTGAATGCTAAGACTATGTCGGCTGTAGACACGCCAAAATTGACGTTATGTTGATCAAGTCTCATGTCATTATATAAACGCCCCAAGTGGACTTCAATATTCCTATAAAATGAAGTTTTTCTATTTTTGTGAGGTTTATGCATTTCTCCTGCATTTTCATGATTCACGACCTGAAGAAGGGTGTTATTTTCAAAGTAGGGACCTGTCATAGGGCGTTTTCAAAAGAAGAGACGACCAAAATAGAGGGCGTCCATTCCTGGTATTATCCGTTAATTTCTGGAATTATCTATTTTCAAAATAAAAAGCATTTTGTGAGTAACGTCCTTCATCAGGGCGTGTTTTTGATCAACGCCGTTACCTTAGGCGTGTTCCCTTAATTTTTAAACAGAGAAAGTTTTTATTTCCAAAAATAAATCCAGGAAGAAACGCCCTTTTCTAGGTCGTGTTTCAAGAAACGTCTCTGTGAAGGTCGTCAATTGATGATTTGACGCCCTGTCCTAAGTCGTGTTTTACTCCAGAGTCCTTCCTTTTTCCATCTTTCCCTCACAGTTCCCTACTATCATTTGGTCTCTTACTCGATCTCGATCCTTCCCTGGATGCATCATTGCCCGTTCTTATCTTTCCTTAGTTTGATCACATCCGCTTGAGGCACTATAAAATGAAGTCTTGATCGATCGTGTTGGAGGTTAAGCACTCATAAGATTGAACTTCCAGAACGCTTATTGCAGGTCACGAGCTGCATCCTCTGCATCCTCTGTTGGGCTGCATCCTGCTTCATCCATCTACTTCCATCACCATATTCACTCGGTTTTCCCCTTTACTGTCGTCAGGGACAGCAGGGTCTTCATCTTTTATACCTGTTTTGTTTTACTTCGTTCGTGTCTTATATCCCTCCATTCTTCACATCTGTTCACCCTTCGCCTGTGTTCACATCTTATTGCATCTTTCTTTTATCATCATACTCTCCCTTCCCTTAAGTCTTCTTAAGGGGTTTAAAAACAACAAAAAAAAGAAGGTACGCATGTCGATGTCCTCTTCCCGTTACATATTCTATTTGAATTGATACTATAGCACTTTGGCTGATCCCTTTCTTCTTGTTTGTTTTACTGTCTGTCTTGCAAGGTAATCAAAAAAAGAAAACCTTCTCATCGGCCGGCCGATTGAAGAAGGAGGAAGAACTCTACATCATCCCGCGTTTCCATTTCCACCAGGTAAGTGCGATCCCTTCCCCGTTCTCATCTCCTCTTGGGACCCTCGCGTCTCTGGCGATCACATCATCTCCACATTAGCACCTCGTGCTATTTTTATTGCATCTTATGCATTTTATTTATTCATTGTTACATTTTAATTCCTAAGTGTGGATTTTAATCCAATCTACAAATTGGCGATCACGGTGGGACCTCCACTGTTTTCTTTTTGATTACCATCTCCATTGGCACCCTCGCGTGCCTTCCCTTGGCACCCTCGGTGCCCTTTCCCTGGCACCCACGTGTGCCCTTTCCCCTAGGTACCCTCGGTACCCTTTCCTTTGTGCCCCTCGGGCACCCCCCACTGCGCACTGCACACTCCGGGATCAGCCAGTCAGTGTTTGGATATCTCCCAGAATTAACGCCTTCCACGAGGGCGTGTTTTGATTTCACGCCCTTCAGAAGGGCGTGTTTTAGTTGATTAACGCCTCTTCAATTTGGCGTCTTTTGCATATCTCCTGTTGCTTTGCCGTTTAATTATTTTATCTGAGAATTCATGCCCCACCCCAGGGCGTGCCATTTCTTTTTAGCGCCTGTCATCAAGGCGTTTCATTCATTTTTCCTACTTTATTCATATCTTGTCGCACTGTCTGAGAATTCACGCCCATTTGCAGGGCGTATTATTTGTTATTTAACGCCTTCAATCAAGGCGTGATCTTTTCATTTGACGCCCTCCTGTGTAGGCGTCCTTTCCTGATAACGCCTGACCCCAAGGCGTGTTTTTGTCTCTTCCTATGAGCCCCTCACAGGATTCACGACAGCCACGCTGCCGTTTCCTGTTTGGTAGCGACCTCTCCCAGGTCGTGTCTTTCCTGAGTTTTCACAGAAATTGCTTACTGCCTTATTTGTGATTCGTTGTTTGGCATCTTGATCTGTCTTGATATATTGCTGTGATTTACATTGACTTCATTTTACTTGTGGGTTTTTTTGGTTGAGAGACCTCCTCTCTCTAGCCTAGGATTCCACACACCTTTCTTGGAATCGGGACAACCCTCCATTGAGCATTCCGTCTCTTTGGATCGGAAATCCCTTTTCCAAGACCTCCATAAGTCCCCGCACCCTTGGATTCCCTCACGGACGCCGGGCTGGTTGTACCCTCGAAGTACCCGGAGTTTAGATATCCTATTCGTTGGTGAAGAGAGAGAAAACCTAGTTGACCCGGAGGTCACACTTGGATCAAACTAGGTTTCATTTGGCAAAAGAGTGAACTATTCACAAATAATCCACTTTAATCTCAAACATCCAAACATTAAAATCTTCCGTGCTTTCCAACATTGTTTGCATAACTTGGTTGGGTTGACTTGGTTGAATTGTTTTGATTAAAGTGCTTTTTTGGAAATTCCTTCATTAAACATCCTCTCTCTTAAGTATGAAACTCCGTTCAGGTAAAATCATCAACATGTCAGGCAACGGGTACTCTTATGATGATGAGGATGAGAATGTATTTGGTCAAAATGGTGACCCTTTCCAAGATTCGGTTTATTATGAGGGAAACTATCTCCCTCCTCATCCTCATTACTCACAAGTTCATGTGGTTGATACCACTATTCATGAGGCGGACCCTTCGTCTCAAGTTCCATCTTCCAATACTTCGGGGAACCCTTCCCCATCCATTAATGTCACAGATTTGATCCAAGCTCTCTCCCAGTTGGATGACTCCCAGCGGCAAGCCATTCAGGCCGCTTTGAAGGGGAAATCCGTCCCTTCGTCTTCCTCTAATCCCCCTCCGACCGTGAGTGGCCATCAGATTGTTAATGACCAGGCGGTCTTGCATTCCCCCTCCTCTCGTCCACAAACGCCTACTGCGGCCATGCCGGCCCAGCAGGCGAGCTATTCAGCGGTTAGGCACCAATCTTCCCAACCTCCTCGGATTCTACGAACGCCTATACCGCATTCTTTTGTTCAGAATCAGGCCCCGGTCGAGCCCGATACCAACACTCTCTTGCTTCAGAAGCTGGCCAGCATGGAGGAGCAGCTCAAGAAGGTTACAGCAACTAAGAATGCTCCAGAAATCTCCCTTCCTACGTTGCCGGTGTTCCATTTACCACCTTCTGAAATGCCGAATTTTCGGCGATATAATGGGACGGGCAACCCATTCATTCATTTAAAGGATTTCCGATATTAGACTTCTTTCTGGCAAGATAATAAGGCCTCCCTGGCCTACCTATTCAGGAGATCTCTTGAGGGGCCAGCCCTCGAATGGTTTTATTCTCTAGAGCCAGCTGATGCCGGTGATTTTGATGTTATTCAAAGAAAATTCTTGCAAAAGTACAGAGACCGGGTGGGACCTTCCCTTTCTGTTACAGATCTAGTCGCTGAGAAAATGAAGCCCGAGGAGGACTTCATCGTATTTGCTGATAGGTGGCGGTCTATGGCCGAGAAATTGAAGGACACATTGTCAGAACAGGAGCAAGTGAAAATGGTTATTTCTAACGCAACTCCTCAATTCCGGCATATTTTGGCCATGAATCGGCTGACAACTATGGAAGAGCTCTATGAAAGAGCTCGTTATATACAAACACAAATGAAGGACTCGCCCATCATGGGCATGTTTGAGCCGAAGCCTCGGCTATTTAAAAAGAACACAAATGTCAATAGTGGGCCCACAACTGAGGGCACTGTCACAAATGAGCAAGTCGGCGTAGTTGGCAACCCCCATCATCAAGCTGACCCACGTCCACCACCGCCTCCACGACAGAACCCTCATTTTAACCCTACTCCACCACCCCAATTCGCACCTCAACGCTCCTTCGCTCCACCGCAAAACCAAGCCCCCCGCATAGGCCCTCCAGCTCCACCACAATACCATCAAGTGCCCCCGCCTGCCAACTACAGCCAACAACAACGGAGACCACCATTTGGCCCCAAAAGGGACCACTATCCTCCACTCCCTGAAAGTCTCCCCGATATTTTTAATGCCCTGATGGCTGCCAACTTGCTCGCCTTACCAAGGGAAAGAACCGTGTGGCCCGCTAATGTTGACACATCCCGTTACTGTGCTTTTCACCGTGCCCCTGGTCACAACCTTGATCGTTGTTTCCACTTCAGAGATCATATTTATGATTTGAATGACCAGGGTGGCATTAATTGGGATGAAATGAGGCAATTCATCGCCACCATGAAAGAAAGGAGGCCTCCTCGGCAACAGCAAAATCAGCAACAACAGCAGCCAGCTCCGCAGCAAGTTCAGCCACAGCAAGCTCCAGCACCCCAGCAGGATATGGGGATCATCCGTAATCCATTGCCGGAGCACGCTCCTAATCAACACGTGAACCCTGTCACGTCTCTCTACGAGGTGGAGAGAGGGCAGGGATGGCACGAAGAAAACGCCTCTGTCGGGGCATTTCACCATGATTCAACTCAAAATCAAACTTCGCGCCTTTTGCGCACCCCTCCTTCTTCTTCTGTCAATCTTCAGTCAGGACGTTTTCTTTTACGCACCGTCAACCCATCTACCCCCATCAGTTCCACGACCTTGCAGGCTCGCTCTCCTCTGACCCGCTTACCACCCCCGCAACCTGCCACTCCTTCATCCATCACCAACCCAACACCCGTGCCGTCCAGGTCACTCCTACTTCGCTCACCGCCAGCACCCGCTACCCCCTCTACCACTCCTACACCGGCAAGGGTTCCTCCATCATCAGTTCAACCACCTTTTGTGCCCCGATCTCTCCTTATTCCACCACCCACTAACGCTCCTCGCATTCGGGTATCCCTCTCTTCTCCCACGCCTCCTGCGCGGGCGTCTTCGTCAAATACCTCTACCATGCCTCCCGCGGGGGCATCTTTGTTAAACACCACTACCGTGCCTCCTACGGGGGCGTTCTTTTCATTGAGTTCCCCTTTGATTTCCCCCAGCAGGGTCTCTACTACCAACATTCCTTCTTCTTCTTCCAACCCTCCTCCTATTTCTGCCCCGACAGAGGCGCGTCAAGGCGTGGCGCCGCTCCGCAGTGGACGGATATTCCACCGTATTTTCCCACAGAGAGAACTAGAGCCCGTGCAGGGGCCGCAAGGGCAGGAACAGGAACAAGAATCAGTGCCAGGGACTCAGTATGATCTGTTAAAGCACTTGGACCGCACTCCCGCCAGGATTTCTATTCTTGAATTGATCAAACGGTCCACCACTCATCAGCTGGCTTTAAAGGAATATTTGCAGAAGGTCATGGTCAACGAAGACATTCCGGTCGAGCAAATAGTTACGGTCTTGACACCTGCTAGCAGTCAGCCGGCAATCACCTTCCATGAGCATGAACTAGCACCTCTTTAGGCAAGAAAATATGCTCTTTGTATCACAGTTGACATCAACAAAGTGGCTGTCAAGCAGTGTTTGGTGGATACTGGGGCATCCATCAATGTTTTACCGCCGAGCACTTTAAAGCTGTGTGGCATTCCGGAAGATCAAATTCGGCCATCCACTATAACGGTCACTGCCTATGATAATACCAAAAAGCCTCCTCTAGGCATGATCACTTTAAAAGTAAGTTTGGGTCCAGCCTCCATAACAGCAAATTTTCACATCTTGGACATGGATCCAACATTTAACGGCATTCTGGGCCGCCCCTACATACAGCAGCTTGATGCAGTGCCATCTACAAATCATCAGTGTATTAAATTCCCCCACAAGGGCCGCATTATCAAGGTGACCAGTATGCCGATCCTGCCAGAGGAAGATATTCATGCAGCTTCATCAGTTCCTTCCATTTGGCCAGCCAACAAGCCACTTTTGTCTGTACTGGACGTCCCTTGTCCGCAACCGAGGCCGTCTGAGACCGTCACCACAGTTGCTATGACGCCCCTACCTTCCAGGGGGAAGAAGAAAAAGAATATGATTAATACCCCTGGTTGGAACATTCTATTGAAAATGGGGTATCAAGACGGCAAGGGCCTAGGCGCCAATTGTCAGGGCAGGATTAGGCCCATTAAGCCGCAGAAGTTGCCTGTACGAGGCGGCTTGGGCTATAAAGGGCCCGGTAAAAATGAAGAAGAGCCATGGGCTTTTATGACTTCTACTTTAAAGCCAGATCGCCAGCCACTCACCTGGACATTGAAGACACATTTTGTCACGGGTGACATTCATAATGATGAGCAGACGACTATGATTACTTCATTGCTGGATTGTCAGGATGTTCACGCCAGACAGTTTGCTCGTCATATTGCACCACTGGCTACCTACAAAGCCCTGGAGTCTTTGAGGCCAGATAAAAGAAGAAAAATGGGCAATCCAGAATGTGATTGGTACAGGTGGTTCGACCTGAATGACATCACTATTTCTTTAAGCCGCTTGTTCAAGCCGACAGATCCGGAATGGCCGCCACTCATACAAGAATTGATTGAAATGCCAGCCGCAATCACAGACAAGAGACAATTGCTAAGTGACTACACAGATACTGGAGAGCCAGATGTCCCCTTTGAAGAAGGTTTTACCGTGGATAGGTTGTGGGCCGGCCTCTTCTCCCTCACTTCTGTGCATCCGTCTGTGTTGGCTTCTCTCTGTTCCCGTTGGTTTGGTCACGTGCCGCGACCGCCACCGATTACCATCAACTTGTCTCTCGATTCAATTCAGATTTCCCTCCCGATTGCTCCTTCGCTCCTCGAGCGATTTTCTAAAATCTCCATCTCGCCCCCGCGTGGGCCATCACTGATTAAAGCTTTCTCTGATCTTTCAATTCCCACTCCCCCTGCTACTCCCCCTTCACATTGCTTCCTACTGAAAAAAGAAAATAAAAATAAAGGAAAAGATAAAAAAAAAATGCCAAATCTCCAACATTCCAATCCTCCATTTCTATTGAGGAGACCTCCTATTTTTCTCCCGAGTGCGTCCCGACCCAGGGGCCGCTCCTTCAGGATTCCTTGATCAATCTTTTCTCCCCCTCTGGTGAGGGGCCTTCCTCTGTATCACCTCCTGTATCCGCTTTTTCATCTCCTTCCCCTGATCAAGCTAGTTGTTCCTATTCTTCCTCCTCTCCCTCTAATAATAAAATTCAGGGAATAGTTCCACATAAGAAGGCCAAGGGTAGGCAGATTCCCCAAAGATTTTTGTTGGAGTTGGCCATCAGATGCCAAGCTTGTTTAGCAATCCCTGAGTTTGTGGAAGATCCACTTATCCTACCAGAGTTAGAATATGAAGATGTTATTGCTTCTTATGAGGGTTTGGGTGTTTATGAAATTATGAATGATGAAGACCCTATTGAAGAGGGGGACGAAAATTATGAAGAATATGAGGACGAGACTGATGCTTTTGCTAGTGGAATGAGAAGATTCGACGAACCATCAGCCTCCGTAGAAGAACCTACCAAAGAAATTAATCTGGGTACCGAGGAAGACCCTAGGATTGTCCTCATTAGCAAGAATTTGCCGCCCTCCGAAGAGGAGGCGCTCATTTTAGTTCTTCAAGAATACAAGGACACGTTTGCTTGGAGTTATGAGGATATGCCTGGATTAGACCCTGTGCTCGTTGAACACCGCCTTACACTTAAGCCAGGGTCTGTCCCGGTCAAACAACGGTTGAGGCGTTTTCACCCTAACATGGCTTTGAAAATGAAAGAAGAGGTCGACAAACTCCATAAGGCTAGATTTGTTAGAGTCGTCCTCTATCCCAATTGGGTGGCTAACATTGTTTCGATTATGAAGAAAGATGGGAAAGTTCGGATTTGCATAGACTTCCGGGACCTCAATCGGGCGTGTCCTAAGGACGACTTCCCCCTCCCTCATATTGATGTTCTAATCGATAACACGGCAGGATTTGAGACTCTCTCTTTTATGGATGGCTTTTCAGGTTATAATAAAATTCGACTGGCTAAGGAAGATCAAGAGAAGACTTCATTCACAACACCATGGGGCACTTATTGTTATGTGGTCATGCCCTTTGGACTTAAGAATGCTGGAGCCACTTATCAGAGGGCTATGATGGCTATTTTTCATGACATGATTCACATCTATATTGAGGTGTATGTGGATGATCTGATTGTAAAATCAAGGACAAGGATTGAGCATCCTGGGGTTCTGGCTAAGGTTTTACAAAGGTCGCGAGAATATCAATTGAAAATGAACCCCAAGAAGTGTGTATTTGGCGTTTCTTCAGGGAAATTGCTTGGTTTCATTGTTAGCAAGAGGGGAATTGAAGTTGATCCCAACAAGGCAAAGGCCATTAGAGACATGCCTCCTCCCAAGAATTTGAAGGAAGTTCGAGGATTAATCGGGAGGTTGCAATTTATTCGCCGCTTTGTCTCCCAGCATTCACAGAGATGTAGGCCGTTTTACGAGCTCACTAAGCCGGGAGTCAAATTTGAATGGGATGACAAGTGTCAAGCAGCCTTTGATGGATTAAAGGATTATTTGGCCAATCCTCCTGTCCTGAGGCCGCCAATTCTAGGCGAACCACTTGTTCTTTATGTTTCTGTCCTGGATGACTCTGTAGGCGCTGTCTTAGCTCAAGTGGATGAAGAAGGTAAGGAGAGGGTAGCATACTACTTGTCTAAACTTCTTAACCCCTGTGAGCAGAGGTACTCAGCCATGGAGAAGACTTGTGCAGCTTTGGTTTGGGTAGTTCAGAAATTAAAACACTATTTCCTAGCTCACGAGGTTCACCTCATTGCACGCATGAACCCAATTAAATTCCTCCTTGAAAAATCTGTCCTCACTGATCGATTAGCACGCTGGCAAAGCTTCCTTTCTCAATTTGACATCACTTACATCCAGCAGAAAGCTATCAAAGGCTACGCCATCGCCGAACACCTTGCTCATCACCCTCTCCCCCGTTTTGATCCGGTCAATTCAGAGTTCCCAGATGAAGAACTAATGTCCATCAATCAACCCCACGATCCTATGTGGACATTACATTTTGATGGAGCTCTAAATTCTCAAGGAAGAGAGATCGGCATGGTTCTTTTAACACCTGAAGGGGTCACCATTCCATTTACTGCTCGGCTCACTTTCCCCGTCACCAACAATATAGCTGAGTATGAAGCTCTTTTGGCCGGTCTTCAAACCACTCATCGATATGGCGTCACCCATTTGAGGATTGTCGGTGATAGTCAGCTCATCCTGCGCCAGGTGTTGGTCAAGTGCCGCACTATTAATCCTAAGCTCAAGCCCTACCAGGAACTCGCTTTAGCTTACGCCAAACTCTTCACTAAATTGATCTTCGTTCATGTCCCGCGTAGCCAGAACATCTTGGCTGACGCACTTGCTTCTTTAGCTTCCGCTTTAGTCTTCCCTCCTGAGCGTGATTTTCATGTTCCCCTGATTCATCAGCGTGACACTCCAGCTATTAGGGATCGCGCATTCCTTGATATTAGGGATCAAGTGCTTGAGAAGGTTAAGCAGAAAGAAGCTCTCAAAGGCAAAGAGGTCATGCTTCTGGATTGGCAAGAAGAATTGGCTGACGAAGAAAAGCCTTGGTATTATGAGATTTCCAGGTATTGCAATGATCAGTCCTATCCCGAAGAAGCCACTGCAGAAGAAAAGAAAGCAATTAGAAGAGTGGCTCAACGTTATACTTTGGTTGGAGGTGTGCTCTACAGAAGAGGGCTCACCGGTGTTTTATTAAGATGTCTCGATGATGATGAATCTTGGAAAGTTGTGGAAGAGGCGCATTCTGGTGTGTGTGGTGGTCATGTGAACAGCCAGATGCTAGCTAAGAAGATTCTTAGGCTAGGTTTCTATTGGCCCACTCTAGAAGAGGATTGTTCTATCTACGTTCGAAGGTGTGTTAAGTGCCAACTGCACGCCGACAAAATTCATTCCCCTGCTTCTTCACTCCATCCTACTTCCTCCCCATGGCCTTTTTCCATGTGGGCTTTTGACATCATTGGACCTCTTGGTGACTCGAATCTCCTCACGAAGCAAAAGTCGTTCATCCTGACGGCAACAGAGTACTTCACCAAGTGGGCGGAAGCAGAAGCTTACGTGGAAATCAAAGCGTCAACTGTTTGCAAATTCATCATGAAGAACATCATCACGAGGTTCGGCATCCCGAATACCATCGTCACCGACAATGGACCTCAATTTATCTCTCAAGATCTCAAGGATCTCTGCAACAGGTACAACATTGCATTGCATCATTCTTCTCCCTATTATCCGCAGGGCAATGGCCAAGCAGAGGCCACTAATAAAACCTTAATTAAAATTGTTAAGAAGACGTGTGAGGCTAATAAATTTGCGGACTGGCCAGACAAGCTGGTTGAAGCTCTTTGGGCCTACCGCACTTCCATTCGAACTCCCACTGGGCAAACCCCTTTCGCCCTTACTTATGGAATGGAGGCAGTAGTCCCTTATGAGATTCTTATTCCCTCTCTGCGAGTATAATTGGACAAGGAGCTCTCTATTGATGAGCGTCGTGATTCACTCCTTGACGAGAAGCGTCTGGTCGCCGCTGAGCATGCGCGCGTTTATCAAAACATGCTCTCACGTTTTTATCAAAAGAAGGTAATTGAGAGAAAATTTAAGGTCGGTGAAATGGTAATCAAAAGAATTTTTGTAAAACCCGGTGGCCCTCGTTCAAAGCTCCAACCAAATTGGGAAGGGCCGTTCGTCATAAAAAATGTTTATCCCGGCAATGCTTATAAACTGGTTAATGCTGAAGGAGAGGAATTGACTCACCCATGGAATGGTTTGTATATCAAGAAATATTACCCCTGAACAAAAATCCAAACAAAAATTGAAAACTTCATAAAAATCCAAAGAAAATAGAAATCTCCCAAATAATCCAAAAAAAAAATCGAATATTTTTCAAAATCAAAAAGTTTTCTTTCTTGGTTTTCCTTTTGGGTTGACATGGCATACAAGGGTCCACGGTCCGAAAGGTCAAAATTCAGAATCCATTCATCAGTCTTGCTAATTTAAAATGGGAGTTGACCCCGCACACACTACACACTTTACTCTTGAGCTCAAGCAGTGCAAAATCTGATGGAAAGTCAAAACCGGACTAAAGGCGAAAGACGATATCCATTCTTTTCTTCTTCGGCCCACAAGGGAGGAAGGGAGGTCTCGAGGTAGACACGTCAAGCCTATCCGCCGCCCTAGTAGGAGGAAGTCAGGGCCCAAAAGGGAACAAATGCCACAAAAAGCCCAAGTACAATTAGGTTTATTTTCATCAATGCAAATCAATTCCAAAGTGAAAGTCAAGTTATGAAAAGAAAAGCATGTCAAGAGGGCAAAGTCCCCGCAAGGAAAACCTTGGGCGTGTGAATGCAATATAACAAGGGCATAAGGGCAATAAATTTTCCCTACGCCAAAGACCGAACCCCAACAGGCATAGGGTAGGGGAGGTAACTTTGCCCTGAGCATTCCAGAATCCCTTATGGGCTTCCCTTGTATTTTCTTCCATCCCTTCTATGCAGTGAAGTCGCGAACTGGCAGAATGGTCGAGACAAACCGAAGAGAATGCACTGCACGAAATCTTGTGTATAAGTTTATTTATATGCACGCCAATCCCCCTTTTAATTATTCAAGAAAGGTTAATGGATCTTAGATGATGTCCAAGTAGGACCACCACTTTAATGGCTTTATCAGCACAATTTGGGAAGAATAAAAATTAACGCCTTTGTTCAAGGCGCGTTCATGTTAATTCACGCCTCGCTTACAGTCGTTTATTTAAATAGTAACGCCTCTTGGAAGGTCGTGTTTTCAACAAAATTCAAAAGAATCTCTTCAAATTCACGCCGCCTCCGAGGGCGTCTTTTACTATAGTAACGACCTAATCTAAGGCGTGTTTTTCAGAAAATCCCAAAAAAAAAAATAGATAATGAAAAGAACAAAAATAAATTCTTCATGTTGCATGGGCATCTTTTAATTATTGTTTGCATATGTGTGACGTCCTGAGGCATCTCCCAGTTTTGGTTATTTCATTTTTGCCTTATTTAATTAAAGGCTTGGCCCCTTGACCCATTATTAAGGTCAGAATATTGACACCCCTTGCTCAACCGGGCAAGGGGCCAAATCGAACAGATGAATTAACCTGTTTGTTCAAGCATGAACCACAGCTGAAGATACAAGGCAAAGAAAACAAACACGAAGAGCATGGAAAGAAAAAGTACACAAACACAAGTCCACAACCACACAAGTGCTCAGGTAACAAAAATCTAAATCTCATGTATATATATATGTCATGTCAAAATCATGTACAGGTGTGAAGGTGGAGGAGTACAAGTAAAAGGCCCTCAGCTCTCGCCTCCACTCTCCTCTAGTCTACTCTCTGCCTCACCCTCGGCATCCCGAGGCGGTGCTGGTGGAGGGGGCATGGAGCCCCGTGACGCTGCTGGACCTCGCGCCTGGTCCCCTGCCTCGCTCCGCGGTCGGAAGGAGGAACCCGCCACGTAAGAAGAGCCGCCAAGATTGAACCCTGCAGCTCGCGCCCGCTCCCGGCCTCGCTGCAAGCGCTCCTCGGACACTCGCTGCCGCTCCTGGGAAAGGACCAGCTGAGTCCTCAAGTCTGCCAGCTCTCGCTCCCGCGCTCCAGCCAGCTCCTGGTAACGGGCAAGGTCCGCCCGGTGCTCCTCACGCTCGCGAGTACGCTCCTCGCGCTCCCGGACAAGGTCCGCTCGGTACTCCGCACGCTCCCGGGCACGCTCGCGCCTCTCCAGCTCAAGGGTCACCCGCAGCTCCGCCACGTCCTGAGGAAGCTACTCACGACGCCTCGCAGAGCGCTCCAACTCTGTGATCCGCTGCTCGCGGATCGCCAACTCGGTACGCGCCGCTCGCAGCTGTGCACTCTAAAAACAGGCAAACAAATCATCAAGATCGACAATTCAATGAAGCAAATAAACAACACATGGTTGAAGGTAAAACACTCACCTGCAAGGACGTAGCCTGCTGTCCCTCACAGACACAAGCAAGGGCGGCTCGGAGCTCCTCAGTCTGCAACATAACTTTTATCAGTACACAATACCATATTTAATCAATAAATGAACTGACTGAGTTTGAGTTCAGAATTTATCCGCGAGGCGAGATCCCGCTCTGCTGCCTCAGCCTGTGCAACCGCTCCAGCTAGCTGCTCTGATAGCGCGGTCACCTCCGCGCTAGGTCCCCTCGAGCTGCAGGCCTCACCTGGGTCTCTCCTCACCGCTCCCTGCTGGGCACGCTGCATTCATTAAGACCGTCAGTGGCTAATCATTAATTCAACAAAAATCCATTTGCATATAGGAATAATTTAAACACTCACCAGGGCCTCCAGGTCTGCCCGTGTGGCGGCTAGCTGGTCCTCCAGGCCGTGTAGATGGGCCTGGGCATCCATAGTCGCTATATCTCGCGCATCCTGTATTCATCACATATTAGTTGCATAATAGACATGTATAAGCATCGGCATTTAGAAATAATTGCATTCATACATACCCTTAAGACCTTCATCTGAGGTCTGCCGGCGTAAACCTCCCAGTAGCGCCGGAGGTACTCGGAGCTGTCGGTCGCCTGGGAGGTAACTCGGGTCCCGCCTCGCTGCCAATCCCCGTACTGCTCCGCGAACCGAACCCTCCAGTCGATCGCCTTGGTGCGACCGCGGGTCTTCTTTCCAATGCCTCGAGGCTCCCCGACCTCAATCCATTCCTGGTGCAAGCCCAGGGTCCTCATCACCAACCTGAGCCGTAACGGCTCGATCTCACTCAGGCAGTGCAGCCACAGCTCACGCCCAAAGCGAGGTCGCCCCGATACGACCCAAGGTTGGCCCTCATCCGTCATATCCTCGTAAGGCCTCCACTGCACCTGCATTCATACATATCATTATCATTTCATCATAATCAATTCAAATCAACTCAAAAGAAATGCATATCATTTATTCATACATACCAGCGAGGGAGGGAAGTCGCGGAACTCTCTCCGTAGAACCCACAACTCGTAGTCGAGTGGGGCACCGAAGACGACTGGTAGCCAGCGTCGCGCCAGAGGGAAGGATCCCTCAGCTCCTGGCCGTGGGTCGACGCGCCCCATCGGCATGTGCAAGTGGCTCCGCACCTGCATCCATGCATTGCATTAGTAAGGCATTCATTTGCATAAAAGAAAGGAAGAAAAGGAAAAAAAATACCTGAAGAAAAGGTGAGAAGCCACTGACGATCGTCTCACGTCCTGTCCCCGTGGACAGGTCCGCCAGCAGGTGTGCCAGCAGCGCTGCACCCCAAGCATAAGTGCCAACTGTCTCCAGGTCCTCAAGGATGCCCAAGAAGCGGCAGTTGATGACGTCGGCTTTCGTCCCCAGCAATAATCTCCCAAGCAGCAACAACAGGAACCTCCTCAGGTCTCGATCCGCTCTCTCATGGTCAGTCGGGTCCTGGCAGCATACCGCTCTCACCCCGTCGGTCAGCCTCTGTGCAAACTCACCTAAGGTCTCCCCTGACCTGTGCCTGGCATCTCCTAAACCCATCACCGTAGTCAGGTCTGTACGGAAGATGGTCCTACACTCGCTCGGTACCTCATAGACCATATCCAGCCCTAGTAACCTCTGGGCCATCTCCGTGTAGTCAGGATAGGTGAACCCACTCACAGCCTCACCATCCACCCTCAACCCTGTAATCCTAGTCACATCCTCTAGGGTAGGAACCATGTGCCCCCAGGGCATCAGGAAGGACCGGCTCACCCTATCCCAACGTTCCCGTAAAACCTGGATAAGTGCTAGGTCGGGTCTAAATGGCTCAATGGATAGGAAAGCCCCGAACCCCATAGCATCTACCCTAACCCTCTGGAAGTCGGGGAGACCCTGATATGCTGCCCAGACCATGACCCATGAGATACGGGTCCTCATCAGCCCCTGCACGCATTAAAAGAGAAGAATTTTGCTTAATTGTTTGGTTAATCATGTGTAATTGCATTTGGTTTTGCCTGGGCATTGATTTTAATGTTTTAGAAGTCACGACCCTCCTCAGGTCGTTTCTTAGTAAATTCATGCCCCTAAAGGGGGCGTTCTTCTAAATGTGGTTTTAAGTAACGTCCTGGGTGAGGGCGTTTTCCATCTTTGAAATGCCTCTGTGAAGGGCGTGAACATGTTGTTAATTTCTAAAATCCTAAAATGTTTTTCACATCACGCCCTCGGATGGGGCGTTTTCCACTTGGGACCGTTCAGTTTAAATAGAGAAGTAATGAAGAGACGCCCTCTGGTTTGGGCGTTTCTTATTAAAAATCACGCCCTGGTGAGGGGCGTGGCCTTCATATTTTTCAGATAATTCAAATAAGAATGACAGCATGCGAAATAATTAATGAAAAAACATTTAATGGGCATGGAATTAATGAAAAATCGTAATTTTGAAGAAACGACATGCTGCAGGGCGTTTGTCATGGAGGTTAATTAATTTTCAGAAAATAAAAGGAATTTACGCCCTGGGCAAGGGCGTTTCGTTTGTGAATAACGCCCCCATGGGAGGCGTCTCTTTTCTGAGTTGCAGGTTTCGTGCCCGAGGGCTATGGAAAACAGAATAAAAATAGAAAAAAAAGAAAATAAAATGAAAATAAAATGAAAAAAATGGAATTGGGGAGGGGAACCTACCTTTTTGTGCTTCTGGGGTTGTGGTCGAGGCAGTGGCCGTCTGGGCCGCCGGAGTTGACCCCGGGGAGCGACCGCCGCCGTCGGCGGTGGTCCTCCGTCCTCCCTTTCTTCTTCTTCTTCTTCTTCTTCTCCACCGTCTTCCCCTTCTCTGTCTTCTCCTCCTTCTTCTGTTGCTGCTCCTTCAGCCTCGTCGCCGCCGGCCACCACCGGTTCTTCTTCAAAGGCCACGACGGCGAGTTCCTCCGCGGCGGCCTCTTCTTCGGCGTGGGCAGCGTCGAGATCAACCACCTCTGGAGCGGCCACCCTTTGGCGTTTGGCCATGGCTAGGGCTAGGGGGAGGGAGATTAAGAGAGTGAGAAAGGGAACGAGAGAGATGGGAGATTGAGAGAGAGGCTTCGGGGGGGGGGTCTTCGGTTAGGGTTTGCAGAGAAATGGGGGAGAATGAGACGAGAGGAGGAAGAAGAAGGGGGGCTGATGACTTTTGGGTTTCGAAAAGAAGACACGCCCTAAGGGAAGGCGTTTCTAATGGAATTCATGACCAGGCCTTGGGCATTTTATAGAGATAGATGACATTTATTAGGGCGTTAATTTGTTTTGCATGGGGAACGATAACCGTCGTCAGACGCATTGAATGGGCGTTGATTGATGTAATGAAAGTCATCATTGCTGGCTTAGAGTAACGCCTCTGTTGAGGGCGTGTTATTCTTGATAAGTGACTAAGGAAAAGGCGTTATTTTTGATGATTCAACGATTATATTCTTTGAGATTTGAATAGATTAACGCCTTGTCTGAAGGTTTTATTTAATTAACGCCCTTTCCTGTGGGCGTCAAATTGAAAAGGAGACGCCCTAGGATACGGCGCCTTTCAGTTGATTCACGTCCTTCTTTGAGGTGTTATTTGCAACAGAAACGCAGGTTTTGAATGATTTTGATCATAATCACAGTGATAATTGGCTCAATCAGAAAGCAATCTTTATTATTTGAAAGAAAGGATTACAATGCCTAATGAGCCACCTTGGGCCTTAATTTCCTCAGTGCTATCACATAATTTTTCCACTGTTCTTTGGCTTCTTCTAAGTCTTCTACAGGGTGATGAAGCTTGCTTAGCTTCCACAGAGCTTGAATGGTGATTGCCTCCTCTCCATCTTCATTGCTGCCTAGATGCCTTGATTTGATTGGAGGAAGATGGGAGATGTCTTCTAGCACTTGCCGTGGAAGACCGAGCTGAGGAAGGCACCGGTGTGCATTGTACAAGATGAACTCGGATGCGCCAATAAGTCGAAGGTCTGTGCCAATGGAGAATCTTGCGCGAAGTTCCTGCATTTTGAGTATTCCCGGAGAGCAAGTAAAGAGGTTTTTGGGCATTACCTTAAGGTGTTCTCTCCACTCCGCCCTTTTCTTGATTTGAGGAATGCGGTTCGTCACCCTATTGCTTATTCCCAATGAGCCGGTGATATAAGAAAGCGGACTTTTGGAGAAGATCCTTGACGATTGTTGGGCTTCATGGCATGGATCAAATTTAAAGTGGAGGTCCACCCAACTTGAGAAGGCTAGCATACAGCCGTATATGGGCCGCCCCATGGCCGCCGATGTAAGCCCGCTGTAGAGGTAAGCTAGTATGGCCGGTCCAACTCTTTCACCTTCCCATAAGCTCACCACTGCACTTATTTGACTCTCTTCAAGGAAGTCCTCCGTAGATGGAAACAGTAGTGCGCCTGCTATGCACACCACGAAGGCCTTTGTTATTCTTTCTATCTCCTCCTCTTCCTTGGCTTGATCTGCTCTTTTGTATACCCATGAGGCTAGCTTCAGGAGGTTGATTCCCTTGGTGATCTTGATCTGATTCACTAAGTTTGGGTTAGGAATAAGGCTGGTTAAGAGCTCATGAGAGGAGATGGGTCTTGGCATGATGGCCATCTGTTCTTCTTCACTTTGTTTCATTCTTTTCAAACTCAAGATCATCTCTATTTCTTCCAATAAAATGGTGGCTTCAAAGGTGGAGAAGAGAAAGGTGTGGGTGGAAGGATGCCATATTTCTATAAGAGCTCCTATGGCAGCCCAATCTAAGTGGATTTGATCATAATGCTTGGCATGGGTTATTAAGCCTAGAAGATGCCACCTTGCTACAAAGACCCTCATGTCAGAAGAGAATTTAGAGAGGAGGAGGGGCAGCCACTTTATCTTTGTGAACCTCCTAGCTCCGGGCATATTTGGATAGTCCTGTGGAAAGCAAAAGTAAGAACAAACAGAGCAGAAGAGATGAGAAGAAAGAACAGTGATCATATAAGGATGAAAGAACGAACAGAAGCAGTTGGTTTACCTGGTTTAAAGCTATTCGGCTGCTTATGTGCCCGTTGATCTCGGTAAGTCCGGGAGTAGAGGCCTTCGACCTCTTGATAGCTCTGTCCATAGCCGCTGCGGAAGAAGTTCGAACGGCAGAACCTGCAGGCAGAAGCAATAGCAGAAGAATTCAGAGGATTTGATTTGATTAATTCTTGAGGAAAGCTTGCCTTTAATATAGAAGGTTGAACCCTAAGTTTGTTCGGAATTGCAGTGTTTAATTGGCATTAGAACTGTGTTTTGCTCTCGATTTGGAAGCAGAAGTTTGTGGTTAATTAACGCCGTTGGTAGGGGCGTCAATTTATTAAATTGACGACCTTTCTTAGGTCATGTTTTATGTAACGCCCTCTCATGGGACGTTTTCTTCTGGAGCTATGGTTGCTGTTAACGCCTTTGTGAAGGGCGTGTTTTTAAATGGACGCCCTAACGTCGGACGCTTTTCATGATTTTGACGCCGTTAGATGCAGGCGTATGCTTATGAACTTATGGTTTGGTTTTCCTATATATGCTTTGATGAACTTAAGTGTTGTTATTTTATTAAAATTGTTTTATTTGAGCACTTATGATCATTTTTTGGAGAATCAAGATTATTTATGATCATGAAAGGACTGATGAGTATTGAGTACATAAGTTTTGCAGGTTTCGAGGTGCTTGGATATGTGGGAGTACCATTATTATGTTCTTGTATCATTTTTCTGTAAGCATTGTTACTATATGATAACTACATTATTATAGTATGTCAAGGACCTTGTGGTTCTGATGAACCTGAAATTCGAGTTCCCCTTCATCAAAAACGACGACGATTTCGGGAAAGTCTTGATCACACGGATAGGCCGTTGAGTTGTTAAAGGTTTGGGACGATGGTTCCACTTTCTGAGTTGATGTGCGGACAAACGAGCTTCGGCTTAGTGTTAGCTCAGAGATGTGGATTCTTGACCAAATCTAAATGGCTTAGCAATATTATCCTTGATTATTTTCTATTTTAGATTGTTTTAATCTTTTCTTTTAGCCCAGCATGCATCATGTAGGACTTTGAGTTTCATGCTGAAAATCTTCATATTATGGCAATAATGAAGTTCACTCGCTCTTGATTGAGTTGACATGAGATATTCCACTTCAAATCAAGTACTTCGTTCTATTTGAAGCCGTTCAGGCTGATTCCTTGAAAGTGTCCCTTTTGTTGGATCTCTATCCCAATTCTCTTTACTTTTCTGTAAAATTTACCTTGGTTGAAGCACGTCCACATTGGCTGGTAATCGCTCTCCAATGGTCTTTCCCTGTCGTGCCCACGCGCACACCCTTTATTTACTTAGTTTAATCTCCTTTTATCCAACAAATCGATGTTTCCTTGGAACCACTCAGAGTTGTTTCACTCAGAATCTTGGAAAGATTTCAAATGCTTGGTGTCTGAGGCGTGTCACATCACACCTTGGCGTCTCCTTATCAGTTCATTCCACTTCATTCCTTTCATTACACTTCATTCCATTTCTGTCTCACTCCCTTGCAAAGCAGACGCCAAGGCGGGGCAGCTGTAGACACGCCAAAATTGACGTTATGTTGATCAAGTCTCATGTCATTATATAAACGCCCCAAGTGGACTTCAATATTCCTATAAAATGAAGTGTTTCTATTTTTGTGAGGTTTATGCATTTCTCCTGCATTTTCGTGATTCACGACCTGAAGAAGGGCGTTATTTTCAAAGTAGGGACCTGTCATAGGGCATTTTCAAAAGAAGAGACGACCAAAATAGAGGGCGTCCATTCCTGGTATTATCCGTTAATTTCTGGAATTATCTATTTTCAAAATAAAAAGCATTTTGTGAGTAACGTCCTTCATCAGGGCGTGTTTTTGATCAACGCCGTTACCTCAGGCGTGTTCCCTTAATTTTTAAACAGAGAAAGTTTTTATTTCCAAAAATAAATCCAGGAAGAAACGCCCTTTTCTAGGTCGTGTTTCAAGAAACGTCTCTGTGAAGGTCGTCAATTGATGATTTGACGCCCTGTCCTAAGTCGTGTTTTACTCCAGAGTCCTTCCTTTTTCCATCTTTCCCTCACAGTTCCCTACTATCATTTGGTCTCTTACTCGATCTCGATCCTTCCTTGGATGCCTCATTGCCCGTTCTTATCTTTCCTTAGTTTGATCACATCCGCTTGAGGCACTATAAAATGAAGTCTTGATCGATCGTGTTGGAGGTTAAGCACTCATAAGATTGAACTTCCAGAACGCTTATTGCAGGTCACGAGCTGCATCCTCTGCATCCTCCGTTGGGCTGCATCCTGCTTCATCCATCTACTTCCATCACCATATTCACTCGATTTTCCCCTTTACTGTCGTCAGGGACAGCAGGGTCTTCATCTTTTATATCTGTTTTGTTTTTACTTCGTTCGTGTCTTATATCCCTCCATTCTTCACATCTGTTCACCCTTCGCCTGTGTTCACATCTTATTGCATCTTTCTTTTATCATCATACTCTCCCTTCCCTTAAGTCTTCTTAAGGGGTTTAAAAACAACAAAAAAAAGAAGGTACACATGTCGATGTCCTCTTCCCGTTACATATTCTATTTGAATTGATACTATAGCACTTTGGCTGATCCCTTTCTTCTTGTTTGTTTTACTGTCTGTCTTGCAAGGTAATCAAAAAAAGAAAACCCTTCTCATCGGCCGGCCGATTGAAGAAGGAGGAAGAACTCTACATCATCCCGCGTTTCCATTTCCACCAGGTAAGTGCGATCCCTTCCCCGTTCTCATCTCCTCTTGGGACCCTCACGTCTCTGGCGATCACATCATCTCCACATTAGCACCTCGTGCTATTTTTATTGCATCTTATGCATTTTATTTATTCATTGTTACATTTTAATTCCTAAGTGTCGATTTTAATCCAATCTACATCGGCCACTCATGGGCCACTTCATGTTCGGACGAAGGTCCGTGTTTGTAGTATAAAAGACGGTAGCAAAACCGCGCGAATGTCTGCCATGAACAAGGCAAGTTTAATGAGAATGCGGGATTGGATCCCGGTAGGGATGGGTCAAGTTGATAGACTGTTGGCCGGAGATGATTTCGGATTATGGTCATGTCGGAAGTTCCGTAAACCACGTCCGATACCATAAGGCGTCGTTGATTTTCTCTTTGCACCCAGTCCGAGGGAGTGAATTGTCAAATGCGTAGCCCGAGCTCAATAACGTGCGCCCTCACACGCGGATCGACCTTTGAAGCGCGGGTACTGGAGCTCCTTTCATTTTTTTTTTTATTTGGCATTGATCTTTGCGTTTTTTGCTTGAACCCTTCTCCCTTTTATTATCATTATTTACCTCCCCCTCTTTATATAAAAGAGGCGCGCCAGCTATAGAGGTGTAAAAGGGGGGCGCGCCGGGTTAAGTTAATGCCAAGGAGGGAGAGGGGCCGCGCCGGAATAGCCTCAGAAGAGTGGGGCGCGCCGGTTATGGATGCCAAGGGGGAGCGCGCCGGCTAATGGCCAAGAAAGGGGGGGCGCGCTGGTATATGGCAAGAAGGAAGAGGGGCCAGGGGCGCGCCGGAATAGGCTAAAAAAGGGGAGGCGCGTCGATTTGTGGCAAAGAAAATAAAAGTGGTTTTGAGTGTAAGGCTGAACCGGCGCGGGGGGGTACCGCGCCGGGTTAGCCCGCGCCGGATTAGGAGCACGCCGGGTTAAGCTTCTGCGAGGTTTTATCTCAATCTGTTTGATTCTTATTGCCTCTGTTCTTATTTCTTCAACTTGCAGATTGATCAAATGAGCAGATTGTTTGTTCAATTGACATTTTAAATCATTATGATGCTTCTTAACATTTGTTCAGGTGAATGAGTACTTGTATTTGGATGTTTACTCGAGGGGTTTATTATGCAAGAACTTAGATGTTTAGCTTGATTCAGGGGCAGCTTCAGTCATGAACTGTTCTTATCTTCCGAGGACTTAGCTTGCTCGTCTGTTCTTGAGTGTTCTCATCCTGGCGAAATTTGGGCAGCACCTCCCCTGGACTGGGAGTTGCCAGAGAGCAATAAGGAACACCAAACGGTTAACTCCGGGGTGCACCTCAAATCTAGACCTCATGGCGGTCCAAAAACCCAAATGTGAGTGTTGGAGAGCTCGAGGACTAGCCTTTAAGAGCTCTCACAACTCACGGGTGATGAATTCGTGGAACGGGACGGATGTAGGCCGTGGGTGGCCATGACTATTCACCCTTCGAACGGGTTCCCTCAGAGTTCATGCCACAGAAGGGCAAGCTCCCGAGGACCCCAGGTGATTCAGAGAACCAGAGAAATAAAACGGAAGAAAAAAGGGGGGAAAGGATCAAAGCCATATAATATTGCGCATGCTCACAAGTCATTCTTTTATTCATCCTCAAGGGAAAAGGAAGGAAGAATACAATGGAGAAGATAAAAGAAAAGCTAAATGTTGAGGTGGGGGAAGAAGATACATCGGCGGGGGGAGAAGAAGGAACAGAGCACAAGCTCTTCCCCCCTCTCTCCCCTCTCTTGCTCTCACCCTCTCCCTCTCTTTCTTCACCTTGCAGGCGTGAACGGATGGCTGTAGCTTCTTCTTCTCTTCGGAGGCTGGAGAGCTCTCGAGAAGACCTCTCTCCTCTCCTTCTTCAACCTCTTCCTATTGTCTCTCTTCCTCTTCTTCCCTGTTGTCTCTCTTTTGTCTCTCTCCTTCTGCTTCACAATGCTGCCCCTTATATACATCAGCCAGCCTGGGAGCCTTCCTGCCATTTCCACCTCATCCGCAACGAAGTCGGGAGTTGACTGGCTGTGCTCGACGCTGTTCATTTGTCCCGTACACTGTTGCTCGTCTGAGGATGGGACGCTCAGAGATCTGCCGGAGCTTGCCTTGCTGCTGCTGCTTGTGTGCTGTCGAACGAAGGTAGAAGCAGAGCCCTTGGCATTGAATGTTCTCTGCACGCCATAATGATGCAAAACAGAGCATCGGAATGTAGATGGGACAGCTTGTTTGCGGGCCGGATTAACGTGAGATGCAAGGGAAAGGGTGCGCGCCGGTTTAGCCCAAGATGAAGGGGAAAAGGGGTGCGCCGGTTTAACCCAAGAAGAAGGGCGCGCCGGTTTAAGGCCAAAGCAAGGGCACGTGAAAGAAAATGGGGCGCGCCGGCTTAAGATGTTGAAGGGGGGGCGCGCCGGTTTAAGTCCCTTCCGTGCCGTTTTAAGCCTCAAATTGATTCTTTTCGAAGTCGCGACCGTTTGTATGAATGTCGGCGTTCCCATAACATTCTGGTTGCAATGCATGGCCTCCGTAATATTCTGTTCGCAGCCTCCGGGACTCGGTCCCAGACTTTGCGTGACTTTCGGTGCATGCCGAGACTGTGCCGGAGTTCCTGACTTTTCTCTGATTCAGCCCTCGGCACGGCTGGTCGGAGCGTTGTAGTTGTATGTTCTGCTTAGGGGGCTTTCTTAGCGGGTAGCAGACCACCAAGTGAGTTCTCGTCCTGATCGGGCGAGGCATGAGGTTTATTCGGCATTTCTGTCTTCGACTCGCGCTATAATGTGTGGACGCGAATGTCGCCATGATCATCATCGTCATTTTTTTTTGGCGTCCACAGGTTTATTAACCTCGACCGCGGGAGGCGAGGATCGCTCCGAAGACGAGTGAGTGATTAGAATAGTACAATAATTCAAAACTGATGCGACCACGCGTTGTGATAGGTTTCCCCGGCGCGGCCAAACGCAGGCAAAAGAGTTTAATCCGGCGTGGCCATGGCATGTGCTAAACCGGCGCGGGGGCTTTGGGGCGCGTCGGATTAGGGTGCGCCGGGAACAAGCCAAAGAAAACTATGAAGCTTTGAGTCTAAAGCTAATCCGGCGCGGCGGGGTATCACACCGTATTAGGGCGCGCCAGATTAGGGCCGCACCGTTTTAGTTAATTTTTGACGATTTTTGGATCTATTTTGACTTATTAAGATGTTGTTGGAGGTTTCGGAGTTAATTGGGTTGATTGCCCATTGAATTAGAGTCCAGGGCTATCCAAGATCAGAGTTGTAAGCCTGTGCGAGGTTCATACTCGAGCACGGAAGTTTATTACTAAAGAACATGTGTTTTATTGCGGTCAATTCATGGAGGTAACTTTATTGATTAAGAAGCCCAGCGAAAATTGGGCAGCATCTCCCTCGTCCTTGAAGGATTGCAGGGGGGAAACGGGGTCATACTCACATGTAGAGTAAGGCCCTAATCAGCCGGTCAGTACAATGGCAGCCAGAAAATCCCAATCGGATAGGAAACCCCGACGACTAGCCTACAAAGGGCACAATGGTTCCGTGGGTTGAACAAGTGGATAAGGTGACTAATGAGGGAAGCAACAACCCCGAGGGCTAGCCTACGAGGGGTGAGCATCCTATAGTCTGCACTAAATCCGAGAGAGGGATGACTATTTGGGAAGGAAACCCTGAGGACTAGCCTACGAGGGGCACTCATCCCTTAGTCACCACAAGGTCCCTAAGGACTATGGATTTGGATTGTCATGCTGAAGCCCCTGTCAATATTCACCCTGTGGCCCATAGGGAATATCCATCACTCGCAGATGGAGCCCCTTTGGCCAATTTGCGATTCTATGAAATAGTGGGGAATGTCCTCCTCCCCGGATTACTGGGACGAAGCCAACGGAACTAGAACAATTCAATGACTGCAAACCATAAACGGGAAGAAAAGGAGATATTCGGTATGAGATGCATTTAGTTCACTAACAGATTGCCATTCACGGAGTTAGTATGTTAATACTCACGAGATTAGACTAACACTCACGGAGTCATATAGTTGCTGTGCAGAGAAAGGGGCAAGGGACATTGCAGAGAGTCGCTGAAGAATCGACCCCCAGTTGGGACGGGCAGAGGTGCATACATAAGTATGCCTCTAGTCACGCACCCACAGAATAGATGATGCAAAACATGATCGGCATGTTGGCATGAAGACCCCTGGGAGGGGGAAGCCTTTATATAGCCCATAGAGTTCCAGGGCACATCCGACATCGGGGAACCCGGATTCGAGAAACAAGCACACAGAGCTACGATTAGACATGCAGATTGAGAGGAAAGTGAGATAAAGACATAACATTATGAATCCAATCTATTATGGATTATATTCATATCATTCATCCCGTGAACAGTGAGCCAATATACATATTACAAAGCTCCGGTGCCGGCGTTGTCGCACGGACACCATTCAGAAGTTGCAGGGAGGTTTGCAGAAGAAAACATAAGAAAGAGATGGTGAGGGGGGGGGAATTGGCTCATATCATCGCCCCTTCCCCCCTTCCACTTACATTACAATGGAAGGGAGGAAACGAAGGAAGACGTCGGATGGAAAACACAAAAACCCACCTAAATCTCCTCCCAGAAAATAGAGTATCGTATCCCCTTCTCCGGCTCCGAGGTACTCCGACAGAATAGAGGAAGTCGGCAGCGGCCGGGGAGCTCTCAGGAAACCCTCCTTCTTCTCCAAGAAAACCCTTTCTCTCTCGAGTGTGATTGGTGGTCAGGCTTGCTAGAATCCCTCTCCGCTCGCCTCTTTTTAATCCCTCTTCCTTTTTTCTCAGAAATCTCTTCCTTCACCTGGTGGAGCCAAGTGTTTGTTATTTAGGCAAAGCCTAATGCGGTGTGGGAAATAGCACGCCGGGATAAGGGGTTCTCCAAGCTTTTCGGCAGGCCGGAATTGAGGGCGCCGGATAAGGGGGTGCGCCGGTGAGAAGCGCGCCGTATTAGCTTCTTCCGCTTGACGCGGGTTAGCCGGTGGGTCTGGGGGTGGTCCCGGGAGTCACTGTGACCACTCATCTCACCGTAGTCCTTCAAAACCTTGACAGGACGCCTTGACGATGCTCTCGTGATGACGTATGGCCCCTCTCGGAACCTCGAGTATCTCTGGTTTGAACATGCGGGTTTTCCGCTGACATGGCTTTCGGCACTATGATTTGTGCTTCCAGATCGGCCTAACTTGTGTTCAAAGCTTCTCGTGGGGTGGAGTAACACCCGGGATAGTTTCGCCTCGACTGGGCGATCATTTGGCCCCTAACGGACCCAACTTGGCGAGAAGCCATACCAGTGCCGGGTAATCGGGATCTTCTATCGACAGAGCCTTCGGTCCTCCATTCTAAAGAGCTAAAGGCATTCTTTCATCTCAAGAGAATCTTTCATAAGGTGGTGGACCACCGGGTAGACCGTTGTCCTTGGTCGGACAGTAGGTGCAGTGTATGTGACATGACGGAGTCGATGCCGGTTCATTGGCCATGCTTGGTCGCACTACCGGTTGGTTGTGAATTCATCTCGATTCTCCTGAGGTGAAGTCCCCGGTGTTCATACCCATGACTTGAGGCCCCAACAGCTTGAGAAGGCTTCAATATGTTGATATCCATCAGCTTCTGTGCTTCAGTGGGCTGTGTCATTCGTCTTTGAGTCTTGATCACCGTTAATCACATTTTGAGTGCCAACAACCTTTCACTCGGACCTTCCGTCCATGTCAACGAATAAAAATATCTCTTTCCTTCGGCCTAGACCTTACATCTAGAGTGGATGAATAAAAAGACCCTTGCTTGGACACTCACCTCGTGGTCAATGAATAAACCACGTCAGCCTCCAGCACCCTGTCGGCAATGATGAATAAACCTTTAACTCGGACCTTCCGTCAAGTCAATTAATAAAAAGACTTCTTCCTTCAGCCCTGACCTTCTGTATGGATTCGATGAATAAAAAGCCCCCGTTTGCTTGGGCACTAACCCAGTGTCAATGAATAAACCATGTCAGTCTCTGGCACCCTATCGGTATTGACGAATAAACCTTTTGACTCAGACCTTCCGTTTAAGTCAACAAGTAAAAAGACCTCCTTCCTTAGGCCCAGACCTTCCGTCTGGATTCGATGAATAAAAATCCCCCTTTGCTTTGGCACTCAACCCGTGTCAATGAACAAATTACATCGATATTTGACACCCTCCGACACCAACAAATACACCCTTGGTTCAGACCTTTTGTCCAAGCCAACAAACACACAAACTTTCCCTGCCCCATCGGGCTTATTACAAAGACTTTGTCTTAGACCTCCCGTCTGAAGTCAATGAATAAACAAGCCACTTTAACCCAACACTAGCCGCCAGTCCCGTCGGGATTGACCTTACCCCGTCAACTTAGGCCTTCCGTCTAGGTCGACGCATGAAACCCTGACTTGTTTCTTCGGCATGTACCCCATGCCGATGACTAAACCTCTCTAAGGCTAAACTTCTCAGCCCATGTGCTCACTACATTGGAGCGAACCACTCATCCCTTCGCTGAAGGGGTGAGCACTTTCCCTCATATTTACACCAAGTTGACAGCCTGCCGACTCATGAAGCAAGATGATATGACGAAAAGTCTACACCTGCGGGCCCCGCGCACTCATCCCTCGTTTGCGCCACCCACGGGTGGGGGACATTTGTGGACACCTGAAATTCGCCAGCAAGAACTCCAAGCCTCGCCAGACCAAGAAAGGGCAATGGAGAAAAGAAAGAAAGGCTGCAGCGCTCACACATATCGACGCATGCGAGAACAAGAAAAAAAGAAAATGAAGAAAATAAAAAAGGGCATGATGGGGCCTCTTGAATTGGCGGCCTCTCCTCCTCATTGATCCGGCGGTGGAAGAAGACAAAACAAAAAAACATGAAAGGGCCTCTTGAATCGGCGGCCTCTCTTCCCCATTGAATCGGCGGCAAGGCCACCCCTCTCCACACACACACACTCACCCTTGAACCGGCGGCCTCCCCATGGCACCATGAACCGGAGGCCTCCAAACATCCCCCCTCAGCCCCTTGAGCCGGGGGCAAAAAACGTAAAGAAGGAGAAGGGAGGTGTGACAACCCAGCATCCGGATACCGGGTAAACCCGATACCACTTGGATCCTGAGAGGCCTCCCAAGAGCTGTAAGGCTCCAAAGGGAAAGAAAGGTGTGTGTAGAGTACATTGAACTTCCAGATAAAGCAGTAAACAATTAATTAATCTGATCAGGATTGCTAAATTAGCAGAAATAAAATTACATTTTTAATTAAACAAATTAAACTATAGAGCTAACAGAGTCCAGTCTAAAGAAAAGTACAGTCCCATAGAAAGAGAAATGTACTCTCAAGTCGGGGGAAGCTCGACACTGGCAAAGCTGGCAACTAAGAACCTCCGCACTGCACCTCCGAAGCACAAGGAAGAACAGCCACACCTGAAAAGTCAGGGGTGAGCCTCATCTCACTGGCTCAGTAGGGGTCCCGCAGATCCCTACCACAAAAAGAATGTAGTATGAAACAACAACGGCAAAGCAGTAATAGCAGGAGTAGGAACAACAGTAAAAGTAAAGAGGAAAGCCATACTGAATGGAAACACAGCAGTCGATAGAACCTCGGCCCTCTAAACTACTCCTATCGGTAGAACACCAATTCCCGTACTCAGTCGGGAATCACCGAATCGATACAAAGAAACTCTGGGTATACAGCCAAGACACATCACGACACATCAGTCATACAGGCTCGTCCACAGAGACAAAAGCTCAACACTAGACCACACAAACCATGAATCATGTGTCGTGTGATAGAAGTACCTCCACACTAGAAGAAAATCTGGATGCATCCACTGACGTCTTACACTGCGCCTCAGTTATGTCCCACTCACCTCGAACGTGGTAACTGAGACACCGTATAAATAACCAAGGAACAACAGTAATGAGTGACTAGTCAGGGCCACGCCCGTCGTCGTTGGTCCAACCCCCCTGACCACGTGTGCACACACAAGCTCAATGTCTTGAGCAAGGCCTCTAGCTGGTTTTCCCCTCCCGTTAGACTCTAACGACTAGACAAAGGGGACCACAGCAACCAGCCTACAAATCATCTCTATCGGGAACCACCCTGCCACCACTCCCAAGTGGGCCGACACACGAAAGTGTCGTCAAGCTATGACTAGTGGAGACTCACTAGATAGAGAGACTCAAAACACCAAAGTACGGACAGGTCACGCATGTACCCATCGCACGTACTACGAAGTGCTAGTGGCCAAGACGGGATCTATAATGGGGGATGAATAGATCCTTAAAAACTTTTTGCTCAAATAAAATTCACACTAAACTGAAATGCAACGGAAGCTTAACGTAGTAGACTGACCATGAAGAGGGATGATCTCGCGCCTGCCCTGAGATAGAGGATTTCTGGTTGCGATCACCACGCTTGAGTAACTGCAAGGAAGGAAGCAGGTCAGGGGTGCCCAGGGGAGGAGTCCATGGGGATAACCCTTCGATGCCTAAGTCAGCAAATTTTGTAAAGCATAAATGGAAAGAAGGTGGCAGAAGAAGAAAGGGGCACGATATGTCTCTTCATCAAGAAGTGTGGTGGCTCTTGCTCAGGATTATGCCTTACCTCTCCAGAGGGTCTCCATGGGATTTATATTGCAGCCCGTTGGGCGTTTGAGTCCCGGAGTTGAGGGGATTATGGGGAGGTTACGTCCTTATAGCGGGCTCTATATAGCCCAAGGACTCTTGCTCTCCCTTATCCTTTGGAGTTCCCCGCCTCCACCGGGTACGCAACGGACACTTAGATGATCTTCCAACGGTCGGCCCGAGCCTCAACTCTCGCTTCAGATATTATCCCGAGTGATAAGCACACAGCTCGGGCAGGTTGTTCCGGGTCCCCATAGGGGCCTTCCGGACTGATTAGTTGCTCGGGCTTCTGGACCCTAGGGCCGCCTAGGAAGCGCTGTTCTGAGTGACTGTTGGGCTTAAAGTAAGTGGACCCCGACAGAGGCTGTCACTTTAGAGAGCTGGGCCTAGTTGGGTCACATTTGACCTACTTGGGTAGTGCTCATGGGCGGTATATTTTCCCCCTCTCCACTTGTCCCCCTCCTACTCCCGAGCCAAGATTGGGCTCAGATGAGTAGCAGTTGGAGGATTGGCACTGGGAGCACGGATGGGGAATTTTTCTCCAGCAGGGGCCATTTAATGTGTCTGTCTGAGGAATACACCCATAATGATGATTCTGCTGAATCGACGCGAGAGGACTCCTGGGGAGAGTTTAGAACGGCACAGCGCTTCCCTCCACATCCCTGGGGGTATAAAGTATCACGCGAACTTGCATTGTACGTCTCCCTTGTCGAGGGTTTTCCTTCTCTCTCGCGCTTATTCTTTGGAGAGACGTGCGTGCCGCAAGGATGATTACGGAGAAACGGTGACCGGCGGGGGTCTTTGCAGTGCTCACAGATATTGTGGTGGCGGTGGTTTCATCAACGCTCACCTCCTCTGGGATTGTCTAGTTTGGCATTCTTTTCTTCATCCTTCTCTCCTCTTCCTTCTTTATGGAGGATCAACATCCCACTTTTGACGAAGCCACACAGGATGGGGGGAGTTTGGTGCCCCAGCCCGAGCATTCGATGCGCAGTGAGCTGGTTGAGGCAGAAGTGTAGAAGATCGAGAAGCGTTATGGATTCATGTGGAAGTATTTCTTTTCTCCGGTGCAGCCCCACGAATCCAGCTTATCCTACTGCCCCGGCCTTTTCTGTACCTTTCTTTTTGCTTGGAAGTGAGGGTTCTATCTTCCTCTTCATCCTTTTGTCGTGCGGTTGCTCCAGTTCTACCGACTGGCTCCTGTCCAGTTGGTTTCCAACTCGTATACCTTCATTTTTTCTTTCATCTTTCTCTGCCGCTTGTGCGGGCTCCACACTTCCTTGGAACTCTTCAACTCTTTCTTTGAGTTGAAGGAGCAGACCCACGCGGGCAAGGGTTTTTTCTATCTTCAGGCGAGGAGGGGAAGGAGCTGTGTATCCCTTTCTGCCAAGGATTCTTCTCACAAGGGATGGAAGACCCAATATTTTTGGGTGGGTTCATCCATAGAAGATTCCCCTTGGAATTTCTCAACGTCAGTTAATTTTCATCCGTCCATCCCGTCGAAGTAGGTAGCCGTCACTCCGGAGTTGGAGGAGGAGATCAAGATTCTTCAGGAGAACCGTTGCTCGACTGCCGAATTGATGACCATGGCCAACAGTGAAGACTACCTTTCTCGCATGGTGCAGCCTCCAGGTAAGAACCCTAATGCTCTGCACCTCTATTTTTTAGGGGGGTAGGTAAGCTCTTTTTGATGACTCGGTCCTTCATGCCCAGATTCTAGGCGGACGGACGACGAGGAGGATCAGCCGTCAGAGCAGGAGGTCGTCGATCTGGGAGAGACACCTATTCCAGGTGGGTCCCAGGTTCAAGACCGGGGCAAGTGTGTCGTTTAAGGGGACACCCCCGAGCGTCGTGGGTCCAAACGCAAATATCTGGGGAAGCAGCTGCTCCTGTCTTCAATGAAGGCCTTGACTGCCAAGAAAAAATGGCAGAAGAAGGTGGGAGCCTGCTTGCTCGATCGAGGAATACTCAGTCAAGGGTGTCAGCCATCAAAATCTTTCACTCACTGAGCCGGAGGTGACCGCCACCGGTGGGGAAGCAGTTATCGAATCATATAGACCGCAGGCCGCGGTGGCGGTCTCTGAACTCCGAGCCGAGGCCGGCGGGGTGCGAGGCGAGGGGGCACCCCAGCCAGCGGTGAGTGTTGTTCGCCCGGAGGTGGGGACGAGTGAGAGAGGTGCTGCGGTCACAGCTATCCAGGAGGGAGTTTCTCCTTCACCTACTGCAACACCCGTCGCTCGGGCCGCTCTATATCGGCGGTGTCGGTCCCTGGTACCCTCTTTGAATTGGGAGGAGATCATGTTGTGCCCCTGGTTTTGATGATGATAACCATGTGATGTGTGTGTGTTGAGTTCGACAAAACTGATGAATTAACCCTTGATTCATTAACGCATGTATCTGCTTTATTCTTGAATGCAAGGAAGAAACAAGGTCTACGCGGGATGCTCAAGGCATCCACGCAGCGGTTTGCATAAAAGGACAGCGTCTACGTAGGATGCTAATTGAGTCTACGCATCAGTTCAAGAGGCAGAAGCATTAATCACTGGCATAGCTCAGTGCGTCAACGCCACAACATGGCAGTGTTGACGCATCAGTTCATGGTTGAGATAAAAGAGTGTTCGGGGTCAGTCCAGTGAGTTGACGCTGGCACCCTATGCGTCAACGCATCAGGTTTATGTACGAAAGGCTCTGTGGGCATTTCAAGGCTGCGTCAACCCCTTAGTCACAATGGGTTGACGCCATCTGAATCTCATCAAGAGATTATTGGGTGGACCCCAGCCGTAAGTGGCGTTAGATGCCACATCATCCAAAAGAGCATGCGCTCTCTTTTTCCCTCACGATTCGGGAAGCCTCTGAAGAGAACAATCATTGGGCAAACAAGAAAATCTGGTTGGGGCCCACAAGAGCCATTTTTACGTGAATCTGAGGGAGCGCGGGAGATAGAGGTTGCAAGAGCAACAGTCGAACAATAGCAGAGAAGGAGCTCTTGATAAGAATCGCCTGTATCATCATCTTCCTCCTGGCATGCTGTTGCATCCACTGAAGATTAGAGGAAGCCCAGTGGCAGTTGATCATCGCAAGCTCATCTACCATCTAGAAGGAGAAAGCTAGCTGATCGTCGCAGTCTTTTCTCTCTGATCTCTAAGTTTGAGACTCGAGAATCGGCACCATCTTATATCTGAAGCTCTTTCTTCCATCTTCTAGTGATTTCGTTTCTTGTTGTTCATTTCAGCTTGTATTCTATTACTGATGTTCTCCCTCGTACTAGTGATTGTAGAGGGAAGTTTCTTGATCAAGCGGGGTGTGCTTGGATCAAGGGGTTTGGGCTTGTATGCCCTCAAGCTGTTTGTCAGCGGGTAATTGGTTAAGAGGATATGTTCCTCTTGTTAACCAAGCTGTAGTGGTCAGCGTTGTCGAGGGGATTATTCCTCGATTTAACAAAGCTATAAGGCACAGCAGGGATCCTCACTGATTTAGTGAGGGGTGGACATAGGTCTCCACAGGGAGACCGAACCACCATAAAAATCTATGTTCTCTTGTGGTTTGCTGTCTCTTTCAAAATCTGTGTGACACTAGATGATTGATTAGGTTTGATCTCCACACCTTCTGTTTACTGAATTTTGAAGTAGTATTCTACTACTTAAAAGTTGATTGTGATCTTTCGCAAAAAATTTCAAAGGGTCAACCTATTCACCCCCTCCCCCTCTAGTTTGACCATCCACTTAATCCAACACGTGGTATCAGAGCATGGCTCTCTTGTCAAGGGTCTCACAACCCAGAGAGATTTAGTGGAATGGAAAATAAGGGGCTCATGCCTGAAGGGTATGCAGTGAATAGGCCACCCTTCTTTGATGGCACTAACTATGCTTACTGGAAAAATCGGATGTAGGTATTTTTGAGATTTCAGGACCATGAGATTTGGAGAGTCGTGAGCAAAGGACCCTATCAGTTAGAAGGAGATGAAGAACTATGGGTAAAAGAGCAGATTCGGAAGTCCAACATCAATTGGCAAGCTATGAATATCATGCAATGCTCATTGCATCCTAAGGAGTTTTCAGGAGTGTCCTCATGTACTAGTGCCAAGGAAATGTGGGACAGACTTGAAGTCATCTATGAAGGTACATCAGAGGTAAGAGAGATAAAAGCTAATATGTTAATTTCTGAGTATGAAGCTTTTAGAATGAAGCCAGAGGAAAATATATCTGAAATGTATGCTAGGCTAACTCTATTAGTGAATGGTCTTAAAGGTCTGGGAAAGGTTTACAGTGATTATGAACTGGTCAGGAAAATTCTTAGATCTCTAACTCAAATTTGGCACACCAAGGCCATGGTTGTTGAGGAATTTAGGAACCTTCCTACCACTACCCCTGATGAGCTTATTGGATCACTGATGGCTTACGAGCTGAATTTCAAAAGAACTGATGAGGATGTGAAAAAGAAGAAGCCACTTGCATTTAATGCTGGTCCTAGCAGCAAGGAGAGTTCAGATGACAGTCAGTCATCTACCTCAGATGATGACTCAGGTGAGATAGCAATACTCACCATGAAATTCAAGAAGTTTCTAAGGAAGGAAGGTAAAGTTATAAGGAACAGAAGACCACAGGTAAGAAAGAGTTCAAAATTCAAATCAGATAATTCTAAGAAATCTGACCAGGTTGTTTGTTACAAATGCAGGAAACAATGTCATATTAAATCTGAATGTCCAGAGAATGTGAAGAAAGTCCAACCAAAATAGAAGAACAAGAAGCCAAAGACTATGATGAGTACTTGGAGTGATGAGGAGAAAGATGAAGATGAAGAAGAGAGTACCTCTGAAGAAGAAAGTGATGTTAAGATATGCTTCATGGCTAAGGGAGATGATCAGGATGAGGTAACCTCCTCTTTTGAAAACTTTTCTTGCAGTGATTGGGAAGAAGCATTTAATGAATTGCTAGATAAGTATGATTATGTGAAGAAAGAAAATAAATCACTAAAGAAGAAGAAAATTTGACTAGTCAAGATAATTCCTTGAATGAGAAAATCATGTGCTTAGAAGTTGAAATTACTCATCTAAGAGAGTCTCTTGCTGAAAGTCATATGTGTAAAGATCAATTGATAGAGATGAAAAGAGAAAATGAATTTTTACTGAAAGTGCATGATGACTTGAAACTCAGAATGCAAAAGTTGGAGAGTGATGTAAAAATTGTTGAAGAAAAATATGAATCTATTCAAGGAGTAAATCTACAACTCCAAGAAAACTTGAAGAGACTGGAAGATGAAAACTCAAATAAACAAGCCTCCCTTGAGAAATTTACACAAGGCAAAAACAACCTAGAAGCTATTATGGGAATAAAAAGTAATTTAGGAAAAGAAGGACTTGGATACAATCCAACTAAAAAGAAGAATCTAGGGATAAGACTAATAACCTTTGTTCCAGAACAGGGCACATCTGAGCAAAACTCAATGGCTGCAGTGAAGCCCCATGAGAAAAATCAAGAAGATGTAAAACAGACAGATGAAACCAGAAAAGAAAAGGGCAAAGAGAAAATGAATGCTACCTTGAATACCAATCACCATACAAATATGCCTAAGTCTGGAAGTAAAACTTCAAATCAACCCATGGACCCTAGTACATCAACCCAGTATCAAGCTTATGAAAATTCAAGGAGTCATTGGATTGGCACAAGACAGCCGCGCCAACGCACTGGCCATTCTGCGTCTACTTAACCTACGTCTAAGAGCTTCTACAGAAATAAGGCTAAAACAAAACACTGGCCACGTCAATGCCATGTCTATACTGCGCCAACGCACATACCCCTCCAGAATGGGTATCCCTTCAGAAATAAGAGAATGAGTCGACGCAGTCACTACAGTGCGTCAATGCACCCTGCATACCAAAACCCATATGACATGAGGTTTGGGTGGATGGGTCATCGTAGCTGTGCAAGGGGGTCTACGCAGCAAAGCTTCCGGAATTCAATATTCAACTAGAGCTTCTCGTCCTAAGTTCCCCAGTGCTTCTTGGATTCATAATAATCATTGGAGTGGAAACAAGAATAAAAATTCACACTTCTTTAACAACAGAATTGGTTCAAAGAACTCATTCCGAAGGGTACCTCAACCTAATCAGAAAATTCTCAAACCTATGAACTCCACATCTCAAAAACCTCCAAAACAACATATATGGATTCCCAAAAGTATGTTGTCTTACTTGACAGGATCATATGGTCTGATGGGACCCAAGTGTATTTGGGTTCCAAAATCCCTCGTTTGATGTAAATTACAGGAGTGCCTTGCAGCTGTACACAACAGATGGTATCTTGACAGCGGGTGCTCAAGGCATATGACGAGCGATAAGGCAAAATTTTGTTTCTTGGTTGAGAAAGAGGAGGGCATGTCACACTTGGGGGCAACAATAAAGGCAAAATTATTGGAACAGGTAAAGTTGGCAAAAATCCCTTGAACTCCATTGATGATGTGCTATTTGTTGAAGGACTAGAATATAATCTTCTTAGTATAAGCCAATTGTGTGACAGGGGACACAAAGTTGTGTTTGATTCTCATGTATGCACCATTCTTGAAATGCATTCTGAAAATGTTAAGTTCATTGGAAAAAGAATAAACAACATGTACATGGTAGACTTAGATGATCCTGCTCATGATAATCTCTATCTTACTGTGAACAAAAGTGAGCTGGCTTGGCTATGGCATCGTAGACTAGGACATGCTAGCTATAGTGTGATGCATAAGTTAGCAAAATTCAGTATGGTAAACGGTTTGCCTGATGTCTCATTTAAAAAAAATGACGAAGTTTGTGATGCATGCACTCAAGGTAAGCACACTAGGAAGTCATTTAAATCTAGAATAGAAAACCAATCTTCTAGACTTCTTGAACTTGTTCACATGGATCTGTTTGGACCCACCAGAACAGCAAGTTTGAGTGGCAATAGATATGGCTTTGTTTTGGTAGATGACTTTTCTAGGTTCACTTGGGTGTTCTTTTTATCTCATAAAAATGATGCGTTTGAAGAATTTCAGGCATTTTTCAAGAAAGTTCAGTAGGATGGTAAGTATACTATTTCATCTATCATGTCAGATCATGGAGGAGAGTTCAAAAACTCAGAATTTGATGGCTTTGCAGGGCAAAAGGAATATCACACAAATTCTCGTCACCAAGAACTCCTGAACAGAATGGAGTGGTGGAAAGAAGAAACAGAACTCTTGTGGAGATGGCTAGAACAATGCTGATCGAAGGATAACTTTCAAGGAAATTCTGGGCTGAGGCGGTAAACACTGCGTGCTACATTGTAAATCGTGCAATGGTAAGACCTCTGTCCAAAAAGACTCCATATGAGTTAATGAAAGGTAAGAAGCCATCTGTTGCTCACTTCAAAGTTTTTGGGTCAAAATGCTTTGTTCAAAATAATGACAAACGGAACTGTTTCGCACATCTTTTTTTTCCTTTCTTTCTTTCTTTTCGTTCGTTTCTTTTCGTTCGCGTATCGATCAACCATTTGGCTAACTGGTAGTCAACTGACTGATTGATGACGCGGGCGTGCCAGTCACATGAGTGACGATTTTATTGTGCACTCACCCTGACCCATGTCGGGCGAATGTGAGGTTCGGTCGGGACCAGCAGTCCGCCATACCGTAAAGGTTATGGCGTTAATTACATCCCCCACGAGAAGGGAACACCTCTGATTAATTGCCGAGATATCGGGCTGTCGAAGCCGGATAAAAAAAGAGCTACATGATGATCATGAGGAAACCGTGTCACAAAGGGTCTATGCATGCACGCACATAAGACATTCATGCCTAGATTACACATGAAGATAGTGTTATGAAACGGTGGCGATCAGCCACATTTATTACCCCTCGCTGAGAGGAGGAAGAACGGCGCAAGTGTAATAGCGAGAGCAAAACGCTTAACGGATATGACAATGAATATGATGATAATATGACCCGGGCTTGCTTGACCCTCCCTTATTCAATTCGATGCCTGCTACGGCTCGTCGACATTGCCCCCGAGAGGCGAGGCTTCAAAACCGGCGTGGCTATGCAAGAAACACTTATACGGCGCGATAAAACGTAGGCATAGTGGTTAATACGGCGCGATAAAGCGTAGGCATAGTGGTTAATACGGCGCGGTATTCATGCTTTTGAGACGGCGCGCAAGAGGGTTGGGGCGCGCCGGTTTAGGGCGCGCCGGAAAGCCGCAAGGAAAAATTTTTAGAAAATGAGTGTGGGGTTAATCCGGCGCGGGGGGGTACCGCGCCGGTTTAGGGCGCGCCGGTTAAGACCGCGCCGTATTAAACCTGTTTTGTTGAATTATGAACCTTTTAAGTTTATTAGACTTCAAGGGACCCTTTCTTGAGTTGTTCGGGCCAGATGATTGTTTGATTGGAGTCCATGGCCTTCTTAGAAATGAGGGGGAGGTCAGTGCGAGGTTCATACTCGAGCACTGAGTTGGTTCGATCATTTTCTTGACAAAATTATCTGGAATCTGTCAAAAAATTTGACAGCATCTCCCCCGAACAAACGGAGTTGCAGGGGAGAATCGGGGTCATGCTCACTAATGGAGCAAGCCCCTAAACCGCCGGTCTGCACAGTGGCAGCCAGCAAAATCCCATCAGATAGGATACCCCGAGGACTAGCCTACAAGGGGCACCAATACTCCGTGGGTGAGAATAGAAGGACGGGGCCATTGATGACGGGAACAACCCACAGATCATGGCACAACCGCTGAAGGGACCGACCGTTAGGAGAGTGGGGCTCCGAGGGCTAGCCTACGAGGAGCGTACATCCCTTAACCTCGATTGGGTCTTAGATTGTCGGGGTTGAGCTCGTTGAGCTAGGACCCCCTGTTGTTGTCTGCTGTGGGCTTGGGAAGCATCTACCACCGAGAGGTAGAGTCCTTAGTTGCCCAGCAATTCCGTGGCCACGGGGGAATATCCCCCTCCCCGGGTAGTTAAAACAGGATGAGAGAATCTCGGACTGGTTCGAACGACCATGATTCAGAGGAGGAGTAAAGGCCCGGGTGAAACGGGTCAACCGTAGAAGCATAGACTCAAACAGGTGGGACGCAGCGTTCCGGGGTATGCATCCGGCCATCCCGACGGTAATTCCCGCCTTGCGAATAGTCAATAGCACAAAGGGAGGAATTAATAGGGGGGGAAACCTTCGATACCACAGCGGGAAGAAGCATGCGCATAAGCACAGCTCTGTCCATGAAGGGGGACACAGAGGTCCATAAATCAAAGCCGAAAACGGTCGATTGGAAGGACCCGGGGAGGGGTCGTTTCTGTAGCCCTCGGTGCTTTGGGGCATGGTCGGTACTTCGAGGAAACCGGAATCAAAGGGCACGCACGAAAGAACTCAGAACCACATCGACATAGATAGAGAAGAGGGTAGAAGTTCTGAGCATTCATTCGACCTCGCGGTCCAGACGTTCATATACATATCGCCATCCCAGAAACGGGAGTGGCCTCTCATTTATACATTAAGAATCCGGCGCCGGCATCGTTGCTCGGTCGCCGTTCATCATCTACGGGGGAATACACAGTAGTAGAGAAGAAATCACAGAGGAGGGGAGGGGTCGGCTCATATCATTGCCATCCCTCCCCCCTCTGCTTACAAATGGTGGACGGAAACCCGCGAGAGAGAAGAAATCACAGAGGATAGAGGAAGACAGGCACTGGCGCCCACCTGCTTTTTAAAAAAAAATAGAGTATCGGCCCCCTCCTTCTTCTCCGGCTCCGGAAGGCTTCAATCGGAACAGGGGAAGGCGGCCGCCGAAGGACACTCGGATAGAACTCCTTTTTCCTCAGAAAAGCTCTCTCCCCCTCTCCTTTTTTTTTGCCGTGCTCTCTGCCTTTTAGTCTTCTAGGCCTCTCATTTTCTTCAATCGAACCTCGCCCATATATATAACAGATTGGAGGCTCTTCATCCGGCGTGAGCTTTTGGCGCGCCGGGGGAATCTTCATCAATCTATCGCGCCGGTTTAAGACGCCATTCGATAGGGTGACTGGCGCGCCGGGATGATGGCTTAAGGTAAAGGGGCGCGCCGGGCTAAAGGCTGAAGGTGAGGGGGGCGCGCCGGTTTAGGGGTATTGAGTGAAGGGCGCGCCGGTTTAGGGCGCGCCGGGCTACTGCTCCTTGCACGCTTTTAAGCCAGTCGATGAACTCGGGGATAACTCCGGGGGCCATCGTGAACATGTACTCTGCTACTGCTCACTAAGACTTCGACGATATGATCTGTCGAAGCTCCTAGATTGGCGTACGGCCATTTTCCAGGTTCTGGATTGCTTTAGGCTGCTCGCACGGGTTTTCTGCGGGCATACGGCCTTCAGCTCTCTGACCCACGCCGTTAGCTTGGCCTGGTTCGTTTCCGAGGCTTCTCGGAAAGCGTGACAACACCAGGGATAGCTCCGCCCGAGCTGGGTGATCATTCGGCTGCTAATGGGCCCATCTTGGCAGGAAGCCGCACCTATGTCGGGTGATCGGGATCTTCCGCCGCCAGAGCTTTCGGTCCTCCATGCTGGAGAGCCGGGGGAACTCCTTCATCCTCGGGAGAACCTCCTCATTTGGTGGGGGACCACCGGATAGACCGTCGTCCTTGATCGGACAACGGATGTAGTGGATGCAGCATGACTAAGTCGATGCCGGTTCATTGGGCAGGCTTGGTCGCACTGCCGGTTGGTTGGCGAGTTTGTCTCGGCTCTCCTGAGGTGAAGTCCCCGTATCTACACGGAGCGACTCGAGGCTCTGGCAGCTTGAGAAGTCTTCAATATGTTGATCTTTATCGGCTTCCGTACTTCGGTGGGCCGGGTCATTCGTTCTTATGGCTTGGTCGCCGACGATCATATTTTAGGTGCCAACAAATGCCCCCCAGACGTGGGTGTTGCGAGCAAGGCACGGGCGTAGCAGGGCCGACGGATGTATTTCACCCGGACTGACTTCCCCTTTGGTTGGCGGGCGCCTGGGCTGGCCCTTAATTCGGCACGGACGGTAATCCGGTGCCGTTTGCATTTTAATACGGCGCGAGGTTGCTTCGGCGCGCTCTTGGCCCTTTGGGCTTTTAATACGGCACGGCCGTTGGCTTCTCGGTTTGACCCGGCGCGGCCTTGACGCCGTGGGGTTTTAATTCGGCGCGCCTTTTCCCCGGCGCGCCTTTTGCTTATGGGGTTTTAATCCGGCGCGCTAAATAGCGCGCCAGTTTAGCGGAGGGGGGCCTCCTCCATATAAGGCTTTCACCTTCTTCTTTTCTTCTTCATCCCTCATTTGCCCAAATTTTTTTCTCTCTCTTCCCTTTCTCCGGCGCCGAGAGCGGCGGTTTCTTCCTTCGGGTGAGTGGAGGTGCCGTCAGTTTGGGTTTCAAAACCCTTTCTTTGGGCCCCGGGAGGCTTCTAGCAGGGCTTGCCCTCGGAGCTGTTTCCCCGGGTGTCCCTCTGGCCTCGGTGTAATGCCGATGGCTGCTTTTTAGGGATCGTTCCTTAGTGGACGCGTTCCCACTTTTCTTCGGCAATTCCCTGTGCTGGGGAGACTCTGCCGAAATTTTGTCAGAAGTTCGCCTTTGATTAGCCATTTCCTGACGTTGTTTTTGTTTGATATGCTCTTTTTGCAGCTGTTATGGCATCCAGCTCTTCCTCTCGTGCCGTGGTGACATGGGAGAATGTTAATTCTCTCGACTGGGGTCACGGTCAGGTGGCCATGGTTGCGGAGTCCTCGGATTCGGAGACGGACACCGTAGACACCGGTCGTCTTCTTATTCTCGGGGGCGACTCCTTTCATTATAATAGAGAGGGCGTGACCAGGAAGGATCATCCCAAGGACAAACACCTGATGTCCCTTCTTCGACGCTTCAACCCTCAGGGGAAGCGGGACGTGTTCGCCGTGCGAAAGGTCGAGCAGGCTCTGCTGGTGGAGAGAGACAGCTTGGCCGAATGCGTAACGCGGGGAAGACCCATCTATCTCCCTGGGGAGGTCAGGAAGTGGAGCGTTGTGCTGGGGCTGCAAGACCTGGCGCCGGCAGACGGACTGTTGACCAGAGCTCCTGAATTTGTGCCTGCTCGGTGGAATGACTCCGCGGGCAGAGTAGATCGGGAGAAGCCGATCTTTGGCTTATTCCTTGCCCCGTTGAGATGGGGATATAGAGATGAGTCATTCTTGCTGGATTGCTTGGCGATTCGCTTCAAGCACCAGATCTCCGTGGGATGGTTTGCTGAGTTGAAAGTCACAGACGCCCACGCATTCAGGCCCGGAGCAGTGGAATTCACAGACTATGTGCTGCATCATTATGCTCCTCTTTTGACCAGAGCTGGTGTTTATCACAGCGTATATGCTTCAAGGTATCGGTATCCGATTTCCCGAGGCTTGTGCTGCGGCATGATCGAGGTGTTTTGCCCCGAATACAACACCTTCTATACTTCAGAGGGGGAGACCTCTTTAGACTTGTGGAGTCTATCTCAGCTCAGCGGCCTGCCCATTGATGGAGAGCCGTATGAGGAAGTTTGTTGGCCCGACTGGTTGAAGGACCAGACCGACGGTGACGGTCGGTATATGGCGGGCTACGCCTATCGATATCTAATGAAGGCGTATCGCACCCTCTTCCATTCGTCGCACGACACGAGAGAAGCTCGAAAGCCGGGCGAGAAACGAAGAGTGCGGATGGGCGCTTGGCTTCAGTATTTCTTCCAGGGGAAGACCAAGTATGAAGATTTTCCTCCGATAGCACCGGTGGCCCAGAAGCGGAAGAAGAGGGTACGACGCCAGGCCGCTTCGTCATCTTCTTCGAGAGGAGGGCAGGGGGAAAACCCAAACCCTACTGGTGTTGATGCAGTGACTCACTGTGCTGCATATTTGGTTTATTGGCTTTGTTCCTTTGCTCTCCCTCAAGGTGACGAGAGCGTGATCAGGGCGGAAGCCATATATCCGGCCTGTCTTATGGCTTGGGGTACCAAGCTGTCTCTTTGCCCAGTGGCCCTGTGCCTCATTTACAAGATGTTGGGAGACTTGCACAAGACGCGCCTCCCCAGAAGCCTTCGGACGGTTGGTCCGTTACATTTCTTTAATGCTTGGGTCTGCACCCTGTTCCCGGAGGTAGCTCCTCGGGCATTACAAGCGGTTCCTCTGGTCCCGCGCATGATAGAGTTTGCAAGTGCCGAGCCATCATTGCTAATGGAGCAACTTTATGCTATTCGGGGTAAATTGACCCGTCTTCCCGTGGACTCGCCCGGGGTTCTTCATTTCTGGAGCTTAGCTGCTCACTCGAGCCCATTGACGAACAGGACGAGACAGTGCAAGCTCTTTGAAACTGAGGAGTACATCCATCCGATTTCCCAGGCCAATTGTACCAGGCCTATTCTGGAGCCGGAGTTGGTTGATTGGGCACTGGCCATAAGGCCTAGTGTCCTCGTCTTTCGCAAGAGCGGCATTCTGTGGTTGGAGCCGTATTACCCGTTCCGTTTCAGTCGGAACTTTGGCTACGACCAGCAGATTCCACATTCCTATTCGCAATTTGCATTGCCCAACAGGCACAGGGCCGGGCAAACGTCCAATGACGACGCCCGGATATGGTGGGACTTTTTCCATCGTCGCGAAGACGTTTCTTTCCGGGTGCCCGCCCCCGCACGGTTCCCTCGCGTGACGCCTGAATACGTCAAGTGGTGGAACGCGCGGACGGGATTTTACAGGACCTCCCGGAGAGAGTGCTGGGCCGTGGCGGAGCACAGGTTCTTAGCTTCCCAGCCGGAGCCAGTTCTTGATGTTGATGCTTCCTATTTGAAGAAGCTGAAATCTTGGACTAATACGGACGTGAAGGCCTATCTAGAGGCCCGCAAGCTCGTAAAAGGCCGCAAGATGAAAGTTGAGCTGAAGTTGCCCCCGATTAACAAAGATGATTATGTGAAGACCCTTCGGGGTTTATGCCGGGTGAGCAGTGAGAGGGTGATTCTCCAGCAACTCCCTTTGCCGGTAGAAGAGCCCATCACGGCCGTGGCAGACTGGCGTCCCGAGGTGGACAGGTTGTATCCCTACCGGGCTTTCATTCGCAAAGAGGACAGGCGGGCTGACTTATATGCCAACACCCCCTGGCTGTTCGCACTCCTTCGGTCTCACGGCCTCTCGGTGGGTAGCCCCAGTGAAGCCATACTGGACCATCCTCTTCAGATCTCCTTCAAATATGCAGACAGGTGGGGGCTGGACCATCTGAGTCTGTATTATCTGCTGTCCTCTCGTGGCCATGAGGACCTGGCATTGCTGGCTGAGCCGAGCGAAAAGATCGGGGATCTATGCTGGCTTATTCGCGAGGCGGCTTCGAGGGACAAGACGTCCTCGCTGTTTTATTGGCCTCTCTTCCCGTTTTATACGGGACCGGCAAGTACGTTCTATTTTTTCTTCAGGCCCTTCGGCCAGCTTTTTCCCTTCATTGTGGTTGCGTCATTCTCACCCTTGTGCGTATACAGTCCGACCGACTTCGGAGGAGACCCGGCACTTCAGGGAGCTGATCATAAAAGCCAAAAAGCCGGCGTATTTTGAAGTTCCTGAGCCGGCGCCGACCACGACGCCACTACCTCCTGGAGATTCGAGGAAGAGGACTAGGTCCCAACTGCGAGAGGCCGTCGGGAAGGCGAAAGCGGCGGTGACCCGAGTGACACGGGCGCGCCGGAAGAAAGCCGCAGAGAAGGAATCGGCAACCGTCCTTCCTCCTGTTGTATCTTTTGAAGAGTTTGAGGCTTCTCGCGCACAAGGGCTAGAGGCCGAAGGTAGGCTCTTCTTTTCTTCAGAGTGCATTAGCTGGTTTCGACCGCTTGGGGTGGCCCATGCTGACAGTTGCCAATACAGCTGCCGCGGCCGTCGGACCGGAGGCGACGGTGGATGTAGCGGCCAGGGACGAGGCAGAGGGAGTTCTTGCTGCTTCCACAGAAAGGGATCTGCCTTCCCCAACACCTCGGCGGGAGATGGAAGGTAATTTATAGTTTTAGTTGCGATAGCAACGTAAACCTTCATATCTTCAGCCGTCTTGACTCCCTTTTGCTGTGAACTGTAGTCGATATACAACCATCATTGCTTCCGGGCTCGGAGAGCGCAGAGGAGGTGATCCCCTCGGGGCAGGGAGAACCCGCCCCTGAGGTATCGTCTATTGCTGCCCTTGGTGTGGAGAGCACCGGGAAAGCTCCCGCCGAGGGTGATGCTCCTGCTGGCGAGGCTCCTACTTCGACGGCGGAGCGTCCTGAGAGAGCAGAGGGGTCTTCCTCCTCTGAGCATGTAGATTATGGTGGCGGCTCCAGTGACGAGGAGCCATCACCACTTGATTTTGAGACCGACGATGCTGGGGTATCCTCGGCCTATGAGAGTGACTATCCGACTTTCAGCCCGGCCCGGTTATCATGGGGCGGTCCTGTGCCGTCATTACCGCTTACGGGTGAGGAGGCTAGCGCTGGGGGAGCTGCTCTTAAAGATTTGAGCTTAGTCCCGGCCGAGGTGAGGATCCATCCGGGACCGATGCTTACCATGCTTCTTTTCTCCTTCCTCTAGCCAGGTTTTAAGTGTATATATCTCCGATGCAGACTGAGGTGGCGCTGCCAACCATGACGGTGCAGATACCACTCCCGGCCCTGGGAACAGGCCAGGCGATTTTCCCGTCCGTCCTGCGGCCCATCGCATTGCGGTACCCAAAGGATCATGCAGCAGCAATGGTTCCAGTTGGTCCCGGAGCGCTTGTGGAAGTTGATAGTTCGGCAGTAGCTGGAGATTTTCCGCCAAGGGAGGCTGCACAGCAGTCAGTCTTGGAGGAGGGTGGCTCTGCTGAGATAGAAGCCGGGGAGATTATTGAGGGACGGACGTCCTCGGTGCTCGAGGTTCTTGTTGGACTCCCACCCCAGGGGACCGGCAAGGAGATTGTTGTTGCTGAGGCTCCAGCCACCGCATCTGCCGGTGCGGTTGTTTCCGGTGGTAATGGGCTGCAGCTTATGCCGTCGTCATCCTCCGGGGCGGCTGATGATATATGGGCTGCCGTGGATAGCAGAGTAGAGTTCGAACTGCCCGAAACGTCGCCACTTGGTCTTCAATCCTCGAGTGATGTCGTGTGGCAGTTCCTGGGGACCCTCCAGCAGACCGTAACAGCCAGTAGGGATTTAACTTATATTCAGCTGAGGGGCTTGATAGAGCATCTGTCCCGCTCGCTGCTGGCCCTCGGTTGTCCTATGGATGATTGGACTCCGCGGGTAATCTTGCTCCTGAAATATGTGAACCGGAGGGAGTTCTTGGGCCGGGAGGCAGCTGACCAGCTGGCGGCCATATTATTGGAGCGGGCTGAAAACAAGACGGCCCTTATTTTTCTGCAAGAGACCGCGGCGAGGGCGAGGGACGAAGCCAACGCCTCTTTACAACGCCGGAGCTCCCTGACGGCCCGGATGACGGCATTGCGGGCCGAACTTTCCAGGATAGAGGCTGAACTTGAAGAAGTAGATCGCCTGGGGGTCCAAAAGGTTGAGGATGCTGAGATGGCTGAAGGACAAGCTGCTTCCCTGGAGATGAAGCTATCCGAGCTGGAGGCCACCGAGTTCAGATTGCAAGAACTAATCCGTCATCCCTCCCTGGGTATTCCTATGCTGGAGGACATCTTCCGACGCCCTTTGCCGTAGTCTCTTTTCTTTGTGTGCTCCCTTTTAATGCACCTTATGTATTCCAGGGCATGGCCCATGTAATCATGTGCTTTTTACTTCATAGTAATGAAAAATCTCCATCCTGATTTTGAATGAAGACTTCATCTTGTCATTTTTTCTTTTCATTTGCCCGTTGATTCTAGTCCGAGTGTATGGGTCACTAGGGCAGGAGAGCGCTCACGCCTTCAGAGAAGGGGCGAGGTGTTCACTCCACCGCACCGCGACTTTTTTCTCGAGACTAGAAACGGCTTATGCCAGCCGAGAGTTCGGGGAACTTAGTAGGGCATAGCGAAACTGGCGGATAAACGGTCATGCCGAGAATGGCAAGAACCGAGAACGGGTAGCGACCGGTCTTGCCGATGGTGACAAGGGTCGAAAAAGGGCAGACGGTCTTGCCGATGATGACAAAAACCGGATGGGGTAGCGACCGATCTTGCCGATGGTGACAAGGGTCGAAAGGGGTAGGCGGTATTGCCGATGATGATAAAAACCGGATAGGTAGTGACCGATCTTGCCAATGGTGACAAGGGTCGAAAGGGGTAGACGGTATTGTCGATGATGACAAAAACCGGATAGGGTAGCGACCGATCTTGCCGATGGTGACAAGGGTCGAAAGGGGTAGACGGTATTGCCGATGATGACAAAAACCGGATAGGTAGTGATCGATCTTGCCGATGGTGACAAGGGTCGAAAGGGGTAGACGGTCTTGCCGATGATGACAAAAAACCGGATGGGGTAGCGACCGATCTTGTCGATGGTGACAAGGGTCGAAAGGGGTAGATGGTATTGCCGATGATGACAAAAACCGGATAGGTAGTGACCGATGTTGCCGATGGTGACAAGGGTCGAAAGGGGTAGACGGTATTGCCGATGATGACAAAAACCGGATAGGGTAGTGACCGATCTTGCCGATGGTGACAAGGGTCGAAAGGGGTAGACGGTATTGCCGATGATGACAAAAATCGGATAGGGTAGCGACCGATCTTGCCGATGGTGACAAGGGTCGAAAGGGGTAGACGGTATTGCCGATGATGACAAAAACCGGATAGGGTAGCGACCGATCTTGCCGATGGTGACAAGGGTCGAAAGGGGTAGACGGTATTGCCGATGATGACAAAAACTGGATAGGTAGTGACCGATCTTGCCGATGGTGACAAGGGTCGAAAGGGGTAGACGGTCTTGCCGATGATGACAAAAAACCGGATGGGGTAGCGACCGATCTTGCCGATGGTGACAAGGGTCGAAAAGGTAGACGTATGTAAGTGGGATATCGGATGAAGACTCTCGCCTCGACCTCGAAAATGGCCTTTTGGACGGCGGATGGTTCATCACTATTCATCATTCAATTTTTTTTATTCACATTACTGACCTAAGCACCCTTTCGGGTTTTCGCCGAGGCCAGCCCCCTCTTGCTTTTGCCGGCGCGCCCTTTCGGGTTTTCACACGGCGGGGTACCCAATTTTGCCTGCGACGCCCTTTCGGGTTTTCGCCACAGCTGGGTTATAGCCATTTTTACACTTGTCCCGATATAGGAGCAAGTCTAGCGGGGTATCTCTATTTTTAACCCCTTTTTTTCTTTTCTTTTTTTTGCTTTTTTTTTTTGAATTCGAGATTCAGAAGAACTGGACCGCAGGAACACTGACCGTCCCTGTCGATGAGGACAAGGGTTGGTCTTAGGTTTATTTCGTCGACACTGGTTAAATGTCAAAGCAAGGACGTGGTTTATTAACAAGGATGTAGGATCCAAGTTCAAGAGTAGAGATCGACCGATCTCGCCGATGATGACGAGAGTCGAAAAGGGTTTATTCGTCGGCATATATTACCGCCGTGGCAAGGACGGGGTTGTCAACAGGGACGTAAGGTCCAAGTTGAGGGTAGAGATCGACCGATGTCGCCGATGATGACGAGGGTCGAAGAGGATGTGTTAAAGGATTTCCGGCGGGACTTTGATGATTGTCCCTTTCGGAGTTTATAGGGTGGAGAATAGGAGAGGCATTTGGAAATTATCACTTTACCGACTCAGGCGCCCTTTCGGTTTTCGCCGAAGCCAGCCCACTCTTACTTTTGCCCGCGTGCCCTTTCAGGTTTTCACGCGGCGGGGTACCCGATTTTGCCTGCGACGCCCTTTCGGGTTTTCGCCACAGCCGGGTTATAGCCATTTTTGCACTTGTCCCGATGTGGGAGCAAGTCTGGCGGGGTATCTCTATTTTTAACCCCATTTTTGTTATATATATATTTTTTTTGACTTCTTTTTTTTATTTTATTCGGAACGCGAGCCGAGAAAGGGTAGCTTGATCAGGGCGAAATGCCGCTAACCAAGGAGAGGTAGCTTGATTAGGGTGGAAAGCCGCATGATCAAGGAGAAGTAGCTCGATTAAGGCGGGATGCCGCTAACCAAGGAAAAGTAGCTTGATTAGGGCGGAATGCCGCTAACCAATGAAAAGTAGCTTGATTAGGGCGGAATGCCGCTAACCAAGGAAAGGGTAGTTTGGTTAGGGCGGAGTGCCACTAGACCAAGGAAAAGTAGCTCGATTAGGGCGGAATGCCGCTAACCAAGGGAAAGGTAGCTCGGTTAGGGCAGAATGCCACTAGACCAAGGAAAGGGTAGCTCGGTTAGGGCGGAGTGCCACTAACCAAGGAGAAGTAGCTCGATTAGGGCGGAATGCCGCTAACCAAGGGAAAGGTAGCTCGGTTAGGGCGGAATGCCACTAGACCAAGGAAAGGGTAGCTCGGTTAGGGCGGAGTGCCACTAACCAAGGAGAAGTAGCTCGATTAGGGCGGAATGCCGCTAACCAAGGGAAAGGTAGCTCGGTTAGGGCGGAACGCCACTAGCCAAGGAAAGGGTAGCTCGATTAGGGCGGAATGCCGCTAACCAAGGAAATGGTAGCTCGGTTAGGGTGGAGTGCCACTAACCAAGGAGAAGTAGCTCGATTAGGGCGGAATGCCGCTAACCAAGGGAAAGGTAGCTCGGTTAGGGCGGAACGCCACTAGCCAAGGAAAGGGTAGCTCGGTTAGGGCGGAGTGCCACTAGACCAAGGAAAAGTAGTTCGATTAGGGCGGAATGCTGCTAACCAAGGGAAGGTAGCTCGATTAGGACGGAGTGCCATTGAACCAAGGAAAAGTAGCTCGATTAGGGCGGAATGCCGCTAACCAAGGGAAAGGTAGCTCAGTTAGGGCGGAATGCCGCTAGACCAAGGAAAGGGTAGCTCGGTTAGGGCGGAGTGCCGCTAACCAAGGAAAAGTGTGTTCCGACCGATCACTCGGGGTGTGTCGGCTGCGCCGCATGATACAGCTTAATGTGTTTTCCATTGAGGGGAGAGAACTGGATGACTCCTTTGTGGTCTACGAGGACGTAGGCACCCCCTTCATATACTCGGCGGACGATATACGGTCCGACCCAATTTTCGACCAGCTTCCCTTTGGGATTAGAGGCCATCACTTCTCTTCTTTTGACCATCACCAGGTCTCCTTTCTTGAACTCTCGACCCTTGACTAACTTGTCAAAAGCACAGGCCATGCGAGCTTGGTAGAGTTGGATGTTTTGTTGCGCCTGGAGGCGTTTTCCTTCGAGCTCAGCGAGCTCTTCCAATCTTCTTTCTGCATTGGTCTGCTCACCACTGACTAATCTGTGCTGGATGGCAATTCGCAATGAAGGAACTTCGAGTTCAATCGGCACTACAGCTTCCGACCCATAGACAAGGGAGAAGGGTGAACAGCCGGTTGGGGTCTTGTAGACAGTACGATAAGCCCAAAGTGCTTCGTACATCCTTTCTTCCCAATCCTTTTTGTTAGACTTGACAGTCTTCGCCAATAGTGTGCACAAGGTTTTGTTAAAGGCCTCTGCTAGTCCATTGGCTTGAGGGTTGTAGGGGGACGATGTCCTCCAGTCAATTTTGTATTTGTCAGCTAGCCGATAAACCCTCTGGTTTCTGAAATGGCTACCGTTATCAGAGATGATTCGACTGGGGATCCCGAACCTGAATATTTCATTCTGCCGGAAGAACCTTGCGACTAGTTCTCCGGTCACATCTCTTAGTGCTACTGCCTCCGCCCATCTGGAGAAGTAGTCTGTAGCTGCTAAGATGTATCTACATCCTGACGAAGATGCCGGCAGTGGCCCTACCACGTCCGTGCCCCACTGAGCAAACGGCCAACTTGGTAGAGTGGGATGTAGCGGCACTGGGGGTCTCCTCGCCACATTAGCATGTTCTTGACATTTCTGACAAGCCTTAGCGAACTTGCAGCAATCATTAAATATAGTGGGCCAATAGTAACCCAATTTCTTTATCTCTATCTTCATTTTCGGACCGGCCTGGTGTGCCCCAGCTGATCCTGCATGAACTTCTTGCATCACCTGTCCCGCTTCTGCTGAAGACAAGCAACGGAGTAGGACTTTCCTTCGGGCATCTGCCATAATTCGGAACAAGGTCCCGCTTCTCATCTCATAAGAATCCTTGATCCTCAGGAGCTTCATTCTTTGTTCCTTTTCTTTTGGAAGTTGCTGGTGTTGATACCAGCGTAGGAGATGCTCTCGCCAATCGGGTTGTTGAACCCCTTCGACGACTGCTACTTCCATCTCATGTTCGTCAGCCAGAACCTCTGTTACACTGGGGACCTGTCGGCGGTTGATCACTGTTATATTCAGGCTCGCGTCTGGCGGGACCGCCAATGAACTGGCCAGCTTAGCGAGGGCGTCTGCCTGAGCATTCCAGCCTCGATTGATGTGCTTAATGCTGATGAGGTAAAATTTTGACATCAGGCGAGTTGCCAACTGGTGATAGGGGAGGAGCTCTTGCTTTCGCACCTCGAACTCTCCTTCCAGCTGTTTTATAACTAGCATGGAGTCTCTGAATGCTTCCAGCATCTGAATTCCCATGGACAGAGCGATCTGCAACCCGATTATCAGGGCTTCATATTCTGCTTCATTGTTTGTGCATTGTTTGTTTATGGAGCAGGATGTATGCACCACTTCTCCTTCTGGGGACTTCAAGACTATGCCCGCCCCTGCTCTGACCCTGGATGATCCGGTGGCAGAGGTGTCCATTCTGGAAGCACCATCAAAGTATAGCTGCCATAAGGAAGGCTGTACTTGGGCGGCTTCTAGGGTTTCATCCTTGGGAAGTTTCGGTTCCCACGGGCTTTCCCCGGGTATCGGATGTTCAGCAAAGAAATCTGTAATAGCTTGACCTTTGATGGCCTTGCGCGGTACGTAGGAGACATCAAACTCCATAAGGATTACCGCCCATTTGCCTAGGCGGCCTTTGAGTGCCGGCTGGGACATAATATATTTCAGGGGATCCTCCTTGGACACCAAGCTGATTTCATGCGACAACATGTAATGCCGGAGCTTTTTGACTGCGAAGACTAATGCCAGGCAGATCTTCTCAATATAAGTGTATTTTTCTTCAGTTCTGACCAGTCTCCGACTGAGGTAATAGAGGGCTTGTTCTTTCCCTTCTTCATTATTCTGGGCTAGCATTGCCCCCAGAGAATTGTGTGTAGCTGCTATATACAGTATCAACGGCCGTCCTTTCACCGGTGCGCCCAATACTGGAGGAGTCTTCAGATAGTCTTTTAACTTGTCAAAGGCTGTCTGGCAATCTTCATCCCAATAGAAGGGAACATCTTTCATCATCAACTTGTGAAAAGGCTGGCATCGCCCTGACAAATTGGAAATGAACCGCCGGATATAAGCCAAACGGCCTTGTAGTGACCTCAGCTCGGAGATGTTCCTTGGTGGAGGTAACTCCTGAATCGCCTTGATCTTTGCGGGGTCTATCTCGATCCCCCGATATCGGATGACAAAGCCCAAGAATTTTTCGCTCGACACTCCGAAAGCACATTTCATAGGATTCATTTTTAGCTCATGCTGCCTCAGCCTCTGAAAAACAATCCGGAGGTCTTGCAGGTGATCTTCTTTTCTTCTGGTTTTGACCACCAGGTCATCTATGTAGCACTCGACCTTATGGTAGAGCAATTCATCAAAGATTTTGGTCATTGCGCGCTGATAGGTTGCGCCAGCATTCTTCAGTCCGAATGGCATTCTCTTGTAATGATAAATGCCTTTGGCAGTTCGGAAAGCAGTATGGACCCGGTCATGCTCCGCAATCCAAATCTGATTGTAGCCGGACGACCCATCCATGAATGACAGGGCTTCATGGCCGGTTGTAGCATCGATCATGACCTCGGTTATTGGCACCGGAAAGTCATCTTTAGGGCAGGCTTTATTTAGATCTCGGAAGTCATAACAAATCCGGATCTGTCCATTCTTCTTTTTCACGGGGACGATATTCGCCAGCCATGTGGTGTACTGATTTTCTTCAACAAATCCCACATCAATGAGCTTGTCAACTTCAGCACAGATTCGGGTGATGAGCTCTGGCCTCATACGCCGCGGTGGTTGCTTCACCGGCTCGGCTTCGGGGCTGATTGTTAGCTCGTGTTGTGAGACGGCGGGGCTTAGACCCGGCATCTCTTTGTAAGTCCAGGCGAAGCAATCCCGATATTCTAGCAGTAGTTGAATATACAGCTCCCGTTCTTCTGGGGACAGTTGGGCACTGAGGAAGGTAGGCCTAGGGTCCTTCTCATTTCCCAGGTTGACTTCTATCAGTTCATCGACTGTGGCTTGGCCTCCGTCTTCTATCTCCGGAGGTGCCGGCTGGAGGTCGACGAAGTCTGGAATACCATCTTGAGGGCCGAGTACTTCGACTTCCTCGTCAGACACTGCCAGAGCTTCATGGGGTCTCTTGCTCTCTTGTGCTAGCGGCTGTGTGGATGGATCTATGGACACATCCGTCGCCTTCGCAGCTCCCGAGGGTGAGAGAACAGCTTCAGTGCTTGTAGATGAGGTTGCAGCCATGACAGGCCAGTAGTTGTTTGCCGCCGGACTCGGACAGCATATTGGATTTGTAGCAGAAGTTGAGGAAGTTTCGTCTTCTGGGACAGTTGTATCTTCCGCAGAAGTGGCTTTTTCTTCCCCGGTAGCTGGCTCTCCTTGATTGGAGTTGACCAAGGCCTCCCTGATTGGCAGAAAGGGTGTTGAAGTTGTCAGTAGTAGGATCTCTGTAGAGGGAGAGACTCCTATTTCTTGAATGTCTTCGGCTTCGCTGCTGCTAGCCGTGTCAAATTTGGCTTGAAAGGCCGCTTCCTCAGGACGGACCTGCTCCCAGCATCGGCAGGAGATCAAGGTCTCCATTTGTTGATTCCCAGATAGAGCCAATTCAGCATGTTCTGCTTCCGCCGGATATTCATCAAAGGTTGCCCCCAGAGGGCTATCTTCAGTTGGATAGAAGGTGGAGATGGTATCCACCTCGTACCATCCACTGTAATAGTAGTCTTCCAGGGTGAAGCCCAGACCCAGATGTTGAGAGACACGTCTCATTTCTTTGTCCAGATTTACAGGATACCACATCTTCTGGAAAGCTTCCTTGCATTTTTGAGGTTGATCGGGAGGGATGTGTTACTTTTGAAACATCCTAGCCGTCCGATCAGTGGTGAATGCCAGGCCCTGCACAGGAACCCGTGGGTCGGCTAGATCTTCAGGAAGGCTGCAGTCTGTGTCTTCCTGAGTGGGATGCTCCTCAGCTGTATAGAATAAGGTGCTGGGCCCATCTTCCTGTGCCACCTCCCAAGCTTTGAAAGGTTCGACAGTGGGACCATCGAGGCCGGAGACTGGCTTGGTGAGGCCGGCCGGGACTCCGATGCGGTCGTGCTGTCGATCAACATGCACTTCCTTAGCTTTGGGGTATAATGCTGGGGGTGTCACCCTACCGACATTTCCAGAAGCCGTGATGTGGGAAACCACCTTCGGCTTGACATATCCGCGCGGCGGTGGTGGATACCAACCGTCACCCGATCTATTCTTCGATGCCCCTACGGGGGCTTCAGTTTTAGAAACCTTCCGGGGAGACCCCGTATACAGATTGGCGTCCGCCAAGTGACATTCAAACACCTCGAACGGGTGGATGTCAGCAAATATCCTTTCCTCCTTCCCCTGGAGGCTGTATTTGATGCATTGGTGGAGCGTGAAGGGCACCACCATATTTTCATGCAGCCATGGGCGGCCGAGCAGTGCTTTGTAGGAGGTGCGAGAGTCAATGACGTGAAACTGCACCGTTGTAGTGAAATCTGCCAGGGTCAGTGTGAACTCTGCCACTCCCATAGACACTTCACATTTTTGGTTGAAGCCAGCGATACGCATATCCCCGATTTTCTCGAGATGCACATTGAAGTGGTACCTCTCGTATATTCTATATGGCAAGATGTTGACTGCTGCACCAGGGTCAACCAGAATCCGGTTCAGTTCTCTTCCATTCAGATGTCCTTTCATATATAGCGGCCTGTTGTGACTGGCAGTAGGCAGTAGCATGTCTTCTGGAGAGAAGGTCATACTGGCTTCTGGTATAGCCTCAGCTATGTAGGTTTCAAAATGAACAGGCGTCTGCAGAGCAGTGATGATCGCCTGTCGAGTCTCTTCACTCAAAGAGAGAATTTCCCAGATCGTAAATCGAGCAGGGAGCTTCTTGAGCAACTTCATTATTCGGCTTCCAGCCCGGACATTGGAGAGCTTCATCTCTTCAACCCATCTGGGCTTAGGAAGGTTTTGATTTGTGGGTCCAGACGGACCTGCTTCATCTTCCTCGGACTCGGCACCTTCTAGGCCGGCACCGACTGTCGGGTTTTCTTTATTACCTGCTGCAGGGCAAGCCCCATCTGCATTTGCATCCTCAGTAGATTGCACTGGCCGAGGGTGACTGACCCCGGGTGTAGGGTTAGCCTCCTGACAAGGCTGCTTTCCCTTTGACATCTTCATGAATTCAAGGAATGAAGGGACTGTCTTGCCCCCAGTCTTGCTGTATAGACCTGACGGAGGAGGGATTTGTACTCCCTTAACTTCCGGCGGAGGTGTCTTGTAGGGTTGCTCCCCTCTGAACATAATATTGTGATTGGGCGGCGGCTGGCGCCCCCATTTCCGGCCTGACCGAGTGGCATGTGCAGCAGTTGCGGCCTCGGCCTTGCCTCCCCCAGCATGGGGTGTGAGGCAAACTTCTTCTTCTTCCTCTTCTCCGGGCAGGTTGAAGAGTGCTGACAGGGTATTGCAGGAGATGACTTGTGTTTTATGGGCCCCAGCGGCCTTTCTTTTCTTCTTCTTTTGCTTTTTCTTCTTTTTGGTTTCTGCAGGTGCTTGCCCCCAGAACAGGTTGCTCTCTTGAGGTGCTGCTGCTTCAGCTTCCTCCCCTTGCTTGAGTGAGAGTTGCTCCAGCTCTTGCCATGGGACGTGGTCCCGTACCAGCAGAGGTTTCAGTTCGGGCTGTACATATTCCTCTAACCCTTCAATTAAGTTTTGCAGTCGAAGGACCCCAGGATTGGTTTCCTTGATTACTGGCGGCGGAGTTTGTCTCCTCCTATTGGGTGTATATATTCTGACAGCTGTAGGTGAAGTGACCCATACAGGCGCTACTACTGGCGGAGTAGGCCGGGGTGTAATGCCACGGATATGTGCCCCCTCTTTTGGGCGGGGTGCCCTCTTCTTCTTGTGCTTCACAGGGATTTGCTGCCACCCCTGCTGTTCCTTCACGGGCTCCAGGAAATGGATTTCGTAGGTGCTCCGTGTGCTCGCTTCAGAGATCTCCTCAGGTAATGCCTGGTAGAGGGAGACCATGTTGACTGCTGCTCTTCGGGGAGGAGCTTCATGTGGCGGAGGAGGGTCTACTTTGTACTCTCCCAGCTCTGTCTCATTCTTCTTCACCATCCCTTCGATGACATCTTTGAAAACATAACAGTCTTCGATTGAATGTCCCAGCATCTGGTGATAGGGGCAGAATCTTGGACTGTCTCTTCTTTTGAGGTCTTCTGGTCTTCTCGGCTCAGGCAGAGTGACCATACTGTATTCTGTTACCCAGTCAAATAGGATCCGGGTCTTATCCTTGGGAAAGGAATAAGCCTTCTTCATTTTGTCCCTCAATGAAGGGCCTTCTTTGTCATCTGGAGCTTTTGCAGGTTGCGGGGGAGCCGCTTTCTTGCCTTTCTCCTTTTGCTGTTCGAATGCCTTGATATCAAGCGCATTCGCTTCTTTAGGTGTGGGGCGCCGTTCCCCCGCCTTGCCTTTCTGGGCTATGCTGGCAGTTGACGTCGGGACAGGCTTGGCTAGAAAAGCTTCCACCTCAGCTACCACATTATTCAGCCGGTCAAACGACCGTATTTCCATTCCGATCATTTTTTCCAGGACCTCCCTCCTGAGGTTTTGTTTACATATTTGCACAGCGTCCTCCTGATGCGGGGGCCGCTTACATCTCATTCCGAGGTTCCTCCACCTCTTGATGTAGTCAAGGGCGGTCTCATCTGCCCTTTGTTTTGTCGAATAGAGTTCGGCCACTGTGACCTCCCTCTCTGTGACATGGAATCTTTCTCTGAACTTCCTCTGCATATCTGACCAGTCATTGATTGACCCGGCCGAGAGGCTGGAGTACCATTCAAATGCGAGCCCCGTCAGCGAGGACCCGAAGAATTTCAGCAAATATGACTCGTCGGTGGACAGATCACCCATAACGGTCATATAATATGCAATATGTTCTTTTGGGGAACCTTTCCCGTTGAATTTATCAAATTTGGGCGGCTTGTTGACTCCCGGGGGAAGTCGCTTAGCCGCATGGTGTTGCGGGTAGGGCACCCGATAGGCATCGAATGCGACGTAGTCGCCTTCGCTCGTCTCTGCGAGCTTCAGCTCGATCATCCTTTCCACCATCATCCGGTTCACGACCGTGGGGTCGACTGGCTCCGGATAGAAGTGTGATGGCTGCAGGTACGGGGTGACCAGGGTGGTCGCCTGTGGAGGATGCAGCAGCGGGGGTGTTGGGCGCACCTGAGGAAGCACCGGAGGTAGCAGCGGCTGAGGCTGTGGTGGCCGCTGTTGTGCTGTCGTCACAGTTGGCTCTGACGGCTGTGGTAGTGTGTAAAGTGGTGGAGGGTCGTCTCGACGAGCCGCTCCCCGGGATGATTCACCTTGGACTTCGGGTGGTTTGGAGGCCGATGAGTGTTCAGTTTTCTCCATCAGCTGTTTCTTCAGGGAATCTATTTCCCGTTGATATCTTTGCAGCAGCATCAAGACTGATGGATCTATAGTGGTGGGGACACCTTCTGTTGTTTCCCCGGACGTACCCTCAGGCAGGATGTCGAGGAGTACGTCGTCTTCTTCTTCCGTCGTCACCACATTAGCGGTCAAGACGGGGGCTTTGTCATCCCAGTGGAGGTATAACTGGGGCTGTTTCTCTTTCATCATTGTCAGAAGCCCTCTTGCTGCTTCTGTCCTGCGGGTAGCTGGTCCCGGCCGTACGGCCAACTGAGCCAGTTCTTGGGGGTCTTCAGGGAGCTCCCCATATCGGCTGGACACGCCAGCCATGTTGCAAGTGAAAATCTACATCCTTCTTCTTTGTCGATGGACCCTCCGCCTTGCTTGTTGCGGAAAGGTCAGCCTCTCGAACACAGAAATTCTTCCTCTTTCTTCCCGCTCGGGGAAGGCTTCATCGGCTTCGATCTCAAAGCCGTCATTGTGTCCATTGTCGTCGACCCACGACACCATCATTATATCCTTCATCTCTTCTTCATCTGCCGTTGATGGGCAGTAATTTTCTTCAATGGCGACTGTCTGCATCAGCCGCTGCTGTCCGAGTGAGGTGTTACCCAATCCTTGGAAATAGCTTCTGACCAGACAGGCCACTTCTTCTCGGCCCCGTTCTTGATGTAGCACGGGGGAGAGTGGTCGACCTCCAGCAGGAGGAATGTAGGCCAGTCGAGCTCTGTCGGCTGGCTGTTGGAACCTTCGCCCCGTGGCAGGGGCGTTGGCTTGACGGGCCGCAGCCCGGAAACTTCTGTGGCGCGGGGGATCCGCAACCACTTCTTCTTCATTCATCGGGGACAAGCCCCTTTCTCTTCTCGCTCCCGCCTCGTCGTTCATAGGACGGCGGCGGACGGGTGTTAGAAGGTAGGCAGGTTGGGTCCGCTTGGGAACCCACACCTGTTTGAATTTCCTCGGCCTGAGCGCCGGGTTTCCTTGGCCATGGTGGCCGGCTTCTTCTCTTTCTGCCCTCCTTCCAGCGAAGCTTGATAGTTGTTGTAGACAGGAACGATTGGGATGACGCGGTCTGGGGTCACCCGTGCCGTGCGCCCGTTGAGGAAGACACGCATGCCTCCCACCAGCATTGATTTTCCGGACTGAGAGACAGTTCCGGTGATCACAGCAGTGTTCTTGCGAGCCTGGAGACGCTGACGTCCTCCAGGGGGTTTGTTGATGACAGTGGGATGTGTCCCACGTACAATGTGGTGCACCAGGCAGCTAGCGGCCGGGGCCGGATTCTTGAGTGAACCATCGCAGCAGGGAGCCTTCAGAGGCTCCATTTCCTTCATGATTTCCTTGACGGGTTCCGTGGCTTCGACTTCCAGCATGTCGACAAAGGCCAACCCCAAGAAGTTGGGGAAGCCCACAGCAGGAGGAAAGCTACCAAATTCCATGGGCACCGCCAGGTACCCTTGCGCGTGTCCGACGACTATCGATTGGTCGAAGTCGACGCCAGGTATTCCATGAGTCGTCATTGTTCGCACTGAAATATCAAACAAGGCGATAATCAGTAGTCTTTGAGAGGGCTTCAAAGCCCGAATATCTCGGCAAAGAGATGAAAGGTGACAATGGTCCCACCGGGCGTGCCAGACTTGTTTCGCACATCTTTTTTTTCCTTTCTTTCTTTCTTTTCGTTCGTTTCTTTTCGTTCGCGTATCGATCAACCATTTGGCTAACTGGTAGTCAACTGACTGATTGATGACGCGGGCGTGCCAGTCACATGAGTGACGATTTTATTGTGCGCTCACCCTGACCCATGTCGGGCGAATGTGAGGTTCAGTCGGGACCAGCAGTCCGCCATACCGTAAAGGTTATGGCGTTAATTACATCCCCCACGAGGAGGGAACACCTCTGATTAATTGCCGAGATATCGGGCTGTCGAAGCCGGATAAAAAAAAAGAGCTACATGATGATCATGAGGAAACCGTGTCACAAAGGGTCTATGCATGCACGCACATAAGACATTCATGCCTAGATTACACATGAAGATAGTGTTATGAAACGGTGGCGATCAGCCACATTTATTACCCCTCGCTGAGAGGAGGAAGAACGGCGCAAGTGTAATAGCGAGAGCAAAACGCTTAACGGATATGACAATGAATATGATGATAATATGACCCGGGCTTGCTTGAACCTCCCTTATTCAATTCGATGCCTGCTACGGCTCGTCGACATTGCCCCCGAGAGGCGAGGCTTCAAAACCGGCGTGGCTATGCAAGAAACACTTATACGGCGCTATAAAACGTAGGCATAGTGGTTAATACGGCGCGATAAAGCGTAGGCATAGTGGTTAATACGGCGCGGTATTCATGCTTTTGAGACGGCGCGCAAGAGGGTTGGGGCGCGCCGGTTTAGGGCGCGCCGGAAAGCCGCAAGGAAAAATTTTTAGAAAATGAGTGTGGGGTTAATCCGGCGCGGGGGGGTACCGCGCCGGTTTAGGGCGCGCCGGTTAAGACCGCGCCGTATTAAACCTGTTTTGTTGAATTATGAACCTTTTAAGTTTATTAGACTTCAAGGGACCCTTTCTTGAGTTGTTCGGGCCAGATGATTGTTTGATTGGAGTCCATGGCCTTCTTAGAAATGAGGGGGAGGTCAGTGCGAGGTTCATACTCGAGCACTGAGTTGGTTCGATCATTTTCTTGACAAAATTATCTGGAATCTGTCAAAAAAATTTGACAGCATCACCCCCGAACAAACGGAGTTGCAGGGGAGAATCGGGGTCATGCTCACTAATGGAGCAAGCCCCTAAACCGCCGGTCTGCACAGTGGCAGCCAGAAAAATCCCATCAGATAGGATACCCCGAGGACTAGCCTACAAGGGGCACCAATACTCCGTGGGTGAGAATAGAAGGACGGGGCCATTGATGACGGGAACAACCCACAGATCATGGCACAACCACTGAAGGGACTGACCGTTAGGAGAGTGGGGCTCCGAGGGCTAGCCTACGAGGAGCGTACATCCCTTAACCTCGATTGGGTCTTAGATTGTCGGGGTTGAGCTCGTTGAGCTAGGACCCCCCGTTGTTGTCTGCTGTGGGCTTGGGAAGCATCTACCACCGAGAGGTAGAGTCCTTAGTTGCCCAGCAATTCCGTGGCCACGGGGGAATATCCCCCTCCCCGGGTAGTTAAAACAGGATGAGAGAATCTCGGACTGGTTCGAACGACCATGATTCAGAGGAGGAGTAAAGGCCCGGGTGAAACGGGTCAACCGTAGAAGCATAGACTCAAACAGGTGGGACGCAGCGTTCCGGGGTATGCATCCGGCCATCCCGACGGTAATTCCCGCCTTGCGAATAGTCAATAGCACAAAGGGAGGAATTAATAGGGGGGGAAACCTTCGATACCACAGCGGGAAGAAGCATGCGCATAAGCACAGCTCTGTCCATGAAGGGGGACACAGAGGTCCATAAATCAAAGCCGAAAACGGTCGATTGGAAGGACCCGGGGAGGGGTCGTTTCTGTAGCCCTCGGTGCTTTGGGGCATGGTCGGTACTTCGAGGAAACCGGAATCAAAGGGCACGCACAAAAGAACTCAGAACCACATCGACATAGATAGAGAAGAGGGTAGAAGTTCTGAGCATTCATTCGACCTCACGGTCCAGACGTTCATATACATATCGCCATCCCAGAAACGGGAGTGGCCTCTCATTTATACATTAAGAATCCGGCGCCGGCATCGTTGCTCGGTCGCCGTTCATCATCTACGGGGGAATACACAGTAGTAGAGAAGAAATCACAGAGGAGGGGAGGGGTCGGCTCATATCATTGCCATCCCTCCCCCCTCTGCTTACAAATGGTGGACGGAAACCCGCGAGAGAGAAGAAATCACAGAGGATAGAGGAAGACAGGCACTGGCGCCCACCTTCTTTTAAAAAAATAGAGTATCGGCCCCCTCCTTCTTCTCCGGCTCTGGAAGGCTTCAATCGGAACAGGGGAAGGCGGCCGCCGAAGGACACTCGGATAGAACTCCTTTTTCCTCAGAAAAGCTCTCTCCCCCTCTCCTTTTTTTTTGCCGTGCTCTCTGCCTTTTAGTCTTCTAGGCCTCTCATTTTCTTCAATCGAACCTCGCCCATATATATAACAGATTGGAGGCTCTTCATCCGGCGTGAGCTTTTGGCGCGCCGGGGGAATCTTCATCAATCTATCGCGCCGGTTTAAGACGCCATTCGATAGGGTGACTGGCGCGCCGGGATGATGGCTTAAGGTAAAGGGGCGCGCCGGGCTAAAGGCTGAAGGTGAGGGGGGCGCGCCGGTTTAGGGGTATTGAGTGAAGGGCGCGCCGGTTTAGGGCGCGCCGGGCTACTGCTCCTTGCACGCTTTTAAGCCAGTCGATGAACTCGGGGATAACTCCGGGGGCCATCGTGAACATGTACTCTGCTACTGCTCACTAAGACTTCGACGATATGATCTGTCGAAGCTCCTAGATTGGCGTACGGCCATTTTCCAGGTTCTGGATTGCTTTAGGCTGCTCGCACGGGTTTTCTGCGGGCATACGGCCTTCAGCTCTCTGACCCACGCCGTTAGCTTGGCCTGGTTCGTTTCCGAGGCTTCTCAGAAAGCGTGACAACACCAGGGATTGCTCCGCCCGAGCTGGGTGATCATTCGGCTGCTAATGGGCCCATCTTGGCAGGAAGCCGCACCTATGTCGGGTGATAGGGATCTTCCGCCGCCAGAGCTTTCGGTCCTCCATGCTGGAGAGCCGGGGGAACTACTTCATCCTCGGGAGAACCTCCTCATTTGGTGGGGGACCACAGGATAGACCGTCGTCCTTGATCGGACAACGGATGTAGTGGATGCAGCATGACTAAGTCGATGCCGGTTCATTGGGCAGGCTTGGTCGCACTGCTGGTTGGTTGGCGAGTTTGTCTCGGCTCTCCTGAGGTGAAGTCCCCGTATCTACACGGAGCGACTCGAGGCTCTGGCAGCTTGAGAAGTCTTCAATATGTTGATCTTTATCGGCTTTCGTACTTTGGTGGGCCGGGTCATTCGTTCTTATGGCTTGGTCGCCGACGATCATATTTTAGGTGCCAACAGGAACTTGGATAAATTTGAACCTAAGAGTGAACCAGTCATTTTTCTGGGATATTCTAATCACTCTAGGGCCTATAGAGTCGTAAATGTCAAAACTCAAAATGTAGAAGAATCTCCACATATTGTCTTTGATGAAATGAATGTTAGATCTGAAAATGAACAATCTTGCAGGGACAAGGATGATGGGGAATTCCTTGAAGTAAAGGAAGAACAAGATCTTCAGGAGAAAGAGTCAAGGCCAGGTGAGAGTCTAGCAGAATCAAGCACTCAAGGTAATGCAGATGCTAATGAAGGTAATTCTCTAACCAATGTTAGAATGTTAAGAGATCATCCTTTATCAAGCATTATTGGTAATCTGCATGACCCTACTAGAACTAGATCTCACTTTAGGATAATTGAGGAAATGGATAATTTGGCTCTTGTATCTCAAATTGAACCTAAAAATGTAATTGAAGCCTTAAAAGATGAATGTTGGATAAATGCAATGCATGAATAATTAAATCAATTCAAGAGAAACAAAGTGTGGCACCTTGTACCAAGACCCAATGAACATTCAGTAATTGAAACTAAGTGGGTTTTCAGAAATAAACAAAATGAACATGGAATTGTCATAAGAAATAAAGCAAGACTGGTAGCACAAGGATATAACCAAGAATTCGACATTGATTTTGAAGAATCCTTTGCTCCAGTAGCTAGATTAGATACCATTAGATTATTACTTGCATATGTTTGCTGTCATGGAATAAAACTACAACAAATGGATGTAAAAAGTGCGTTTCTTAATGGTCTAATAAAAGTAGAGGTGTATGTTGAACAACCCCTTGGTTTTGAGTGCATAGACTATCCTAACCATGTTTACATATTAGACAAAGCTCTCTATGGGCTTAAACAGGCACCTCGAGCATGGTACGACAGACTCAGCTAAAAAGGATATTCAAGAGGTAAAGTGGACCAAACTTTTTTCACCAAGGTAAGAAACAATGACATTATTCTGGTTCAAATTTACGTTGATGATATAGTCTTTGGATCCACTAAACCAAGCATGTGTGTGGAATTTACACAATTGATGACTACAGAATTTGAAATGAGTCTAATGGGTGAGCTGCAATTTTTTCTAGGTTTTCAAATCACCCAAAGCAAGGAAGGATGCTTTATCAACCAGGCAAAGTATATCTCTGAGCTATTGAAGAAATATCAAATGGAGAATCTTAAAGCAATCAACACTCCCATGAGCACCAACACAATTCTGGGTGCAGATCTGAAAGGTCAATCAGTGGATGCAAAGACTTATCGAGGTATGATCGGATCACTCCTCTATCTTACTGCATCTAGGCCAGATATCCAATTTTGTGTATGCATGTGTGCTCATTTTTAATCTGATCCTAGATAATCCCACTTGAGCTCTATTAAGCGTATCTTTCAATACCTTGCCAGAACTCAAGATTTAGGGATTTGGTATCCTGCGTCTTGCGCTCTTGATTTAGTATCTTATTCTGATGTAGACTATGCTGGATGCAAACTTGATAGGAAAAGTACAAGTGGCTCTTGCCAATTTTTGGGAGGGTGTTTGGTTTCTTGGGCATCCAAGAAACAACACTTAGTGGCACTATCCACTGCAGAAGCAGAATATGTCGCTGCAGGGAGTTGTGCCACTCAAGTGTTGTAGATCAAACACCAACTCCAAGATTATCAAACTGATCTTGGGTGTGCCCCAATCTTGTGTGATAACACAAGTGCCATTAACCTAGCTAAGAATCCAATTCAGCACTCTAGGACCAAACATATAGAAATTAGGCATCACCTCTTGCGAGATGAAGTTAATAAAGGAAGCTTTAAATTGGTTTTTGTAGACTCAGAACATCAAATTGTTGACATTTTTACCAAGCCTCTGAGTAATGAAAGATTTTACTTGTCTTAGGAGAGAGCTTGGACTATGTAATCCTCACCTTGATGCCTAACTTGATAGCTCAGTTTATTCTTTGGAATTTGATTGGTTAACTTTACCTAGCAATAAATTGATTACATGCCTTGCTTAAGTTGAAAGCGCTTGGTTTCTAAATAAGTCACAAATCTAGGGGGAGTTCAATTTTTGGTCATATTCTCTGTCTTGAAAAACATATGATAAATAAAAAGCCCATCATGTCAATCACTGCATTTTCATCAAAACTTTTTGTCATGCATGGTCTGAGGGGGAGTTTGTACTAGATTTTACTTGCCGAGGAGAGCAAGTTAGCACCTTGAGATTAATGTTTTGTGAACCTGAAGCGTGGCTCACACAGTTGATTGAATAGGCTTATTGGTGAAGAAGTCTGAGTTAACGCAGTAATGAGGCTGGGTAAACGCACTGATAGAAATAATCTGGAAACAGTGCTGGCAGTTCAGCTGATTGGTTGAGTGAGATAACGCTGTGATGTGGTTGAGTTGACGCACTGACAAAAACCTCGTGTAAACCATTCTGGAGTCAACTTGCTCACTTAAGAAGGGTTAACTCAGTACTGGAAATGAGTCAATGCAATCTGGAAATTCTGCCTACTGAGGACATATTTGGTGAGAAAAAGCTGACGCAATGTCTACTGTGCGTCAAAGTCTATTGTTGTGTGAAGTTGTTCTGAAATGACACTTCCAATACCTTGGATTGTCTGAAGCCTGGAGTCTTCTCAACTTCTCATCAATTCGTTTCTTCCTCACATATTTCATCTATTCAATTTTTTAGCTAGTAGTTGAAGAACCTATCAATCTTCAGTATGAGAGAAGGTTCATGAGCTCTGGAATTTGAGTTGATGTCATAGATTCAGGGGGAGTTAAAATGATAATTCCTTTATGAGAGGTTTTGGTCTTCACCGATTGACTCTATGTAATATTAATGGCTGGGGACTTATAAATCTTATGATCCTTGAAATGTTAAAAATTCTTGAACGTAAAAGTGCTTTGCATATGAAATAGCTATAGAACTATTTAATAAAACTATGAACTCATCTACTCTACAACCATGATGATCGAAAGTAAAGAGACCACTTTGTGCAAAATGAATTTAATATCTGTATTGACCTTAAACTCAGAATATGTTTAATAAGAGCTGAAAGAATAAACCCTATATATATATATATATATATATATATATATATATATATTGCAGAGCAATGGCTAGTTTTTCACTGAGAAACTATCTCTATACACCAAGGAAGTGCAAAGGAGCATGTCATGATGTGAGCTGCTATCTCTGTTCCCAAAGAAAATAATTCGTTGCAGAGCAATGGTAAATTTTCACTGAGAAACTACCTTCATGCACCAATGAAGTGCTGAGAGGCATGTCATGATGTGAGTTGCCAACTCTGTTTCATTGGAGCAGAATAGTTAGCTATACTGAGTAACTGGGGACTCTGGTGTCTGATAAACATGTGTACCCGTGTCAAGATGCTAGCTACACTTGACTGCTAATGAAAATTAAAAAAATATATATATAATAAAAAGAAAAAATGACAATAAGTATATATATGTGTGGTTGACCTTAAGCTCACATAAAATCCTATAGAGTTCATCTTCAATACTCGTTAAATTCACTTCTATAAGGGTCTCTTGAAATTGAACAATCTAGGGGATAGATTTGAGAAAGTTCCTGGTGTGCAAACAGTTCTATCTTTATTCCATACACATACTCTTCGTGTTCAAGGGCTTAACTCAAACTCTTAAGATTGTTTTTATCCACATCATTAAATGAATTAGGGTCTCTTATCATATCTCTCATAAGGGAACTTGAATTTTATCTATTAAAAATCCCTGAATGCAATCTCATCTTTCATATTTTAGTGTCTTTAGAATGCCTCAATACTGTGGTTCTTAACTCAATATTTCCTTCATATTTCTTTTTGGTGGCGTCGCCTCTGTCCTTCAATGCGTCAACACAGTCGCGTGGTCGCTCTATCAACCTAGTCCGGTTCATCCCGTTGAACCGGCTCTATCTTTTTGAAACCGAGGGGTCACCTCTTTAAAACCCCTCAGCGTAAATGCTTCAGCCTCCTCGCCTCTTTCTAAAAACCATGTTGGCTCCTACCTCTCCGCTTCTCTCATTTTTTTCTTCCCACGGCACTTCTCTTCCTTGTTGCCGTGTGATTCACCTCACTACCATGGCTCCTCCGGAAAAAGGGAAAAAGGACAAGAAGGGTCTAAAGAGAAGAGCTCCCATCACAGTTGAGGGCAAGATTGTGCCTCGAACCAAATTTCAACCTGCTCAATTGGAGACGCCGTCTTAGTCAGCTCCATGGAAACGTAAAGGGAAAGAGAAGAGCTCGCCGGCAAAGACAAGAAAACTATCAGAATCAAGGGTAGCGAAGTAGAAGGATACTCACGATGTTCCCGTGGCAGATCCTCCAAAGGAGATACCATCTCCTTCAGCTCCAAGGAAACGAAAAGGAAAAGAGATAAAGCTATCTCTTTGGAAACGTCGTCTCCATCCGAGCCCGCCGAGCAAAAAGAGAAAGCTCTCTAAATCAAGGGCAGAGGCGCAGTCTACATCTTTAGCTGCTGCGAAGGGGAAGCAAGGTGTGGACAGTTCACATGCAAGGTCTTCTGATCCCTCTCTCACCATCAATATAGAAGAACCTCTGAGAGTCCTTATTCCACGATATATTGTTGATACTAATGTTGAGATGCTTGAGGTTTTTCCGTAGTTATTTCCCACTTTGGATTTTCAGGGTTGGTGGCCTTTTGTCACAAATCATAGAATATATTACCCCACCCTCGTTCGGGAATTTTACCAAAATTTGAAATATGAGCCTCAAATCCCTAAAGTTTCTTTAACAGTCAAAAATGTTCGTTTTGAGTTAACAAATAAACTGTTTGCTAGATCATGGAAAATCCCAATGGATGGGGTTCAATTACACAGTTTTCATTTTGATGAACATGACGCTTATGCTCTTCTGACTGTACAGCCTAGTGATCCTACAGATGTCAAGCAGACATATCTATCTAGTCTGAAAGCCAATAGGTTTCCTCCCTTCAATAGACTGCTACTTCATATCTGCACATCCATCATTACACCCCAGAGCAGTGGTAGGGAACGAGTTATTGAGATGCAACGATTCTTGCTATATTGTATGCTGAAACAAATCAAGATTTCATTGGCTGATGTTATCATTCAGACCATGGGTACATGTCTGGAACAGTCTAGGACACTTCCATTTGCTGCCCCATTGACTGCGATTTTTAGAAAGGTTGGAGTGGACTTTGGAAATGAAAAGAAACTAAACATTCCCAAAGGGAATAGATACTCCTTATCATACATTCATAAGTTCATGGGATTTAAAGTTGTGAATGGACAACCAGTCAGAGTACTGCCAAGTCAAAAGCCTACATCTGCCTCTGGGGCACCTGCTATAGAACTGAGAGAAATAGCACAGGAAAGCCCAGCGGCCAGTCCAACCAGAGTAGACAGACAAGAGGCTAGTCTTGCCAGAGTGGACCAACAAGAGGCAAGTCCTGTCCAAGCTGATATTGTCACAGATACTGCTCCAACTCTCCCAGCTCTCACTAGAGATATTATGATCATACATGGTCCTTTTCAGGAACCCTCTCCTCGAAGGGAACATGAATCTACCTACTTTCCTGAGGAAGAAATGGCAGATAATTTTCATTATGATGCTGGCATGCAAGATCATACTTCCGGTATCAATCCCACTTTGATTCAATTTCTGGAAATGAAGTTCAAGAACATTGATTCTTCCATAATGCACTTGAGCTCAACCATGGAAATGAGGATTTCCCATCTTGAGCAAAAATCAGACAGCAGATGGGAACAGCTCAAGCATGACAAATTCAAGTCAGACAAAAAGCTTCATAACTTCATGGAATCCCTCCTTCAGGTTTGTCAGAAAGCTGGGTCAGTAATGCACAATTTGAAAAGCTTGCATCAACAATTTCTGAACAGGCTAAAGACTGTACAGACATATAACTATGATGTCAAGGAAAACAAGTCCAAGCTGAATTTGAAATATTCTACCCTAATTGACAAGAACAATGTGTTCAGTGAAAAGGTTCAGACCTTGTTTGAAAAGATTACATCTTTTGGTAAGGACCTTGCTAAACTGTTTGAACGATCCACTCTAGTGGGTGATGAGGTTATGGATGTTTTGAAAATTCTAAACGAAAACTTCCCACCCACACTTGAAGATCAGCGTGATGTGTACTACCCTCCACCAACAGAAGCCTCCTCTTCTGCACCTGAATGGGGATCTCAGCAGAAAGCTCAAGTGGACTATCTGTTTGATATTTTACACAGCTGGTTTGATAGTATCACTTCCAAAGTACAGGATTATCATAAGTTTATCCGGCAAAGATATCAGCAATTTTTAGACAGACTAGACAGTTTAGCATCTTCTACGACTCAGCTTCAGCAACAACTGGACACTGTGTCTGCAAACATCCTTCAGTCTCACTCTTCCTCACCTGCTCCCCTTCCTGATGATGTCAAAGGGGGAGAGACATGAACTCAAGTTGGAGCCTGGAATTGCATTGCATCTGCATCAAATGTGATTGAGTGAAGTTTCCTTTCTTTTACATATTTTGTGAAATGTTCGAAAGAAATTGTCTGTGAGATTGTCCAACTTTTTGGTAGAAAAGTTCTTCTGTTCTTCTTTTTGATGTTAAACCTTGGACCTAAATTAAATGAATGACATGAACTGGTGTTCTGGTCTCTGAAGTGAATTCCTTGTTTGATCTGAACAATACATTTTTATTTAGATGCAATGGCATACACCTCATAGTTGCCATCATCAAAAAGGGGGAGATTGTTGTGCCCCTGGTTTTGATGATGACAACCATGAGATGTGTGTGTGTTGAGTTCAACAAAACTGATGAATTAACCCTTGATTCATTAACGCATGTATCTGCTTTATTCTTGAATGCAAGGAAGAAACAAGGTCTAGGCATGATGCTCAAGGCGTTCACGCAGCAGTTTGCATAAAAGGACAGCGTCTACGCATGATGCTAATTGTGTCTACCCATCATTTAAAGAGGCAGAAGCATTAATCAGTGGCATAGCTCAATGCGTCAATGCCACAACATGGCAGCGTCGACGCATCAGTTCATGGTTGAGATAAAAGAGTGTTCGGGGTCAGTCCAGTGAGTTAACGCAGGCACCATATGCGTCAACGCATCAGGTTTATGTACGAAAGGCTCTGTGGGCATTTCAAGGCTGCGTCAACCCCTTAGTCACAATGGGTTGATGCCATCTGAATCTCATCAAGAGATTATTGGGTGGACCCCAGCCGTAAGTGGCGTTAGATGCCACATCATCCAAAAAAGCATGCACTCTCTTTTTCCCTCGCGATTCCAGAAGCCTCTGAAGAGAACAATCATTGGGCTAACAAGAAAATCTGGTTGGGGCCCACAAGAGGCATTTTTACGTGAATCTGAGGGAGCGCAGGAGATAGAGGTTGCAAGAGCAACAGTCGAACAATAGCAGAGAAGGAGCTCTTGATAAGAATCGCCTGTATCATCGTCTTCCTCCTGGCATGTTGTTGCATCCACTGAAGATCAGAGGAAGCCCAGTGGCAGTTGATCATCGCAAGCTCATCTACCATCCAGAAGGAGAAAGCCAGCTGATCGTCGCAGTCTTTTCTCTCTGATCTCTAAGTTCGAGACTCGAGAATCAGCACCATCATATATCTGAAGCTCTTTCTTCCATCTTCTAGTGATTTCATTTCTTGTTGTTCATTTCAGCTTGTATTCTATTATTGCTATTCTCACTCGTACTAGTGATTGTAGAGGGAGGTTTCTTGATCAAGCAGGGTGTGCTTGGATCAAGGGGTTTGAGCTTGTATGCCCTCAAGCTGTTTGTCAGCGGGTAACTGGTTAAGAGGATATGTTCCTCTTGTTAACCAAGCTGTAGTGGTCAGCGTTGTCGAGGGGGTTGTTCCTCGGTTTAGCAAAGTTGTAAGGCTCAGCAGAGATCCTCACTGATTTAGTGAGAGGTGGACGTAGGTCTCCACAGGGAGACCGAACCACCAAAAAAATCTGTGTTCTCTTGTGGTTTGTTGTCTCTTGCAAAATCTGTGTGACGCTAGATGATTGATTAGGTTCGATCTCCACACCTTCTGTTTACTAAATTTTGAATTAGTATTCTGCTACTTAAAAGTTGATTGTGATCTTTCACAAAAAATTTCAAAGGGTCAACCTATTCACCCCCACCCCCTCTAGTTTGACCATCCACTTAATCCAACAGATTAGACGTAGCCCCCCTTTTTACTTTTTGAGAGGGTTATGGAGGGCGGTTTAATCATGCCTCAGCTGGGGGCTAAGATAGAGGATCTCTTTGCTCGGCTTGCCAGTGAGGAGAAGTCCCTTTCTCGAGTTCGTGCCGAGGTTGACCGGAGGGTTAGTTACCTGAGTGCTGAGCTAGAAGTCTCTAGGCGGGAAGTGATTTCACTCCGAACTCAGTTCTAATCGTGCCAAGAGAAGTCTCGGACCTTGGCTATGCGGCTAGCCTAGGCTCGTTATACAGTCGACCAGAAGAGCAGGCTCCTAGAGGAGGAGCGCCAGGCTCAGGTTGATCGTGACAAGCGATGGAGGGCCGAGCGAGAGGATCTCAGTGGCCGGGTCTGGGAAGTCGAGTGACTGCAAGGGGTAGTCGAGATTGCATGGTCTGAGGCTAAGGTGAAGTTGTCCGAGATCGAGGCCAAACTGTTTGAGTCTGAGCGAAGGATTGTCGAGCTTTAGGAGGAAGTGAGATGAGCTGGGACGGAGTCAGTCGAGCGGTATAGGAGCTCGGAAGGTTACCATGCTGCCCTCGAGAAGGCCACCTTTTCGTATTATGAACCAGGCTATCGTCGGGGACTGCGGAAGGGATTCACGTAAGGTTATCACCGAGCGGTCATTGAGGCTCAGCAGTAGGTGAGCGACGGGCTTGTCTTTCCTTCCAGGCAGCGCTATGATTCTGATGCAGATACTACTGACTCTCCTTCTTCGACGTCGAGTGACAACGGAGGTAGGGCGACGTCAGAAGGATCACCGACTCTAGTTCCCTCTAGGGGGTGCTCAGTCAAGATAGTTCCCACACAAGTGGGTTCAGTGTCCGAATCGACCGTCGTCGAGGATACCAGGGGCAGATCTCTCGACGGGGAGGATCCTGCGTTGGGGCCTCAAGAAAGGCCGGAGGCCTCCGAGAATTCTCCTATTCCCATAGACTAGGATGGGCTCGACGAGCCAGTTCTTTTCTTTCTTTTCATTACTCTTGAACATTGCCTTGTAAGGTCTCTCATTTCCATCTATAATCGCCATTAATGTTCGGCATTGATTTGGCTGTCTCTTATCGCCTTTTGCATACTTTGACCACCGTATCTGTAGTTGTTGGAAAGGTGATCTTGACTGCGGATATTTTGCGTGCGGTGGCTGTGACATTGCTGGCGCCTTTCCAACTTTCCCATGGAAGGGTTATTTGGGGGAAATGGAGTAATTGTGCTTGGGGAAGGGTCCTTGTCTTTCACGTCCTTTCAAGGGGGGAATTAATTTAGGCGAGGGTTTCCTTCTTGGCCTATAAAAAGGTCCTAAAGGGCACCTTCACCCCTCAAGGCGTTGCTCGTAGTACTCCTTTCTTCTCCCTTTTTCTCCCTTCTCGCGAAGTGTCTATTTCTGTGCTGGGAGAGTTATCAGTGAAAAAATGGAGTGTGATACAGAGGATGATCCTCCTGGCAGCCGCCAAGGGCGTTCGTGCAGCTCCGACGTAGGAGGAGGAAAGAGGTCGTGGTAGACAGCATAGGAGAAAGGGGGATCATGGTAGGCAGCAAAGGAGGTGGTAGGGGGGCCTAGCAACGGGCACCTTTCCAACTTCTGCATGCCGCGAGACGGTGTGCGAGAAGGAGGGGGGCCTGGTCGCGGGCTCTCTCCCACTCTCCGGGCTATCTCCACATGGTGATTTAGCTTCACCGGTCCTCCCTTCCCGTCACCCTCCCCACCTCTTTCAAGGCGGCGTTCGATTTTTGTTTTTTCTTCCTTTCTCCCTCTTCTGTTCTTCAACCAACTTCTATCCTCTTCTTCCTCTTTTCTGAACTTCCCGAGCAAACAGGGTCAGCTATCCCGTTATCCGAGCCAGTTTCAACATGAGGCAGAGTCAGTGGCTCAGCGTGGGGGTGCTAGCTGTGTTGGCGCCGAGTGATCAGTGCATGCTATTGTACTATCTTCATTTTCTGGTATACTTGTATGTTGGCTGCGGCCCATCTGATGTATGAAGAAATATTAATGGAATAAAAAGGGGAATTCAATGTTGCTTACATGTCTGAGAAAACCTCAAAAATAGAAATTTCGTAATGTTGCCACGTTCCATGTCCGATGGATGAGTGCTTCTTCCATCGTAGATAATCGGTATGCCCCCTTTCCGAGCATCTCGACCACTCGGTAAGGGCCTTCCCAATTAGGGGCTAGTTTCCCCGCCGCCTCCAGTGGTCGAGAGGCCTCGGTTTTTCTGAGGATGAATCTCCTGGCCGGAAAGATCTGTCTTAGACTTTGGCGTTGTAATATCGAGTGATGCGATGTTGATACTCCATGGCTCGGATGCGCGCAATCTCTCTTGTCTCGCTAGCCATATCGTGGTTTTCTTGTAATTTATGGTCATTCGCCTCAGGTGAGAAGTTGATAACTCATAGAGATGGGCTGCTGATTTCCAAAGGAATCATGGTGTCTATTCCATACACCAACTGATAGGGAGTTTCACCAGTGGTGGTTCTGGGAGTAGTTCGGTGCGACCATAGTATGCTTGGCAGTTCCTCGAGCCAATTGCCCTTGGCTTTCTCGAGCCTAGTCTTAATGCCTTTTAGTATAGCTTTGTTGGCATTTTCTTCTAGCCCGTTGGCCTGGGGGTGGGCCACCGAAGTGAAGTGGTTGCGAATGTGTAGGTCGGCACATCTGCTCTTAAAATAGTGCGAGTCAAATTGCCGACCATTATTGCTCACAATCACTCGGGGGATGCCGAAGCGACAGATAATCGATTTCTAAACAAAGCTTCATATGACTGACTCAGTAATCCTGGCGGTGGCTTCAACTTCTAGCCACTTGGTGAAATAATCAATGGCGACAATGACGAACGTTCTCTGGGCCCGAGCCATTGGGAATGGCCCCAGGATGTCAATTCCCCACCAAGCGAAGGGGTACGGCTCGGTGAGGGTAACAAGCTCTACGGCAGGCTGATGGTCCAAGTGATCGAAATGTTGGCATCAATCGCATTTCTAAACGTAGGTTAGGCAGTCGAGCTGGAGAGTGGGCCACCAGTAACCCTGCCACAGCAAGATCCTAGCGAGCGATCTTCCTCCCTGGTGTGCGCCGCAGATGCCTTCATGGACTTCCTGGATCACACGGTTGGCCTCCTCGGTACCAAGGCACTAGTGGAGAGGGCCGGAGAAAGACCTTCGGTACTGGATTTCATCCAAAATGACAAAGCGCCGAGCCTAATGCTTCATTCTCCATGCTTCGTGACGGTCGGGGGGCTCTTGGAAATCTCAAAGCCAAGATATATACAGGGTTTGCCAGTCACTGGGTGATATCAGATCAACTGTCATGAGTTCCACCTCTATGCTGGGTCGCTCTAGCTTTTCAAGGAAGACCGATCGATTACCTTCTGTGAGGGTAGAGGAAGCTAGCCGAGAGAGGGCGTCCGCCTGGGAGTTTTCCCCCCGGCTTATCTAGATAACCTGAAAACTCTCGAATAAGGGGGCTATTCCTCTTACCAGCTGAAGGTATTTGATCATCGGTGCTTCCCGAGCCTCGTAATCGTCGTTGATCTGGCTAGCGACCAGCTGGGAGTCGGTGTGTATCTTGACCCGTTCGTCCCCCAGTCGACGTGCCATCCTTGCTCCCGAGATAAAAGCTTCGTACTCAGAGACATTGTTGGACGCCGGGAAGTTGAACTTCAAGGCGTATTGTAGTTCTGTGCCTTCCAGAGATCGGAGGATGACGCCGGCGCCACTGCCGGCCGAGTTGGAGGATCCGTCGATAAAGAGATCCCAGGTTGGCCCAGGAATCGACTGATGGGCTTCTTCGATCGGGACAGTGCTTTCTGCGATGAAGTCTACGAGCGCCCGTCCCCCACTTGACGTGGTGACCTGAAGCTTCAGGGTAGGCCATGATCTTTTTGAGAGGCTCGCTGGTTATCACGATGATGGAGTGTCCTTGGAAGTAGGGTCGGAGGTGCTTGGCCGAGGTGATTAATGCTAGTACGAGTTTTTCAACTGTGGGATATCATCGCTCGACCTCATTAAGTACCTTGCTGGTGTAGTAAACCGGTCATTGTACTCCTACATCATGTCGAACTAGGACCGAGCTCACCGTGGAGGGGGTCGACGAAAGGTAGAGGTAATAGTGCTTCTCTCGGGATTGGCTTGGACAATACCGGGGGTGAGGTCAAAAACTCCTTCACTTTCGTAAAAGCCTTCTGACATTCCTCGTCCCAGGCGAACGTGGAAGATGCCAATTTGGGCCCTCTTAATAACTTAAAGAAGGGTAGGCATCGTTCGGCCTCTCAGGACAGGAATCGGTTGAGTGCAGCAATCCGTCCAGTCAGGCGCTGGATGTCCTTGACGCAAGTAGGCGGCTACATGTTTAGGATGGCTTGTACTTTTTTGGGGTTGGCCTTGATCCCGCGTTGAGTCACTAAAAAACCCAAGAACTTCCCAGACCGGACCCCAAAGGCGCACTTAGCTGGGTTGAGCTTCATATGGTACCTCAAGAGAGTGTCGAAGGTTTCGGCTAGGTCGGTTAAGTGATCCTCGGCCTTAGGTGTCTTGACAAGCATATCGTCAATGTAGGCCTAGACATTCTGACCAAGTTATCCTTCGAAGATGTGGTTGATCACCCTTTGATATGTCGCTCCGGTGTTTTTTAGTCCGAAGGGCATACGAGTGTAGTAGTATACGCCGAAGTCAGTGATGAAGGGTATCTTTTCAATGTCTTCAGGATCCATCCGGATCTGATGATAACCAGAATAGGCATCCAGAAAACTAAGCAATTCGTTGCCAGAGGTTGAGTCGACTAGTTGGTCGATGCTTGGCAGTGGGTAGCAATCTTTCAGGGTGGCTTTGTTGAGGTCGATGAAGTCCACGGACATTCGACATTTGCCTGAAGCTTTGGGTACCAGGACGACATTAGCGAGCCATGTCAGGTAAAGGACCGGGCGGAATAGGCCAGTTTTCTTTCCCTTCTTTATCTGCTCTTTGATGATCGCCTGTTTCTTCGGGGCGTGCTTTCTTCTACGCTGTTGGACGGGTCTCATCGATCGGTCGAGTTTGAGCTTGTGTACCACTGTCTCCCCAGGTATTCCGGGAAGATGCTCATCAGACCATGCAAAGACCAGAATATACTCCAAAAGGAATTCCGTATATTGCCTCTGTATATCAGAGGGTAAGTCAACTCCTATTTTTACTCCGAGGGACGGGTCGTCATTGAGGAAGACCGTCAACAGCTCGCCACCAGGCTCGGATGTTGTTGGCTCCTCTTCGACTCCCTTGGTTTTTTTCTTCATTCCCTCTGGCCTTACAGCTTCAACCGAGATAATATAGCACCTCCGAGATATTGCCTGTTTACCTCGAACCTCCCCGATACCGCATTTAGTGGGAAACATCATTTTTTGGTGATAGGTGGAGGGCACTGCCTTTGTCCAGCTGAGGATTCCTCGGCCAAAAATGACATTATAGGCTGCCATCCCCTTAATCACAATGAAGTCAACCATGACGGTAACGATCTTGGGAGGGGTGTAGATGGTAATTGACAGGCTCAGGGCTCCCTCGGGATAGGTTGCCTAGCCATTGAACCCACAAAGGGGGGTTCGAATAGGGCGGAGCTTGGATGGGTTTTCACCCATCTTGAGAAAACATTCGTACGAAAGTACGTCAGGAGCACTACCATTATCAACCAATATTCTAGCTACATTACAATAGTTTATGGTAGCTGATATTACAAGGGCATTGTCGTGCGGTGTGGATAGCCCTTCCAAATCTTGGTCGAAAAATACCACAGCCTGCTGCCCACCCGTCGGCGGGGTCTTGGGGGGCTCGGAAGCCCGGCTCATCCGCTCCGCGTGTCGCTTCCTTCCTCGGCTACTATCTCCTCCTGATGCCGCACCGTCGGAGATGACATTAATGTGGACCCCACTGGGCTGATTGTCGATTTCCTCTGGAATGCCACGATCCTCCTTCTGGTGCTCGGACATGTACCTAGATAAGTCTCCCTGGCGGACGAGATGCTTGATCTCGTCCTTGAGTTGGTGACAATCTCCGGTATGGTGTCCGTGGTCATTGTGGAACTGGTAATGTTTGCGGCGGTTGCGACATTTGGCCTTCATAGGCTCGTGTTGGCGGAGAATACCTGAGTCCTTGATATCTTCATAGATCTCACAGACAGGGGCGGTCAGAGGGGTGTACCGCTCATACTTCCGGGGGGGTTCCCTTCGGTTCCCGTCTTGGTTCCTATGATTTCCCGGGCCCGAGCCCTGCTCGGATGGTCGCTTCTTGTCCCCTTCCTTTCCCAAGCCCGATTGGATGCGGCAAGCGTTGAGGACTTCCTCGCATTCCGTGTGGCACAGGGCTAGGGTTATTAGATCGGCGAGGGAGGTAGGAGGATGGAGGACCAACTCCCTTCGGAGGTTCTCATCGCGGGTGCCTCTGGTCAGCACGGTGATGGCTGAGGCGACGTCTAGGCGGGGGATGCGTAGGGCTTCCGATTTGAACCGATTGATGTAAGCCCAGAGTTTTACCCCAGGTGCCTATTTTAGCGCCAGCAATCTCGCTACTGACCTCGGAGGACCGCTACCGGCGAAGCTTTCCTTAAATATTTGCCCGAACTGGCGAAAGTCACAGATGCTATCGGGGGTGAGAGCTCGGAACCAGGCTTGGGCGCCCTGAACTAAAGTGGTCAAGAACGCTCGACATTTGACAGCATCAGAGACCCCGTGCAGCGTCAGCAGGGCGTCGAAACTGTCGTAGTGGTAGGCGGGATCTCCCTGGCCGTCGTATGATTTGAAGGTCGGCAACGAGATTCTGGGGGAAATCTCAGCCTTCAAGATGTGATTGGAGAACGGGGATTGCTCCTCATCCTCCTTAGTAGAGGTTTTCTGCAAGGCGTCAAGGGCGTGCTCTAGCTCTCCCGTGATCAAATGGCACCCAAGATGGGGGGTGAATTGGGTAACAACAAATTTTAACAAAACCTTAACAAATTTTAGTGCGGAGGTAATTATCAAAAGTAGTGCGAACAATATTAACGCAAGAGCTAACAGATGCACTAAACTAATAAGCACAGACAAAATTGGAGGTAAAAGATATGGATCAAACCACTCAAGAGACATCGATTTTTAGGTGGTTCGGATGCAACAACGGCAACATACGTCCACCCGTCACACACCGTGTGGATTCACACACTATCTTGCAGGAGGTTACAAGATCAACACCACATACACACACACACACACATACACACGTGAAGAGTATAGAACTCCCACGAAGGTCCAATAGCACCCATACACAAGAACGTTGAAGAACAACGAAGAACTCATACACACACGGATCTGTCTAGATCCACACACACACAAGTGATTGAAGGTTACAAGAAGACACAGCTCAGCTCAAACAAGAATGGAGGAAGAAGAACAAAAAATGAAAACACAAAACAAGCTCCCCCTTAATGGATGAAGGTGGTATGGGATGAAGTTTGCTCCCAGCTCGATCTCCACTTGATTTGGATGCAGATTTGCTCTTGAAAACTTCAGCTTCTGAATGAAGAGTTCCCCACGAATCACTGTTCACGACTACAGTACCAGCACCCTCTTCCTTGAAAGCCTCCTCCTTGTTCTTTCTTCAAAAGCCTTAAGGTTTATGACCCCAATGAGATCTTTTATAGATCTTGGAAGGTTAGAAGACAAGCCCCAGACCAGATCCACAAATCACTCTTTGATTGAGGCCAATGGGCTTAAACAAGTGGGGGAGAGAATCTCTTCTCAAGCTTGGATTAGAAAGTCAATAAAAGGGGCTTTGAATGGGTCGGTCGACTGGAGGCACTGGATCGGCAGATCGAAACCTGCAAGATTGGGAAATTTTCGTTTCTGGAAATTATGGTCGACCGGCAACTGCCCATTGGTCGACCGAAACCTGAAAGATTGGGGATTTTTCGTTTCTGGAAATTCTGGTCGACCGGCCACTGCCCATTGGTCAATTGAAATGACCCCGTCCTATAAAATTGAATTGTTAGCCCAATGAAATATATCAAAATGACAATGGCTTTAAGGGAATGATTGTTCCATGCATTTTGGGGTTTGTTTAGACTTAATTAACTCAGTTTGAAAACATCGATTCAAAAAGAACTTTTGATCTTTCCACAGGATATTTAAACTCAAACTTAAACCCCCTTGACTCAAGTTTTGATTCCATTGACACGTATCGAGATAAAACCTTAACTCTGAGTTTTGTTATCATCAAAATCATTCAAGGAGACTCAACAATCTCCCCCTTTTTGATGATGACAAAACACGGGTAGAAAAGAGCATAGACGTGTCAACCAAGAAACAATTCATTTGAATCATTCATATATGCCCAGATGTTGATATGGAATAAAACAAGTAGATCTAGTAGGTGACCAATACCAAGTGCATTTCATCATTTCATTGCATTGATCTAATACAAGGATTGACACACTACAAGGACTTCCAACATGACTCACAAAATGCAAGGCACAAAATGCAAGCTAACAAGATGCAAAGGACTCACAATGACTCAACTCACAATGACTCAAGCATTCAAGCAAGCAAACAAAATGCATAACATATATAAGACCTGACATAACTACTTCTCCCTCTTTGGCATCATCAAAATGGGGAGTGGGTTACAGGACTTGTGGACATAAATGACACGTCGGAAACACAAGGATAGCTAAGGAGCGGGGTGATCCAGAGTCCCCTCGCGAGCATCTTCATCTGAAGCACCGTTATCTTCAGCGGATCCTACAGCAGGAGTAGGAGCAAGAGGTGGAGGAGGAGGAAGATGGTCCTCAATTCTATGTAGAATATCATCGTGATGATGAAGCTGTCTATGGATGCTAAGAAGGGCACGATTGTTGATTCAGAAGGCTTCGCGGTTATCCTCGTGGCTGGCATAGAGAGTGGCCATGTGGGTAGAAAGATCATCCAGAGCATGGGTGAAAGAGTCCATTCGGCCAGTCATAGTGTCCATGAAGGTGTCCAGCCGCCCAAGGGGTGAGTAAATCTGAGTTTCCATGCCTAAGACATGTCTATCAAGAGCCTCATAATCCCCCCAAGTAGGATGACCAGCACCCTGAGTAGAGGACTCCCCGTGAAAAACCTGTGGAGGAGGTGGCATCTCATGATCCATATGATGAGGTGAAGGTGGGGGAGGCTGATCCTCCACCTGAACGGGAGGGGGTGCATCCCCATGATCATGCTGCTGCTGTGGTTCTTCTTCATTTGCAAATTATTCAGCATAGGTGGGAATATCCCTGGTAAGCTCACCATTATCATTCCAGTAATATCCAACATTAAAAAATACTTGTGTTCATTGTAGATATCATCTTGGCGAACTGGAAGTGACATATCATTCGCCAATTCTACCCCAACATAGATGAAGACTCCTGTCAACTGGGATGCATAAGGTAAAGATCACCCCAGGTTGGTTCGGCATGAGTTAATCAAATCAGTCATGAGCTGACCCATATTCACGGAGTTCCAATTCATGACATGGTAAAAGTGGAACCGATGAACCTCTGTCACTTCATTTCTACTTCCACCTTTTGGATAAATCAAAGTAGTAAACATGTGGTGTAGAACACGCTACAGTGGGGGAAAGTGATTGGCATTTAGCCGGATGAGATCACTCACACCCTGAATATAATCACAACCTGTCATAGCAAGGAATGTAGCCTCCACTTCACCATGTCTAAAAGACATATTAGCACCCCAGGCTGAGACTCCTAAGGCACGCCAAAAAAGGTCAGGTGTAATATGTATCTCAATATTCTGAACAGCTGTGAATAATGCTCCATTTCTCTCAACTAGATTCTCATAAAATTGCTGGACTAGGTTTGGATAATACCTAGTATATCTGGAGACAAAATCAGTCCATCCGTCTTGAACCACAAAAAGTGCAAACAAATATGGCAAAATCTCAGTCACCTCCTGAAAATCAACCAGGCGAGGGTTGATGATGGGCCATGGAGGTAGACGGGGTGCATGACGAGCTGCCGGTGCCCGCTGTGGACGAGCCGGGGCCTCCCCTCTCTGACTGCTAGCTTCCCCTTGAGTGGAACGCCGAGAGCTCCGTCTAGGCGGCATCTTAGACTAGGAAACCCGCTTTGAAACCCTTCTGAACAGTGCAGACTTAACCCGTGGGATGGAAGTGGACTACGGAACACTTCTGGAGGCTGGGATAGACTTTCTCTACGCTCTGGAATGTAGGAAGAAGTTGTACGACTGCACAAGCAACCGTGAAGATCACGTCCTGGGATGGTGACTAATCCGACGGAGGTTGTGCAGATGAAAGAGTGGTGGGGTTTTAGGGCTTGTGGAGAGGGGGTTTTGTGGTTTAGGGTTAGGGAAAAGTGTGGGAGAGAGAATGGATGGGTTAGAATGAGAGAAGAAGGGGAGAAAACCCCTTAAGTAGGGGGTCGACCGGGTCTCGGTCAGACCGGTTCGCCGGGTTCAGTCGATCGAATCGTGTGGGCCGGTCGACCGAAATGGTTGATTGGCCCATAAGCTCCCATTTGAAAAAAAAAAATTTTATTGAAAGCCTCCATATCTCCTACCTTATTTGAGCTCCCTTCACATGGTGGTATTCATCCCCCTTTTTTTGTTTCTTTTTCCCTTTTTGTTTTCTTTCTTTTTCCTCTTTTTTTTTGCTTCTTTGGGGAGAATTTCAATGAATGACTTCAGATGAATCAACGAACGAGGTTTTTCTGAAAGCTCCCCCTCAGTTACTACCTAGTGTCCCTAGGTCATTTGTCCACATTTATTTGTCAAGGAGTATTGGGTTTTAGAAATATTCAAGGAGGGGTATATATACATATATATATAATGACGCATACAGGATGATATCATACAGAAAAGAGTAAAAACACACAACATGGTGATGCATGTCATACTATCTACCCTTAATACTTCTGATATGCATCACTCATCCTAATGCAGACCTAAGTGTGTATGCCCTCACCCTTGCACATGCCAAGTTCCCTTCTAATCTTGTTGAATTGCTCCTGGTTTAAGGGCTTTGTGAAGATATCGGCCAATTGATTATGAGATTCAATAAAATTCAACTCAAAAACCCCCTTGCCTACATGATCTCTCAAAAAATGATGCCGAATGTCTATATGCTTGGTCCTAGAGTGTTGAATATGGTTTTTTGATAAACTTATTGCACTTGTATTGTCACACAAAATTGGAACACATTTTATTTCAACATCCAAATCAAGCAATTGATTTTTGATCCAAAGTACTTGGGCTCCACAACTTCCGGCGGCTACATATTCAGCCTCGAGCGTTGAGAGAGCTACTGAATGTTGTTTCTTGGAGGCCCATGAAACTAGGCAACCACCAAGAAACTGACAGTACCCACTAGTACTTTTACGATCAATAATGCAACCAGCATAATCGACATCGGTATATGTAATCAAATCAAATGAACTTCCGATCAGAAACCATAAGCCAAAGTCTAGTGTGCCAATCAAATACCAAAAAATTAGTTTAACAGCCATTAGATGTGATTCTTTTGGACATGATTGAAAGCGAGCACAAAGACATACACTATACTGAATATCAGGGTGACATGCTGTTAAATACAGTAGTGATCGATCATACCTCGAAATAGTGTTGGATCTACTATTTTACCATTTTTATTTTTGTCCAACTTCATGGTTGTGGCCATCGGAGTTGATATGGGTTTTGCTTCTGCCATCCCGTATTTCTTCAATAGCTCCATTGTATACTTGGCTTGGTTTATGAAGATGCCCTCGGGCGTTTGTTTTACCTGCAATCCAAGAAAGAAGGTTAGTTCACCCATTAGACTCATTTCATTATTCTTACAAATTCATCACATAAAGTATTGTTAGTAGCTCCAAAAATTATGTCATCAACATACACTTAAACTACCAATATATCTTTACCGGATTTCCTTGTGAAGAGTGTTTGATCAACCTTACCTCTTTTGAACCCATTTTCTGTCAGAAATGAAGTAAGCCTTTCATACCATGCCCTTCGTGCTTGCTTGAGCCCGTACAACGCCTTCTGGAGCTTGTACACATGTCGTGGGTGCTTGGAATCTTCAAAGCCTGGAGGTTGTTCTACAAAAACATCCTCTTTGATATACCCATTAAGAAAAGCAAATTTAACATCCATTTGAAACAATTTGAAGTTCAATGACCAAGCAAACGATAATAAAATCCGGACTGCTTCCAGCCTAGCAACCGGGGCAAAAGACTCATCAAAATCAATCCCCATCTCCTGGCTATACCCCTTGGCTACAAGCCGGGCCTTATTCCTAACAACCACACCCGTATCATTCAGCTTGTTTCTAAAAACCCATCGGGCTCCTATTATGGGTTGATTTCTGGGACGTGACACAAGAGTCCACACTTCGTTTCTTTCAAACTGGTGTAACTCTTCATGCATAGCCTGGATCCAAGATTCATTTTGCAAGGCATCATGAATGTCCTTAGGCTCCTCTTGTGAAATTAAGGCAATCAAATCATCCTCTTCTACTTGTCTTAGAGAGGATCTAGTTCTTACCCCATCTTCAGGATTACCTATGTTGTTTTCAGCAAGGTGGTCTTTCAGAAGATTGAATTATCTTGGCAAATCCGGGTGTTGCACTTGCTGTTCTTGAAGTGTTTCAATTGAGGGATCCTCATCTTCTTCACTTTTGCTAGATCCCCCTTCAGTTTGCTCATCCTTGGCCTTGACATCATTCGGACTTTTGGAATCCTCATCTGCATCCACAATTTGAGTAGATTGGTTTGTTAGTTTTAACTCAGATTCATCAAAAATCGCATGAGGGCTTTCTTCAACAACCAAAGTCCTCTTATTGAACAATCGGTAGGCTCTAGAGTTAAGTGCATAACCTAGGAAAATTCCTTTGTCACTTTTCTCATCAAACTTTCCTAGATTAGTCTTACCATTGTTTAAGATGAAACATGAGCATCCAAAGGGTTTAAGATGAGAAATGTTTGGTTTCTTACCCTTGTACAGCTCATAAGGAGTTTTCTTTAAGATGGACCTTACCATTGCCCTATTGATGATGTAGCATGCTGTACTCACCGCCTCAGTCCAAAAGTATTTAGGAAGGGAGTTCTCACTTAACATGGTCCGTGCCATGTCTATCAGGGTTCTGTTTTTACTCTCCACCACTCCATTCTGTTAAGGCGTCCTTGGTGATGAAAAGTTGTGTGTGTATCCTTACTCTTCACAAAACTTGGTGAAATCATGATTCTCAAACTCTCCACCGTGATCACTTTGAATGGTAGTGATAAGATAACCTCTATCATTCTGAACTTTCCTGTAAAAAACTTGAAATTTCGTCACAGCATCATTTTTATTTGCTAAATAGAGCCCCTATGTAAATCTGGAATAGTCATCAATAATCACAAAAGCATAAGATTTTCCTCCTAGGCTAGAAGTCCTAGTTGGACCAAAGCGATCAAGGTGCAGCAATTCCAAGGGCCTAGCGGTAGAAACAATGTTTTTATTTTTGAAGGAGATTCGTGTTTGCTTGCCTTTTGTGCAAGCTTCACAGATTTTATCACTTTCAAACTTTAATTTTGGCAATACATTCACTAAATCATGTCTCGACAACTTGGAGATTACTCCAAAACTATCATGACCTAGTCTTCGGTGCCATAACCATGTATTTCAATGATTGTTTGCAACCAAGCATAAATCATCACAAGAGACATTATCAATATCAACAGTATATACATTGTTATTCCTTTTTCTAATGAATTTGATCTCATTTGTGTTCTTGTTCATGACAATGCAGTGGGTTTCATCAAAGACAATTTTAAAACCCTTATCGCACAGTTGACTTATACTCAACAGATTGTGATTTAGACCTTTCTCCAAAAGTACATCTTTAATAAGAATTTCAAAACTCTTACCTATGTTGCCAATCCTAATGATTTTACCTTTGTCTTTTCCTCTGAAGACAACTAAACCTCCATCCTTGTCTTGCAATGTAGAGAACACCTTCTTGTCCCCTGTCATATTCCTTGAACAGCCGCTATCCAAGTACCATTTGCTCCCCCTAGCTTCAAGACCTATCTGCAAGAAAGAGAATTCTCATGCAATTGTTTTTAGTACCCAAAGTAGTTTGGGTCCATAAGAGTTAGTCTAATTCTGTGCATATCTTTTCTTGGTCTAAAATGCATGATTTCTTGGTGAGTTTTGTCTAAGACAACAATGAGCAATAACATGTCCAAAACGACCACAATGAAAGCAATTTACATTTGATGACCTTCTTGGAAATTGGCGTGGTTTTGGTTGAACATGTATTGGCTTAGAGTGTGAACATGACGCACAATCATTTCCTTTTTCATGCACATGGGATGTGGTCTTTTTACATTCAAAGGATTTCTTGTTTTGAGGACTATACCCCAAACCTTCCTTTTGGAAATTAACCTTAACCCCCAACAAGTTATCTAGATTTTGTTTCCCTTTAACAAACTTAGACAAATGGAACTGAAGTTCAGCCACTTCTTCACCCAAAATCCCATTTCTCCTTTCAAGTTCTGAATTTGTGGATTTCAGAACTTCTTCTTCCTTTTTCAGTCTTTCACACACTTTTTCAATTTCAGACATTTTACATGAAATCTCTTCTTTGGTTCTTTCAATATCTGAAATTGTTTGCAGCAAACTCTTCTTTTCTTCAGTTAATTCGAACCACTCTTGTTCCAGTTTCTCAAATTTAACAAAAATATCCTCATTAATTTTTTTCTTGAGATTTTTATTTTCAGACCTGATTTTCTTATATTTCAAGTACAGTTTCTCATATTCAGATTCCCATTGTTCATTCGAAATAAAATCAGGGTCATAATTTACCTCCGGAGCCTCATCTTCATGTGCCATGAGACACAAGCTCTCCACCAGTTCTTGAATCTCCTTGTTGGATGGTTCGTCCTCTTCATCGCTCCATGTGGTGACCATAGCTTTAGGCTTCTTGTCCTTCTTGAATTTTCTCTTTAGATCCGGGCACTCTCCTCTCATGTGCTCAGGCTTCTTGCATTCGTAGCATATGATGCTACTCGGCTTGCTCGACTCACCCATGGTTTGAGTGGGCTTCCTTTGCCCCTTTCTGAAGTTGCCTTGGAAATTTCTCTTCGTCCTCAGAAATCTTTTCACTTGGCGAGTGATCATAGCCAATTCTTCTTCTTCGTTGCTCCCGTCACTAGATTCTTATTCTTGGGAGTCGTCATTGGATTGATGAGCTCTCAATCCAATCACCTTCTTCTTCTTGATATCTTCCTCAACTATCCTCTTCATGTTTATCTCATAGGTCATGAGTGACCCTATGAGTTCATCGAGAGTGAGTGTGGAGAGATTCTTAGAGTCTTCAATGACGGTGGCCTTGGTGTGCCATGCAGGAGGGATGGATCTTAGCACTTTTCTCACGAGTTCAGAATTAGTGTAATCTTTCCTAAGGCTTTTGAGACCATTCGTGATCTCAGTTAGCCTTGCGAACATCTCTGAAATTGTCTTTTCAGGCTTCATCTTGAAGAGCTCATAATCTCGGACCAGAAGGTTGGCATTGGTCTCCTTGAGCTTGGACGTCCCCTCATATATGAGCCGCAGTTTATCCCACATTTCTTTAGCCGAGCTGCACATGGAAACATTAGAAAATTCGTTAGGGTGAATCACACATTGCATAATATTCATAGCATTGAAATTGACAGTGCATTTTTTAATTTCTTTGGGTGTCCATTTTTCTTCATCATCCCCGAGTTTGTAAGGACCCTTGTCCACAACTCTCCAAACCTCGTACTCTTGAGCCCTCAGAAAAATATGCATTCTATTTTTCCAGTACGAGTAGTTTGAACCGTCAAAGAAGGGAGGACGGTTAATGGAGTGACCCTCCGGCATCATACCCTTGTTTGCCATTGTTCCAGATCTTACTCTAGATCGGTAGATATGTGAAAGATAGAGCCTTCGCTCTGATACCAATTGAAGTCCCGTGATCAAATGCCACCCAAGAGGGGGGGTAAATTACGTAACAACAAGTTTTAACAAAACCTTAACAGATTTTAGTGCGGAGGTAATTATCAAAAGTAGTGCGAACAATATTAATGCAAGAGCTAATAGATGCACTAAACTAATAAGCACGGACAGAATTGGAGGTAGAAGATATGGATCAAACCACTCAAGAGACAGTGATTTTTAGGTGGTTCGGATGCAACAACGGCAACATACGTCCACCCCTCACACACCGTGAGGATTCACACACTATCATGTAGGAGGTTACAAGATCAACACACACACACACACACACACACACACACACACACACACACACACACACACACACACACACACACACACGTGAAGAGTATAGAACTCCCATGAAGGTGCAAGAGCACCCACACACAAGAACGGTGAAGAACAATGAAGAACTCACACACACATGGATCTGTCTAGATCCACACACACACACAAGTTATTGAAGGTTACAAGAAGACACAGCTCAGCTCAAATAAGAATGGAAGAAGAAGAATAGAAAATGAAAACACAAAACAAGCTCCCCCTTAATGGATAAAGGTGGTATGGGATGAAGCTTGCTCCTAGCTCGATCTCCACTTGATTTGGATGCAGATTTGCTCTTGAAAACTTCAACTCCTGGATGAAGAGTTCCCCACGAATCACTGTTCACGGCTACAGTACCAGCACCCTCTTCCTTGATAGCCTCCTCCTTGTTCTTTCTTGAAAAGTCTTAGGGTTTATGACCCCAATGAGATCTTTTATAGATCTTGGAAGGTTAGAAGACGAGCCCCAAACTAGATCCACAAATCACTCTTTGATTGAGGCCAATGGGATTAAACAAATGGGGGAGAGAATCTCTCCTCGAGCTTGGATTGGAAAGTCAATAAAAGGGGCTTCGAATGGGTCGGTCGACAGGAGGCACTGGATTGGCTGACCGAAACCTGCAAGATTGGGAATTTTTCATTTTTGGAAATTCTGGTCGACCGACCACTACCCATTGGTCGACCGAAACCTGAAAGATTGGGGATTTTTCGTTTCTGGAAATTCTGGTCGACCGACCACTTCCCATTGGTCGACTGAAATGACCTAGTCCTGCAAAATTGAATTGTTAGCCCAATGAAATATATCAAAATGACAATGGCTTTAAGCGAATGATTGTTTCATGCATTTTGAGGTTTTTTTACACTTTATTAACTCAGTTTGAAAACATTGATTCAAAAAGAACTTTTGATCTTTCCAGAAGATATTTAAACTCAAACTTAGACCCCCTTGACTCGAGTTTTGATTCCATTGACACGGACCGAGATAAAACCTTAACTCTGAGTTTTGTTATCATCAAAATCATTGAAGGAGACTCAACAATCTCCCCCTTTTTGATGATGACAAAACACGGGTAGAAAAGAGCATAGCCGTGTCAACCAAGAAACAGTTCATTTGAATCATTCATATATGCCCAGATGTTGATATGGAATAAAACAAGTAGATCTAGTAGGTTACCAATACCAAGTGCATTTCATCATTTCATTGCATTGATCTAATACAAGGATTGACAAACTACAAGGACTTCCAACATGACTCACACAATGCAAGGCACAAAATGCAAGCTAACAAGATGCAAATGACTCACAATGACTCAACTCACAATGACTCAAGCATTCAAGCAAGCAAACAAAATGCATAACATATATAAGACCTGACATAACTACTTCTCCCTCTTTGGCATCATCAAAATGGGGAGTGGGTTACAGGACTTGTGGACATAAATGACACGTCGGAAACACAAGGACAGCTAAGGAGCGGGGTGATCTGGAGTCCCCTCGCGAGCATCTTCATCCGAAGCACCGTTATCTTCATCGGAGCCTGCAGTAGGAGGAGTAGGAGCAAGAGGTGGAGGAGGAGGAAGACGGTCCTCAATTCTATGTAGAATATTATCGTGATAATGAAGCTGTCTATGGATGCTAAGAAGGGCATGATTGTTGATTCGGAAGGCTTCGTGGTTATCCTCGTGGCTGGCATAAAGAGTGGCCATGTGGGTAGAAAGATCATCCAGAGCATGGGTGAAAGAGTCCATTCGGCCAGTCATAGTGTCCATGAAGGTGTCCAGCCGCCCAAGGGATGAGTAAATCTGAGTTTTCATGCCTAAGACATGTCTATCAAGAGCCTCATAATCCCCCCAAGTAGGATTGTAGCATCCCTGATAAAATAAGATTTTTAAATAAATCAAATTAAAATAAAAGATAAGTAAATAGATGACAAAGAGCCTAAATGAGTAAATCATTAATCAAGAGGAAAATAACGCCTTTTATCAAGGCGCTAATTCAAAAGGAAACGCCTCTGTCTAAGGCGTTAATTTAAAAAGGACGCCTACACACTAGGGCGTCAAATTTCAAACGACGGGAAATAAAATTAAGGAAAGGAAAGGAAACGCCCTCACCTTGGGCGCGTTTTTAATAAAAAATGACTAGGACAACATCGTCAATTAAAACACACGACCTAACCTAAGGCGTGAATTTAGTTCGAGTTTCGTTCGACCCAGGAGACTATCGAGAGCAAGTTTCTGGATAACTACGAGGAAGATTGAGTAGGGTAATGACTCTATCATGGAAGTATTACTTCCAATACAACTCTAACCCTATTAGGATCCCCAAAATCCTATAAATAACCTTGTCCATCGAACCCTAAAAGCTATTTGGTCGAAGGAAGTTTTGCTCTGCTGCTGTGCGTGAAGAACAGGTTTATGTTCTTCTTCCTGCCTCTGCTTTCGATCAACTCATGAGAAATATTAATTTTCTTCATCTTATTCTCATGTAGGTTGCCTGCATCGAGAAAGGGCTCTCATATAGATTAAAGGACGTGAAGTTCTTCTTCTTCTTCCGGTGATCAGAAGGCTCTGTTACAAACAGAGCATCATTTTCTATCAAAACCCTTCATGTTTCTTCTTCCATATCTTAATCAAGGTAGGTTTTCTCAAGATCTTAGCCCAAACTAGCTTAAGATCTTAATAATATCATCGGTCGTGCATGCATATAGTTTTATTGTGGTTTCAGATGTTTTCTATGTAATTTCAAAAAAAACGCCCTTGGCAAGGGCGCTAATTTAAAGAAGCGACCCACACTAGGGCGCTAATTATTGTTTTGACGCCCCGCCCAGAAGTCGTCAATTACATGTAATTAATAAATACCCACGTTTAAAATTTAATATCTATGTAACCATGAATCTAATATATTGCATGAGTATACCTGTGAAATCCTGCTATTTTTCCTATCATGATCATGTACCCTTTTTCTTGAAATTTTATTATCTGAAAATTAGTAAATTCTTGAATTCACGACCTTGTCTAGGTCGTCTCTTATTGAACTGACGCCCCAGACCAGGGCGCTAATTGAAAATTAACGCCCCTGTCCAGGGCGCATTTTTGTTAAAATTCCAGAATATTGATTTTCTGTAGAATAGAAATATTGAAGGGACGACTAATGTATAAGTCATCAAATTTGTAAATAAACGCCCCTCTGTAAGGCGTTAATTGGATAATTAATGACTTGGCTAAAGTCGCTATTTTCTGTATTACTGTTTTCCCTTTGACCGAGAGTTTGATATATATGTATAAGGATATTATCGGCACTATATTTCCACTCCGTGAATATAGCCCCACGTTTCATGATGTTTTAACGTTACCCCCTTAATTCTTGGTGACATACAAGCTCTCCATTGGACATTCCGTTCCTTTGGACTAGCGAGTTAGTCATAGAGACCTCCATAAGACTCCTCGAGCCTTGGATTCCCTCAAGGCCGACTGAGCTGGTTGTACCATAAAAACCCATTACACTATTTTGTCATGTCACTCTAAAGAAACATGGTATACCGGCTCTCATGTTATGCAAAGTGTGTATCATGAGAATTCTCTTAATGGGATGAGGTTATCATGCCATTTGATGCTGTTCTTGTAAACCCCAATTCTATATTCAACATGATGTTCTTGTGGACCTCAATTCTATATTAAGAATGGGGACGTCTTGCCATTGATGTGCTGTTCATGTGGACCTCAATTCTATATAAAGAGTGTCCATACTTGCTTGTCATGGTACCCAAGTTAGGGAACCAATTCCACCTAGTTTTATCGATAATCGTGATTGTACCGTTATTATCGCCATTCTATGTCAAGTGTCATATTTTTGGACTCTACTCTATCCAGGTTTATCCTACATGTCTACAAGCTTTATTCTTGAAATTCCATATTGGCTATACACAAAAGTGGATGTTAAAATACATGATTAATGCCTGCGCATATAGGGTCCGATCTGGTCCTGGGAGGAGCACCCGAAAGTACTTGTGCCCATGGGAGTTGATTGATCACGGTATTGGCATTATACCGAAGTGCATGACTAGCTTGATTGAACATTCCACAAATCTTGTACTTGTACTTGACTTGATATTGCATGACTTGCGTGACCCGAAAAGGGTAATTTCATACTTGCGTGCTTGAACGTGATAGCCAAACTCTAACATGACATGATGAATGCACTTGCTTGAATATCTTGATATCTTTTGATATAAGTTCTTGAAAGTTCATGACTAGTTCTCGTCGCTATCTTATTGTTATACACTCTCTCTATCTTGTCGTTTTATGCGAGCATGCATAGCTATAGTGCATTCATGAAAGATGTAATTACTTAAACCCATTGCTAGTTCTTGAGATATAATTTCCTACTGAGCGTTCGCTCACTTAGTGTTTCCCTACTTTTAAGGTAAGTCCGATGATGAGGGAACTCAAACGGATGGGGAAAATCAAGAGTGAAAGAGATAGAGCTTCTCCCGTGATATCTAGTCTTTTTCATATTTTCTTGAGTCAACCTTGTATTTTTCCTTTATTTTAGTTAGTACTTCAAAGGTTTGTAAATGACATATTCTTATGAAGGAATAAAGGATTGGGTTATCTTTACTTTTACGCATCTCTGATTTTGGTGTCAAATACACTAATACTCTGATTGACATGATTGATATAAACTCGTCACGCGTCTCCGGGTATCTTCCACTCTCGGGGCGTGACAAGGATGACCAACACCCTGAGTAGAGGACTCCCCGTGAAAAATATGTGGAGGAGGTGGCATCTCCTGATCCATATGATGAGGTGAAGGTGGGGGAGGCTGATCCTCCACCTGAACGGGAGGGGGTGCATCCCCATGATCATGCTGCTGCTGTGGTTCTTCTTCATTTGCAAATTGTTTAGCATAGGTGGGAATATCCCTGGTAAGCTCACCATTATCATTCCAGTAATATCCAACATTAAAAAATATCTTGTGTTCATTGTAGATATCATCTTGGCGAACTGGAAGTGACATATCATTCACCAAATCTACCCTAACATAGATGAAGACTCCTGTCAACTGGGATGCATAAGGTAAAGATCGCCCCAAGTTGGTTCGGCATGAGTTAATCAAATCAGTCATGAGCCAACCCATATTCACGGAGTTCCCATTCATGACATGGTAAAAGAGGAACCGATGAACCTCTGTCACTTCATTTCTACTTCCACCTTTTGGATAAATCAAAGTAGTAAACATGTGGTGTAGAACACGCTACAGTGGGGGAAAGTGATTGGCATTTAGCCGGATGAGATCACTCACACCCTGAATATAATCACAACCTGTCATAGCAAGGAATGTAGCCTCCACTTGACCATGTCCAAAAGACATATTAGCACCCCAGGCCGAGACTCCTAAGGCACGCCAAAAAAGGTCAGGTGTAATATGTATCTCAATATCCTGAACAGCTATGAATAATGCTCCATTTCTCTCAACTAGATTCTCATAAAATTGCTGGACTAGGTTTGCATAATACCTAGTATATCTGGAGACAAAATCAGTCCATCCGTCTTGAACCACAAAAAGTGCAAACAAATATGGCAAAATCTCAGTCACCTCCTGAAAATCAACCAGGCGAGGGTTGATGATGGGCCATGGAGGTAGACGGGGTGCATGACGAGGTGACGGTGTCTGCTGTGGACGAGCCGGGGCCTCCCCTCTCTGACTGCTAGCTTCCCCTTGAGTGGAACGCTGAGAGCTCAGTCTAGGCGGCATCTTAGACTAGGAAACCCGCTTTGAAACCCTTCTGAACAGTGTAGACTTAACCCGTGGGATGGAAGTGGACTACGGAACACTTCTGGAGGCTGGGACAGACTTTCTCCATGCTCTGGAATGTAGGAAGAAGCTTGACGACTACACAAGCAACCGTGAAGATCGCGTCCCGGGATGGTGACTAATCCGACGGAGGTTGTGCGGATGAAAGAGTGGTGGGGTTTTAGGGCTTGTGGAGAGGGGGTTTTGTGGTTTAGGGTTAGGGAAAAGTGTAGGAGAGAGAATGGATGGGTTAGAATGAGAGAAGAAGGGGAGAAAAGCCCTTAAGTAGGGGGTCGATCGGGTCTCGGTTAGACCGGTTCGCCGGGTTCGGTCGACTGAATCGTGTGGGCCGGTCGACCGAAATGGTAGATTGGCCCATAAGCCCCCATTTGAAAAAAACAATTTTTTGATTGAAAGCCTCCATATCTCCTACCTTATTTGAGCTCCCTTCACATGGTGGTATTCATCCCCCTTTTTTTGTTCTTTTTCCCTTTTTTGTTTTCCTTCTTTTTCCTCTTTTTTTTTGCTTCTTTGGGGAGAATTTCAATGAATGACTTCAGATGAATCAACGAACGATGTTTTTCTGAAAGCTCCCCCACAGTTACTACCCAGTGTCCCTAGGTCATTTGTCCACATTTATTTGTCAAGGAGTATTGGGTTTTAGAAATATTCAAGGAGGGGTATATATACATATATATATAATCACGCATGCAGGATGATATCATACAGAAAAGAGTAAAAACACACAACATGGTGATGCATGTCATACTATCTACCCTTAATACTTCTGATATGCATCACTCATCCTAATGCAGACCTAAGTGTGTATGCCCTCACCCTTGCACATGCCAAGTTCCCTTCTAATCTTGTTGAATTGCTCCTGGTTTAAGGGCTTTGTGAAGATATCGGCCAATTGATTATGAGAATCAATAAAATTCAGCTCAAAAACCCCCTTGCCTACATGATCTCTCAAAAAATGATGCCGAATGTCTGTATGCTTGGTCCTAGAGTGTTGAATATGATTTTTTGATAAACTTATTGCACTTGTATTGTCACACAAAATTGGAACATATTTTATTTTAACATCCAAATCAAGCAATTGATTTTTGATCCAAAGTACTTGGGCTCCACAACTTCCGGCGGCAACATATTCAGCCTCGACCGTTGAGAGAGCTACTGAATGTTGTTTCTTGGAGGCCCATGAAACTAGGCAACCACCAAGAAACTGACAATACCCACTAGTACTTTTGTGATCAATAATGCAACCAGCATAATCGACATCGGTATATGCAATCAAATCAAATGAACTGCCGATCAGAAACCACAAGCCAAAGTCTAGTGTGCCAATCAAATACCAAAAAATTTGTTTAACAGCCATTAGATGTGATTCTTTTGGACATGATTGAAAGCGAGCACAAAGACATACACTATACTGAATATCAGGGTGACATGCTGTTAAATACAGTAGTGATCCGATCATACCTCGAAATAGTGTTGGATCTACTATTTTACCATTTTCATTTTTGTCCAACTTCATGGTTGTGGCCATCGGAGTTGATATGGGTTTTGCTTCTGCCATCTCGTATTTCTTCAACAGCTCCATTGTATACTTGGCTTGGTTTATGAAGATGCCCTCGGGCGTTTGTTTTACCTGTAATCCAAGAAAGAAGGATAGTTCACCCATTAGACTCATTTCAAACTCTCCTTGCATTATTCTTACAAATTCATCACATAAAGTATTGTTAGTAGCTCCAAAAATTATGTCATCAACATACACTTAAACTACTAATATATCTTTACCTGATTTCCTTGTGAAGAGTGTTTGATCAACCTTACCTCTTTTGAACCCATTTTCAGTCAGAAATGAAGTAAGCCTTTCATACCATGCCCTTCGTGCTTGCTTGAGCCCGTACAACGCCTTCTGGAGCTTGTACACATGTCGTGGGTGCTTGGAATCTTCAAAGCCTGGACGTTGTTCAACAAAAACATCCTCTTTGATATACCCGTTAAGAAAAGCAAATTTAACATCCATTTGAAACAATTTGAAGTTCAATGAGCAAGCAAACGATAATAAAATCTGGACTGCGTCCAGCCTAGCAACCGGGGCAAAAGACTCATCAAAATCAATCCCCAACTCCTGGCTACACCCCTTGGCTACAAGCCGGGCCTTATTCCGAACAACCACACCCGTATCATTCAGTTTGTTTCTAAAAACCCATCGGGTTCCTATTACGGGTTGATTTCTAGGACGTGACACAAGAGTCCACACTTCATTTCTTTCAAACTTGTGTAACTCTTCATGCATAGCCTAGATCCAAGATTCATTTTGCAAGGCATCATGAATGTCCTTAGGCTCCTCTTGTGAAATTAAGGCAATCAAATCATCCTCTTCTACTTGTCTTAGGGAGGATCTAGTTCTTACCCCATCTTCAGGATTACCTATGATGTTTTTAGCAGGGTGGTCTTTCAGAAAATTGAATGATCTTGGCAAATCCGGGTGTTGCACTTGCTGTTCTTGAAGTGTTTCAATTGAGGGATCCTCATCTTCTTCACTTTTGCTGGATCCCCCTTCAGTTGGCTCATCCTTGGCCTTGACATCATTCGGACTTTTGGAATCCTCATCAGCATCCACAATTTGAATAGATTGGTTTGTTAGTTTTAACTCAGATTCATCAAAAATCGCATGAGGGCTTTCTTCAACAACCAAAGTCCTCTTATTGAACAATCGGTAGGCTCTAGAGTTAAGTGCATAACCTAGGAAAATTCCTTTGTCACTTTTTTCATGAAACTTTCCTAGATTAGTCTTACCATTGTTTAAGATGAAACATCAGCATCCAAAGGGTTTAAGATGAGAAATGTTTGGTTTCTTACCCTTGTACAACTCATAAGGAGTTTTCTTTAATATGGACCTTACAATTTCCTATTGATGATGTAGCATGCTGTACTCACCGCCTCAGTCCAAAAGTATTTAGGAAGCGAGTTCTCACATAACATGGTCCGTGCCATGTCTATCAGGGTTCTGTTTTTACTCTCCATCACTCCATTCTGTTGAGGCGTCCTTGGTGATGAAAAGTTGTGCGTGTATCCTTACTCTTCACAAAACTTGGTGAAATCATGATTCTCAAACTCTCCACAGTGATCACTTTGAATGGTAGTGATAAGATAACCTCTATCATTCTGAACTTTCCTGTAAAAAACTTGAAATTTTGTCACAACATCATTTTTATTTGCTAAAAAGAGCACCCATGTAAATCTGGAATAGTCATCAATAATCACAAAAGCATAAGATTTTCTTCCTACGCTAGAAGTCCTAGTTGGACCACAGAGATCAAGGTGCAGTAATTCCAAGGGCCTAGCGGTAGAATAAATGTTTTTATTTTTGAAGGAGATTCGTGTTTGCTTGTCTTTTGTGCAAGCTTCACAGATTTTATCACTTTCAAACTTTAATTTTGGCAATCCATTCACTAAATCATGTCTCGACAACTTGGAGATTACTCCAAAACTATCATGACCTAGTCTTCGGTGCCATAACCATGTATTTCAATGATTGTTTGCAACCAAACATAAATCATCACAAGAGACATTATCAATATCAACAGTATATACATTGTTATTCCTTTTTCTAATGAATTTGATCTCATTTGTGTTCTTGTTCATGACAATGCAGTGGGTTTCATCAAAGATAATTTTAAAACCCTTATCGCATAGTTGACTTATACTCAACAGATTGTGATTTAGACCTTTCACCAAAAGTACATCTTCAATAAGAATTTCAAAATTCTTACCTATGTTGCCAATCCTAATGATTTTACCTTTGCCTTTTCCTCTGAAGACTACTGAACCTCCATCCTTGTCTTGCAGTGTAGAGAACACCTTCTTGTCCCCTGTCATATGCCTTGAACAGCCGCTATCCAAGTACCATTTGCTCCCCCTAGCTTCAAGACATATCAGCAAGAAAGAGAATTTTCATGCAATTGTTTTTAGTACCCAAAGTAGTTTGGGTCCATAAGAGTTAGTCTAATTCTGTGCATATCTTTTCTTGGTCTAAAATGCATGATTTCTTGGTGAGTTTTGTCTAAGCCAACAATGAGCAATAACATGTCCAAAACGACCACAATGAAAGCAATTTACATTTGATGACGTTCTTGGGAATTGCCGTGGTTTTGGTTGAACATGTATTGGCTTAGAGTGTGAACATGACGCACAATCATTTCCTTTTTCATGCACATGGGATGTGGTCATTTTACGTTCAAAGGATTTCTTGTTTTGAGGACTATACCCCAAACCTTCCTTTTGGAAATTAATCTTAACCCCCAACAAGTTATCTAGATTTTGTTTCCCTTTAACAAACTTAGACAAATGGAACTGAAGTTCAGCCACTTCTTCACCCAAAATCCCATTTCTCCTTTCAAGTTCTGAATTTGTGGATTTCAGAACTTCTTCTTCCTTTTTCAGTCTTTCACACACTTTTTCAATTTCAAACATTTTACATGAAATCTCTTCTTTGGTTCTTTCAATATCTGAAATAATTTGCAGCAAACTCTTCTTTTCTTCAGTTAATTCGAACCACTCTTGTTCCAGTTTCTCAAATTTAACAAAAATATCCTCATTAATCTTTTTCTTGAGATTTTTATTTTCAGACCTGATTTTCATATATTTCAAGTACAGTTTCTCATATTCAGATTCCCATTGTTCAATCGAAATAAAATCAGGGTCATAATTTACCTCCGAAGCCTCATCTTCATGTGCCATGAGACACAAGCTCTCCACCAGTTCTTGAATCTCCTTATTGGATGGTTCGTCCTCTTCGTCGCTCCATGTGGCGACCATAGCTTTAGGCTTCTTGTCCTTCTTGAATTTTCTCTTTAGATCTGGGCACTCTCCTCTCATGTGCTCGGGCTTCTTGCATTCGTAGCATATGATGCTACTCAGCTTGCTCGACTCACCCATGGTTTGAGCGGGCTTCCTTTGCCCCTTTCTGAAGTTGCCTTGGAAATTTCTCTTCGTCCTCAGAAATCTTTTCACTTGGCGAGTGATCATAGCCAATTCTTCTTCTTCGTTGCTCCCGTCACTAGATTCTTCTTCTTGGGAGTCGTCATCGGATTGATGAGCTCTCAATCCAATCACCTTCTTCTTCTTGATATCTTCCTCAACTATCCTCTTCATGTTTATCTTATAGGTCATGAGTGACCCTATGAGTTCATTGAGAGTGAGTGTGGAGAGATTCTTAGAGTCTTCAATGACGGTGGCCTTGGTGTGCCACGCAGGAGGGATGGATCTTAGCACTTTTCTCACGAGCTCAGAATTAGTGTAATCTTTCCTAAGACTTTTGAGGCCATTCATGATCTCAGTTAGCCTTACGAACATCTCTGAAATTGTCTTTTCAGGCTTCATCTTGAAGAGCTCATAATCTCGGACCAGAAGGTTGGCATTGGTCTCCTTGAGCTCGGACGTCCCCTCATATATGAGCCGCAGTTTGTCCCACATTTCTTTAGCCGAGCTGCACATGGAAACATGAGAAAATTCGTTAGGGTGAATCACACATTGCATAATATTCATAGCATTGAAATTGACAGTGCATTTTTTAATTTCTTCGGGTGTCCATTTTTCTTCATCATCCCCGAGTTTGTAAGGACCCTTGTTCACAACTCTCCAAACCTCGTACTCTTGAGCCCTCAGAAAAACATGCATTCTATTTTTCCAGTACGAGTAGTTTGAACCGTCAAAGAAGGGAGGACAGTTAATGGAGTGACCCTCCGGCATCATACTGTTGTTTGCCATTGATCCGGATCTTACTCTAGATCAGTAGATATGTAAAGATAGAGCCTTTGCTCTGATACCAATTGAAGTCCCGTGATCAAATGGCACCCAAGAGGGGGGTAAATTACGTAACAACAAATTTTAACAAAACCTTAACAGATTTTAGTGCGGAGGTAATTATCAAAAGTAGTGCGAACAATATTAACGCAAGAGCTAATAGATGCACTAAACTAATAAGCACGGACAGAATTGAAGGTAGAAGATATGGATCAAACCACTCAAGAGACAGTGATTTTTAGGTGGTTCGGATGCAACAACGGCAACATACGTCCACCCCTCACACACCGTGAGGATTCACACACTATCTTGTAGGAGGTTACAAGGTCAACACCACACACACACACACACACACACACACACACACACACACACACACACACACACACACACACACACACACACACACACACACACACACACACACACGTGAAGAGTATAGAACTCCCATGAAGGTGCAAGAGCACCCACACACAAGAACGGTGAAGAACAACGAAGAACTCACACACACATGGATCTGTCTAGATCCACACACACACAAGTTATTGAAGGTTACAAGAAGACACAGCTCAGCTCAAATAAGAATGGAAGAAGAAGAACAGAAAATGAAAACACAAAACAAGCTCCCCCTTCATGGATAAAGGTAGTATGGGATGAAGCTTGCTCCTAGCTCGATCTCCACTTGATTTGGATGCAGATTTGCTCTTGAAAACTTCAGCTCCTGGATGAAGAGTTCCCCACGAATCACTGTTCACGGCTACAGTACCAGCACCCTCTTCCTTGATAGCCTCCTCCTTGTTCTTTCTTGAAAAGTCTTAGGGTTTATGACCCCAATGAGATCTTTTATAGATCTTGGATGGTTAGAAGACAAGCCCCAAACTAGATCCACAAATCACTCTTTGATTGAGGCCAATGGGATTAAACAAATGGGGGAGAGAATCTCTCCTCGAGCTTGGATTGGAAAGTCAATAAAAGGGGCTTCGAATGGGTCAGTCGACCGGAGGCACTAGATTGGCCGACCGAAACCTGCAAGATTGGGAAATTTTCATTTCTGGAAATTCTAGTCGACCGGCCACTACCCATTGGTCGACCGAAACCTGAAAGATTGGGGATTTTTCGTTTCTGGAAATTCTGGTCGACCGGCCACTGCCCATTGGTCGACTGAAATGACCCTGTCCTGCAAAATTGAATTGTTAGCCCAATGAAATATATCAAAATGACAATGGCTTTAAGCGAATGATTGTTCCATGCATTTTAAGGTTTTTTTACACTTCATTAACTCAGTTTGAAAACATTAATTCAAAAAGAACTTTTGATCTTTCCACAGGATATTTAAACTCAAACTTAGACCCCCTTGACTCGAGTTTTGATTCCATTGACACGGACCGAGATAAAACCTTAACTCTGAGTTTTGTTATCATCAAAATCATTCAAGGAGACTCAACATGCTCTGCTAAACGCCGCTCAAAGTCTCACAGTTGGAGGGAGAACTCCGGTTGTCGCTGGACCGAGGGACTGTGGGGGCACCCTGGCAGGCTGCCACGTCTCCCTTCGGGGGTGTCATTTTATGGGAACGGTTGACGCGTCTCGGCCCTTTCTCTCCTTGGGCTGAAGGAGGCTTCTTGCTCAGGTAGGGGGATGTGAGAGGGTCCTCCTGACCTATTACGTATAAGCCATCATCCCCGAAGAGTGAAGCGGCCTCCGGTGGTTTGTTGCGAAGCTTCTCCACGAGGGGGGCTTTCCCGGGGGGGTCGTGACTTCTTTTCCCTAGCAGCCTGGGTCCTCATTAATTCTACGAGGATGTCCAGTTTTTCATTGCGGGTTTGGAGAGTGTCAGGATTCCCATTTGGGGGTAGTCCCCCGTGGGCTGGAGGAGGCAGCTCGCCGGTGAAATGGTTGGAGGGGTGAGCCTATACGGGGGGGTTAGACACAGGCTCCTCTCCCTTGCCTGCCACGGCCTTTCCCTTATCGCTGGTGGTCCTTCTGCAGGAACTTCTTCTCACCATGATGGCTCTTTGTCCGCTTCCCATAGACGGTGCCAGATGAAGAGGGATGATCGCGCGCCTGCCCTAAGGTAGAGGATTTCTAGTTGCGATTACCACGCTTGAGTAACTGCAAGGAAGGAAGCAGGTCAGGGGTGCCCAGGGGAAGAGTCCCTGGGGATAACCCTCTGATGCCTAAGTCAGGAAATTTTGTAGAGCATAAATGGAAATAAGGTGGCAGAAGAAGAAAGGGGCGTGAGATGTCTCTTCATCAAGAAGTGTGGTGGCTCTTGCTCAGGATTATGCCTTACCCCTTCGGAGGGTCTCCATGGGATTTATATTGTAGCCCGTTGTGCGTTTGAGTCCAAGGAGTTGAGGGGATTACGGGGAGGTTACGTCCTTATAGCGGGCTCTTTATAGCCCAAGGACTCTTGCTTGAGATATTAGATGTGCAACGGACACTTAGATGAGCTTCCAATGGTCGGCCCGAGCCTAAACTCTCGCTTGAGATATTATCCCGAGCGATAAGCACACAGCTCGGGCAGGTTGTTCCGGGTCCCCATAGGGGCCTTCTCGACTGATCCGTTGCTCGGGCTTCTGGACCCTAGGGTCGCCTAGGAAGCCCTGTTCCGAGTGACTGTAGGGCTTAAAGTAAGTGGGCCCCGACAGAGGCTGTCACTTTAGAGAGCTGGGCCTGGTTGGATCACATTTGACCGAGTTGGGCGGTGCTCATGGGCGGTATATTTTCCCCCTCTCCAGACCAGATTAGTGAAGCTCAAACCAATGCACAATGAGGATGAATCAATTCACGCAGGACAGATCCTAAACACTTAACACTTAATGATATCATATGTACTGCAGGCAATAACGCAAATAGATAGATGACGTCAAACTCAACGAACCTCACAGTAGGCAAGAACCCAATTTAGATACATCAGACACATCAGAAAATGGTTCACATAGATAGTGGTTCTTTCAACCACAAACTCAAACGGTTGGAATGCAGTCATGATACTTAACGAAAATGTAAGCAACATTCACTATAGCGTACATATGAGCAGGGCATTCTGCTATATGAGAAACCTGTGAAGCAAGATGAAAGACAAGGATTAAACGTACAACCACACCATGATGGACATAGATTTTTAAGGTGGTTCGGTCTGTAATCTACAGACCTACGTCCACCCCTCACTCAAACTTGAGTGAGGCTTCACCTTGCAAACCACAGGAAGCAGACTCAGTCTGCGACAACGGAAACCACAGCTTCACCCCGGAGGAACACACTCCTCGCTTCTTCTGGATTTCCAGAAGGAACCCGGAGGAACATAGTCTCTCTCTTTGGAAGTTCACCTTACTTCCAAGAATCTTATCTAAGTTGTCCTTTCCACTCACAAATTTTGCCAAAGAGTTATTCAAATCAGAAATTTCATGTTCAAGGTTTGAACTATGAAGCTCATAACTTGCTATTTTTTCTTCATAAGACGTAGCCTTCTCATTCATCATTTGATTGACAATTTTAAGGCTTTCAATTTCTTGTTCAAGAGTAGCCAACTTATCAGAATTATCCAAACTCATACACTTACCCTTTCCAAGTGTAATCAATCTTTCAGATAGGGCAGTGTTTAAGTGTTTTAAATTTTCAACCTCCTCTTTTAGTTTGTCATTTTGATATTGGAGTTCATCATCGATAATCAATTCACTTAATGAGATCTGATCTTCATAAAGTGCTTCTTGTTTGTCCTCTATTTCAAATTTTCAAAGTTTTTCTGAAGCTCCAAGTTCACTATTCTAACTGCCTTAAGTTTTTCAGAAATCAAACTATTTTCATTCTCAAGATTTGTGGATTTTCGTTCAGATTCCTGAATTTGTTTTCTGAGTCTCTCATTTTCAGATTTCATGTGATCTAGTTCTAAATTGATAATATTAAGATTTTTCAGTTGTCTTATGAAAATGTCATTTTCTATTTTTAATGTTTTAATGCTTTCATTTTCAGAACTTGTGCTCTTGACATCATTCAATTTCCTTTTTAGAGAATGATTCTATTTTCTTAATTTTTCATGAGACTCAATTAAATCAGCGTAAGCATCCTCCCAATCTTCTATAGAGAAGTTTTCGAATGGATTACTTACTTCTTCCTCGTTTTCACTTTGATCACTGTTGTGATCACTTCCATCAGCTATCATACATCTATCCCCATTCTTTCCATTTGCATCCATCAGATTTTCCAATATGGCCTTAGCCGTCCTGCATGCAGAAACACAAGGAAGTGTGTTAACATTGAAAGCAGCTTTCATCAAATTTAAGGCTCTAACATTATTGTTGTGGTTTGATCTATGAGCATCAGTCCACTTAGATTTATCCTTAGGTAATTTGTGTCCACCAAGAGTGCATGTTTAAATCCTATTACACCTCCCTTAACCCTAGTCATTCAAAATCAAGGATTTCCTTAGGACTAACTCAAGTCAAGTATTGGAATTAAACATATTTAACAAATCTGGTTTTTACCTCAGGGTTACAGCACATTCGTTGACCTTTTGGTCACATTTTCAGATTTTTTTTGAGCTCAAAATTTTTAAGAGCATTCAAGTATAGCCCACACCTTTTTACATAAGGGTGCACGTTGATCAGACGCCAGCACCCCTAGTTACTCAGTGAGACTAACTATCCTGCTTTAATTTGAAAAGAGATAGGAAAGGCACTTCATGACTTAGTCCACTTCATTTCTTTGATGAAAGACTTAGTTTCTCAGGGAATCCTTACCCATTGCTCTGCCTTGAGCATTGATACCACTATTTATCATGTACTGCCCTTTGGAATTTTTCAAATGGTTCTATGTTTAAGAGCAATACTTTAATCTAAATTTCTCAACCAAGGTTGCCAAAACCTTAAATTTTCAGATTCAAGGAGATTGCATGGGACACAACAAGTGAGAGTTGGTTGAGATCTATTAAGCATAGAAAACAACCTTTTTCAGTGAATTCAATTTTATAAACTCTTGAATTCATTAGGAACCCGGAAGAACAACCTCCCTTCCTCCGCGAGCGCAGAAGGAACCCCGTGAACTGCACCCAGCAGCTCACGCAAGCAGAGGATGTGATCCTCTCTTCCTCTGATACACAGAGGGGACCACGGAGTACACTCTCCCTTCCTCTGAAAGTACTCAGAAGGAACCCCCAGAGAAAATTCTCCCTTCCTAATGACTACGTAGAGGGAACAACTAGGAGAACAATCTCCCTTCCTCTGACTACGCAGAGGGAACAACCCGGAGAACAATCTCCCTTCCTCTGACTACAGAGAGGGAACAACCCAGAGAAAAATTCTGCCTTCTTATGATCACTCTGAAGGAACCCGTTCCCTAAATAGGGTATCGGAAGAGCAATAAGAAAATGGGAAATAACAAAACGAGAAACAAAAAGAAACAGACGGAGATAATTGGAAACAATGTAGCTCTGAACAAGCAAATTGGCTTGGATCTGATCCAGAAGCCAATGGACGAGCAGAACCTTAATCTCTCCAGCTCTGACTGCACTAAATCTAACGGAATGGGCTTCAGATCTGGAATCTCTCGAGATTTCTCTTCCTCTTTCTCTTTCTCCTTCTCTTCTTCTCTCATAGATTTTCTATCTGGTTCTTCGCACAGGCTAGCTCTCTTTCTTTTTCTTCTGAAAGTCCTCTCTCTGAATTTGCAATGGCAACGAAGGCAGCTTCTCTATCCACTCTTCTGATCAGCTGATACTTATAGCCGAGAAAACACCTTCCATAAAAAGAAATTAATCCATAGCCTAAATAACTCATTGGTCCAGTTGGAAAAGAATATTCTATCACTTTTTATCCTTCCAGAACCCAGCCACATGGATTAGATTGCGCGCCAAAATATCTTCAGGTTGCTGACACGTGATCCACTTGGATTCTCATGTTTTGAAGAATTGACGTGAAGCTCCATCGATGCAGCTTCTTGATGCGTCAAGGCAAGCTGTTGATCAAATGGCTTCACATACATGGCCTTTAGTGAGTTGAGGCAGCTTTTGATGCTTCGACGTTGCTGGCTTCCAAATGCTGAATCTATGCTGAGTGCGTCGAGGCATTTCTCAGATGCATCGGTGCAGTGTGAAGATGAAACCTTTTAGATAGAAGAGCTTCGACTGCTGAATTTTGACTTGGTGCGTCGAGGCAGCTTCTTGATGCATCGAGGTGACGTTCTTTCACAAACCAGATTGGAAATTGATGCATCGAGGCATTACTCTGTTGCATCGAGGCAGAGCTTTGGAATTTGTTTCTTTGAGCATCACTGCATCGAGGCTATTCTTTGTTGCGTCGAGGTATAGCTCTTGGAAATAGCTTCTTTGAGCATCACTGCGTCAAGGCCGTTCTTTGTTGCATCGATGCATAACTTTTGAAATGACTTCTTTGAGCATTGCTGCGTCGAGACCATTCTCTATTGCGTCGATGCAGCTTTCTATTGCGTCGGTGCAGCACTTTGGAAGTCGCTTCAGTAGGTAAGGCTACGTCGATGCACTACACTGATGCGTCGGTGCACCAATGCAGATAAGCTTCTTGGGAGCTTCTGTGTGCATGACTTCATGATTGCTACTTAGCATCCTTGATCTTATGACTTTAAGCCAGACACTAGCTGCCAACTTCCATCCATCTTTCTCTCATTTATCATCTCGACTGTGTGAACTCTGCATCTTGGGATTTGCCTTGGTTTTATCAACATTTTAGCATGTTGAAGTAAAGTACTCGCATATATGTGGCTGCAACTTTTGAATGAGCTCTTACTTGGCTGACCATTTCTGCAGACTTGCCTTCAACTGTTCTTCCACAGAGTTTGTAGATACTTCTGAATTCTAGATGTGCCATTTCTGAACTTCTGGTTTTTCTGAGCCTTAGAATTCTGAACTTGACAGAACAGAAACAAAAACTGAACTTTCAGAGAGTTAAGAAGATATATTCATCGACATCTACAAAAACATAAACAAAGACATTAATAAAGACTCATAAATGAGTCATAGTCCGACATCATCAAAACCACAGGGCCACAACATTCTCCCCGTTTTTGATGATGATAACTATGAGTCATTATAAATAATATAATCCTATGAACAATATAATCCATGATTAAATCCCAATTCAAGACTTTAAAATGAATGACTCATCAACTCTTCTCCCCCTTTGTCTTCAGCAAAAAGAGTGAGTTTGAAGCTCAGTTGAAATCAAGATTGGACAATGTATTTCAATCACATCAAAAACCAGCAGAATAGAATCACATCAAAACTAGCAGGAGTACATATCAATTAGAGATGCTCAGAGTCAAGGGTGTGGCAGTGGAAAGTAATCTGTTTTGCTCAAAAAAAATGAAGGTGAGCAAGTGTAAGACTTGACAATGTATTTCAATCAACAGGTAAGGAACCATGAGTTTAGATGAACAAAAGTCAGCTTTAGAGAGTAGCCGCAGTCACTATCCAAATTGTATTAGAAATGTGCCATGAAAAGTGTATGAAGTTGAAGAATTGTTTTATGGAGTTCAAGAGAGGACATTGGATCAGAAAAATCACAATCTGAATCATTATTCATTAGGCAAGCATTCATTTTTCAGATTCTTCTACTATAAGGTTCTCTATGACATAGCCCTAACTTTCTGCCAGGTTTAAGAGAAATAAATTTAGAGTTTATCAATTGAACTCTTGAAGCATTTTGCACTCAGATTTAATAGAAACAAACCAAGACTACATGTTTAAATCCTATTACACCTCCCTTAACCCTATTTTTTTTGGTAAGTAATGAAGTATATATTAAAAGAAGAGATGTTGTACATCAGGGTTGAAAACATGCTAAGGACCACACAAGTTGTTGACTCATAGCTATGTCATCAAAACTAACTAAAGATCTGAAAATAAAACTAACAAGCTAAGGATCACACAAGTTGTGGACTCAAAGTTGTGTCTTTAAAGCTAATAAAGTATCTAAAACCAGAACTAATATGATATGGCTTCAAAGCAAACTAAGTATTAAGAATGAATCTAGTGAAAATGTGTTCTTCTCTTGTAGTCAATCTTTTGCGCCCATGTGCCTCCATAACTGCTCTAGCGTCTTGTATAATGTCGATTAAGAGGTTAGATTGTAAAGTAGAAGTGCTATCAAAAATTCTTTTGCAGCGCTCCCTCCAAATTCTCCAAATAGTAGTGCGAAGCAAAATTCTTGCAAATCTAACCAATTGGCCCTTTTTCGGGAACTCTGATTGGAGCTGCTGCAACTCATGTACCAATCCAACCTTAGGTTGCCTGGACAGGTCAAAACGGATCAACAATTATTTCCAAACCCAACTCGTGTATATACATTGAAAGAAAATATGATCAAGTGAATCAATTCTCATCTTGCATAAGAGACATATGCTGGGTAACTAGAACCCCTTGGTTGTCAGATTCTCAGCTGTAGGGAGTTTGTTCAATGCTGCCTGCCAAGTGCAAAGAGATGCAACTTGAGCAGTCGGATTCTTCCATACCCACTCATAGTGTCCAAATGTTTGACCTTCCTGTCTCGTATCTTCCCAAATAGTGTTTATCTTGATGTCTTCCTCACGGTTATGCCAGTAAATTATATCTAAACTGCCATTCAGAATATGGACTTTCTCAATTAACTGCCATAGATCTGCCATTTCTGCTGACAGGGGAGTGGGGAGCTGCCATTGCCCATCTGAAATTAAGATACTCACCTTTGAATTTTTATCGAGCACTAAATCCTGCCTTATGTGGTCCCCATAGAGTTGATTAATGCTGCATCCATTTATCCATGGATCAGACCAGAGATTGGTTGCATTTCCATTTGAGATTAAGTAATTGATATGACTTCGAATTAAATTCCTGGCTTGCAGAATTCCTTTCGAGGCTGAAGAGTAATATGACTGAATTTTGAAGTCCCATATATTTAACAAATCAAGGATTTCCTTAGGAGTAACTCAAGTCAAGTATTGGAATTAAACATATTTAACAAATCTGGTTTTTGCCTCAGGGTTACAGCACATTCATTAACCTTTTGGTCACATTTTCAGATTTTTCTTTGAGCTCAAAATTTTTAAGAGCATTCAAGTATAGCCCCCACCTTTTTACATAAGGGTGCACGTTGATCAGACGCCAGCACCCTTAGTTACTCAGTGAGACTAACTATCCTGCTTTAATTTGAACAGAGATAGGAAAGACACTTCATGACTTAGTCCACTTCATTTCTTTGATGAAAGACTTAGTTTCTCAGTGAATCCTTACCCATTGCTCTGCCTTGAGCATTGATACCACTATTTATCATGTACTGCCCTTTGTAATTTTTCAAATGGTTCTATGTTTAAGAGCAATACTTTAATCTAAATTTCTCAACCAAGGTTGCCAAAACCTTAAATTTTCATATTCAAAGAGATTACACGGGACACAATATGTGAGAGTTGGTTGAGATCTATTAAGCTTAGAATACAACCTTTTTCAGTGAATTCAATTTTATAAACTCTTGAATTTATTAGGCTTTAACCAACATATTCATTAATGGGCAATCATAGTCCCTTATAAAAGAAGATTCTTATATCTAATTTACTCATATTAGTGAATTTGATGAACAGATTGAAACTCTTCTAAGCTCAATGTCTTTTCAAGTGATTTCAACAAATAGAACAATTTTTAGAGAAGAAGTTTTTCAACAAATGCAAGGAATTTGAAGTTAGATCTTTCCAGGTGTTTTTTAAAGAAGCTCTCTCTTGAACAATTGCAAAGATTGTAAGATAGAATTTTTGTGAATGAGAGGAATTGATTTTCAGAATCAGATTCTCTTAAACGGAACTCCTCCAGCAAGTCCGTAATTTTTCAAGAATATTCAAAATTGTAGAGAAGACAACAGGTATATAAAACTCTCAAGGTGACTAGCTGAAGGATAAGCCAAGTTTATCCAATTTGACCATGAAGCAGAAGGTTTTAGGGATTGTGCATGACCCTGAGCGGACAACAACTTTAAGAATAACTCAAGGTGTAGCAGTTAAAATCAACTCTCATGAAAGAAGGAACATGAAGACCAAAGCACTCTCCCCCTGAGACAATGTAGTTCAAAGCTTTTTCAAATAGGACAAAATACGCTTATTTCCCCTTAATGATTTTGAAGGGATTATGTGCAAGAGCAGATATCATATGAGCAAGCAAATGTGTGCTCTAACTCCTCCAAATTGAATGCATTGAAACATTAGCTTAGTCATGATGAAAGCACTATGAATTCAAAATCAGTTCTTCAAGCAGTTGCATGAGTATGCAAGGAGACACAGATGCAGTCAACATGTATTAACTGTGTCAATTATGAATGGAGGTCAAAGCACAGCAATTTCCCAGAACATTTGTTTGAATAGAAATGCACTGATAGGTCGATGCAGCATGGAGAGAGTGTCTACGCAGTGCGTTTCACAGAACAATGATTTCTAATGAAATGAACTGTGAGGTCGATGCAGCTGAGAGGATTGCCAACTCACTTTCTCTAGCAAATGAGATTTACAAGAATTGTGTTTCTTTTTTAGCACAAAATAGGGTGTACATCCATTTCAAATGAACTTTTGGAATTTGACACAATTGATGTGTAACTGGTTCATGCATGAGTAGCCAGATGCATGCATTGACTCCCTTTATCTCAAGTAAGTCATATGTAAGTGCTGACTCCCCCTAAATGTATGCATGCTTGTCAAACAATCTTTTAAGTATTTGACACAAGAATGTGCAATTAAAAGGATGTATGCATGATCATTGATTCCCCCTATCTAAATGCACTGATCATTAAACATGACATGAAGACAGTGCATGAGTTATTGAACTAAGGTCATGAATGTTCAAACTGTTATGTGCAAATTAGACGCATGGTACTAGGCGGAGAACATAGATCTTAAGACCACCTCTTACAAGTGTGGGTTTCCAGACAGACCGCATCTGTCCTTCTCCCAACACCATTTAATATACCATAGGTCATGCAAGAAAATGCATGACAAATGCATGAAAGTTCATAACAGATGAAATGTAGTCTTGTATGAACAAGGACCTTTTCAAACTATGCAAATTTTATATGCATATGTGAAGATGCATGCATGAGCAGAGGTTTTCGGTTGACCATTACTCACTTGGTCGGCCGACCAAAACAAGAAAGTGCAGATTATTCATGCTGAAGAAATGTATGTAGTAGATTTTTCATGAAAATGCAGAATGACATATGTCGGCAAAAGAATCCATGCATTCCAATTTATTTCAACTCCCCCTCAATAAACCAAGTTAAGATTCTATTCATGACTTCACATTTAGATCATCTAAACATGATGATATGGATAAAGTCCTAACTGTCAGATTATGAACATTTTGAGACAGGAATTATTCAACACATCAACTAAAATAATAGAAAAAAATGATGTTTTACCAAACTTCATGTGCCTTGATTTTATTGAACCCCTCTTATTCTATTTTCCTTTTTCTTCAAGGCACACCTACAAAACACAAATCTCATTTTCTTTTCAAAGGTACCCAAGACTTCTTGGGTCCTTGTGGATTAGCAACACCTCTTGTAGGTGTTTTCCATGACTTCAGGGCTTTAACATCATCAACTTGTAACAAATAGCAATCATGCATTGTGTACCCAAACTTGCCACAATTGTAGCACCCCGGAAATTTAAATATAGAATAAATAAATAACTATAAGTATTCGTCACGAAAATTAAATTTTGATAAAAGGAGAAGCTATAATTAGCTAAAAAGGAATAATTAGCTAAATGTTAATAGAAGTATAGATAAATAAATTGAGAAATGAAAATTAGAATAACCCTTATTTATTTGAGGTTGAAATTAAAAATATAATTCAAGAATAGATGAGTACACGTACATATAAAGACATTTATAGGATCGAATCCGACTCTGATACCCAAGACGAATGACGAGAATTAATAACTAAAATTATGAGAATTGGGAGCTATAGACGTATGAAGTTCTATTAGATAAATTAAAGTTTATATATTAATGGGCTAACACACACTCACACCTTAACCATGTATAAGCAGTAATTTTATTTGGTGGGCCTTGGTGTAAAGGCTAAAAATAACCAAGTGGGCTCGGAATATATGTAAAAGCACATATATAAATTTATATACACATAAAATATGCATGGGCCTTAAAAGAAAATGAATATACAATAATATTCAAAAGGTAATACATGGGTTTAAGAACCTTAGGCTGGGCACATACGTATAACATATATGACTATTTATGTATGGGCCATGATCGTGGGCTTCAAAATGGGTTGCAAAAAGGTGCATATACACATTAAATAGCAAGGCTGTCGGAACCTACTCACGTTCTAACCTGGCATGGGAAGGAAGGATAAATAGAGTAGTGGTTGTAATGGGGGAAAGATAAGATTAGAAAGCTATAAATCCATTATAGGGAAGGTTTAGTTTGTTTAGGACTCCAACCTTGTTAGATATCTTGTCCCTATAAGTACCCTGGCCGTCGAACGAGTGTTCTGTTGCTACTACGTTCAAAAGGAACTTACTGCTGTCGCACACATCGTCGACTTCGTCTTCCTCTTCCTCTTCTTTCCCTATTCGTGCGGCTGCTGCTGCCACTGTGGTCCTCCTTTCCTCTGCACGAGTGGGTGGCCGCGTGGTACTGCTGCCTTCGTCTTCATCCCTTGTGTGGATAGCTGCAGCATGGCTACTGAATCGTCGTAGTTGCTTTTACCGATGTTGCTGCTGCTGTGTTCACGAGAAGGAGAAAGCTAAAGCTTCTTCCCTTTTCTTCTTCCTCCATCCTCTGTTCGTAACAGAGTGTCGGTTCCTCTGTCAAAAAAAAAAACTTCAATCGCTCATCATCCGATCGATCCTAAAGGTAGGCAATCTCCCAAGCAAAACAACAAGTTAATAAATTTTCTTGCATCATGTTCAATTCCTCCTGCTTATCATTTTAATTGTTTTACATATTTTATTTAGTTAATTAATAACTACAACATGCTAAGGAAATTTTTATTCGTGTAATCAAGCATCTAAAAATCATAAAATATATATAACTAGAATCTCCATGTTTTCTTTAAATTTTCATATCTTGATATGGGTATTAACTAGTAACACTAACTAGTTAATTAATTTAATGAATTTTTCTGAATTACACGGTGAATCACCCATAGTCACTGTAGCATCATAGTTAGAGTTTATTTTTGAGATGGCTCGTTCTTAGGAGTCAGAGTGTCCTTTGGATATGAAATTTTATGGAAGTGATATTGGGATGGTGACCGAGATAGTGAGAGTGGTTGCACCATTTTTCATGCCCCCTATCTCAAGATCCCCCATCTCTCAACGAAAAATTATTTTGAACGTTCGGTTAGGTAGAGTTTTTCGAGCCCGTCATTTTGATATATAGAACGCCTAATTCCGACGTGTGTACGTCGAGAACCGGAGCCTTGAACATCGACTTTTTTGAAATGACGACATTTAACATGTCGTCAAATGCTTTTGACGCAACAGTGCAATGGCATCAATTCTTATATAATATATATATATATATATATATATATATATATAACTTGTGATCATAACTTCAAAAATCCATATCTATTAAATTATGCCACATAAAATTATAAAAAATATATTTCTGAAATCTTTGAATTTTTCTCCCAATTATCATATATTCTATTTTTTTAAATTATTTTATATAAATAAATATGTCTTTTAATATATGTTTTGAAGTTGATCAATTAAATAGATATTGAAGTTTGACACCTTATTGAAATGACGACATGTTAAAAGTCGTCAACTTCTTTTGACGCCACCGTACAAAGGCGTCAAAATCATTTATTATATATATATATATATATATATATATATACATATAACTTATAATTATATCTTGGAAAATCCATATCTACTAGACTATGCAACAGAAAATTATAAAAAAATATATTTTTGGAATCCTAGAATTTTTCTACTAATTACCATATATTCTATTTTTCTAAAATATTTTATATAAATTAATGTCTCTTTGAATGTATATTTTTGAAATTATTCAATTAAATAGATATTGACGTGAATTCTTGTTAAATAAATTAAGTTAAAAATCATAGAATTAACGTCCCTCCAAGTGGATGTTAATTAATAAATGACACTACTCACATACGTCAATTAATATAAATTTAGTTAATTATAGAATTGGATGGACATAAATTCTATAATTAACGCATTCATGTTCTCGCCGTTTTCTTCCGGTTATGACTCATAGCTTGGGTCTTTTGGCACTCTCATCTCACGTCCATAGATGGTTCACGTTATACACCTCAACTCTCGGTGACATACGAGCCCTCCGTCGGACATTCCGTTCCTTCGGACTGGTAAGTTAGTCATTGGGACCTCCGTAAGTCTCCTCGCAGCCTTGGATTCCCTCAAGGCCGACTGAGCTGGTTGTACCACAAGAACCCTGGAACCCTGTTAGTTATTTGATTAGCGACTACATTGGTTATCACCGTTTTCTGTCAATAGCATGTTGAAGGGGTGACCTTATTGGCGGGCGCTTAGTGTAAGAGCAACAGTATTGTGGAGGCACCAATTCTTCAATGCTTTGTTTAGAGAATGAGTGACCACCACTGTGGGCGCGACTTCTTAAATATATGGCACTCTAACGAGACGCCAATCTCCCAGATTTCTCGAATTCTCTCAAATTTTTATGTGTGCCACTGTTCTAGACTTGTCGAGGTCTATCTTGAATCTCTGTTCAATGAAATCTACCCTATTATTCGTACATGCTTGATCCTTGAAATTCTTGGCCATTAATATGGAATTAGTCTAGACTAAATGTCAGGGGCTTTGGGTCCCACTAAAATGACATTTTAAATGCTACGGGTCCTGATCTGACCCTATTGGGCGAGGCAAAGTCCAAACGTTACCGGTATACGATGATCGGGTGCTGGCATTCACCAACTCGGTTATTGGTATTTAGGGGCAATCATACAGTCGTGAGAACTCCTAAGTGTGCGACCAAATACTACCTAGTGCTATTTCCATGCGGGGTGGTCATATCGTCGTGATTTTCCCCTTAGTGCATTGGCCAATCCTATATAGTGCTAGATGTGCAAACGCTCTAGTGATAGTGATGATCGGGAGTAATTGCCATCATAGTACACCTTTCTACAACTTATTATTCGTCATGAAAAGATCTTGATTTGCCTTATTGGAGGGGTTATCATATCGTCGTGATATTCCCTTAGTGTCTTGGCAAATGCTATATAGTGCTTGTAGAAGTAATTGTTCTACTTCTATATCGATCATCATAAATGTTCTTGAATTATTCCATTAAAAGTACTCGTTATTTTATCCTGAAGATCCTTCATAATAATGGATACATTAAAGCTCTCGTGATAGTGTTCGTCATAGAGAGATGAATGTTATATTTCCTTATGAATGCCCTTGACCTAGCTTGAGAAAGTACTTGTTAAGATCTTGCTATACTCTCTTGATTGTCATTGTTCTTACTCTTCATGAATATATCTAGCATCTTGCTTACTCGCTTTTATGGTTTTAATTGATCACCGCTTTATCACTCGTGTCATTATAGTTCTCGATTTCTATACCTTACATGACCTGCATGAGCATGTTAAACTGTAATTGACTTAAAGCTAGCTTGAAAGCATGAGATATTAAGTCCTACTGAGCGTTCGCTCACCCTGCGTTTTCTAATATTTTTCAGGTAATGACCTTAGTGACGACGAGACCGAACATGATGGACAAGGGCAAGAGTGAAGAGAACTCTGACATCTAGACGAACCACCTAGTCTTGCTATCCTGTGTCTTATGTTAAGTCGAGTCAAGAGTCTCATTGTAATTTTTCTTTATTGAGTCTTTTCGTTTATTATGGGCCCAAATATGTAAAGAACTTATATTTGAAATGAAATTTATTATTTGTCCAAATTGTGTTTTGTGGAAATGACTATGCTCTGATTGACACGACTGTTTAACTGCCACGTTCCGAGCAAACGACACGTTCCGCAGCTGTCGGTTCGGGGCGTGACAACAATAATGATAGTAAACAGAAGACTTGGCATTTCTCATGTCCATGGAAAAATTTAATTTCTATTTATTGACAGTGAAATTTTTATTTCCTTTAACATGCCAATAGTCTTTCATGACATGTCCAGCCTTGCCACAGTGATGGCAATTCACAACAGATTTCACATTCTTGTTATAGAATTGAACATGGAATTTTTTATTCTATACTCTAGCATTTTCCATACCGATGGCCAGCCAACATTCAGAGGCTTTGTGGCCTGGGTTCCCACAGTTAAAGCAAGCAATGAATTTATCTTTTGAAGCAAATTTGTTCTTATGAAAGACATGCTGGTTCACAAAAATTTTTGCATGTTCAGCATGAGAATTTTTCTTTCCCCTGGCCGACCAGCATTGTGCAGCTATGTGCCCAAGTTTACCATAATGAAAACATTCATTACTTCTTTTCTGAACATTTAGAAATTTCCAAGCATGCAAATTCCTACCAGCATTTTGATCATCCAAATTCATCATTCTACAGTCATGCATCAAGTGTCCATTCTTACCACAGTAATGACATGAGATTTTCTTTGCATGTGTATGTGAATACATAGGAGTTTTATGGTCAACATGCACTGTGGAAGTGGCAACATTTTTAGCTTTATTTTTCATACTATTTTTCTTTTTCAATTTTTCAGTTGGTTTTGTAGATTTGTGACCGATAGTTTTTCTTGGGTCTTTCTGGGCAGTAAACTGAAAAATGGGTGAGTTTGAGGTGCTAGTTGGCCCAGATCTACACACAAATGATATGTAGAGCTTGCTATCAAACCCCTTTTTATTCGCTGGGTTGAAACGCAATCCCTCTCTTTGGAAGTTCACCTTACTTCCAAGAAGCGTATCTAAGTTGTCCTTTCCACTCACAAATTTTGCCAAAGAGTTATTCAAATCAGAAATTTCATATTCAAGGTTTGAACTATGAAGCTCACAACTTGCTATTTTTTCTTCATAAGACATAGCCTTCTCATTCATCATTTGATTGACAGTTTTATGGCTTTCAATTTTTTGTTCAAGACTAGCCAACTTATCAGAATTATCCAAACTCACGCACTTACCCTTTCCAAGTGTAATCAATCTTTCAGATATGACAGTGTTTAAGTGTTTTAATTTTTCAACCTCCTCTTTTAGTTTGTCATTTTGATCTTGGAGTTCATCATCGATAATCAATTCACTTAATGAGATCTGATCTTCATAAAGTGCTTCTTGTTTATCCTTTGTTTCAAATTTTTCAAAGTTTTTCTGAAGCTCCAAGTTCACTATTCTAACAGCCTCAAGTTTTTTAGAATTTAAACTATTTTCATTCTCAAGATTTGTGGATTTTCGTTCAGATTCCTGAATTTGTTTTCTAAGTCTCTCATTTTCAGATTTCATGTGATCTAGTTCTAAATTGACAATATCAAGATTTTTCAGTTGTCTTCTGAAAATGTCATTTTCTATTTTTAATGTTTCAATGCTTTCATTTTTAGAACTTGTGCTCTTGACAACATTCAATTTCCTTTTTAGAGAATGATTCTATTTTCTTGATTTTTCCTGAGACTCAATTAAATCACCGTAAGCATCCTCCCAATCTTTTATAGAGAAGTTTTCGAATGGATTACTTACTTCTTCCTCGTTTTCACTTTGATCATTGTTGTGATCACTTCCATCAGCCATCATACATCTATCCCCATTCTTTCCATTTGCATTCATCAGATTTTCCAATATGGCCATTGTTGTCCTGCATGCAGAAACACAAGGAAGTGTGTTAACATTGATAGCAACTTTCATCAAATTTAAGGCTCTAACATTATTATTGTGGTTTGATCTATGAGCATCAGTCCACTTAGATTTATCATGAGGTAATTTGTATGGACCATGTGTGATTAGATTCCATAAGTCAGGATCAACAGACTTGACAAATCTACGCATGCTGCGAAACTAGGAATCAAAATTGGAACCATCTAACACCGGTGGATGAGCCATGGAAATCAAAGTAATGAGGTAGAAGCGATAATGCACCAAATAAGCAGGATCTACTCTGTAGACGGTTAAATCTGATCAATCAGAAACCCGCTCTGATACCAATTGTTTGTGGCCAAGACAGGATCTAGAAGGGGGAGATGAATAGATCCTTAAAAAGTTTTTACTCAAATAAAATTCACACAAAACTAAAATGCAACGGAAGCTTAACGCAGTAGACTGACCAGACTAGTGAAGCTCAAACCAATGCACAATGAGGATGAATCAATTCGCACAGGACAGATCCTAAACACTTAACACATAATGATATCAACTATACTGTAGGCAATAACGCAAACAGATAAATGACGTCAAGCTCAGCGAACCTCACAGCAGGCAAGAACCCAATTCAGATACAGCAAACAAATCAGAAAATGGTTCACATGGATAGTGGTTCTTTTAACCACAAACTCTAACGGTTGGAATATAGTCATGATACTTAACGAAAATGTAAGCAACATTCACTATACCATACATATGAGCAGGGCATTCTGCTATATGAGAAACCTGTGAAGCAAGATGGAAGACAAGGATCTAACGCACAACCACACCATGATGGGCAGAGGTTTTTAAGGTGATTTGGTCTATAATCCACAGACCTACGTCCACCCCTCACTCAAACTTGAGTGAGGCTTCACCTAGCAAACCGCAAGAAGCAGACTCAGTCTGCGACAACAGCTGTAACCATAGCTTCACCCCCGAGGAACACACTCTTCGCTTCTTCTGGATTTCCAGAAGGAACCTGGAGGAACAACCTCCCTTCCTCTACGAGCGTAGAGGGAACCCCGTGAACTGCACCCAGCAGCTCCCGCAACCAGAGGATATGATCCTCTCTTCCTCTGATACATAGAGGGGACCACGGAGTACACTCTCCCTTCCTCTGAAAGTAATCAGAACGAACCCCCAGAGACAATTCTCCCTTCCTCTAAATACGCAGAGGGAACAACCAGGAGAACAATCTCCCTTCCTCTGACTACATAGAGGGGACAACCCAGAGAATAATCTCCCTTCCTCTGACTACGCAGAGGGAACAACCCGGAGAACAATTCTCCCTTCTTTTGATTGCTCAGAAGGAACCCGATCCCTGAATAGGGTATGGGAAGAGCAATAAGAAAATGGGAAATAACAAAACAAGAAAAAAAAAGAAATAGACGGAGACAATTGGAAATAATGTAGCTCCGAATGAGCAAATTGTCTTGGATCTAGTCAAGAAGCCAATGGACGAGCAGATCATCAATCTCTCCAGCTCAGATTGCACTAAATCTCACGGAATGGACTTCAGATCTGGAATCTCTCGAGCTTTCTCTTCCACTTTCTCTTTCTCCTTCTCTTCTTCTCTCACAGATTTTCTATTTGGTTCTTCTCATAGGCTAGCTCTCTTTCTTTTCCTTCTGGAAGTGCTCTCTCTGAATTTGCAATGGCAACAAAGGTAGCTTCTCAGTGCTCTCTTCCGATCCGTTGATACTTATAGACGAGAAAACACCTTCTACAAAAAGGAATTAATCCATAGCCTAAATAACTCATTGGTCCAGGTGGAAAAGAATATTCTATCACTTTTTATCGTTCCAGAACCCAGCCACGTGGATTAGATTGCGCACCAAAATATCTTCAGGTTGCTGACACGTGATCCACTTGGATTCTCACATTTTGAAGAATTGAAGCGAAGCTACATCGATGCAGATACTTGATGCGTCGAGGCAAGCTGTTGATCAAAAGGCTTCACATACATGGCCTTTAGTGAGTTGAGGCAGCTTTTGATGCTTCAACGTTGCTGGCTTCCAAATGCTGAATCTATGCTGAGTGCGTCGAGGCATTTCTCAGATGCATCGGTGCAGTGTGAAGATGAAACCTTTTAGATAGAAGAGCTTCGACTGCTGAATTTTGACTTGGTGCGTCGAGGCAGCTTCTTGATGCATCGAGGTGACGTTCTTTCACAAACCAGATTGGAACTTGATGCATCGAGGCATTACTCTGTTGCATCGAGGCAGAGCTTTGGAATTTGTTTCTTTGAGCATCATTGGGTCGAGGCTATTTGATGGGGACATCACCTCCCATGCCCACGTTCACAGCTCGTCTCCTCGCCCCGGTTGCATCCGGCATGGTCTAGTCATTTAATTTTGAGTCCTATGTAATTTTTATTTGAGTCATTTGATGTATTTTCCCTTTTATTTGAGTCATGTTCCTAGGTCTTGTGTTCATTTCCCTAAGTTTGAGTGTCATTAGGTTGTCTAGTTAGCTATTAGGCCCAATTCATTGGGCTTGGCCCAAGGGCTCTCCCCTACCCCCTCGGTTATTTGTCATTGAGTCAATTGTCAGGGACTTTTGTAGAAATGTGGGTTTCCTATATATAGGACCCCATTCCCCCCCATTTCAACTTAATGAATCAATGAATGAAAAAACTTGCCATTTTGAGAGTTTACACTTCTTATCTAGTGGAGAGATTCCATTTTTTGGGTGAGAAACCCTAGGGGAGAGATTCCCCACCCTTCCCTCTCTTAATCTCTCTTTTTCACTCCACTTTCTCTCTCCTCAACACCCAAATTCGAATTTTCTTCTCTCTCCTCCCTTCCCAACCACCTCCACTCCCCACCTACCCCATTTAAGCCACTTCCCATTCCCCACAACCCTCATCAATACTCCACCCCTTCCCAAGACCCCCCTCCACCAATCCTCTCCTCACCATCCAACCCCCAACTACCCCTCCCACTTTCCCAAGCACCCTTCCCACTACCCCAAGCACCCCTTCCCTTCCCCAACACAACCCCCCCATTCCCAAGATAAAAAATTAACCCCACCCTTAAACCTATTTTCGAATATCCTTTCCCTCTCTCCATTCCAACCAAATTCGCAGCCCCCACTACCACCATCTATTGGACCCTCTTCCAGACCTTATTCTCCACCTCCCACACCTTAGAACACCCCCTCCAAGACCCCCTTACAACCAGGGGTCACTCCCACACTCATCTACCCCCTTCCCCTTCTTCTTTCTTGGTCATTGGAAGCTACTTCGAAGTTGCAGTTTGCTGTCCAGAGGTTGCAGATGAACCAGCAACTTGCCGCGGCCACCACGACTTCCTCCGGCAAGTTTGAAGACCCAAGAGCCATCGTCGGAAGCATCTACCAGTCTCCTTCGCAACAGAAGTGGTTTCATCTTCTTCCGATCTCCGAGCCGTCCAGGAGGTCCATTCTCCCACAACTGCACAGTTCTGCCTCGGCTGAGGACATGAGCCAGATTAGAAGCTCTGCCACGATGAACCCCGAAGGAATCAGTCCACGAGTTCTTCTTAAAAGTTCTTCATCGCCCAGTCTATTTCCAGAATCAAGAAACAGAACTTCATTCGGCGTTCGTGATCCAGATTTCTCATTTTTCTCCCTCAGCTATGCAGATCTGCTACTCATAGTCTGCACCGACCATTCACCATTGTTCTGCATCCCCTAGTCTTCTCCGACATCGGTTGGCTTCCCCGTCAGTTTTGCTACGAAGAGGACTTGTCCACGATTCCAACGACTCTGACGGCGCTTGATTCCAAGGTTGGGAGCTGCTGGGGCATCCTCTGCAACCTACTGTAGGAAACCAGGAGCTAGCTCTGCAGAGATCCTGATCTGGAGAGAAAGCTTCACCACGACAATCCCTTGAAGAATCAGGCCACGAGCTCTTCTGCAAAGTTCTTCCTCTCCATGTCTACTTTCATAGCCAAGAAGCGGAACTCCATTCGGCATTCGGCAGAAGAAGTTACGAATTTTATTCCTCAGGCATGCGACTCTGCTTCCCATAGTCTGCACCGACCCCCACTCACTGTTCTGGGTTCCCTGATCTTCGCCGGCATCTTTCGGCTTCCCCGTTAGTTCTGTTGCAAAGAAGACTCGTCCACGGTTCCAGCAGCTCTGGAGGCACCGGATTCGGAGTTCGGGAGCGGCCGAGGCAACCTCTTCTTCCTGCTGTTAGTAACCAGTTGCTGTCAGTCCGAGAATCAGTGTCTCTGTTCGAGCTCCTGCCCAGGCCAGCAGCGACCCCAAAAGAATTCAGTAAAATTCAGAGGCACTCCAGTTCCAGTAACAAAGATTTTCCCACTGGTCTCGCCATCGGCAAAATTTCTGATCACGTTCTGCAGCCACAGTACCCACTATCTATCCACAATTACCGAGAGAAGGCAGATTCAGCATATTCACTTCATCATCGTTTTAGCCCTAGTTTTCCCCACCCCGCTTGGCCGACTGAAGGCCCCTCCCTGTGTGGAGGTAGTTTTAATTGTAACTATCATCTTCCCTTCCCCACGATCCCCCCCTTGCATGGGGTGTAGTGTTGTAATAGCTTAAACAGGTCAAGCTACCCCGGCGCGGCGTGTGGGGAACCCACGCTTCCCCGCTCGCCCTCGTCTCCGAGTGGGACCGGTTTCTTCAAACCGGTCGAGTAAGTGCTCCAAACTTTGCTCTAATTTGTGCTTATTCTTTCAATATTAGTTCATAAACTCCGCTGGCCGTGAATGAGAGCCCGATCCTTAAGCTCTTGTGCTATAAGTGATCACCGTGGGAAAAGAGAGAAACCGGTGCCTTTGGCACTTGGTCGGCCCCATTGTCTTGGGCTTCCACATCCATTGGGAATCAAGTCTTGGCCTTGCTGGCCCTCTACCAGCAAGGGCCCAACCCCTCAACCTCACCTTGGCATTGCCAAGTTACCCCAGGCTTGGGTGAGCGACGAGAGAGCGACGGCCCAAATTGGCCCATTTAGATTACGAATGTGCTTGCTTGCTTAAGTCCAAGGTCGTGTCACATCAAATTGGTATCAGAGCAAGTTTTAGACTTGTCTCTACTAAGTCTAGTCCTAGGGCCATTGCATTATTCACTTGTGCATCACCCTTGTCCACCATCATGACTACCTCATACTTGGCATACTCACCACTCTTAGGCCCATTAGAAGCTTTTGTGTTTGATGGATCCCGCCCTAGCATATATCAAGAATGGGAAAATTCCATAGACCGACACTTTGGGAGGTTCACCTTATCGGGGCCTATCCAAGTCAACTATGCCAAGAGTTTGCTCTGGCGCCAAGCTAGGAAAGAATGGGAGTGCATTGTAGGTTTGAGAGAAGCCAAAGGGGAAGCACCCATTGAATCTTGGGTTGAAATGAGGGATGATCTTAGAAAGATCTTTGCACCCCAATCCAGACCTTCTCAACCAACCACTCTTCCACCCCCAACCCCAACTCCAACCCAAGTACTTCCCCTATCAAGCCCAACCCAAGCCCATCCATGTTCACCACCCCGGGAGTACCATGAGCCGGCTATCTCCACTCCACCACCAAAAGACCCATTCCTCCCCTTGGAGGAGGAGCCTATGATCCAAACACCCGATCCCTTGGAAGTAAAGACCGACCGACCTACTCCGACCTACCCCCCACCCATTGAGATCCTAAATGCCTTAAACGGTCAACTCACTAGAGACCTTGGCCCAATTTTCTTGGAAGAGGTTGACTCACCATTTGGGAACCTTGAAGACATAGAGTCCCTCCCTCTAAGTAGCCCTTTCCATGACCCCTTTGACCCTTTCCTATGGGAGCCTAGATCCCCATGTGACCCACCGACATCACCCACCACCCACCCATTCCTACCCATACCCACCATGTTGAGCCAAGCCCACCTCAACCATGACCCAGGCTATACGATGAGAACCTTGACCTTAGGTAACATACACCTAGGGATTGATGAATTACCCCACCCCATGATGACCACCTTCTTAGATCCATTCGATCCTTTCCAATGGGAGTTCAAAGGTTGTCCCACACCTATACACATGGAAGTCACCTTTGGGAAAAGCATGCATGTGTCTAGGCTTACCATACCCCTTGGCATGGTCCATTCATTCATATCACCCACATGTCAAGTAGAAAGTATGAGTGGTCCATATTCGGATGGCATGGTCCACCTTCATTCATCATGGGTCTTAAGCATGTCAAAGCCATCTACGGATGTCCGGGTCCCCCAATATTTATCACCAATTTATATGATAGGGCCACCTACGGGTGCCCCGGCCCACCTAGGCTAACCAAAGTCTACACTGCATCATTACACGATAGGTCTACTTTTGGTTGCCCAGGTCCACCCATCACCCCTAGAATGTCTGCATTCACAACATTGCATAAAGAGATCCGCAAGCACATTAGCAAGAAGAATGTGACTTATAAAAGGCGAGCCGACTCTCATCGACATCACCAAGAATTCCATGAGGGTGACCTTGTGATGGTAAGGACGGAGAGGCTCTCCCCGGGAGCCATCTCCAAATTGAGGCCACGTGGGGCTGGTCCCTTCCAGGTCCTGAGGCGCATTGGTGCAAATGCCTACGAGTTAGATCTCCCCGAGGAATATGGGGTAAGTCCCACATTCAGTGTCGCCGACCTAGTGCCATACAAGGGACCCACGGTGGTACCTAGTGAGGATATTGAGCCTATTCACTCCGTTGAGAGAGCACCCACCCGTGAGGAGAGTCCACCAGCCAAGAGAGCCCAGCGTGAGCGCAATGAACGAATATTGGATGAACATGTCACTACCACCAGGAGCAAGGTATACGAGCGCTATCTCAGCAGGTGGATGGATCGGTCTCGTTCGGAAGACTTGAGGGCAGTACCACTTCTACACCCTCCAAGGAGGGAAGGACACTTACTCGACGGAGTCGAGTTCTCCGCACCCCGGGAGTATGATGGGGACATCACCTCCCATGCCCACGTTCACAGCTCGTCTCCTCGCCCCGGTTGCATCCGGCATGGTCTAGTCATTTAATTTTGAGTCCTATGTAATTTTTATTTGAGTCATTTGATGTATTTTCCCTTTTATTTGAGTCATGTTCCTAGGTCTTGTGTTCATTTCCCTAAGTTTGAGTGTCATTAGGTTGTCTAGTTAGCTATTGGGCCCAATTCATTGGGCTTGGCCCAAGGGCTCTCCCCTACCCCCTCGGTTATTTGTCATTGAGTCAATTGCCAGGGACTTTTGTAGAAATGTGGGTTTCCTATATATAGGACCCCATTCCCCCCCCCATTTTAACTTAATGAATCAATGAATGAAAAAACTTGCCATTTTGAGAGTTTACACTTCTTATCTAGTGGAGAGATTCTATTTTTTGGGTGAGAAACCCTAGGGGAGAGATTCTCCACCCTTCCCTCTCTTAATCTCTCTTTTTCACTCCACTTTCTCTCTCCTCAACACCCAAATTCGAATTTTCTTCTCTCTCCTCCCTTCCCAACCACCTCCACTCCCCACCTACCCCATTTAAGCCTCTTCCCATTCCCCACAACCCTCATCAATACTCCACCCCTTCCCAAGACCCCCCTCCACCAATCCTCTCCTCACCATCCAACCCCCAACTACCCCTCCCACTTTGCCAAGCACCCTTCCCACTACCCCAAGCACCCCTTCCCTTCCCCAATACAACCCCCCTTTCCCAAGACAAAAAATTAACCCCACCCTTAAACCTATTTTCGAATATCCTTTCCCTCTCTCCATTCCAACAAAATTCACAGCCCCCACTACCACCATCTATTGGACCCTCTTCCAGACCTTATTCTCCACCTCCCACACCTTAGAACACCCCCTCCAAGACCTCCTTACAACCAGGGGTCACTCCCACACACATCTACCCCCTTCCCCTTCTTCTTTCTTGGTCATTGGAAGCTACTTCGAAGTTGTAGTTTACTGTCCAGAGGTTGCAGATGAACCAGCAACTTGCCGTGGTCACCACGACTTCCTCCAGATGAGTTTGAAGACACAAGAGCCATCGTCGGATGCGTCTACCAGTCTCCTTCGCAACAGAAGTGGTTTCATCTTCTTCCGATCTCCGAGCCGTCTAGGAGGTCCATTCTCCCACAACTGCACAGTTCTGCCTCGGCTGAGGACCTGAGCCAGATTAGAAGCTCTGCCATGACGAACCCCGAAGGAATCAGTCCACGATTTCTTCTTCAAAGTTCTTCATCGCCCAGTCTATTTCCAGAATCAAGAAACAGAACTTCATTCGGCGTTCATGATCCACAGTTCTCATTTTTCTCCCTCAGCTACGCAGATCTGCTACTCATAGTCTGCACCGATCAGTCGCCATTGTTCTGCATCCCCTAGTCTTCTCCGACATCGGTTGGCTTTCTTGTCAGTTTTTCTGCAAAGAGGACTCGTCCACGATTCCAACGACTTTGACAGCACTTGATTCCGAGGTCGGGAGCTACCGGGGCATCCTCTGCAACCTGCTGTTGGAAATCAGGAGCTAGCTCTGTAGAGATCCTGATCCGGAGAGAAAGCTTCACCACAACAATCCCCGGAAGAATCAGGCCATGAGCTCTTCTGAAAAGTTCTTCCTCTCCCTGTCTACTTTCATAACCAAGAAGCGGAACTCCATTCGGCATCCAGTAGCAGAAGTTACGAATTTTCTTCCTCAGGTGTGCGACTCTACTTCCCATAGTCTGCACCGACCCCCACTCATTGTTCTGTCTCCCCTGATCTTCGCCGGCATGTTTCGGCTTCCTCGTCAGTTCTGTTGCAAAAAAGACTCGTCCACGGTTCCAGCGGCTCTGGCGGCACCAGATTCGGAGTTCGGGAGCGGCCGAGGCAACCACTTCTTCCTGCTGTTAGTAACTAGTTACTGTCAGTCCGAGAATCAGCGTCCCTGTTCGAGCTCCTGCCCAGGCCAGCAGCGACCCCAAAAGAATTCGGAAAAATTCAGAGGCACTCCAGTTCCAGTAACAAAGATTTTCCCACTGGTCTCGCCCTCGAAAAAATTTCTGATCACGTTCTGCAGCCACAGTACCGACTATCTATCCACAATTACCGAGAGAAGGCAGATTCAGCATATTCACTTCATCATCGTTTTAGCCCTAGTTTTCCCCACCCCGCTTGGCCGGCTGAAGGCCCCTCCCTACGTGGAGGTAGTTTTAATTGTAACTATCATCTTCCCTTCCCCACGATCCCCCCCTTGCATGGGGTGTAGTGTTGTAATAGCTTAAACAGGTCAAGCTACCCTGGCGCGGCGTGTGGGGAACCCACGCTTCCCCGCTCGCCCTCGTCTCCGAGCGGGACCGGTTTCTTCAAACCGGTCGAGTAAGTGCTCCAAACTTTGCTCTAATTTGTGCTTGTTCTTTCAATATTAGTTCATAAACTCCGCTGGCCGTGAATGAGAGCTCGATCCTTAAGCTCTTGTGCTATAAGTGCTCACCGTGGGAAAAGAGAGAAACCGGTGCCTTTGGCACTTGGTCGGCCCCATTGTCTTGGGCTTCCACATCCATTGGGAATCAAGTATTGGCCTTGCTGGCCCTCTACCAGCAAGGGCCCAACCCCTCAACCTCACCTTGGCATTGCCAAGTTACCCCAGGCTTGGGTGAGCGACGAGAGAGCGGCGGCCCAAATTGGCCCATTTAGATTACGAATGTGCTTGCCTGCTTAAGTCCAAGGTCGTGTCACATCACTATTCTTTGTTGGGTCGAGGTATAGCTCTTGGAAATAGCTTCTTTGAGCATCACTGTGTCGAGGCCATTCTTTGTTGCATCGGTGTAGAACTCTTGAAATGACTTCTTTGGGCATTGCTGCGTCGAGACCATTCTTTGTTGCGTCGATGCCACTTTTTATTGCGTCGGTGCAGCACTTTGGAAGTCGCTTCAGTAGGTAAGGCTGCGTCGATGCACTACACTGATGCGTTGGTGCACCAATACAGACAAGCTTCTGGAGAGCTTCTGTGTGCATGAATTCATGGTTGTTGCTTAGCATCCTTGAACTTATGGCTTTAAGCCAGACACTAGCTGCCAGCATCCTTACATCTTTCTCTCATTTATCATCTCGACTGTGTGAACCCTGCATCTTGGGATTTGCCTTGGTTTTATCAACTTTTTGGCCTGCTGAACTAAAGTACTCGCAGATATGTGGCTGCAACCTTTGAATGAGCTGTTACTTGGTTGACCATTTCTGTAGACTTGCCTTCAACTGTTCTTCCACCGAGTTTGTAGATACTTCTGATATCTAGATGTGCCATTTCTAAACTTCTGGTTTTCTGAGCCTTAGAATTCTGAACTTGACATAATAGAAACAAAAACTAAACTTTTACAGAGTTAAGAAGATATATTCATCGACATCTACAAAAACATAAACAAAGACATTAATAAAGACTCATAAATGAGTCATAGTTCGACATCATCAAAACAACAGAGACGCAACATTCTCCCCCTTTTGATGATGACAACTATGAGTCATTATGAACAATATAATCCTATGAACAATATAATCCATGATTAAATCCCAGTTCACGACTTTAAAATGAATGACTCATAGAACTCTTCTCCCCCTTTGTCTTCAGCAAAAAGAGTGAGTTTGAAGCTAAGTTGAAATCAAGACTGGACAATGTATTTCAATCACATCAAAAACCAGCAGAATAGAATCACATCAAAACCAGCAGGAGTACATATCAATTAGAGATGCTCAGAGTCAAGGGTGTAACAGTGGAAAGTAATATGTTTTGCTCAAAAAAAATGAAGGTGATCAAGTGTAAGACTTGATAATGTATTTCAATCAGCAGGTAAGGAACCATGAGTTTAGCTGAACAACAGTCAGCTTTAGAGAGCAGCCGCAGTCACTATCCAAATTGTATTAGAAATGTGCCATGAAAAGTGTATGAAGTGGAAGAATTGTTTTATGGAGTTCAAGAGAGGACATTGGATCAGAAGAATCAAAATCTGAATCATTATCCATTAGGCAAGCATTCATTTTTCAGATTCTTCTATTATAAGGTTCTCTATGACATAGCCCTATCTTTCTGCCTAGTTTAAGATAAATAAATTTAGAGTTTATCAATTGAACTCTTGAAGCATTTTGCACTCAAATTTAATAGAAACAAACCAAGAGTACATGTTTAAATCCTATTACACCTCCCTTAACCCTAGTCATTCAAAATCAAGGGTTTCCTTAGGACTAACTCAAGTCAAGTATTGGAATTAAACATATTTAACAAATCTGGTTTTTGCCTCAGGGTTACAGCGCATTCGTTGACCTTTTGGTCACATTTTTAGATTTTTCTGTGAGTTCAAAATTTTTAAGAGCATTCAAGTATAGCCCACACCTTTTTACATAAGGGTGCACGTTGATCAGACTCCAGCACCCTTAGTTACTCAATGAGACTAACTATCCTGCTTTAATTTGAACAGAGATAGGAAAGCCACTTCATGACTTAGTCCACTTCATTTCTTTGATGAAAGACTTAGTTTCTCAGGGAATCCTTACCCATTGCTCTGCCTTGAGCATTGATACCACTATTTATCATGTACTGCCCTTTGTAATTTTTCAAATGGTTCTATGTTTAAGAGCAATACTTTAATCTAAATTTCTCAACCAAGGTTGCCAAAACCTTAAATTTTCAGATTCAAGGAGATTGCACGGGACACAACATGTGAGAGTTGGTTGAGATCTATTAATCTTAGAATACAACCTTTTTTAGTGAATTCAATTTTATAAACTCTTGAATTCATTAGGAACCCGGAGGAACAACCTCCCTTCCTCTGCGAGTGCAGAGGGAACCTCGTGAACTACACCAAGCAACTCACGCAACCAGAGGATATGATCCTCTCTTCCTCTGATACACCGAGGGGACCACAGAGTACACTCTCCCTTCCTCTGACTACGCAGAGGGAACAACGCTGAGAACAATCTCCCTTCCTCTGACTACGCAGAGGGAACAACCCGTAGAACAATTCTCTCTGCTTCTGATCGCTCAGAAGGAAACCGATCCCTGAATAGGGTATCGGAAGAGCAATAAGAAAATGGGATATAACAAAATGAGAAACAAAAAGAAACAGACAGAGACAATTGGAAACAATGTAGCTCCGAATGAGCAAATTGGCTTGGATCTGATCCAGAAGCCAATGGACGAGTAGATCCTCAATCTCTCTTGCTCTAACTGCACTAAATCTCACGGAATGGACTTTAGATCTGGAATCTCTCAAGTTTTCTCTTCCTCTTTCTCTTTCTCCTTCTCTTCTTCTCTCATAGATTTTCTATATGGTTCTTCTCACAAGCTTGCTCTCTTTCTTTTTCTTCTGGAAGTGCTCTCTCTAAATTTGCAATGGCAACGAAGGTAGCTTCTCTGTGCTCTCTTCCGATCGGTTGATACTTATAGCTGAGAAAACTCCTTCTACAAAAAGAAATTAATTCGTAGCCTAAATAACTCATTGGTCTAGGTGGAAAAGAATATTCTATCACTTTTTATCCTTCTAGGACCCAGCCACATGGATTACATTGCGCGCCAAAATATCTTCAGGTCGCTGACACGTGATCCACTTCGATTCTCACGTTTTGAAGAATTGAAGTGGAGCTGCATCAATGCAGCTACTTGATGCGTCGAGGCAAGCTGTTGATCAAATGGCTTCAAATACATGGCCTTTGGTGAGTTGAGGTAGCTTTTGATGCTTCGACGTTGCTGGCTTCCAAATGTTGATTCCGTGCTAAGTGCATCAAGGCATTTCTCATATGCATCGGTGTAGTGTGAAGATGAAACCTTTTAGACAGAAGAGCTTCGACTGCTGAATTTTGACTTGGTGCGTCGAGGCAGCTTCTTGATGCATCGAGGTGATGTTCTTTTGCGAACAAGATTTGAACTTGATGCATCGAAGCATTACTCTGTTGCGTTGAGGCAGAGCTTTGGAATATGTTTCTTTGAGAATCACTGTGTCGAGGCTGTTCTTTGTTGCGTTGAGGTAGATCTTGGAAATATGTTCTTTGAGCATCACTATGTTGAGGCCGTTCCTTGTTGCATTAGTGCAGAACTCATGAAATGACTTCTTCAAGCATTACTGCATCGAGGCCGTTCTCTATTGCGTCGATGCATCTTTCTATTACGTCGGTGCAGCACTTTGGAAGTCGCTTCAGTAGGTAAGGCTGCGTCGATGCACTATGCTGATGCGTTGTTGCACCAATGCAGACAAGCTTCTGGAGAGCTTTTGTATGCATGACTTCATGATTGCTGCTTAGCATCCTTGAACTTATGGCTTTAAGCAAGACACTAGCTGCCAACTTCCTTCCATCTTTCTCTCATTTATCATCTCGACTGTGTCAACTCTGCATCTTGGGATTTGCCTTGGTTTTATCAAGTTTTTGGCCTGTTGAACTAAAGTACTCGGAGATATGTGGCTGCAACCTTTGAATGAGATCTTACTTGGCTAACCATTTCTGCAGACTTGCCTTCAACTGTTCTTCCACAGAGTTTGTAGATACTTCTGAATTATAGATGTGCAATTTTTGAACTTCTGGTTTTCTGAGCTTTAGAATTCTGAACTTCATAGAATAGAAACAAAAACTAAACTTTCACAGAGTTAAGTAGATATATTGATTGACAACAATAAAAACATAAAAAAAGACATTAATAAAGACTCATAAATGAGTCGTAGTTCGACATCATCAAAATCACAGGGACGTAACACAAAGCACAATGCATCATACAATTGCCAGACTCAGGACATTCAACTAGACCTGCTGACACAACGATCCTTGAGTCACAAGATTCGTGTCAAGATATATCATCGCATGAAGTGGTAACAAGCCACCAATCAGCCTAGTCCCTAAGCCAAAAACCATGGGAGAACAACATGGAAACATCACACAACAGTCATATCCACACATTAATAAAAGTGCACGGCCCCTGGGCCGCTCATCAGACTCAAAATTCCACATAACGAAGAAACACGGAACATGATGGATCACCTGAGCCCTAAGACCACACTGGCATGTATCGAAGTAAGATGATACCTCCAAGCGTCCAAAACATAGTCTCGATCCTCATGGGATAGCTGAGACACTCATGAGTCACGTGTCAACCACTGGTCACAACCGGGTTGACCAGAAACCATAATGACTCTCAAAACAACACGGCACACTACTCGATATTACGGCACTTCGAAACACCCTATAACACTGTCATAGCCCTCATAGGACGTCCAAGACATCCACGAAACAATGGGCTAACCAAGGGGTCGAAGCCAAGACAACCGGAAGTCAAACCAACGAAAAGGAATACTCTGGGTAGGTGGCGGTCACTCCATGGCCACTACCTGACAGCCTAGGCAAATGGCGGTCTCATCGTGACCGTTAATAGAAGGTGACGGTCCCTAAAGGGCCACCTCGTGAAGATGGCGGTCATGGCCAGACTGCCATTTAACAGGAAACCCGAAACATGAAAAACTTACAAAATCAGGCAGAATGCTGTCTCATGGGGGCCACAACTTGCATAAGGCGGTCACCCCATAGCCTATTCTTGGAGGTGGCGGTCATAGCTAGACCGTCTTCTCTAGGTTGCCTCGAAAAATGCACGATAAGCCATCCTAGTTGCGGTCCTAGTCTAACCGTTACTTCAAGGAGATGGTCAGTCACAAGTCCGCTACTGGGAACTGACCCTAAACCGACTTAACCGACTTAAAAACCAAATAGCGGTCTCCCTAGGGACGCTACTTCAAGGTTGCAGTCTGGAGCAAGACCGCTACCTAAAACCGATTTAAAAACACTTAAGACCCAGATGGCGATCCCCCTAGGACTGTCTCTTGAAGATGGCGGTCCTCCTTGGGCCGCCTTCTCAAGTGGCGGTCTCTAGTACGACCGCTACTTCCTACCGGTGCGAAAATCATAGGAATGTGCAAAACTCGATCTTTCCACACCCCAATCGTTCCTAAACGATGGGGAAACAACCATAGACTCGATATAATACTTCCACAAGCCTGAAGGGATCAAACAAACCACAAAACGGCAATCAAACGGGTGATTTCCTCAAATCAAACCAAAATGACTCACGTGGGCATCCAGTCTCATACCGGCCCCAAATCATGGCCAAATGCAGTAAAACTGGCAGGAATCGAATCCTGACATTACAGGGGTTCAAATTATACCATTTAAACTAGAAACCATCACCTCGAACGACAATTTCGGCTCACACCCCCAGAACATGCATTTTGCCCAAAAGCTGGAAAACCCACTCATACTCACGCCTATCGGCTTGAAATCGTGAGGGAAAGCAGGAAATAGGTATAGTATCCATCCCCCTACCTCTACCAAAGATCTCACACACCGAAACGGCCAAATCCACGCCGAAAACTATCACACGAACCCCACCAAGGCTTCGAATCTACGGAATGGGATCGCGTCAAGCACCACGCTCCGATTCTTGCACCATCACGCTCCTGGTCGTCTCCACAGCGTCACCACCTCGTCCACCTCCGTCACGGTCGCGCACCCGTGGGAGAGGAGAAGAGAGGAGAGAGAAGAGAGGGTGAGGGTTTAAAAAGAAATGAAAAATAAGAAATTTCAGATATTTCTAAAATCTGATTTTTGGCCAAAAATTCCATAAAATCAAAAAAATATAGAAAAATAGCCTCTGCGATCCTCGGAAAGAGCACAATGCACCTCCAGTGTCCCGGAGTCTCTAAACTCAATGGATCACTCTCCACGGGGTTCCGCAAGCTATACAGGTAAAAAACCCGAGTGGATTGTAAAACACGATCGGGGACCCGTGAAAGCGCTCTGAAAGCTCTCCGATTCGATCTGGAAGATCCAGGGTATTACAGCCTCCCCTCCTTTAAGAAATTTCATCCTCAAAATTTAAGGAGTCAACAGGGGACAGGGAAGAACAACCCAACACCTAGCAACGCTCTCCTAGCTCTAGCCAAACCTTAAACACACGAAAACACGGAAACATAATTCAGAGGAACACTGCCAGACCCTGATCACAAGCAAGATCATCATGCTCCAGATCTCAAAGCACATAGATCCACAGAACGAGCATGGCACACAAAGGAACACCAGTCTGGCACCTCCAACATCGCTCTCATCTCATATAGCAAGAAGACACGACCAATGCCATGACACAGCCACCGATAAAATCTCATACTCGGTAGACAACACAAGCGTCAACTCTCACAAGGAAAACAATCATCTCTGCTGACTACTCCAATTCATCGGCTTCCACACCATAACAACAATAATCAAATTTGACACATAGAACGCCAATGACACCACAAAACCTGCCAATCCCCGGCTCCATTCTCAACACAGAACCATGGGACACAACCACAAACTGGGTCACATCAAGGCGCAATTACAGCTGAACACACGGCTAAAATGTACTAGCCACTAGCAGCTTACCAGCAAGGACCCACAACAACCTCTCGGAGAATGCATCTATAGGACCACGATCAAGTCCTGAGAGCACAACTTCCAAGAAATGCAGAAGAAAGGGTACTCAACCAGTATATTCACCGACATATTTCCATAATTCTCAAAACCTGCCAATGCCAACCACCACAATGCCTCAAGCAACGGCATGGCAACCAACAACATCAACGCGCACATAGCCAAGACAATGTCACACCGAGGAAACAATCCTTTCAGCTAGTCAGAATCTTTCAACCCTATGATCCTCGACCTATGGATTATAAGCCCACACGCTTCCACTGCGCACTCAACACAATGCATACATGCATCACAAACAACTCGACATCCGCATCTCAACACACCTCTCGACGCCATCGCAATTCACGAAACTGCAATATACCATGCCTCGAGTGCTGATCCTGCCAATTGCCGATCACAAGTTGCCATAGTGCAAACCATAAAGAGCGCCAGCCTCAGCACAAACCACAACTTAACCTTAAAACAATGCAACAAGGCAAGATGAGAAAGATCAGGCTCGGCTAACAATAGCTCACAATGAAGGAAATTCTTGGCTCACCCGAGCACTCTCTCAAACAGGGCATCCAAACTCCCACCACAAACAACAAGCTTAACACCTCGGCACCTCAGGGGCTGACCAAACCTAAAGCTGGGATGGCCAAAATGACATTAATCTCATCCGAAGAACATGCATGGCCATCACACCAATGATAATTCCCAACAGCCACCTGATCACACCACAGAAAATCTTGAATGCCGCACCACAGACTCACGCCTACCGGCAAACTCTATCCAGTGTAGCACAAACGAGACCAACACCTCGATGAAAGAAGGACACACCATCAGATCCTGACGAGATCAAAACCACATTTACAGCGCCAACATAGCGCACACAAGCTCTCACGCGAGAAGCAAAGCGGTAAAGGAGCACAAAACCTATGCCAGCTACCGACTGTACTGGACCTTATGGACTCTGATCACTACAATATCTCGAATTCCCATGTACTTTCACACACCACTCGCTCTGATACCAACTATGACGACCCAGCATCCGGATACCGGGTAAACCCGATACCACTTGGATCCTAAGAGGCCTCCCAAGAGCTGTAAGGCTCCGAAGGGCAAGAAAGGTGGGTGTGGAGTACATTGAACTTCCAGATAAAGTAGTAAATAATTAATTACTATGATAAGGATTGTTAAATTCGTAGAAATAAAATTACATTTTCAATTAAACAAATTAAACTACAGAGCTAACAGAGTCCAATCCAAAGAAAAGTATAGTGCCACAGAAAGAGAAACGTACTCTCAAGTCGGGGGAAGCCCGACACTGGCAAAGCTGGCAACTAAGAACCTCCACACTGCACCTCCGAAGCACGTGGAAGAATAGCTACACCTGAAAAGTCAGGGGTGATCCTAGTCTCACTGGCTCAATAGGGGTCTGTTGGCACTCAAAATATGATTGTCGGTGACCAAGCTATAAGGACGAATGACCCGGCCCACCGAAGTACGGAAGCCGATAAAGATCAACATATTAAAGACTTCTCAAGCTGACAGAGCCTCGTCACTCCGTGTGGACACGGGGACTTCACCTCAGGAGAGCCGAGACAAACTCGTCAACCAACCGGCAGTGCGACCAAGCCTGCCCAATGAACCGGCATCGACTTTGTCGTGCTGCATCCACTACACCCGTTGTCCGACCAAGGTCGACGGTCTACCCGGTGGCTACCCACCTCATGAAAGGCTCTCCCGAGGATAAAGGAGTCCCCCCGGCTTCCCGAAACGGAGAACCGAAAGATCTGACGGCGGAAGATCCCGATCGCCCGGCATGGGCACGGCTTCCCGTCAAGATGGGCCCATTAGTGGCCGAATGATCGCCCGGCTCAGGCGGAACTATCTCCCGGCTATCTAACCTCCTAGAAAGCTCTGAGTACGAGCCAGGCCGGACCAACAGCATGGAGCGTAGAGCCGAAGGCCGTGCCGGTAGAAAGCCCGTACGATCAAGATAAAGCTATTCGGAACCTCGAGAATGGCCGTACGTCAACCGGGGAGCTTCTACAAGACATCTCGTCAAAGTTTCGAGGAGCATTGGCAAGATAAATGTTCACGGTGACCCCCGGAATCATCCCCGGGCTCATCAACTGGCTCGAAGCCCACGAGGAGCATTAGCCCGGCGCGCCCTAAACCGGCGCGCCCCAAGCTTGATGCCCTCTGTCCCGGCGCGCTGAAACCCATCCATGGCTTGGCTATTCCGGTGCGCAAAGGCCCATGAAGCCTTTCCCGGTGCGCAGTTCTTCACGCCGTACAAGGCTTGGGGCTCGATCATGTATATATACAGATGGCTATTCGAAATAAAAGAGAGCGGAGAGTTTTGGGGGATCAGCTATCAGCCCTCTGATCGTTTTCGAGAGGGAGGAGAGGGCTTCCTTTTTCGCTTGAGGTATAGAGAGTGAAGGTTTCTCGGGAGCAGTGACCGCCGGCCATCTTCTTCGGCTGCGATACTCTGTTTCAGGAACAGGTGGGCGCGGGCGTTGATCTTCTCCTGCTTTCCGTAGTTTTCTTCCTCGAAACTCCTATCAGTCGAATGTAAGCGAGGGGGGGAGGAGCGACAATGAAATGAGTCGATTCTCCTCCCCCCTCTACGTGATCCCTTCTGATTTTCTTCCTCCGTTATCGCACCGTGAATGTCTTCTGTCTCTGTTGTCGGCGAACGGCGATCAAGTGATGGTGCCGGGGCTGTACTCTCGCTATGTAAATGTTAAACCCTTCCCATTTTTTTGGAATGGCAACATATGTGCGTGCGTGTGAATGCTTAAATCAATGAATCGGATGAATGATCCTCCCCTCTCTTTTCTATCTATGCTAACACGCCTGTCTGAGTTCTTCTCTGCATCACTCTAACCTTGGTTCCTCCGAAGGTTGCATTGTGCCCCGACTCGTCGTGGGCTATAGAAACACCCCTCCCCGGGGGCTTTTCTTTGATTCATTTTTTTGTTGTTATGCTTGATGCAGGGGTCTTTGCACCCCTTTTCTTCTCGGAAGGAGCCGTGCCTCTGCGCGTGTCTCTGGCCGCTCCACACAGGCTTTACCTCCCTGAACATTGCTTTCTAGCTGTTCGAGCATATGCCCCTACTGCGTGCCTGTCTAACTTATGCCCTTATCACTCGTTCTTCACGGTCATCCGCATCGTTTCGAGGTTTCCTCGTCGTTTTGATCACCCGGGGAGGGGGACATTCCCCGTTACTTCCTGCAATTGCTGGGCGACTGAGGGCTCTACCTCTCCGTGGTAGGCGCTTTCTCGAAGCCATGGCTGATAATGACGGGGATCCAGGTTCAACGAACTCGACCCCAATAGATCAGGACCCGATCGAGACCAGGGGAGGTGTGCTCCTTGTAGGCTAGCCCTCGGAGTCCCACTCTCCAAATGGTCAGTCCCTCCATGGGATGAATCACCGACTATGGGTTCTCCACCCCTCGCAGGCTAGCCCTCGGGGCATCGTTCCCATCATCAGTGACTTCGTCCCTCTGTCTCTTCCCTTAAGGAACTTTGGTGCCCCTAGCAGGTTTGTCCTCGGGGTATTCTATCCAGTAGGGTATGCTGGCTGCCTTCGTGCAGACCGGTGATTTAGGGGCTCGCTCCACTAGTGAGTGTGACCCCGATTCTCCCCTGCAACTCTTCTTGTTCAGGGGAGATGCTGTCAAATTTTAGACAGATTCCAATCAAATGGGGTTAATAAAGTGATTGTTCTGAATTTAATCAACCCAGTGCTCGAGTATGAACCTCGCACTGGCTTATTCTTCATCTCCAGAGGGCTCAGAACTTCAATTTAATAAAGAACTGGCCTCAATGGCCTCAAGATCCCCTGCGTGGGCTTAACAAACGCAAAACGACCAAAACTAACGTTAAAACGGCGCGGTACCTCCCGGCGGGCCCTAACTCGGCGCGGTACCCCCCCGCGCCGGAATAAGGCCACACTCATTTCCAACTTTTTTTCCTTTGCGCCTTTCCGGCGCGCCCTAAACCGGCGCGCCCCCAAGCCCTTGCGCGCCGTTTCAATACACATGGTCACCGCGCCGTATTAACCACTATACCTACGCGTGACCGCGCCGTGTAAGCGTTCTTATACACTTGTAGTCACCCCGGTTTTGAAGCGTCATGCCACTCTAGTGATTCATTCACCCCGGGTAAGTCTCGTCTTTCGGGGGCAATGTCAATAAGCCGTAATTGGTGAATAAAAAGGATGGCCGAGCGAGACCGGGTCATATTATCATCGTATTCATTGTCATATCCGTTAAGCGTTTTGCTTTCGCTATTACACTTGCGCCGTTCTTCCTCCTCTCAGTGAAGGGCAGTAAATGTGGCTGATCGCCACCGTTTCATAACACTATCTTCATGTGTAATCTAGGTGTGAATGTCTTGTGTGCATGCATGCATAGACCCTCGGGTATATCAAATGGCATCGACAGAAGACCGGGTTACGCCCGGCCGGAAGTCTTCGTCATGCGCGATGGTAGTCTTCGGACCTACATCCTCCGCCACGTACCGAGGGTCCATAATTCCATGAACTATACATCTACTATACGATAAATATGTGCATCCTGCATGTCTTCCTCATGATCATCATGTAGCTCTTTTTAATCCGGCTTCGACGGCCCGCTATCTCGGCAATTAATCAAAGGTGTTCCCTCCTCATGGGGGATGTAATTAACGCCATAACCTTTATGGTATGGCAGACTGCTGGTCCTGACCGAACCTCACATTCGCCCGATATGGGTCAGAATGAGCGCACAATAAAATTATCACTCATGTGACTGGCACGCCCGCGTCGTCAATCAGTCAGTTGACTACCAGTTAGCCAAATGGTTGATCGATACGCGAATGAAAAGGGAAAGAAAGAAAACGCTAAAACAAGTCTGGCACGCCCGGTGGGACTAGTGTCACCTTTCATCTCTTTGCCGAGATATTCGGGCTTCGAAGCACTTTCAAAGACTACTGATTATTTTCCTATTTGTCTTTGCAGGTATACAATGACAACTCATGGAATAGCTGGCGTCGACTTCGATCAGTCGATAGTTGCTGAACACGCGCAAGGGTACCTGGCGGTACCCATGGAATTCGGCAGCTTCCCTGCCGCTGTAGGCTTCCCCAACTTCCTGGGCTTGGCCTTCGTCGACATCCTAGAAGTCGAAGCCCCGGAACCTTCCAAGCAAGCTATGGAGGAAGTGGAACCTCTGAAGGTTCCTCGCTGCGACGACATGCTCAAGAATCCGTCCCTGGCCGCTAACTGCATGGTGCACCAAGTTGTACATGGGACGCACCCCGCTGTAGTCAACAAACCCCCTGGAGGACGTCAGCGTCACCAGGCTCGCAAGAACACTGCTGTGATCACCGGAACTGTCTCTCAGTCCGGGAAGTCAATGCTGGTGGGAGGCATGCGTGTCTTCCTCAACGGGCACACGGCGCGGATGAACCCAGACCGAGTCATCCCAAACGTTCCTATCCACAACACATATCATGCCCTTGCTGGAAGGAGGGCAGAGATGAAAGAAGCCGGCCACCATGGCCAAGGAAACCCGGCACTCAAGCCGAGGAAGTTCAGACAGGTGTGGGTTCCCAAACGGAGCCGACCTGTCCACCAGCTGACACCCATCCGCCGCCATCCTGTGAATGACAATGCGGAGGTGATAAGAGAAAGGGGCCTACCCTCGAAGATGGGAGAAGAGGTGGTTGCGGATCCTCCGCGCCACAGAAGTTTCCGGGCTGCGGCCCGTCAAGCCAACGTCCCTGCCACGGGGCGAAGGTTCCAACAGCCAGCCGACAGAGCTCGACTGGCCTACATTCCTCCTTCTGGAGGCCGACCACTATCCCCCGTGCTACATCAAGAACAGGGTCGAGAAGAAATGGCCTGCCTGGTCAGAAGCTATTTCCGAGGATTGGGCAACACCTCACTCGGACAGCAGCGGCTGATGCAGACAGTCGCCACTGAAGAAGATTACTGCCCATCAACGGCAGATGAAGAAGAGATGGAGGATATAATGATGGTGTCGTTGGTCGATGACAATGGATACGATGACGGCTTTGAGATCGAAGCCGATGAAGCCTTCCCCGAGCGGGAAGAAAGAAGAAGGGTTTCCGTGTTCGAGAGGCTGACCTTTCCGCAACAAGCAAGGCAGAGGGTCCATCGACAAAGAAGAAGGATGCAGGTTTTCACTTGCAACATGGCTGGTGTACCCAGCCGATATGGGGAGCTTCCTGAAGACGCCCAAGAACTGGCTCAATTGGCCGTACGACCGGGGCCAACTACCCGCAGGACAGAAGCAGCAAGAGGGCTTCTGACAATGATGAAAGAGAAACAGCCCCAGGTCTACCTCCACTGGGATGATAAAGCCCCCGTCTTGACCGCTAATGTGGTGACGACGGAAGAAGAAGACGACGTACTCCTCGACATCCTGCCTGAGGGTACGTCCGGGGAGACAATAGAAGGTGTCCCCACCACTATAGATCCATCAGTCTTGATGCTGCTGCAAAAATATCAACGGGAAATAGATTCCCTGAAGAAACAGCTGATGGAGAAAACTGAACACTCATCGGCCTCTAAACCACCCGAAGTCCAGGGTGAATCATCCCGGGGAGCGGCTCGTCGAGACGACCCTCCTCCGCTTTATACACTACCACAGCCGTCGGAACCAACCGTGACGACATCACAACAGCGGCCACCATAGCCTCAGCCGCTGCTACCTCCGGTGCTTCCTCAGGTGCACCCAACACCCCCGCTGCTGCATCCTCCACAGGCGACCACCCTGGTCACCCCATACCTGCAGCCAGCGCACTTCTATCCAGAACCGGTTGACCCCACGGTCGTGAACCGGATGATGGTGGAAAGGATGATCGAGCTGAAGCTCGCAGAGAAAAGCGAAGGCGACTACGTCGCATTCGATGCCTATCGGGTGCCCTACCCGCAACACCATGCGGCTAAGCGACTTCCCCCGGGAGTCAACAAGCCGCCCAAATTTGACAAATTCAATGGGAAAGGTTCCCCAAAAGAGCATATTGCGTATTATATGACCATTATGGGTGATCTGGCCACCGACGAGTCATACCTGCTGAAATTCTTCGGGTCCTCGCTGACGGGGCTCGCTATCGAATGGTATTCCAGCCTCTCGGCCGGGTCAATTAATGACTGGTCAGATATGCAAAGGAAGTTCAGAGAAAGATTCCATGTCACAGAGAGGGAGGTCACAGTGGCCGAGCTCTATTCAACAAAACAAAGGGTAGATGAGACAGCCCTTGACTACATCAAGAGGTGGAGGAACCTCGGAATGAGATGTAAGCGGCCCCCGCATCAGGAGGACGCTGTGCAAATATGTAAGCAAAATCTCAGGAGGGAGGTCCTGGAAAAGATGATTGGTATGGAAATACGGTCGTTCGACCGGCTGAATAATGTGGTGGCTGAGGTGGAAGCTTTTCTAGCCAAGCCTGTCCCGACGTCAACTGCTAGCATAGCCCAGAAAGGCAAGGCTGCGGAACGGCGCCCCACACCTAAAGAAGCGAATGCGCTTGATATCAAGGCGTTCGAACAACAGAAGGAGAAAGGTAAGAAAGCGGCTCCCCCGCAACCTGCGAAAGCTCCAGATGATAAAGAAGGTCCTTCGCTGAGGGACAAAATGAAGAAAGCTTATTCCTTTCCAAAAGATAAGACCCGAGTCCTGTTCGATTGGGTAACAGAATATAACATGGTCGCTCTGCCTGAACCAAGGAGGCCGGAGGACCTAAAAAGAAAAGACAGTCCAAGATTCTGCCCCTACCACCAGGTGTTAGGACATCCAATCGAAGACTGCTATGTTTTCAAAGACGTCATCGAAGGGATGGTGAAGAAAAATGAGATAGAGCTGGGAGAGTACAAAGTAGACCCCCCTCAGCCACATGAAGCCCCTTTTAGGAGGGCAGCAGTCAACATGATCTCATTCTACCAGGCATTACCTGAGGAGATCTCTGAAGCAAGCACACGGAGCACCTACGAAATCCATTTCCTGGAGCCCGTGAAGGAGCAGCAGGGGTGGCAGCAAATCCATGTGAAGCACAAGAAGAAGAGGGCACCCCGCCCAAAAGAGGGGGCACATATCCGTGGCATTACACCCTGGCCTGCTCCGCCAGTGGTAGCACCTGTATGGGTCACTCCACCTACAGCTGTCAGAATACATACACCTAACAGGAGGAGACAAACTCCGCTGCCAGTAATCAAGGAAACCAATCCTGGAGTCCTTCGACTGCAACACCTAATTGAAGGGCTGGATGAATATGTGCAGCCCGAACTGAAACCTCTGCTGGTACGGGACCACGTCCCATGGCAAGAGCTGGAGCAACTCTCACTCAAGCAAAGGGAGGAAGCTGAAGCAGCACCACCTCAAGAGAGCAACCTGTTCTGGGGGCAAGCACCTGCAGAAACCAAAAAGAAGAAAAAGCAAAAGAAAAAGAAAAGAAAGGCCGCTGGGGCCCATAAAATACAGGTTGCCTCCTGCAATACCTTGTCTGCACTCTTCAACCTATCCGGAGAAGAGGAAGAAGAAGAAATTTGCTTCACACCCCATGCTGGGGGAGGCAAGGCCGAGGCCGCAACTGCTGCACATGCCACTCGGTCAGGCCGGAAATGGGGGCGCCAGCCGCCACCCAATCACAACATTATGTTCAGAGGGGAGCAACCCTACAAGACACCTCCGCCGGAAGTTAAGGGAGTCCAAATCCCTCCTCCGTCAGGTCTATACAACAAGACTGGGGGCAAGACAGTCCCTTCATTCCTTGAATTCATGAAGATGTCAAAGGGGAAGCAGCCTTGTCAGGAGGCTAACCCTACGCCCGGGGTCATTCACCCGCAGCCAGCACAATCCACTGAGGATGCACATGCAGATGGGGCTTCCCCTACAGCAGCTAATAAAGAAGACCCGACAGCCGATGCCAGTCTAGAGGGTGCCGAGTCCGAGGAAGGTGAAGCAGGTCCGTCAGGGCCCACAAATCAAAATCTCCCCAAGCCCAGATGGGCTGAAGAGATGAAGCTCTCCAATGTCCGGGCTGGAAGCCGAATAATGAAGTTGCTCAAGAAGCTCCCTGCTCGATTTTCGATCTGGGAAATTCTCTCTTTAAGTGAAGAGACTCGACAGGCGATCATCACTGCTCTGCAGACGCCTGCTCATTTTGAGACCTGCATAGCCGAGGCTATACCAGAAGCCAGTATGACCTTCTCTCTAAAAGACATGCTACTACCTACTGCCAGTCACAACAGGCCGCTATATATGAAAGGGCACCTGAACGGAAGAGAACTGAACTGGATTCTGGTCAATCCTGGTGCAGCAGTCAACATCCTGCCATATAGAATATACGAGAGGTACCACTTTAATGTGCATCTCGAGAAAGTCGGGGATATGCGTATCGCTGGCTTCAACCAAAAATGTGAAGTATCTATGGGAGTGGTAGAGTTCACACTGACCCTGGCAGATTTCACTACAATGGTGCAGTTTCATGTCATTGACTCTCGCACCTCCTACAAAGCACTGCTCGGCCGCCCATGGCTGCATGAAAATATGGTGGTGCCCTCCACGCTCCACCAATGCATCAAATACAGCCTCCAGGGGAAGGAGGAGAGGATATTTGCTGACATCCACCCATTCGAGGTGTTTGAATATCACTTGGCGGATGCCAACCTATATACGGGGTCTCCCCGGAAGGTTTCTGAAGCTGAAGCCCCCGTAGGGGCATCGAAGAACAAATCGGGTGACGGTTGGTATCCACCACCGCCGCGCGGATATGTCAAGCCGAAGGTGGTTTCCCACATCACGGCTTCTGGAAATGTCGGCAGGGTGACACCCCCAGCATTATACCCCAAAGCTAAGGAAGTGAATGTTGATCGACAGCACGACCGCATCGGAGTCCCGGCCGGCCTCACCAAGCTAGTCTCCGGCCTCAATGATCCCACTGTCAAACCTTTCAAAGCCTGGGAGGTGACACAAGAAGATGGGCCCAGCAGCTTGTTCTATACAGCTGAGGAGCATCCCACTCAGGAGGACACAAACTGCAGCCTCCCTGAGGATCTAGCCAACCCGCGGGTTCCTGTTCAGGGCCTGGCATTTACCACTGATCGGACGGCCAGGATGTTTCAAAAGCAACACATCCCTCCCGATCAACCTCAAAAACGCAAGGAAGCTTTCCAGAAGATGTGGTATCCTGCAAATCTGGACAAAGAAATGAGGCGTGTCTCTCAACATCCGGGTCTGGGCTTCACCCTGGAGGACTACTATTACAGTGGGCGGTACGAGGTGGATACCATCTCCACCTTCTATCCAACTGAAGATAGCCCTCTGGGGGCAACCTTTGATGAATATCCGGCGGAAGCAGAACATGCTGAATTGGCTCTATCCAGGAATCAACAAATGGAGACCTTGATCTCCTGCTGATGCTGGGAGCAGGTCCGTCCTGAAGAAGAGGCCTTTCAAGCCGAATTTGATACGGCTAGCAGCAGCGAAGCCGAAGATACTCAAGAAGCAGAAGTCTCTCCCTCCGCAGGGGTCATACTAATGACGACTTCAACATCCTTTCTGTCAGTCAACGAAGCCTCGGTTTACTCCAATCAAGGGGAGCCGGCTACCAGAAAAGAAAAAGCCACTTCTGCGGAAGATATAACTGTCCCAGAAGGCGAGACTCCCTCAACTTCTGCTACGAATCCAATATGTTGTCCGAGTCCGGCGGCAAACAACTACTGGCCTGTCATGGATGCAACCTCATCTACAGGCACTGAAGCTGTTCTCTCACCCTCGGGAGCTGCAACGGCAACGGGTGTGTCCATAGATCCATCCACACAGCCGCTAGCACAAGAGATCAAGAGACCGCAGGAAGCTCTGGCAGTGTCTAACGAGGAAGTCAAAGTACTCGACCCTCAAGATGGTATTCCAGACTTCGTTGACCTCCAGCCGGCACCTCCGGAGATAGAAGACGAAGGCTAAGCCACGGTCGATGAATTAATAGAAGTCAATCTGGGAGATGAGAAGGACCCTAGGCCTACCTTCCTCAGTGCCCAGCTGTCCCCAGAAGAACGGGAGCTGTACATTCAACTACTGCTAGAATACCAGGATTGCTTCGCCTGGACTTATAAAGAGATGCCAGGTCTAAACCCTGCTGTCTCACAACACGAGCTAACAATCAGCCCCGAAGCCGAGCCGGTGAAGCAACCACCGCGGTGTATGAGGCCGGAGCTCTTCACCCGAATCTGTGCTGAAGTTGACAATCTCATTGATGTGGGATTTGTTGAAGAAAATCAGTACACCACATGGCTGGCGAATATCGTCCCCGTGAAAAAGAAGAATGGACAGATCCGGATTTGTGTTGACTTCTGAGATCTAAATAAAGCCTGCCCTAAAGATGACTTTCTGGTGCCAATAACCGAGGTCATGATCGATGCTACAACCGGCCATGAAGCCCTGTCATTCATGGATGGGTCTTCCGGCTACAATCAGATTTGGATTGCGGAGCATGACCGGGTCCATACTGCTTTCCGAACTCCTAAAGGCATTTATCATTACAAGAGAATGCCATTCGGACTGAAGAATGCCAGCGCAACCTATCAGCGCGCAATGACCAAAATATTTGATGAATTGCTCTACCACAAGGTCGAGTGCTACATAGATGATCTGGTGGTCAAAACCAGCAGAAAAGAAGATCATCTGCAAGACCTCCGGATTGTTTTTCAGAGGCTGAGGTAGCATGAGCTAAAAATGAACCCTATGAAATGTGCGTTCGGAGTGTCGAGCGGAAAATTATTGGGCTTCATCGTCCGATATCGGGGAATCGAAATAGACCCCGCAAAGATCAAGGCAATACAGGAGTTACCTCCACCAAGGAACATCTCCGAGCTGAGGTCACTGCAAGGCCGCTTGGCTTATATCCGGCGGTTCATTTCCAATTTGTCAGGGCGATGCCAGCCTTTTCACAAGTTGATGATGAAAGATGTTCCCTTTTATTGGGATGAAGATTGCCAGATAGCCTTCGACAAGCTAAAAGACTATCTGAAGACTCCTCCAGTATTGGGCGCACCGGTGAAAGGACGGCCGTTGATACTGTATATAGCAGCTACACACAATTCTCTGGGGGCAATGCTAGCCCAGAATAATGAAGAAGGAAAAGAACAAGCCCTCTATTAACTCAGTCGGAGACTGGTCAGAACTGAAGAAAAATACACTTATATTGAGAAGATCTGCCTGGCACTAGTCTTCGCAGTCAAAAAACTCCGGCATTATATGTTGTCGCATGAAATCAGCTTCGTGTCCAAGGAGGATCCCCTAAAATATATTATGTCCCAGCCGGCACTCAAAGGCCGCCTAGGCAAATGGGCGGTAATCCTTATGGAGTTTGATGTCTCCTACGTACCGCGCAAGGCCATCAAAGGTCAAGCTATTGCAGACTTCTTCGCTTAGCACCCAGTGCCCGGGGAAAGCCCGTGGGAACCGGAACTCCCCGAGGATGAGACCCTAGAAGCCGCCCAAGTATAGCCTTCCTTATGACAGCTATACTTTGATGGCTCTTCTAGAATTGACACCTCTACTACCGGGTCATCCAGGGTCAGAGCAGGAGCAGGCATAGTCTTGAAGTCTCCAGAAGGAGAAGTGGTGCATACTTCCTGCTCCATAAACAAACAATGCACAAACAATGAAGCAGAATATGAAGCCCTGATAATCGGGTTGCAGATTGCTCTGTCCATGGGAATTCAGATGCTGGAAGCATTCGGAGACTCCATGCTAGTTATAGAACAGCTGGAAGGAGAGTTCGAGGTGCGAAAGCAAGAGCTCCTCCCCTATCACTAGTTGGCAACTCGCCTGATGTCAAGATTTTACTTCATCAGCATCAAGCACGTCAATCGAGGCCAGAATGCTCAGGCAGACGCCCTCGCTAAGCTGGCCAGTTCATTGGCGGTCCCGCCAGACACAAGCCTGAATATAACAGTGATCAACCGCCGACAGGTCCCCAGCGTAACAGAGGTTCTGGCCGACGAACAAGAGATGGAAGTAGCAGTCATCGAAGGGGTCCAGCAGCCCGACTGGCGAGAGCATCTCCTACGCTGGTTTCAACACCAGCAACTTCCAAAAGAAAAGGAACAGAGAATGAAGCTCCTGAGGATCAAGGATTCTTACGAGATGAGAAGCGGGACCTTGTTCCGAATTATGGCAGATGCCCGAAGGAAAGTCCTACTCCGTTGCTTATCTTCAGCAGAGGCGGGACAGGTGATGCAAGAAGTTCATGCAGGATCAGCTGGAGCACACCAGGCTGGCCCGAAAATGAAAATTGAGATAAAGAAGCTGGGTTATTATTGGCCCACTATGTTTAATGATTGTTGCAAATTTGCCAAGGCTTGTCAGAAATGTCAAGAACACGCTAATGTGGCGAGGAGACCTCCAGTGCCACTGCATCCCACTCTACCAAGTTGGCCGTTTGCTCAGTGGGGCACGGACGTGGTAGGGCCACTACCAGCATCTTCATCAGGGTGCAAATACATCTTAGCAGCTACAGACTATTTCTCCAGATGGGCGGAGGCGGTAGCACTAAGAGATGTGACCGGAGAACTAGTTGCAAGATTCTTCCGGCAGAATGTAATATTCCGGTTCGGGATCCCCAGCCGAATCATCTCTGATAATGGCAGCCATTTCAGAAATCAGAAGGTTTACCGGCTAGCCGACAAATACAAAATTGACTGGAGGACATCGTCCCCCTACAACCCTCAAGCCAATGGACTAGCAGAGGGCTTTAACAAGACCTTGTGCACACTATTGGCAAAAACTGTCAGGTCTAACAAAAAGGATTGGGAAGAAAGGATGTACGAAGCACTTTGGGCTTATCGTACTATCTACAAGACCCCAACCGGCTGTTCACCTTTCTCCCTTGTCTATGGGTCGGAAGCTGTAGTGCCGATTGAACTTGAAGTTCCTTCATTGCGAGTTGCCATCCAGCACGGATTAGTCAATGGTGAGCAGACCAATGCAGAAAGAAGATTGGAAGAGCTCGCTGAGCTCGAAGGAAAACACCTCCAAGCGCAACAAAACATCCAACTCTACCAAGCTCGCATGGCCCGTGCTTTTGACAAGTTAGTCAAGGGTCGAGAGTTCAAGAAAGGAGACCTGGTGATGGTCAAAAGAAGAGAAGTGATGGCCTCTAACCCCAAAGGGAAGCTGGTCGAAAACTGGGTCGGACCGTATATCATCCGCCGAGTATATGAAGGGGGTGCCTACGTCCTTGTAGACCACAAAGGAGTCATCCAGTTCTCTCCCCTCAACGGAAAACACATTAAGCTGTATCATGCAGCACAGCCGACACACCCCGAGTGATCGGTCGGAACACATTTCTCCTTGGTTAGCGGCATTCCGCCCTAATCGAGCTACCCTTTCCTTGGTCTAGTGGCACTCCGCCCTAACCAAGCTACCCTTTCCTTGGTTAGCGGCATTTCACCCTAATCGAGCTACCCTTTCCTTGGTCTAGTGGCACTCTGCCCTAACCAAGCTACCCTCCCCTTGGTTAGCGGCATTCCGCCCTAACCGAGCTACCTTCCCCTTGGTTAGCGGCATTTCTCCCTAACCAAGCTACCCTTTCCTTGGTCTAGTGGCACTCCGCCCTAACCAAGCTACCCTTTCCTTGGTTAGCGGCATTCCCCTTAATCGAGCTGCCCTTTCCTTGGTCTAGTGGCACTCCGCCCTAACCGAGCTACCTTCCCCTTGGTTAGCGGCATTTCGCCCTAACCGAGCTACCCTTTCCTTGGTCCAGTGGCACTCCGCCCTAACCAAGCTACCTTTTCCTTGGTTAGTAGCATTCCGCCCTAATCGAGCTACTTTTCCTCGGTTAGCGGCATTTCGCCCTAATCAAGCTACTTTTCCTTGGTTAGCGGCACTCCGCCCTGATCAAACTACTTTTCATCGGTCAGTGGCACTCTGCCCTGATCGAACTACCCTCCCCTTGGTTCAGTGGCACTCCGCCCTAATCGAGCTACTTCTCCTTGATTAGCAGCATTCCGCCCTAATCAAGCTACCTTCTCCCTTGGTTCAGTGGCACTCCGCCCTAATCGAGCTACTTCTCCTTGATTAGCAGCATTCCGCCCTAATCAAGCTACTTTTCCTTGGTTAGCGGCACTCCGCCCTAATCGAGCTACTTTTCCTCGGTTAGCGGCATTCCGCCCTAATCAAGCTACTTTTCCTTGGTTAGTGGCACTCCGCCCTGATCAAACTACTTTTCATCGGTCAGTGGCACTCTGCCCTGATCGAGCTACCCTCTCCTTGGCCAGTGACTCTCCGCCCTAATCAAGCTACCTTTCCTTGGTTAGCGGCATTTCGCCCTGATCAAGCTACCCTCTCTCGGCTCGCATTCCGAATAAAAAAAGGAAGAAAAGAAAGAAGTCAAAATAAAAATGGGGTTAAAAATAGAGATACCCCGCCGGACTTGCTCCCATGTCGGGACAAGTGCAAAAATGGCTATAACCCGGCTGTGGCGAAAACCCGAAAGGGCGTCGCAGGCAAAATCGGGTACCCCGCCACGTGAAAACCCGAAAGGGCGCGTGGGCAAAAGCAAGAGGGGGCTGGCTTCGGCGAAAACCCGAAAGGGCGCCTGAGTCGGTAAAGTGGTAATTTCTCAAATGCCTCTCCTATTCTCCACCCAATAAAACTCCGAAAGGGACAATCATCAAAGTCCCGCCGGAAATCCTTTAACACATCATTTTCGACCCTCGTCGTCATCAACGAGATCGGTCGATCTCTACCCTCAACGTGGACCCTACGTCCCTGTTGACAACCCCATCCTTGTTTCGGCAGTGATATATGCCGATGAACAAATCCTTTTCGACCCCCGTCATCCTCGACGAGATCGGTCGATCTCTACCCTCAACTTGGACCTTACGTCCCTGTTGACAACCCCATCCTTGTTTCGGCAGTAGCATACGCCGACGAATAAACCCTTTTCGACTCTCGCCATCATCGGCGAGAACGGTCGATCTCTACTCTTGAACTTGGATCCTACATCCTTGTTAATAAGCCACGTCCTTGCTTCGACATTTAACCAGTGTCGACGAAATAAACCTAAGACCAACCCTTGTCCTCATTGACAAGGACGGTCAGCGTTCCCGCGGTCCAGTTCTTCTGAATCTCAAATTAAAAAACAAAAAAAAGAAAAAAAGAAAAGAAATTGGGGTTAAAAATAGAGATACCCCGCCAGACTTGCTCCTATATCAGGTCAAGTGCAAAAACGGCTATAACCCAGCTGTGGCGAAAACCTGAAAGGGCGTCGCGGGCAAAATCGGGTATCCCGCCGCGTGAAAACCCGAAAGGGCGCGCGGGCAAAAGCAAGAGGGGGCTGGCTTCGGCGAAAATCCGAAAGGGCGCTTAGGTCAGTAATGTGAATAAAAATGAATGGTGAATAGTGATGAACCATCCGTCGTCCAAAGGCCATTTCCGAGGTCGGGGCGAGGGTCTTCATCCGATATCCCACTTATACACGTCTAGTGTCTATACCTCTTTCGACCCTTGTCACCATCGGCAAGATCGGTCGCTACCTATCCGGTTCTTGTCGCCATCGGCAAGACCGTCTACCCCTTTCGACCCTTTTCACCATCGACAAGATAGGTCGCTACCCAGCCAGTTTTTGTCACCATCGGCAAGACCGTCTAACCCTTTCGACCCTTGTCACCATCGGCAAGATTGGTCGCTACCTATCCGGTTCTTGTCACCATCGGCAAGACCGTCTACCCCTTTCGACCCTTGTCACCATCGGCAAGATCGGTCGCTACCTATCCGATTTTTGTCACCATCGGCAAGACCGTCTACCCCTTTCGACCCTTGTCACCATCGGCAAGATCGGTCGCTACCTATCCGGTTTTTGTCACCATCGGCAAGACCGTCTACCCCTTTCGACCCTTGTCACCATCGGCAAGATCGGTCGCTACCCTTCCGGTTTTTGTCACCATCGGCAAGACCATCTACCTCTTTCGACCCTTGTCACCATCGGCAAGATCGGTCGCTACCTATCTGGTTCTTGCCACCATCGGCAAGACCGTCTACCCCTTTCGACCCTTGTCACCATCGGCAAGATCGGTCGCTACCTATCCGGTTTTTGTCACCATTGGCAAGACCGTCTACCCCTTTCGACCCTTGTCACCATCGGCAAGATCGGTCGCTACCTATCCGGTCGTGTCACCATCGGCAAGACCGTCTACCCCTTTCGACCCTTGTCACCATCGGCAAGATCGGTCGCTACCTATCCAGTTCTTGTCACCATCGGCAAGACCGTCTACCCCTTTCGACCCTTGTCACCATCGGCAAGATCGGTCGCTACCTATCCGGTGTTTGTCACCATCGGTAAGACTGTCTACCCCTTTCGACCCTTGTCACCATCGGTAAGACCGGTCGCTACCCGTTCTCGGTTCTGGCCGTTCTCGACAGGACCGTGTATCCGTCAGTTTCACTATGCCCTCCTGAGTCCCCCGAACTCTCGGCCGGCATAGGCCGTTTCTAGTCTCGAGAAAAGTCGCGGCGCGGTGGAGTGAACACCTCACCCCTTCCCTGAAGGCGTGAGCGCTCTCCTGCCCTAGTGACCCATACACTCGGACTAGAATCAACGGGCAAATGAAGAGAAAAAATGACAAGATGGAGTCTTCATTCAAAATCAGGATGGAGATGTTTCATTACTATGAAGTAAAAAGCACATGATTACATGGGCCATGCCCTGGAATACATAAGGTGCATTAAAAGGGAGCACATAAAGAAAAGAGACTATGGCAAAGGGCGTCGGAAGATGTCCTCCAGCACAGGAATACCCAGGGAGGGATGACGGATCAGTTCTTGCAATCTGAACTCGGTGGTCTCCAGCTCGGATAGCTTCATCTCCAGGGAAGCAGCTTGTCCTTCAGCCATCTCAGCATCCTCAACCTTTTGGACCCCCAGGCGATCTACTTCTTCAAGTTCAGCCTCTATCCTGGAAAGTTCGGCCCGCAATGCCGTCATCCGGGCCGTCAGGGAGCTCCGGCGTTGTAAAGAGGCGTTGGCTTCGTCCCTCGCCCTCGCCGCGGTCTCTTGCAGAGAAATAAGGGCCGTCTTGTTTTCAGCCCGCTCCAATGATATGGCCGCCAACTGGTCAGCTCCCTCTCGGCCCAAGAACTCCCTCCGGTTCACATACTTCAGGAGCAGGATCACCCGCGGAGTCCAGTCGTCCATGGGACAACCGAGGGACAGCAGCGAGCGGGACAGATGCTCTATCAAGCCCCTCAGCTGAATATAAGTTAAATCCCTACTGGCTGTTACGGTCTGCTGGAGGGTCCCCAGGAACTGCCACACGACGTCACTCGAGGACTGAAGACCAAGTGGCGACGTCTCGGGCAGTTCGAACTCTACTCTGCCATCCACGGCAGCCCATATATCATCAGCCGTCCCGGAGGATGACGACGGCATAAGCTGCAGCCCACTACCACTGAGAACAACCACATCGGCAGATGCGGTGGCTAGATCCTCAACAACAACAATCTCTTTGCCGGTCCCCTGGGGTGGGAGTCCAACAAGAACCTCGAGCACCGAGGATGTCCGTCCCTCAATAATCTCCCCGGCTTCTATCTCAGCAGAGCCACCCTTCTCCAGAACTGACTGCTGTGTAGCCTCCCTTGGCGGAGAATCTCCGGCTACTGCCGAACTATCAACTTCCACGAGCGCTTCGGGACCAACTGGAACCATCGCTGCTGCATGATCCTTTGGGTACCGCAATGCGATGGGCCGCAAGACGGACGGGAAAGTCGCCTGGCCTGTTCCCAGGGCCGGGAGTGGTATCTACACCGTCATAGTTGGTAGCTCCACCTCAGTTTGCATCGGAGATATATATACAGTTAAAACCTAGCTAGAAGAAGGAGAAAAGAAGCATGGTAAGCATCGGTCCTGGATAGGTCCTTACCTTGGCCGGGACTAAGCTCAAATCTTTAAGAGCAGCTCCCCCAGCGCCAGCCTCCTCACTCGTAAGCGATAATGACGGCACATAACCGCCCCATGATAACCGGGCCGGGCTAAAAGTCGGATAGTCACTCTCATAGGCCGAGGACACCCCTTTCTATGGGAGCAGCGGGGACTTCCTCTGCCCCGTCCCTAGCCGCTACATCTGCCGTCGCCTCCTGTCCGACGACCGCGGCAACTGTATCGGCAACTGTCAGCATGGGCCACCCCAAGTGGTCGAAACAAGCTAATGCACTCTGAAGAAAAGAAGAGCCTACCTTCGGCCTCTAGCCCTTGTACGCGAGAAGCCTCAAACTCTTCAAAAGATACAACAGAAGGAATGACGGTTGCTGATTCCTTCTCTGCGGCTTTCTTCCGGCGTGCCCGTGTCACTCGGGTCACCGCCGCTTTCGCCTTCCCGACGGCCTCTCGCAGTTGGGACCTAGTCCTCTTCCTCGAATCTCCAGGAGGTAGTGGCGTCGTGGTCGGGGCCGGCTCAGGAACTTCAAAATATGCCGGCTTTTTGGCCTTTATGATCAGCTCCCTGAAGTGCCGGGTCTCCTCCGAAGTCGGTCGGACTGTATACGCACAAGGGTGAGAATGACGCAACCACAATGAAAGGAAGAAGCTGGCCGAAGGGCCTGAAGGAAAAGATAGAACTTACTTGCCGGCCCCGTATAAAAGGGGAAGAGAGGCCAATAAAATAGCGATGGCGTCTTGTCCCTCGAAGCCGCCTCGCGAATAAGATAGCATAGATCCTCGATCTTTTCGCTCGACTCAGCTAGCAACGCCAGGTCCTCGTGTCCACGGGAGGACAGTAGATAATACAGGCTCAGATGGTCCAGCCCCCACCTGTCTGCATATTTGAAGGAGATCTAAAGAGGATGGTCCAGTATGGCTTCGCTGGGGCTACCCACCGAGAGGCCGTGATGTTGTGCCCATGCATGTGGTTTTGGTTTTGATGATGGTTTTAATGATGGCTTTGATGATTGGTTGTTGATGTGAGTTAATCAAATGTTCAGTCATCTTGCTGCTCAGTTTAGACTAACATATTTGATGTTTCAGTCTTGTTACATGTTAAACTGATGCATAAAGCATTCATTGCTGTGGTTTCAATGATTGATTTGGTTTTGATGATTGGTGTTTGATGTGAGTCACTGTGAGTCATCCTGTTGAAATGTTCATTCAGGCTTTCATATGCTCAGTCAGTTTATTTGTTTACACTGTGAATCATTGTAATTGAAGTTTCAGACTATTATCTGCTGCATAAAGCTTTCATATGCATTTACAGAGTCTATACATTGATTGGCAGTAAGTCTGCACATTGAGCGTCTCATGGAAGTCCATACAGTACATTGCCTTGGCTAAGTGTATACACTGTCAGTCTCATTTTGAGTCAAAGTCCATACATTGGATTGTTACTCACATCGCCTTCAGGCCTCCAAGTCTGTACACTGGCCTTCTTTCATGATATACTACACGTCTACTCATTCAACACTGGTCTTCCAAGTTCTGTACAGCGTGAAGTCTCACCTCGTGCTGTTTCCCCTCACTAACACGAAAAGATTTCGTGTCGTCTGAGGTTATAACACTTCGTGTTGATTTCCATGCGTGACAGGATAACTTGTATGAGGTTAGACTTCGTGTCGTTTTCCTTGTCGTGTCTTCGTGTTGGTTTTTGTCTTCGTGTCCTCGTGTTGTTTTAGTGTCTTCATCTTCGTGTTATTTTAGTGTTTACGTCTTCGTGTTATTTCTGCGTTTGAGTCTTCGTGCTATTTCTGTCCCTCTCGCCTTGGTCATACTCCGTGTCAATTCCTGTTGTCATCTTCGAGTTGTTGTCACCCCGTGTCGTCCTTGTCTTCGAGTCGTTCGGATGTTCGAGCAGCTTTGTACTCAAAGTTGTCTTCGTGTTTCCCGTGTACTCGTGTCTCCGTGTTGCCTTAGTGTCTCTATCTTCGTGTTGAGTTTACTTCGTGAACTTTTCTCAAAGTCAAGCACGTGTCTGTGCTGTCTCCATGTCGTTCACTTCGTGTGGTTTTCAACCCGTGTTGATTATCGGTTTGACTTCGTGTTGTTTTCAACTCGTGTCGATTACTGTTTCGACTTCGTGTTGTTTTCAGTTTGTGTCATTTTTATCTTCGTGTCGTTTTTCACCTCGTGTCGTGTTACCCCGTGTCAATTACTGTTTCGACTTCGTATCGTTATCAGTCCGTGTCTCTCTTATGTTGAAATCACACCTCGTGCTGATCACTGTTCTTTCTTCGTGTTGTTTCCTTGTATTCTGTCTTCGTGTTGATCTTTCGTTATTTAGACTTCGTGTCTTTATCACATTGATCACACTCCGTGTCGCTTCTCCTCTCATAACTTCGTGTCGTACACCTCGTGTCGTTGTCTCCTTGTGTCTTCACCTCGTGTTTTTTTCGTCTCTTCATGTCGGGTTTGTTCTAGTGCGTACAGGACATCGCAGCACTTCATGTTGCTTCCTGTTTCACTGTCGTGTTATTTGTTTTGTTGTATCTTCGTGTCGTTTTTATTCTTCCTAGTCCTCGTGTTCTTCTTGTATTAAAACCATACTTAGTGTTGGTTTCTGTTCTTGTCTTCGTGTCTTTGCGTTGTTTGTCTGTCTACCTCGTAAATTCTCTTAGTAATGTTCATTGTGTCACCATGTCTATCTCGCGTCTTTCCCAGTATAGTCCATACCTCATGCAGCTTTGTTCTTTGTGGCCATACAGCATGTTAATGGTTTTTAATATCATTACAGGTCCGAGGAAGAACGTTCCACACACCTGAGCTGCACGTGATCCAAGACAAGAGGAATCAATCTTATAAAGGCACGTGGCAGGAAGGCTCTGGATCAAGCGTGGGAGGCACACGCGTTTTATGCCCTATCCACCTGCTACTGCTGCTATATAATGCAGCATTCGTCCACAGATGAAGGCATCGAAGAAGAAGCTAGTAGTGCACAAAGGCCTTCGATCCAGAAAAAGGAAGAAAAGAAAGAAAAGAGGAGAGCAGAAAAGAGAGTGAGAGCGTGAGCTGAAGAAGAAGAAGAAGTGCAGCAAGAGAGTGAGAGATTAGGAGAGTAGAAGAGAGAGAGAGAGAGAGAGAGATAGAAGTGTGAGCCTAAGAGAATAGAAGTGCAGAGATTGAGAGAGTGAAAGAGAAGAAGAAGAAGAGAAGAGAAGAGGAAGAAGAGATTACCTGAAGATCTGTCTACTGGACCGTGGATCAAATCCAGGCCAGTCAGCTCCAATGAGAGCCACATTGTGCACTTCATCTTTCAGCTTTCTGTTTTGCTGAAGTTATCTTCGTTTATTGTTTTTCTTTATTTTCTGGTTTGCTGTGCTTTTCGATCCTCTGGTCTGAGGTCGGGTTCCCTCCGGTTTGGAGGAAGGGAGATCTGATCTCCAGTTGCAAGTAGTTAGGAGCTACTTGTGGGTTCCCTCCAGCTTGGAGGAAGGGAGACTTGTCTCCGGTTCTGGGCTTGTGGATTCAAGTCTAGGGGTTCCCTCCTGGTCTGGAGGAAGAGAGACCGTGTGTCTCTAGTTTGCTAGTGACTGGTGTCACTAGTGGTGCCCTCCGGGTTTGGAGGAAGAGGGGTCTCCGACCTCTGGTTCACTAGTAGCGGGATTGCCACTAGTGGGGTTCCCTCTTGAAAAGAGGAAGAGAGACGTGAGTCTCTGGGTTCTAGTAACTGTGGGTTGCGAGAGGTTCCCTCCGGTTGGGAGGAAGAGGGGAGGTTGTTCCCCTGGTCAAGCTGTGTGGCAGCTTTTGTTGCAGACTGAGTCTGCGGGTTCTAGCGTGAGCTAGTGAAAACCACACTCGGTTTGAGTGTGGGGTGGATGTAGGTCTGCTGGACCGAACCACCTAAAAACTCCTATTGCACTATGGTTTGATTTATCTGTTTTTGCTTCCGCTAGGTGATTGCATAGGGGCGCTCTAAGTGTTTGGTTTATGATTGAGTAGAAGAGTTGATTGGATTTCTTAGAATACTTTAATCAGTCAAGAGAGTGAAATACCAGTTGAGCTTCAGATTGCCTGATCTGTCTCGTTAGCTTTCTAGTTTTTATATTGAATGAAAGAATTTTAAACGGGCTATATTCATTCACCCCCCCCCTCTGAATATTACACCGAACCCAACAATTGGTATCAGAGCAGGTCTCTGATCTATCAGATCTAACAATCTGCAGAGGATCCGGCTGGTTTGTTTGGTGCTGTTCAGTGTGTGTGCTTTCTGTGTTCGTAGCTTTGATTCTCCGTCTTAGTGCATTGTCTTGCTTATTTGGTTTAGGTGCTTCAGTTTGTCCTGAACCTTCAGATTGTTTGCAATGGAGCCAATTGTGATGAAAGCTAGCTCCAGCAAAGCAAACAGATCCAACCACAGTGGATCATCAAGCGAGAAAAGCAGCCTCTCGCGGTCTGAAAGTGATGGAGACCACATGGCAATGGCAATTAGTGAATTCAGGAAATTCCTAAGAAAAAGAAAAGGAAAGCATGGTGATGACAGAAAGCAAAGAAGGTATACTTCTAATCCTGCCAAGATTATTGACTCTAATGTTTGCTACAAATGCAGGAAGGCTGGACACACAAAGGATGATTGTCCAGAGTTATTGAAACTCAAAGGGAACACCTCGGACATTGATAGAAAAGGAAGAAAGTCAATATGCTTAATGGCCAACCGGGATGATGAGGAATCCTCATCCAAGGTAAATTCTGAATCTGAATCAGATGGATACTCCTTTGAAGAATTAATAGTGATGTATGAAGACTTGTTCAAAGTATCCAAGAAATTAAAATCTGAAAATAGAAAGTTAAAAAAGAGATGTGAACAGATAAATTCTAATGTTTCATGTGAAAACTGTCAGAGACTAAAAACATCTCATGATATGTGCTTAGTTGATCTGAATACGAATAAGGAACAAATCTCCTCATTGGAAAATAAAAATGAAGAATTGAGGTTGCTAAATTCCGCCATGTCTGAGAGACTCCTGACAGTTGAAAAAGGGAAATCTATTCTGAAAGAAAATGAAGTGAGTAATGAATTCACATTGACACTGGAAAATGAGACTCTGAAAAGTCTGAATGATGAATTGCAAAATCAACTTATGTTGTGTGAGGACCACATTGTGTCTTTGGAAAGAGAAATTGAAGATCTAAAAAACTCCCTGTCAAAATTTGTTAAGGGAAGAGACAATTTAAATAAGCTCCTTGGTGCGAATGTAAATTTTCAGAAGGAGGGACTGGGTTACAGTCCAGACATGAAGAAGGCTGAGAAGGCTTTTGGAGAAAAATTGAAGACTGTTTTCGTTAAAAGTTCAAAACAAGAAAAGCCCTCTACCTCATCCTCACCTCAGTACAAAAATCAGAAAGAGAATGAAAAACAGAAAACAAATAGAAAGAACTCTTCTATGCATATTGATCACAGTCCTCACCCACACTCGCATACATCTAGAAAGAGAATGATCTGTCACTACTGTCACAAACACGGACATTTGATGCATGATTGTAAGTTGATGGAAAAGGATGACCTAGCAGCTGCTCAAAACAATCAGGCTAGAGAACAGGTCCCGTGGGATAAAAAAATTGATTGTTATAACTGTGGAAAAATAGGACATGTAGCTGCACAATGCTGGTCAGGGTCATTTAGAAGAAACTCCCTTCAATGTTCTCATTGTAGAAAGCATGGCCACACAGTCAAAGACTGTTGGCATATCCAGGGTAGGAATGTCAATTTCAAATATGCTAAAATTCCTACAAAGAAAAATGATTTTGGAAGAAATAAAGTTGCAAATAAAAGAAAGACTTCTACATGTTCTGAATGTGGTAAGCTAGGCCACAAAGCTGCCAACTGTTGGCTAGCTGATTATGGAAAGAAAATTTTTTTTTTTATGATAATCAAAGAAATACTCATGCTCATCTACATAGGCATCATACTTCAGCTAATTCGGTGGTGTCATGTAGATATTGTGGAAGGCTTGGTCATTCCATGAATAATTGCTATCAGTTGGAATTTGATGATTATCCTGCTGAGAGACCTTTTAGAACCCCTGCGAGGGTTAATTCAGGACCCAAGGCAGCTTGGGTTCCTGCAGGATCAATCTGATTTTATCTTGCAGGTGTGCCTTGGAAATGAAAGGGGTTAACCAAGGCACTCAAAAAGGGGGAGCCCCAGGAGTCAATTCCTCAGGTTAGGTCTGAACCTTGTTTAAATTCATATCCGAATCCGTGAGCATGAAAATTGTGAGTTTCATGTTGATTTACTTAATTGATGTATGATCTTATCTTGTCTAGTTGATCAGTCTGCAGTCCAGACTCAGCTATTGAATTCAATTCTGCATAACTGATGCTCTTCTCTTGACATATGATTGAACTGAATTTGAATGCTTCTTCAGTGTATATTGTCAATGCATGTGTCTCATAGGTACACATTTCGTCTGCATGACTATCATTTGCCTATTGCTGAAGACTGCATATTTTGTTTTCTGCCTCGAGTTGCATTGTCTTGCATAACCCTGGTATATCAAATGGTAAGTTACTAAAAGGCAAGGAAATCTGCCTAAAGGTTCTTACTATGTGTGAGATGGTCCTTGGACCAAGTCCTCCGCCTAGTACCATGAGTCTAGTCTTCATGTAAAATAGTGAACTGCATCATATGTTGAAAAATCTGAAAAAGGATAAAAATGCTCATGAATTAGATGCATAAATCTGAATTGATTGCATACTTGTTTAATGTATCCTTGGTGCATAGTCTGCATGTAGGACAGTATGTTGCATAGCAAGTTAATTCTGTGTTTGCATAATCATTCCTCATCAGCATTGTCTGAATTGATACCTCTGAACTCTACTCATCTGAAGTACATATATGTGATTTGCATGTATGTTTAAATGCATATTGTAAGGGGGAGTCAATGATTTGCATATAGGTTGTCAAATGCATACATTTGTCAGATTTCATAGCATATCTTTTCTTATTGATTTTGTTGACAAACCTTGATCATATTCTGAAAACTTTATGCTTCAAAATCTCTCTTAACAATTGGTAATTCTCCTATCAATTGGTATCATTTGGCTTCAGAATTCTATCAGTCTTTCATGAAGATTTCAATGGGCTATCTCGATCATAAATCTGAAAAACTTGAACTAGAAATCTTCTATTATACGTTTTTATGAATGACTGAAATAACTCATGTGGTTTAAGCTTAATGTATTCATGGAGTTTAACTTCAAAATCTCTTAACATATCTGAATCATGTTTAATAAATCTTAACCAACTGTTTCATGCTATGTCTTGCAAAAACTTCTGAAATCTGCACTTTTGAATACATGACTTTAATTGGTTAAGTACATGAGATTAATATTGTTTTGAAGCAAATGAATGTTTCTGAAATGTCTAAAGGGTAATATCTGTCAGAGCAATGACATTGGTCACTGAGAAACACAAGTCCAAAGGACTGTGTCATGAGGTGCCTTAGTTAACTCTGTAAAATGAGAATTCATTGAAAATCAGGCAGAGCAATGGCATGCACACTGAGAAATACAATTCACTCATTAAAAATTGAGCTGTAGTGTGTCATGATGTGTAAATGCTAACTCTGTTTACATAAGGCATGACAGTTAGTCACACTAAGGGCTTAGGGATATTGGCCTCTGATCAAGGTATATCCTCTAGTTACAAGGTGTGTACTAAACTAGAAAGCACGTAAAATTTGTAGCAAGGAAAATTGTTGAATAAATTGAAATATCTGAATATTGATGCCAAAAATCAAATTGCTACAACCCTAGATAAAATCATATGACTTCATAATTGCTTGATTTCAATACTAGTACATGTAATTCTGAAAGAAGTCAATAGATTTGATTGTGTAAGACAAAGGGAGGATAATCAAGATAAATATGAGGGCTTGGTTCATTTTTATTAAACCATGGTTTCAGATATCAATACAGAATTTTATTGATAAACTCTACATACATCATGATTAAACCATGCTGTTCAATAAAGTTCATTCATAAGCCCTTATAATGGAAGACTTTGTAATATTCTGATTTGGATTTATGAGAATGATATTTCCTTGAAAATCTGATTGAATTCCTTCTGGTTGAAGCTCATCTGAACTTCTTCTGCTCATGTCATTGGCTCAATGACCTGAACTTCTCCTTGTTTGCCCCTGTGGTCTCCTTCTCATTCATCTCATAAGATTCCACTTATTGAAGGGGAGATTCCAAGTCTTGCATAAATTTCATATCAATTGGCATCTATTCAGGGGGAGCATTTCTTGTCACACTGAATCATGTTCATATCATTTGTGACCTTGCATTCACATACTTAGGGGGAGTATTGCATTCCTTGTTGCATCTGCATTTTTGCATTTAACCCTTCCCATGGTTTATTTTGTTTATATCAAAGGGGGAGATTGTTTGCCAAAAAGGGAGAATCATGTTCTTGAAAGGGGGAGAAATTGACTGAACTCTTATACATGCTATAATTTCTCAAATTATTTTTCTTTTTGATGAAGTCAAAGGGGGAGAATAATTTGAGTCTTCAGAATGCCTCACATCATCAGAATGACTCAATGTATTGAAAGTGTTGCCATCATCAAAAAGGGGGAGATTGTTGTGCCCATGCATGTGGTTTTGGTTTTGATGATGGTTTTAATGATGGCTTTGATGATTGGTTGTTGATGTGAGTTAATCAAATGTTCAGTCATCTTGCTGCTCAGTTTAGACTAACATATTTGATGTTTCAGTCTTGTTACATGTTAAACTGATGCATAAAGCATTCATTGCTGTGGTTTCAATGATTGATTTGGTTTTGATGATTGGTGTTTGATGTGAGTCACTGTGAGTCATCCTGTTGAAATGTTCATTCAGGCTTTCACATGCTCAGTCAGTTTATTTGTTTACACTGTGAATCATTGTAATTGAAGTTTCAGACTATTATCTGCTGCATAAAGCTTTCATATGCATTTACAGAGTCTATACATTGATTGGCAGTAAGTCTGCACATTGAGCGTCTCATGGAAGTCCATACAGTACATTGCCTTGGCTAAGTGTATACACTGTCAGTCTCATTTTGAGTCAAAGTCCATACATTGGATTGTTACTCACATCGCCTTCAGGCCTCCAAGTCTGTACACTGGCCTTCTTTCATGATATACTACACGTCTACTCATTCAACACTGGTCTTCCAAGTTCTGTACAGCGTGAAGTCTCACCTCGTGCTGTTTCCCCTCACTAACACGAAAAGATTTCGTGTCGTCTGAGGTTATAACACTTCGTGTTGATTTCCATGCGTGACAGGATAACTTGTATGAGGTTAGACTTCGTGTCGTTTTCCTTGTCGTGTCTTCGTGTTGGTTTTTGTCTTCGTGTCCTCGTGTTGTTTTAGTGTCTTCATCTTCGTGTTATTTTAGTGTTTACGTCTTCGTGTTATTTCTGCGTTTGAGTCTTCGTGCTATTTCTGTCCCTCTCGCCTTGGTCATACTCCGTGTCAATTCCTGTTGTCATCTTCGAGTTGTTGTCACCCCGTGTCGTCCTTGTCTTCGAGTCGTTCGGATGTTCGAGCAGCTTTGTACTCAAAGTTGTCTTCGTGTTTCCCGTGTACTCGTGTCTCCGTGTTGCCTTAGTGTCTCTATCTTCGTGTTGAGTTTACTTCGTGAACTTTTCTCAAAGTCAAGCACGTGTCTGTGCTGTCTCCATGTCGTTCACTTCGTGTGGTTTTCAACCCGTGTTGATTATCGGTTTGACTTTGTGTTGTTTTCAGTTTGTGTCAATTTTATCTTCGTGTCGTTTTTCACCTCGTGTCGTGTTACCCCGTGTCAATTACTGTTTCGACTTCGTATCGTTATCAGTCCGTGTCTCTCTTATGTTGAAATCACACCTCGTGCTGATCACTGTTCTTTCTTCGTGTTGTTTCCTTGTATTCTGTCTTCGTGTTGATCTTTCGTTATTTAGACTTCGTGTCTTTATCACATTGATCACACTCCGTGTCGCTTCTCCTCTCATAACTTCATGTCGTACACCTCGTGTCGTTGTCTCCTTGTGTCTTCACCTCGTGTTGTTTTCGTCTCTTCGTGTCGGGTTTGTTCTAGTGCGTACAGGACATCGCAGCACTTCATGTTGCTTCCTGTTTCACTATCGTGTTATTTGTTTTGTTGTATCTTCGTGTCAATTTTATTCTTCCTAGTCCTCGTGTTCTTCTTGTATTAAAACCATACTTAGTGTTGGTTTCTGTTCTTGTCTTCGTGTCTTTGCGTTGTTTGTCTGTCTACCTCGTAAATTCTCTTAGTAATGTTCATTGTGTCACCATGTCTATCTCGCGTCTTTCCCAGTATAGTCCATACCTCATGCAGCTTTGTTCTTTGTGGCCATACAGCATGTTAATGGTTTTTAATATCATTACAGGTCCGAGGAAGAACGTTCCACACACCTGAGCTGCACGTGATCCAAGACAAGAGGAATCAATCTTATAAAGGCACGTGGCAGGAAGGCTCTGGATCAAGCGTGGGAGGCACACGCGTTTTATGCCCTATCCACCTGCTACTGCTGCTATATAATGCAGCATTCGTCCACAGATGAAGGCATCGAAGAAGAAGCCAGTAGTGCACAAAGGCCTTCGATCCAGAAAAAGGAAGAAAAGAAAGAAAAGAGGAGAGCAGAAAAGAGAGTGAGAGCGTGAGCTGAAGAAGAAGAAGAAGTGCAGCAAGAGAGTGAGAGATTAGGAGAGTAGAAGAGAGAGAGAGAGAGAGAGAGATAGAAGTGTGAGCCTAAGAGAAAAGAAGTGCAGAGATTGAGAGAGTGAAAGAGAAGAAGAAGAAGAGAAGAGAAGAGGAAGAAGAGATTACCTGAAGATCTGTCTACTGGACCGTGGATCAAATCCAGGCCAGTCAGCTCCAATGAGAGCCACATTGTGCACTTCATCTTTCAGCTTTCTGTTTTGCTGAAGTTATCTTCGTTTATTGTTTTTCTTTATTTTCTGGTTTGCTGTGCTTTTCGATCCTCTGGTCTGAGGTCGGGTTCCCTCCGGTTTGGAGGAAGGGAGATCTGATCTCCAGTTGCAAGTAGTTAGGAGCTACTTGTGGGTTCCCTCCGGCTTGGAGGAAGGGAGACTTGTCTCCGATTCTGGGCTTGTAGATTCAAGTCTAGGGGTTCCCTCCTGGTCTGGAGGAAGAGAGACCGTGTGTCTCTAGTTTGCTAGTGACTGGTGTCACTAGTGGTGCCCTCCGGGTTTGGAGGAAGAGGGGTCTCCGACCTCTGGTTCACTAGTAGCGGGATTGCTACTAGTGGGGTTCCCTCTTGAAAAGAGGAAGAGAGACGTGAGTCTCTGGGTTCTAGTAACTGTGGGTTGCTAGAGGTTCCCTCCGGTTGGGAGGAAGAGGGGAGGTTGTTCCCCTGGTCAAGCTGTGTGGCAGCTTTTGTTGCAGACTGAGTCTGCGGGTTCTAGCGTGAGCTAGTGAAAATCACACTCGGTTTGAGTGTGGGGTGGATGTAGGTCTGCTGGACCGAACCACCTAAAAACTCCTATTGCACTATGGTTTGATTTATCTGTTTTTGCTTCCGCTAGGTGATTGCATAGGGGCGCTCTAAGTGTTTGGTTTATGATTGAGTAGAAGAGTTGATTGGATTTCTTAGAATACTTTAATCAGTCAAGAGAGTGAAATACCAGTTGAGCTTCAGATTGCCTGATCTGTCTCGTTAGCTTTCTAGTTTTTATATTGAATGAAAGAATTTTAAACGGGCTATATTCATTCACCCCCCCCTCTGAATATTACACCGAACCCAACACGTGAGACCGAAGGAGTGCGAACAGCCAGGGGGTGTTGGCATATAAGTCAGCCCGCCTGTCCTCCTTCCGAATGAAAGCCCGGTAGGGATACAACCTATCCACCTCGGGACGCCAGTCGGCCACGGCCACGATGGGCTCCTCTACTGGCAAAGGGAGTTGCTGGAGAATAACCCTCTCACTGCTTACCCGGCATAAACCCCGAAGGGTCTTCACATAATCATCCTTGTTGATCGGGGGCAGCTTCAGCTCAACTTTCGTCTTGCGGCCTTTTACGAGCTTGCGGGCCTCTAGATAGGCCTTCACGTCCGTATTAGTCCAAGATTTCAACTTCTTCAAATAAGAAGCGTCAATATCAAGAACTGGCACCGGCTGGGAAGCTAAGAACCTGTGCTCCGCCACGGCCCAGCACTCTCTCCGGGAGGTCCTGTAAAATCGCGTCCGCGCGTTCCACCACTTGACGTATTCAGGCGTGACGCGAGGGAACCGTGCGGGGGCGGGCACCCGGAAAGAAACGTCTTCGCGACGACAGAAAAAGTCCCACCATATCCGGGCGTCATCATTGGACGTTTGCCCGGCCCTGTGCCTGTTGGGCAATGCAAATTGCGAAGAGGAATGTGGAATCTGCTGGTCGTAGCCAAAGTTCCGACTGAAATGGAACGGGTAATACGGCTCCAGCCATAGAATGCCGCTCTTGCGAAATACGAGGACACTAGGCCTGATGGCCAATGCCCAATCAACCAGCTCCGGCTCCAGAATAGGCCTGGTATAATTGGCCGGGGAAATCGGATGGATGTACTCCTCAGTTTCAAAGAGCTTGCATTGCCTCGTCCTGTTCATCAACGGGCTCGAGTGAGCAGCTAAGCTCCAGAAATGAAGAACCCCGGGCGAGTCCACGGGAAGACGGGTCAATTTACCCCGAATGGCATAGAGTTTCTCCGCTAGCAATGATGGCTCGGCACTTGCAAACTCTATCATGCGCGGGACCAGAGGAACTGCTTGTAACGCCCGAGGAGCTGCCTCCGGGAACAGGGTGCAGACCCAAGCATTAAAGAAATGTAACGGACCAACCGTCCGAAGGCTTCTGGGGAGGCGCGTCTTATGCAAGTCTCCCAACATCTTGTAAATGAGGCACAGGGCCACTGGGCAAAGAGACAGCTTGGTACCCCAAGCCATAAGACAGGCTGGATATATGGCTTCCGCCCTGATCACGCTCTCGTCACCCTGAGGGAGAGCAAAGGAACAAAGCCAATAAACCAAATATGCAGCATAGTGAGTCACTGCATCAACACCAGTAGGGTTTGGGTTTTCCCCCTGCCCTCCTCTCGAAGAAGATGATGAAGCGGCCTGGCGTCGTATCCCCTTCTTCCACTTCTGGGCCACCGGTGCTATCGAAGGAAAATCTTCATACTTGTTCTTCCCCTGGAAGAAATATTGAAGCCAAGCGCCCATCCGCACTCTTCGCTTCTCGCCCAGCTTTCGAGCTTCTCTCGTGTCGTGCGACGAATGGAAGAGGGTGCGATACGCCTTCATTAGATATCGATAGGCGTAGCCCGCTAAATACCGGCCGTCACCGTCGGTCTGGTCTTTCAACCAGTCAGGCCAACAAACTTCTTCATACGGCTCTCCATCAATGGGCAGGCCGCTGAGCTGAGATAGACTCCACAAGTCTAAGGAGGTCTCCCCCTCTGAAGTATAGAAGGTGTTGTATTCAGGGCAAAACACCTCGATCATGCCACAGCACAAGCCTCGGGAAATCGGGTACCGATATCTTGAAGCATACACGCTGTGATATACACCAGCTCTGGTCAAAAGAGGAGCATAATGATGCAGCACATAGTCTGTGAATTCCACTGCTCCGGGCCTGAATGCGTGGGCGTCTGTAGCTTTCAACTCAGCAAACCACCCCACGGAGATCTGGTGCTTGAAGCGAATCACCAAGCAATCCAGCAAGAATGACTCATCTCTATATCCCCATCTCAACGGGGCAAGGAATAGACCAAAGATCGGCTTCTCCCAATCTACTCTGCCCGCGGAGTCATTCCACCGAGTAGGTACAAATTCGGGAGCTCTGGTCAACAGTCCGTCTGCCGGAGCCAGGTCTTGCAGCCCCAGCACAACGCTCCCCTTCCTGACCTCCCCGGGGAGATAGATGGGTCGTCCTCGCATTACGCATTCGGCCAAGCTATCTCTCTCCACCAGCAGGGCCTGCTCGACCTTCCAGACGGCGAACACATCCCGCTTCCCCTGAAGGTTGAAGCGCTAAAGAAGGGACATCAGGTGCTTGTCCTTGGGATAATCCTTCCTGGTCACGCCCTCTCTGTCATAATGAAAAGAGTCACCCCCAAGAATAAGGAGACGACCGGTGTCTACAGTGTCCGTCTCTGAATCCGAAGACTCCGCAACTATGGCCACCTGGCCGTGCCCCCAGTCAAGGGAATTGACGTTCTCCCATGTCACTGCGGCACGAGAAGAAGAACTGGATGCCATGATAGCTGCAAAAAGAGGCATACCAAATAAAAAACAAAGTCAGGAAATGGCTAATCAAAGGCGAGCTTCTGACAAAATTTCGGCAGAGTCTCCCCAGCACAGGGAATTGCCGAAGAAAAGCAGGAACGCGTCCACTGAGGAATGATCCCTAACAAGCAGCCATCGGCATTACACCGAGGCCAGAGGAACACCCGGGGAAACAACTCCGAGGGCAAGCCCTGCTAGAAGCCTCCCGGGGCCCAAAGAAAGGGTTTTGAAACCCAAATGGACAACATCTCCACTCACCCGAAGGAAAATCGCCGCTCTCGGCGCCGGAGAAAGGGAAGAGAGGGAAGAGAGAGAAAAAGTTTAGACAAATGAGGGATGAAGAAGAAAAAACAAAGGCGAAAGCCTTATATGGAGGAGGCCCCCCTCCGTTAAACCGGCGCGCTATTTAGCGCGCCGGATTAAAACCCCATAAGCAAAAGGCGCACCGGGGAAAAGGCGCGCCGAATTAAAACCCCACGGCGTCAAGATCGCGCCGAGTCAGTAAGGAAAAGGGGAGAATAGCCCGCCGGATTAAAGCCCAAGGGCCATGCCCGCGCAGGATTAACATCCCAAAGGGCAAGGGTGTGCCGTGTTGACCCCGCGCCTTATTAACATCTAAACGGCGCCAGGCTAACGTCCGTGCCGAATTAAGGGCCATCCCAGGCGCCTGCTAATCAAGGAAGGGGTCAGTCCGGATGAAATTCATCCGTCGGCCTTGCTGCACTCGTGCCTTGCTCGCAACACCCACGTCTGGGGGGCATTTGTTGGCACTCAAAATATGATTGTCGGTGACCAAGCTATAAGGACGAATGACCCGGCCCACCGAAGTACGGAAGCTGATAAAGATCAACATATTAAAGACTTCTCAAGCTGACAGAGCCTCGAGTCACTCCGTGTGGACATGGGGACTTCACCTCAGGAGAGCCGAGACAAACTCGTCAACCAACCGGCAGTGTGACCAAGCCTGCCCAATGAACCGGCATCGACTTTGTCGTGCTGCATCCACTACACCCATTGTCCGACCAAGGTCGACGGTCTACCCGGTGGCTACCCACCTCATGAAAGGCTCTCCCGAGGATAAAGGAGTCCCCCCGGCTTCCCGAAACGGAGAACCAAAAGATCTGACGGCGAAAGATCCCGATCGCCCGGCATGGGCACGGCTTCCCATCAAGATGGGCCCATTAGTGGCCGAATGATCGCCCGGCTCAGGCGGAACTATCTCCCAGCTATCTAACCTCCTAGAAAGCTCTGAGTACGAGCCAGGCCGGACCAACAGCATGGAGCGTAGAGCCAAAGGCCGTGCCGGTAGAAAGCCCGTACGATCAAGATAAAGCTATTCGGAACCTCGAGAATGGCCGTACGTCAACCGGGGAGCTTCTACAAGACATCTCGTCGAAGTTTCAAGGAGCATTGGCAAGATAAATGTTCACGGTGACCCCGGAATCATCCCCGGGCTCATCAACTGGCTCGAAGCCCACGAGGGGCATTAGCCCGGCGCGCCCTAAACCGGCGCGCCCCAAGCTTGATGCCCTCTGTCCCGGCGCGCTGAAACCCATCCATGGCTTGGCTATTACGGTGCGCAAAGGCCCATGAAGCCTTTCCCGGCGCGCAGTTCTTCACGCCGTACAAGGCTTGGGGCTCGATCATGTATATATACAGATGGCTATTCGAAATAAAAGAGAGCGGAGAGTTTTGGGGGATCGGCTGTCAGCCCTCTGATCATTTTTGAGAGGGAGGAGAGGGCTTCCTTTTTCGCTTGAGGTACAGAGAGTGAAGGTTTCTCGGGAGCAGTGACCACCGGCCATCTTCTTCGGCTGCGATACTCTGTTTCAGAACAGGTGGGCGCGGGCGTTGATCTTCTCCTGCTTTCCGTAGTTTTCTTCCTCGAAACTCCTATCCGTCGAATGTAAGCGAGGGGGGGAGGAGCGACAATGAAATGAGTCGATTCTCCTCCCCCCTCTACGCGATCCCTTCTGATTTTCTTCCTCCGTTATCGCACCGTGAATGTCTTCTGTCTCTGTTGTCGGCGAACGGCGATCAAGTGATGGTGCCAGGGCTGTACTCTCGCTATGTAAATGTTAAACCCTTCCCATTTTTTTGGAATGGCAAGGTATGTGCGTGCGTGTGAATGCTTAAATCAATGAATCGGATGAATGATCCTCCCCTCTCTTTTTCTATCTATGCTAACACGTCTGTCTGAGTTCTTCTCTGCATCACTCTAACCTTGGTTCCTCCGAAGGTTGCATTGTGCCCCGACTCGTCGTGGGCTATAGAAACACCCCTCCCCGGGGGCTTTTCTTTGATTCATTTTTTTGTTGTTATGCTTGATGCAGGGGTCTTTGCACCCCTTTTCTTCTCGGAAGGAGCCGTGCCTCTGCGCGTGTCTCTGGCCGCTCCACACAGGGTTTACCTCCCTGAACATTGCTTTCTAGCTGTTCGAGCATATGCCCCTACTGCGTGCCTGTCTAACTTATGCCCTTATCACTCGTTCTTCACGGTCATCCGCATCGTTCTGAGGTTTCCTCGTCGTTTTGATCACCCGGGGAGGGGGACATTCCCTGTTACTTCCTGCAATTGCTGGGCGACTGAGGGCTCTACCTCTCCGTGGTAGGCACTTTCTCGAAGCCATGGCTGATAATGACGGGGATTTAGGTTCAACGAACTCGACCCCGATAGATCAGGACCCGATCGAGACCAGGGGAGGTGTGCTCCTTGTAGGCTAGCCCTGGGAGTCCCACTCTCCAAATGGTCAGTCCCTCCATGGGATGAATCACCGACTATGGGTTCTCCACCCCTCGCAGGCTAGCCCTCTGGGCATCGTTCCCATCATCAGTGACTTCGTCCCTCTGTCTCTTCCCTTAAGGAACTTTGGTGCCCCTAGCAGGTTTGTCCTCGGGGTATTCTATCCAGTAGGGTATGCTGGTTGCCTTCGTGCAGAACGGTGATTTAGGGGCTTGCTCCACCAGTGAGTGTGACCCCGATTCTCCCCTGCAACTCTTCTTGTTCAGGGGAGATGTTGTCAAATTTTAGACAGATTCCAACCAAATGGGGTTAATAAAGTGATTGTTCTGAATTTAATCAACCCAGTGCTCGAGTATGAACCTCGCACTGGCTTAGTCTTCATCTCCAGAGGGCTCAGAACTTCAATTTAATAAAGAACTGGCCTCAATGGCCTCAAGATCCCGTGTGTGGGCTTAACAAACGCAAAACGACCAAAACTAACGTTAAAACGGCGCGGCACCTCCCGGCGCGCCCTAACCCGGCGCGGTACCCCCCCGCGCCGGAATAAGGCCACCTTCATTTCCAACTTTTTTTCCTTTGCGCCTTTCCGGCGCGCCCTAAACCGGCGCGCCCCCAAGCCCTTGCGCGCCGTTTCAATACACATGGTCACCGCGCCGTATTAACCACTATACCTACGCGTGACCGCGCTGTGTAAGCATTCTTATACACTTGTAGTCACCCCGGTTTTAAAGCGTCATGTCACTCTAGTGATTCATTCACCCCGGGTAAGTCTCGTCTTTCGGGGGCGATGTCAATAAGCCGTAATTGGTGAATAAAAAGGATGGCCAAGCGAGCCCGGGTCATATTATCATCGTATTCATTGTCATATCCGTTAAGCGTTTTGCTTTCGCTATTACACTTGCGCCGTTCTTCCTCCTCTCAGTGAAGGGCAGTAAATGTGGCTGATCGCCACCGTTTCATAACACTATCTTCATGTGTAATCTAGGCGTGAATGTCTTGTGTGCATGCATGCATAGACCCTCGGGTATATCAAATGGCATCGACAGAAGACTGGGTTACGCCCGGCCGGAAGTCTTCATCATGCGCGATGGTAGTCTTCGGACCTACATCCTCCGCCACGTACCGAGGGTCCATAATTCCATGAACTATACATCTGCTATACGATAAATATGTGCATCCTGCATGTCTTCCTCATGATCATCGTGTAGCTCTTTTTAATCCGGCTTCGACGGCCTGCTATCTCGGAAATTAATCAAAGGTGTTCCCTCCTCGTGGGGGATGTAATTAACGCCATAACCTTTATGGTATGGCGGACTGCTGGTCCCGACCGAACCTCACATTCGCCCGATATGGGTCAGAATGAGCGCACAATAAAATTGTCACTCATGTGACTGGCACGCCCGCGTCGTCAATCAGTCAGTTGACTACCAGTTAGCCAAATGGTTGATCGATACGCGAATAAAAAGGGAAAGAAAGAAAACGCTGAAACAGGGTCCCGCAGATCCCTACCATAAAACGAACGTAGTACAAAACAATAATAGCAAAGCAGTAACAGTAGGAGTAGGAACAATAGTAAAAGTAAAGAGGAAAGCCGTACTGAATAGAAACACGGTAGCCGATAGAACCTCGGCCCTCTAAACTACTCCTATCAGTAGAACACCAATTCTCGTACTCATTCAGGAATCACCGAACTGATACAAAGAAACTCTGGCTATACAGCCAAGACACATCACGACACCTCAGTCATGTAGGCTCGTCCACAGAGACAAAAGCCCAACACTAGACCACACAAACCATGAATCATGTGTCGTGTGACAGAAGTATCTCCTCACTAGAAGAAAAGCCAGATGCGTCCACTGACGTCTTACAGTGCGCCTCAAGTATCTCCTACTCGCCTCGAATGCGGTAACTGAGACACCGTACAAATAACCAAGGAATAACAGTAACGAGTGACTAGTCAGGGTCACGCCCGTTGGTGCTGGTCCAACGCCCCTGACCACATGTGCACACACAAGCTCAATATCTTGAGCCAGGCCTCTAGCAGATTTTTCCCTCCCGTCGGTGTAACACCCCAGTCAATTAATAAATGATAAAATAATCACTTCAATGATTTTCTTTAATCAAATGACACTATAATAATTAATTATTTTGAAAGTAGTCAAATTATATAAATAAGAAGAAATAATTATTGTCTACAATGACCATAAAAGAAATTTAATATTTTGAGGCACAATCATATTTTTCCATGGCGATCCGAATTTAATATAATAAATAGACTAATGGAATTTCACCCTTGGGCCAAATTTTGACCAATTTATAAAAATATGAAAAATTTATATTCTTGTAGAGGACGGAATGCTTAACAAACGTGCTAACTGGACCGACATCAAAGGAAAATTTAAGTAAGCCCGAATCAAAGGTTTTTAGGTAAAACTGGGAGTTTTGGGTAGATCAACCTTAATCCACCAAATTCGAACTCAATTCGAGCCCAATTGGAGCCAATCCGGACCCAATTGATAGGCCTAGGTAGGAGGTCCATTTCCCCTCAAAAATCCCACGTAAACCCTAACCCTAGCTGTCGGATTTTGAAGATAAACCCATTGAATTCATCAATCGCGTGAATATCGCGTGGAGGCATCTTCCCTTCAATCCCCTAGCCATCACACGCCTCTTCCTTCGAACCCAACTCTATAAATCAATGCCTAATTATCCCTAGTATTCCATTTGGTCGTAGCAACCGCCGGTGAGCGCGATCGAGAGTGTGGGACGATGAGGAAAGCATGGGTTTCTCGTTAGGGTTCCAGCAGTGTCTTCTTCCTTTCAACCCCTCTAAGGTAGGTTTCTCTCGGGCTAAACCCTAATTAAACTATGCCACATGATTCATCTTTTTGTGCTCTTTCTATTGATGCTATTTTGCCTAAATTTTGTTCATTATACCGATCGAATTTGTTGTTTTACTGAATGGTATGCCTAGGAGATTAGCTTCACATTTAGTTCGTTTAAAGTAGGATTTTCTCAGGCTAAACCTTAAATTAAAGCATGACATCTTGTTCTCCTTCGAGTGCTCTTTCCAATGGTATTATTTTGCCCAATTTTCATGGAGCATAATGATAGATACATGTGTTTTAATCAAGGTGTGAAAGGTTCGTCGGAAGGGGGGACTCTATTTCTAGAAGCGGTCGCTACAGTGGCCGCTACCTGAACTAGCGGTCGCCCGACAGACTGCCACTTGCTCGCATTTTAAAATTTTAATATGTTATTTTGAACACGTCTAGTACCTCGACGCCTTCTTGTTAACGCGTCACCGTGGTTAGATGTCTTCTTTAGTAGTAAACATTTAATGTTTTATTTTATTTTGTAAGAAATGTTAGCCACGTCTGACTCCCTGGACACCTCCTTTTATACGTGTCCCTTATAAAAGATGCCTTCGTTTATTATTTACAAAAAATATATAAATAAATATTTATATAATAGCACTCCTCTCCAGACCGTCTTATGGAAGTGGCGGCCTCCTAGAGATCACCTTATTACCCTGTTTCAGTAAGAATTCGGGTTATCTTTCTGCGTGTTATGCTTGTCATCCCCTGTTATATCGCATGTTGTTAAGGTTAATAATGTGACAGAACATGGTTTTATAGGTTATATGAAATATATGTTCTAAAATGAATCCTTTTCTTGTCATTCCATGGTGTAAAAAGAGTAGAATTAATTGTTCGAAATCATAGTTTAGCTCATGATCCCTTTTGCTTTTCACTTGATTACTGTTCCTTAAACTTTATAGGATTGTTTGAGAGTCATGCCACTTTGGTGGTTTTGACTTACCGCTACTCTCATTTTCCACATGTTTAAGCCTCTTAATTTCTAGACATAGAATGCCTCTCCGTCGGGTATTCCTTCCGCCGGACTAGGTGTTCATGTTTCAAGGTCTCCGTAAGACTCCGGGAGCTTGGGATTCCCACTAGGATGCCGAGCAGGTTGTACCATCAAGTCCTAAACCCACTAAAGGGCAAAACTAGGCCATGCCCGAGTTCTGCCAAGTTTCTGTCCAGTTTCTTATAGCGGCCTGGGCTAGACCGCCTCCTGTAGGTAGCGGTCTCATCTGGACCATTTTCTTGTTAACCGAGATGTTTAAGTTTTATATGCATCAGGTTTCCAAGACATCTTCATTTAAGCGTGTCAGCTATCATGAAAGTGTTCATTACTTTGACCGGCCGAGCCTGATCTAAAACACTTGATTGCGGTCCCCTCGAGATCGCCATATTCTGATAGCGGTCCGGTTCAGACCACCTCTTCATTCAGTGTTCCGTTGTTTTCGTTCTTCCATGGTTTTTGTGTGTTAGATCAATATAGTCTCTCCGGGCTATAATATCTCGAGATTTAGACCTTTATTAGGTCCATTCTCAATCATATCCCTATAAATCGTTCATTTAAGTAAATTTTGTTAAATAACTTTTCTCTTGATTAATGAGCTTATGATTGGAACTCTTAAAGAAATCAACATTCCTATGCATCTTACATTGGCTACATAGCTTGACCTTGGAACTCTTGGCCATCAAATATTGTGGATGTCTAGATTTCATGGGATCTCTGATCCAACCCTCAATGCCAACGCACCATAAGGGCCCGATCTGGTCTTGGGGAGAGTGCCCGAAAAGTTCTAGTGCCCATGGGAGTTTTAATGACATGGGGAGGCATTACCCCGAAGTACTAGCTAGCGTGTGAGTCTATGAGATTCCACATTCTCGTGAATTTTGATGTCATGCGTGCAAGTACTTGCTTGACGTGAATTGACTTGACTTGATAAATGACCATTCACATGAAAGATACTTGTTACTTGCTCTTGATATCTCTACTTGCAATATCTCAATTCCATTTTTACTTTTCAATTATCATTCTATGTAGACTATTTCCTTAGTTCGCTTTATTGGCATTTTACGCAGGTTTTCATTTACATTTGAGAAATTATTAATGACTTAAATTCTACATGGCGATAGAGTATAATTCCTACTGAGCTTCTAGCTCACTCCCTTCATTAACATTTTTCAGGTAATTTGATAAATGAAGTGCATGAAATTGGGAATGGGCTAGAGTGATCGAGTGGACCTAGATCTTAGAGACCGGAGTCTTCTTTTCCTTATTTTCTTGAGTCTAGTCAGTGTAGTGAGTTCTGCTTCTCCCCTTTTTGGTTGTTTTCTTATATTGAGTCCATTATTGTAAGTCGAGTCAAATTTGTAATTTAAATTCTCGATATCAATAAAATTATATTTTTGTTAATTATGGCCTCCTCGTATCAGTAGCGTTGTTTATGTGTTAGTTTTGCTACTCTGATTAATATGATAGTTTCGCTGCCACGTTCCGAGCAACGCCTTCCGCTGCTATCGATTCGGGACGTGACAGTCGGACTCTAACGGCTAGACAAAGGGGCCCACGACAACCAGCCTACAAATCATCTCTATCAGGAACTATCCCGCCACCACTACCAGGTGGGCCGACACACGAAAGTGTCGTTAGGCTACGACTAGTGGAGGCCCACTAGACACAGAGACTCAAAACACCGAAGTATGGATAGGTCACGCATGTACCCGTTGCACGTACTACGAAGCATAATGCAGCATACAATTGCCAGACTCAGGATAGTCAACTAGACCTGTTGACACAATGATCCTTGAGTCACAAGACTCGTGTCAAGATATATCATCACATGAAGTGGTAACAAGCCACCAATCAACCTAGTCCCTAAGCCAAAAACCATGGGAGAACAACATGGAAACGTCACATAACAGCCGGATCCACACATTAATAAAAGTCAACGGCCTCTGGGCCGCTCCTCAGACTCACAATTCCACATAACGAAGAAACACGGAGCATGAGGGATCACCTGAGCCCTCAGACCACACTGGCATGTATCGAAGTAAGACGATACCTCCAAGCGTCCAAAACATAGTCTCGATCCTCACGGGATAGCTGAGACACTCACGAGTCACGTGCCAACCACTGGTCACAACCGGGTTGACCAAAACCATAATGACTCTCAAAACAACATGGCACACTACTCGATATTACGACACTTCCAAACACCCTATAACACTGTCACAGGCCTCATAGGACGTCTAAGACATCCACGAAACAATGGGCTAACCAAGGGGTCGAAGCCAAGACAATCGGAAGCCAAACCAACGAAAAAGAATACTCTAGGCAGGTGGTGGTCACTCCATGGCCGCTACCTGATAGCATGGGCAAATGGCAGTCTCATCGGGACCGTTAACAGAAGGTGGCGGTCCCAAAAGGGCCGCCTCCTGAAGATGGCGATCATGGCCAGACTGCCATGTAACAGAAAACCCCAAACACGGAAAACATACAAAACCAGGCAGAATGCGGTCCCATGGGGGCCACAACTTACATAAGGCTGTCACCCCAGAGCCACCTCTTGGAGGTGGCGGTCATAGCCAGACCGTCTTCTCCAGGCTATCTCGAAAAACACATGATAAGCCATCCTGCTTGCAATCCTAGTCTGACCGTTACTTCAAGGAGACGATCAGTCGCAAGACCGCTACTAGGAACCGACCCTAAACTGACTTAACCGACTTAAAAACGAAATAGCGATCTCCCTAGGGCCGCTACTTCAAGGTTGCGGTCTGGAGCAAGACCGCTACCTGAAATCGACTTAAAAACACTTAAGACCCAGATGGCGGTCCACCTAGGACCATCTCTTGAAGATGGCGGTCCTCCTTGGGTCGCCTTCTCAAGTAGCGGTCTCTGGTACGACCGCTACTTCCTACCGGTGCGAAAACTGTAGGAATGTGCAAAACTCGATCTTTTCACACCCCAATTATTCCCAAACGATAGGAAAACAACCATAGACTTGATATAAACCTTCCACAAGTCGGAAAGGATCAAACAAACCACAAAATGACAATCAAACGGTCAATTTCCTCAAATCAACCCAAAATGACTCACGTGGGCGTCCGGCCTCATACCGGCCCCAAATCATAGCCAAAAGCAGTCAAACTAGTGGGAATCAAATCCCAACATTCCACGGGTTCAAATTATACCATTTAAACTAGAAACCATCCTCTGGAACGGCGATTTCGGCTCACACCCCCGAAACATGCATTTCGCCCAAAAGTTGGAAAACCCACTCATACTCACACCTATCGATTTGAAATCGTGAGGGAAAGCAAAAAATGGGTAGAGTATCCATCCCCCTACCTCCACCGAAGATCTCGCACGCCGAAATGGCTAAATCCACGTCGAAAACCATTACACGAACCCCGCCAAGGCTTCGATTCCACGGAATGGGATCGCACCAAGCACCACGCTCCGATTCTCGCGCCATCACGCTCCTGGTCATCTCCACAGTGTCACCACCACATCCACCTCCGCCACGGTCATGCGCCTAGGGGAGGGGAGAAGAGAGGAGAGAGAAGCAAGGGTGAGGGTTTAAAAAGAAAAGAAAATTAAGAAATTTTTGATATTTCTAAAATCTGATTTTTGGCCCAAAATTCCATAAAATCAAAAAAACATGAAAAAATAGTCTTCGCGATCCTCGAAAAGAGCAAAATGCACCTGCAGCCTCTCGAAGTCTCTAAACTCAACGGTTCACTCTCCACGGGGTTCCGCAAGCTATACCGGGGAAAAACCCGAAGGGATCATAAAACACGATCCGGGACCCACGAAAGTGCTCCGAAAGCTCTCCGATTCGATCCGGAAGATCTAGGGTATTACAGGAGGTCAGCCGGCAGCTCATCCCTTCCCCACTGAATTGGCGGCAAGGCCCTCTACCCATTGAGTTAGCAGCCACATGCGCCCCCCCATCCGGCGGTAGAAGATGACAAAAATTTAGAAACGTCACTTCGAAGTACTGTTCATCATGTCACACTGGATCAACAAACAAAATGAAAAAATGAATTGAAATGGCCCCCAATAAGGCATTCAATACCAGTTCGGTGGTTAATAGAAGACCCTTGCTTAAAGAAGATCATCTCCCTCATCAACCAACAGGAAAAGTAGGGCACTCACCGGCAGACCGTCCACATGGCTCACTCCGTCACCTCAATCGCCCATAAACGACAAACCTTCAAAGACCGCTACGTGATAAGTGTGTATTTTTCCATCATAATTCATGTTATTTATATTTTTTATGGGCTTTAATAATAATAAATATGCACTTATCACGCTTATTATTAATTTAGAGTAAAATAGTTAATTTTCTGGAATTAAATGATTTTAATAAAGATATTGCTTTATTTAACAAGCACTCAAAACAATAAAAATAATAAAATAAAGAAAATACAAAAAAAAAATATATGTGTGGAATTGGGCCAAAGCCCAGGGATTTGTTCAAAAATAAAAAAAGAAAAAAAATAATAACAATAATAAAATAAATTTATTTGATATTTTTAAGGCCTTAACAAACTATATACATATATACATATATATATATATATATATCTATATATGAAAAGAAACAAAATAATAATAAATATTATTTTGGAGTTGTTACAAAAGAAAAGAGAAAAATATAAATTCATTTGACATTTTTTAGGATTTTTTTAGATATATATGATATATATATCAATATATATATTATATATAATATATATATATTATATACATATAACTAATAGTGTGTGTGTGCGTGTGTTGTTTGTTTTGCAGGTTAGCGGGTTCGATCCCGCCACCTCGCAGGCGAAGGAGTTCGCCCACGCGCACGGGCGACGAGAGGGGGGTCAACCCCCCTCACGCGGTCAACACGCGCCTGCATGCGCGTGGAGGAGGAGGCCAGGCAGCCGGGTGCACAGCGCCCACGCGGGCACGCAGCGGTAGACGGAGGAAGCGGCGCACACGCGGCCCACGCGGGCCGCGTCTCACGCGCAGAGAGGCGGGCGGCGCGACGCGCCGGAGGAGAGAGAAAGAGAGAGAAAGAGAGAAAGAGAAGGAAGAAAAGGGCTAGAAAAAATCCAAAAAAATTACAGAAAAATCAGAAAAAAATGTCCAAGTGTGCAACACATGTTGGCACATAATATTGGGTCAAAAATAGTAATTTGTTGTTCACATTGGCAAGAATGTTCACACTATCTAAGAGGTTATGTGTTACCCTATATAAAGGGGTTCAATTGTGAATGAAGAGGTTAGCTAGGAGTAGTAAGCTATGGATTGATCAAATTTGTAAGTGTTCTTGAAGTTCTTCCTTTGTGGCTTTGGTAGGGATAGATTTTGATAGCTTTATGTTTAAGTTTTGAAGTTTGTGTTAAGTTTGTATTGAATACTTTCATTGTACTCTTAGCCATTTTTGGCTTTTCATAATCAATTTACAAGCTTGTGTGATCCTTATTTCAATTTCTTATCTTCATGAAAGTTGTTCATCTTTGAGTATTCTTCAACTTCTCTTCCTATCACTTCTTCCAATTCCTTCTAGGTTGAAAGTTATTTCTAATTTTCTTAAGTGATGTTTTATGTGATTACTGTTCATCCGAGTTAATAGCTTATGCCATTTCTTCATTTTGAAGTCTTTCCAATCATAATTTTAATATGAGTTCTTCATAAACGTTGTTCCTACCTTGTAGATCTAAGTTTTCTTCTTCTACCACTTCTCCAAATTCTTCTTATTTTGTGAGTTAGAATTAATTTGGTACTGTTCGGATTTCTACTATTTTACTGTTCATCCACACCAATATGTCTTGATTTTTCATATTTTTCACTGTCTTCCTTTTATTTTCTATTTCTGTGTTCTTCATCAAACTTCTTCATCTTTTCATTCTCTACAACTTTCATTTATTCCACTTCTTCTAATTCCTTCTAGATTTTAAGTTATTGTATTTCTTTCAACCCCCTATTTTCAATAGAATTCTGTTGTATTTTCAACTTGTGTTTGTTTCCATTTCTATTCATCCACCTTTCTTCACAAGTTCTTCACACACACCCAAAGTGGTAGTCATTCTTCAATCAGCTCACGGCGTCGACTTCCAAGGTGGAGCGATCTTCATCCAAGGCTCGGCGAGGAAACGACGGCGTTCTTCATCAAATTGGCTAAATTTCCTTAACTTATATCTTGTTATTTAGAATTGTAATTTCATTTCAATTGCATTCTTTCACTTTCAAAGAAATCAAAATTTATCTATGCCAAGTTTTGAAACTCTCATCTTTTCACCTATTCCAATTTCTCTTCTTCACCCATCTCATATTCTTTAATTAAAGTTTTCAAAGTTGCAATTTAATTCCATGTCATTTTAATCGCACTCAAAAGATACAAACAATTGGTTTTCTAAAACATAAGGGTATTTTCCAACTCATGCTTAATTGAAAATATTCCTTCCCCATGGGATCGACCCATATTTACCACTTTACTCGTATTTTTAAAATCATCTAAGTGAGTGAGTGCGGTTGTATAAATTTTGAAATTTGTGTGGCACGGCCTTTTTAAACGACGGGTGTCGAGCGCATCAAATTTTTGGCGCCGTTGCCGGGGATGGAATTTTTACATGTTGGGATATTCTTGTGTTTGATGTGTATATCTGTATATTGATTTTGCTATTTTTATTTTACAGGAAAAAGAAAACAAATCAAAAAAAATCAAGGAAAGAGCAAACTCATACCTGAAGCTAAAGGGTAGAAATGCAGGAACAGGTTCTGTTTTTTCAATTTCTGAAAAATTTAAAACAAAAATCTGAATAATTCTTGAAAACTCAATAAAAAAATCAAAACAAATCAAACCAAAATCAATTTTTGTTCTGGCTAGATAGGTTCATTAATTAAAAATAACAAAAATACTTGCACCAAAATAAAAAAAATCTCATTCCAAGATTAGAAACCATACAACATGTTCTAGGTCATGCATCATTTAGCATAGAATTTTTCTTTGTTTAATTACTGTCATTGCATTTTGAAGATTACGAGGGGCAAGGTACGTTCTACTTATCCGATTATGGCATGCATATTGCATAAGAACCCCTTATTTGAAATTGTGGTGAGCATTTCATTTCAAAATATTCTAAGGGCACTACCTTTAAATAACATAAGGTGGGGATTTCATCACCCTTCCTTAGCCCACAAACCACATTTCCCTTGCATCTTTGCATGACCTACGCCTTAAATAAAAGTCAGTACACATTGGCCCTAGGATCACACTGTGATTTTAGTACGATTTGAGTTTACCCTCTTATGAAAACCGGTGTCTAAGGCAAGATGGTCGGACGGCAAACGCCTTAAGCGGGCTAGTGGTTTGACATAATTAGGTCCCTACAAAAGTAGGGGGAGCCTCCCACTACCCCACCCCTTACCTGGCCGGTGGAAATATTGAGGGTGAACTTCAGTTGCACTTTAGTTACTTTGTGAAACCCTATTTGTAGGTCTGAGTCGCATCTAGGTCATTAGATAATTTGTGTTAATTTGTTTGTGCTTGCATAAAAAAAAAATTTCAAAAAAATAAAATAACAAACCCGCGCCTATGCTGAAGCACTTTATTCCTTCTACATACAATCCCTCAACCTGTATTCAACTCCCTGACATTCTTGTTGATCAATATGAAATTCACCCTAGTCTCATCCAGATGCTCCCATCTTTTTATGGGAATCTTAATGAAAATCCTTATAAGCATCTACATAATTTTCTAGAAGTTTGCTCCTTGATAAAATGATGATGTCCTTAAGTTGATCTTATTTCCATTCTCATTGAAAGATAAAGCAAAATGTTGGTTAAGGAGTTTCGGAAAGATTATCAGGACTTGGGAAGATATGCAGTTAGAATTTTTGAAAAAAATTTACCCCATAGTCCGGACCAACATGATGAGAAAGGTGATTATAGGATTTACTCAACGTCCGGGAGAGCAAATTCATGAATCTTGGGAGAGATTGAAGGATCTAATAAGTCAATGTCCACAACATGGGTTGCCCAAATGGCAAATTATATTTACATTTTATGAGGGGTTATCCGATTATGATAGGTAAATGGTGGACATATATTGTGGAGGGGCATTTTTGAGCAAAGGTGAAGATGAGGCGTATGATTTGTTTGAGATTTTGAGTGAAAATTTGATAAACCGTGCCTCCATCTCATCTCATTAACAATCCGTAGGACATGTCAAACAGGCTGAAAACCCAATCCACACTTTCACGAAAGCTTGTGAATTCTGTGTCAGTCTCACTCACCATGTGAGTGAATGTCCTACTATAGCCCGACTCTCTCCAGTCATCCAAGCACAGGTCCAAAATGGCCTAGGATTCTCTCCACGCCAGTGTGATACCCTTTCCGATAAATCTACGTCTCGCTGGAGCAATCACCTAAATTTTTCTTGGATGGACCAAACAATCCAAACCCATTTGTCTACACTTTCACCCCAAGAAGGCCACGGGCGGCCCCTGTGTCCTCAACTTCAGCCCAACTCATCTCACCCAGATTTCGGAATCCACATTGATACTAGGGGTGATTCACCGGGCCACTATTTTGAACCTCAAATCATGTACTCTCAGTCTACTTATCAACCCTCTCCTTCAACATTACACCAACCCCCTCAATATGTGAATGATGATGATGATGATCTTCTGCCTGTCATTTTAGCTCAAGATATCACTATTGAGAGTGAGGGGGAGTGTGCATGTAATATCATGATGAAGGAAGGAAAGGAAGAAGGGGGTGACTTCAATGATAATGATGATCATATCACCCCATTCTATGAATGCTTTGAGATTGAGAATACTACAGTAAAGGATAATGGCCCAAACAACTCAATTGATGACATAAATAAAGAGAAAGATTACTTTGTAAGTAATAATATTGTTGATTTAATGGAACAAAATTCTGAATATCCTCCTCCCCTGGAAGAACATGATGAAGGGGCCTTCTTAGAAAAGTTTACATTTCATCTACCGACCTCATTTTTGGAAAATTTGATTGATAATATTCAGTTGAGTGAGGAGTGTGATGAGGGGCCCGTCGTAGAGAGATTCACATTTGATCTGACCTATGATGAAAGGGCCGGACTAGAATCATTTACATTTCTTCTATCCACCCCATTTTTGGGCAATTTGGTTAACAATCCTCAGATGAGTGAGGGGTATGATGAAGGGGTTTCATTAGAAAATTTCAAATTTGATCTAACCCCTGAGGCCTATCCATTGAAGTCTGAATCTGTGAATGAGTTAGTGCTTCCTTCTACTTTGATTCCCCTGTCAGTTGAGCCTCTCCAATTTGAGATTCTAGGACCTGAGGGGGATGTGACAACCACATTCATCTTCGACAACAAGTTGATCAATGCCCGTAAAGTTCATGAGGCTGTTATTGAGAGGAACGTGACTAAAGATGACGATTTTATTCATACGCCACAAGTGCCTGGCCAAATTTCAGTGGAGAAAGTAGTCACTAAAGGGTTAGTCAGGAGAGATGATACAGGACAAGGGGACCAAGGGATTGATATGGTGCAAGGGTTCCACCTCGATCTTGACAAATTACCCATTGATCATTTCTGGATCCCTAAAGCTAAAAACTGGCCCACACACAGGGTTAACGTTAAACTCCATAATGTGCGAGTCCTGCCTCTTTCTAGCCCCGGTCCGTACATGTTTACTCTTATCTTCCAATGGCATAAGGGCTGGAATTTGAAGGAGGACAAGATCACGTGGTGGCTCATTCTGAATGCCACACGTTGGTTAGTGATCTACCTTGTGTCTGGCTGACGACATAAAACTTAGCGCTTCTTGGGAGGCAACCCAAAGTTTAAGTGATTTTTGTGTGGTAATCAGTGTTTTTTTTTGGGAAGCTAGATGTGTGCAAGAATTTGAGAGGCCAGAAAGAAGCAGAGAACCAAGCATAGAACATCTTATTCCACTCTCAACAACAAAAACAACAAAGAGATTACATCAGGTTCCACCCCCTTTCTCCACATTACTTGTATTGCCACTCTTTGAGCAAGAAACTCTAGAGGGTGTTCCCACGCCGAGAGAAGCGGTATTCCTACTGCTCTGTGATCCTCTTTCTATCTCCACTCCTCGGTGCCGATCAGCGGGGGCAGCAAAGAAGCTACTAACACGAAAGCCACGCTCTCGTGCTCTTCGATAGCGTTCTTCGCCATCCTTCAGCCATTGATCGGCAAGGCCGAGACTGGTCCTCAATTCAAATAGTTGGGCCTCCAGGGCCCTCTTCTCCTCTTTCTCGGCCAATCTCTTAGCCTTCTCTCAATCTCTATCCCTTTCTCTCTCAGCCCTTTCTCTCTCTCTGTCTTCTCTTTCCAGCTGAAGGGTGATCCTCAGCTCCACAGCATCCCTAGAAGAGTCCTCATCAGGACGACGCTGTAGTTCCTTTTCCAGCTCAGTTATTCTAGCTTCCTTCTGGGTGGTGAGCGCGAATGCCTCCTGTGTTTCTTTCTCCTGCCATACATATCATCTCAGGCATATAGCAATACTTGCACAAGGGATATTAAATGGTGAAACCCTCACCTGTGTAGAAAGCATCCCTTCTGCCTCCGCAGCACGTTGTGTGGTATGAGCAAGATGCTCGTGGAGTAGATCCAGCTCTGCAGTAGGAATCCATAGACTGGAAGAAATGTCATCTGCCCCCATCGCAGATGAAACTGCGTCGAGCTGGGCACGCTGCGACACATATGAGGTGACATTAAGTGGTTAGCGCCATGAATCTCAAATCATACCTGGAGTGTACACAAAAACACTTACTGATGAACCCAGAGCTGCTCGGGTGTCACTCAACTCTTGCTCCGTGTCCACCAAACGAGCTCGTAAGTTCATTATTATGGTATCACGGACATCCTACAGTTATGGCTTATGAGTTCACAAAATGAAAAAAATCAAAAATAAAGAAAAATGTAAAAGATAAAAACATGGTTTCTTTTTACTTAACCTCTACAAGCCCTCCAGGCTGGAGCCTCTCTGCATACATTGCCTTATAGAGGCGTAGGTACTCCTCACTGTCTTGTGCTTGAGATTCCACGAGCGTGCCACCCCTTTGCCAGTCTTCATATTGTTCGGGGAAGCGCACCCTCCAATCGACACAGGTTGCCGGTCCCCGCGTCTGCTTTCCGACGCTGGGAGATATGGTCATATCCACCCATTCCTGGGTCAGCCCTAGGGTCCTCATAGCTAATCTCAGTCTGAGGGGCTCGATTTCATTCAAGCAATGGAGCCATAGGTCCCGTCCGAATCGGGCGCGGCTTCCAATAACCCACGGCTGGTCAACATCGACCATGTTCGAGAAAGGCCTCCAATTCACCTTTGATGGGTTGTACGCATCCTCTTGGTTAGCTAAAAAATGATGATAAACAAACAAACCAAAAAAAAGGGAGAAAAAGTATCATACCATCGCTGCAGGGAACTCTTGCAACTCCCGTCTTAACACCATCAGTTGGTAGGATAGAGGTGTTGTGCTCATGATGGGTTGTCACCGTCTAGCAAGCGGGACCATCACTGGCCGGCAGTGACGAGCTCTCCCCATTGGAAGGTAATAGTAGCTCCATAACTACACCACCATGTGTCATTGATATCAACAAATTCAAGAAAAAAAAAGGGGCATAAACAACTACAACATTCTTTACCTGGATGAAGGGCGTAAACCCACTTATTGTCATTTCTCGGTCTGTCCTTTGCGACAGACCTGTAAACAGATGTGCCAACACGGTAGCTCCCCAGGCATATTGTCCTACTCTTTCCAAGTCTACAAGCAGCTCTAAGAAGCGACAGTGGATATTGTCTCCCTTTGAGCCCAATAGCAACTTACCCAAAAGAAAGAGGAGGAACCTCCTAAGATCCATGTTGGTCCTCTCCCAGTTGCCGGTGTCCACACAATATATAGCACGAGCACCTCTTTCGGCCCTTTCCATAAATTCTTTGAGGGATTCGTCATCACGCGGACGCATGTCAGTAAGCCCTAATGACTCCATGATCGATGCCCTAGCCACTGACCTGTTCTTCTGACCGTCTAAGTCCAGCCCCAATAGCTTCTGGGCACCTTCTCGGTAGTCCGCATAGGTGACGCCAGTCACTGCTTCCCCATCTACTTTGAGGCCCGTAATCCGGACAACGTCTTCCAAACTGGGCACCATGTGCCCCCACGGCATCAAGAATGCCCGACTCGCCGGGTCCCATCTTTCACGTAATGCTTGGATCAGGGCCAGGTCAAGCTTGATCGCCTCGATTCTGAGAAAGGCCCTGAACCCCATAAGGTCTAACCTCGCCTTCTGGAAGGCCGGGAGACCTCGATAGGCCGCCACTACCAGCTCCCACAAGATGTGCGATCTCATCACGTTCTACACATACATACGAAATGAGCAATGGGAGCTTTGCAAAGGAAGATAGGAGACGAAAGCATGAAGTAAGGAATGCAAGGAGCCACTTACAAGCTGTGATAGAGTCCTCTCCCTCAGTTGTCCTTCGACTTCTGAGAGTCTCCTAGAACTACTGCCCGATCTGCTCCTCTTCGAGGAGCGAGAGGACTCACCTTCTGCTCTGAAGCTAGATTCACCCTCCATTCTAAAATTGAGCAACACTCACTACTTCCCTTTACAACCTTTCACTCCTCAAAATCTACTCTCAAGCCTTCGATGTGCCTAAGTTGAGCGGAAAGGGAGGTATTTATAGGATTGGAGAGAAGGTGTTCTGCATCTATCCCCGTCACCTTTAGCAATAGCTTTGGCGACAAGTCCTCCTCCCTTTACTCTCGCGCCTACTCTACCATGTGGAGTGATCGAGTCGGAGGCCTGCTTTATTGACTTTTTCGGCCCAAAGATTCCATGTGTTCGCTGTCCCGTTGTGACTGCCTTTCGCATACACATGAAATAGGAGGACATTTCTGCGGGAAATCCGGATCCGTGACCCACGTTGAAATCAGTAGTCGATTCCCTTTGCAACTCATGGACACGGTAAGTTCCCCTCCTAGTATGCTAAGCAATGGCTTCTGGGAAGGAATCCAAGATTTTGTGATTTGACGTTTTGCTTGAGTGAGTGTGTTTCAGTTGATCGGCCATGCGGAGAAGGAGCCTTCATCACTTCACCCCACCTATCAGGTTGTATCCTTCCATCCCCACCATATTATCTATTTACTTGTTCTCTAATCTGTCTACTGCTTATGCCATTGAGGACAATGTCATTTAAGTTGGGGGGGGCAAAATTTTTCTTGCTATCTTGTATTGTACCGCTAAACAAAAGTTTTCCCCATATGGAGTTTCCTGATTCATGCTTCTTTTGACAGAAATTCTGGAATAGAAATGACTAGATAAGGATGATAGAAATTTTATTTAATCTAGCCATGGAAAACTGATTTAAGAATCTCTTTAAAGTTCATGTGCACTTTAGAAAAATGACAGTCACGTTACACGCTAATGAAACAAGTAGGACAAGCCTTCTGCTATTTTTGGGTATGTTGTCTGATATTCATCACTTCTTGAAGAAGAGATCTTTTATAAAGCTTTCTGCCAAGTTATCCAAATTAGTGCAAAAGCACAATTGAAATTTTTTTTTTTTGAGAAAAACACCATGAAAAATGCTCCGATTCTGAGTAACCGGGCCTACTTCACCTAAGACGTGTTGAGGTTCGCGTCAAAAGGAAAATGGAACTTTGATCTGTGTCACAGGGCCTACTTCACCTAAGACGTGTTGAGGTTCGCACAAAACAGTGAAGGGTAGTGCGGCATCATGTGTGTATAGAAAAAAAAGAGAAGAAAAGAATACAAAAGATCCCAAAAGGGACATAGCAATAAGGCAGACAAACAGCTATTATGCTTAATGCTCTGGTTAAGAAGTGCAGAGTTGAAAGACACATGCTCGCAATAGCAAATGGGGGACGCAATTGTCTTCACTGTAGACTTAACATTTCACATGCACAAGTGCTACTGAATTTTGATTAGAATTTTTAATCATGTACCTTAATTTCCTACATAAGGCTAGTATGTGATAATGATTCCAGATTCCTAATCTTTAGTCGATTCTATGAACGATGATCTGGAAATAAGGCATGACTATTTTAAACTCTTGTTAGTCCTTATCTTTTGAGATTATTTACATTGCTAAGGGACTAGCAATGAGTAAGTTGGGGGGTGTGATAAGTGTGTATTTTCCCATCATAATAAATGTTATTTACATTTTTTATGGGCTTTAATAATAATAAATATGCACTTATCACGCTTATTATTAATTTGGAGTAAAATAGTTAATTTTTTGGAACTAAATGATTTTAATAAAGATATTTTCTTATTTAACAAGCACTCAAAACAATAAAAATAAGAAAATAAAGACAATACAAAAAAAAATATATGTGTGGAACTGGGCCAAAGCCCAGGGATTTGTTCAAAAAGAAAAAAAGAAAAAAAATAATAACAATAATAAAATAATATTATTTGATATTTTTAAGGCCTTAATAAACTATATACATATATACATATATATATATATCTATATATGAAAAGAAAAAAAATAATAATAAATATTATTTTGGAGTTGTTAAAAAAGAAAATAAAAAAATATAAATTGATTTGACATTTTTTAGGATTTTTTTTAGATATATATGATATATATATATATATCAATATGTATATTATATATAATATATATAAATTAGATACATATAACTAATAGTGTGTGTGTGCGTGTGTTGTTTGTTTTGCAGGTTAGCGGGTTCGATCCCGCCACCTCGCAGGCGGAGGAGTTCGCCCACGCGCACGGGCGACGAGAGGGGGGTCAACCCCCCTCACGCGGTCAACACGCGCCTGCAGGCGCGTGGAGGAGGAGGCCATGCAGCCGGCTGCACAGCGCCCACGCGGGCACGCGACGGTAGACGGAGGAAGCGGCGCACACCCGGCCCACGCGGGCCGCGTCTCACGCGCAGAGGGGCGGGCGGCGCGACGCGCCGGAGGAGAGAGAAAGAGAGAGAAAGAGAAGGAAGAAAAGGGCTAGAAAAAATCTGAAACAATTACAGAAAAATCAAAAAAAAAAGTCCAAGTGTGCAACACATGTTGGCACATAATATTGGGTCAAAAATAGCAGCAATTAGTTATTCACATTGGTAAGAATGTTCACACTATCTAAGGGGTTATGTGTTACCCTATATAAAGGGGTTCAATTGTGAAGGAAGAGGTTAGCTAGAAGTAGTAAGTTATGGATTGATCAAATTTGTAAGTGTTCTTGAAGTTCTTCCTTTGTGGCTTTGGTAGGGATAGATTTTGATAGCTTTATGTTTAAGTTTTGAAGTTTGTGTTAAGTTTGTATTGAATACTTTCATTGTACTCTTAGCTATTTTTGACTTTTCATAATCAACTTACAAGCTTGTGTGATCCTTATTTCAATTTCTTATCTTCATGAAAGTTGTTCATCTTTGAGTATTCTTCAACTTCTCTTTCTATCACTTCTTACAATTCCTTCTAGGTTGAAGGTTATTTCTAATTTTCTTAAGTGCTGTTTTATGTGATTACTGTTCATCCGAGTTAATAGCTTATGCCATTTCTTCATTTTGAAGTCTTTTCAATCATAATTTTACTATGAGTTCTTCATGAACATTGTTCTTAACTTGTATATCTAAGTTTTCTTCTTCTACCACTTCTCCAAATTCTTCTTATTTTGTGAGTTAGAATTAATTTGGTACTGTTCGGATTTCTGCTATTTTACTGTTCATCCGCACCAATATGTCTTGATTTTTCATATTTTTCACTGTCTTCCTTTCATTTTCTATTTCTGTGTTCTTCATCAAACTTCTTCATCTTTTCATTCTCTACAACTTTCATTTATTCCACTTCTTCAAATTCCTTCTAGATTTTAAGTTATTGTATTTCTTTCAACCCCCTATTTTCAATAGAATTCTGTTGTATTTTCAACTTGTGTTTGTTTCCATTTCTATTCATCCACCTTTCTTCACAAGTTCTTCACACACACCCAAAGCGGTAGTCATTCTTCAATCAGCTCACGGCGTCGACTTCTAAGGCGGAGCGATCTTCATCCAAGGCTCGGCGAGGAAACGACGTCGTTCTTCATCAAATTGGCTAAATTTCCTTAACTTATCTCTTGTTATTTAGAATTGTAATTTCATTTCAATTGGATTCTTTCACTTTCAAAGAAATCAAAATTCATCTATGCCAAGTTTTGAAACTCTCATCTTTTCACCTATTCCAATTTCTCTTCTTCACCCATCTCATATTGTTTAATTAAAGTTTTCAAAGTTGCAATTTAATTCCATGTCATTTTAATCGCACTCAAAAGATACAAACAATTGGTTTTCTAAAATATAAGGGTATTTTCCAACTCATGCTTAATTGAAAATATTCCTTCCCCGTGGGATCGACCCGTATTTACCACTTTACTCGTATTTTTAAAATCATCTAAGTGAGTGAGTGCGGTTGTATAAATTTTGAAATTTATGTGGCACGGCCTTTTTAAACGATGGGTGTCGAGCGCATCACTACGGAGCTAAGAACGGCATCAACGTCGCCATCAGTTGGCACCGGACAATCATGGGAAGACACCCCTGCTGCCTTCTGTGCTTCCCCTACGCACGAGGCCTTCATAGCATTCGACGAAGAGGATACGAGGAAGAATGAGGAGCTCACGTCCGGTCCTTTAAAAGGGACGCAGGTCGAAAGACAATGGGGGGTGGCTGGTTCTCTGGAGGTGGTGCTTCCGGAGAAGTTGAAGTGTGAGGAAGAGAGCCCGTGAAAGGAGAAGAAGAAAAAGAAAAATAGAGGAAGAGACGTGAGGCCAAGGGGGAGGAGCAGTCCTCCGTGCCCCCCCCACCATTGTCTTCCTTGCTTTCTATTCAACCTTTTTGTTGTTGTTTCCTTTTTCTGTGTTTACTGCAATGTATATCTCTTCTACCCCTGTTGCACCTACGGTGAATAAAAAAAAAGTTCAGTTGCGGCATATGTGATGGGCTCCATCCTTTTCCCCTCCCATGTCTCAAGAAGGCTTCCCATTTCTTTTGCCCGATTCTAGGGCGTGCTTCTTTTCTTTTCTTTCAACAGAGGCTATCGTTCCTTTTCACAGTGATCACCCTGGCCCTTAGGCCTATCACACCCGGGCACCATTCTGGCCGTGGCTCCTTACACCAAGGCAACACTGTGCTTCCCTCTTCATATAGCTTCAAACTATTTCCTTTTTGGCAACTGGGTTTTCTTATCACTCCTTGGTTCCCGAGGGCTTGCTTCTTCTTAGCATGGTCCTCGGAGAATGCCACTTTGAAGGAGTGAACATTAGTAGCCACGGTATAAGTCCACGTCTTGGAATCAAGGTTGTGGCAGCCCACAGGTTATCGGAGCCTCCCGTAGGCTGGTCCTTGGGATTTCCACACCCACATCAGGTCATAGGGTAGCTGCTTTCAGCTCACACTACAAATCTGGGGCCGTCTTGGACTTTCGTGGATGGGTACCCATTTAACTCCCACCGACGCTGTGGATCTGGGGGAGACGTTGCCGAAATTCCACCAAGAACGTGGTTAATAAGCAACGAATGTTCGAATAATTCTAAACATGAGAAGAAGATTGAACATATAGAGAGAATGAATAAGAGGACCTTCGAACTGTTGGGGAACTACTACTGAACCCTCATGAGCTGAGAGCAAAGTCTCTATGCATTTTTGAACTTAAAGGCATATTGAGCACCCCATTTCTCATATACATTGGGGCATGGAATCATCCTATGCATAAACATGTACAAAAACATATCTCTGCAAACCTCATGCATATATCAAACTGCATATAGGTTCCCTATTGCCTCACCATGAACAAGCACTAAAAGGGATGAAGAGCTTCATGTGTTCACCATAGAATTGAGCATATCATATCCCCTTTTGCATTGAGTCACATGCATCATAAGTGCATAATAAACCCCCACACAATGCATAGCCTCCTTAGAGAAGAGCTTATGCATTAACACATGTCATTCTATCATGTGGCCCCTTTAAATGGAATAACAAGAAAACCACTATCTAACCTGGGGCAAGTCGACCTGTCCCTTGGACACGTCGACTTGTCCATTCGCCAGCCCCCTGCCTCTAGAGGTTCAGTCGACCGACTGCATTAGTTCGGTCGACCGAACTCCCTGTTTCAAAAAAAAGAGAGAAGAAGAGAGGAGAAGTGATCCGACGGCCTACCGCGCCGGATCACCCTCCCCCGTTAAAAAAAAATAAACAACAAAAAAAGAGGTATGGGAGAGGTGATCCGGCGAAAGTATGCACACCGGATCCCCCTCCCCTGTCGGTTCTCTCTCTCTCTCTCTCTCCCACATCGATTCACCACCTCTCTCCCCCATTTTAAAAAAGTGAGAAAGGAGTGGGGAAGTGATCCGGCGGCAATGTGCGCGCCGAATCACCACCCCCTCCCTTGTTTCAAAAGAGGAAAGAAACTATAAAACGAAGGAAAAATAAACAAAAACAAAAATAAAAATAAAAGCACAACAACAATAAAATAAAATTAAACAACATTCAAAGTGATAAGTAATCGAACAAAAAAATAATAGTAATAAAAATGAACAAAAGTGCACCCATGCACTTAAACAAAACAATTAAATATCCAAACAACAAAAAAACAATAATAATATATATTCCGGAACCCCGGCTTCCCCGGACCCGGTGTGAAGGGAATATAAATGACGTCTTGCTAAGTCAGATTTGGATCTCGGGGACCACCCCGCTATGGCCATGGCCCGACATTGCCCGGGCCCATAGCTCACTAAACCCCGCCCGTTTCCACTATGATATATCTAATCCCATTCTCTTATCAAAACTTGTCGTACACTCGGCAGACATTTGCATGGGTTTTATCGCCGTCTTCGTCAAGCTTTCAAAACGGACTTCCGTCCGGACATGAAATGGTCAATAAGCGACCAACATGATTGAAATGTTTTCAACCTCCTGCAACTGAGAAATTGGCATCCAGTGCCGACGTCATGAATTCTTGGACAAAAATTCAAAAATAAATTAAAACCATAATTCACGTCCATGCAAAGAGGCGTTAATTAATTAGCGTCTTCCTGAAGAGGCGTCAATTCATCGATTTAAAATTAAATTAAACAAATTAGAAAAGCAAGAATTAACGTCCGCGCAAAGAGACGTCAATTCTTATAGGTCGACACAACGGAAGCCTGAGTCGACCTAGGCTAAAGAATCTACGTCACTTTGAGTAGATGCCAATTAAAGAATTGGCGTCCATTATGTCGGATGCGAATTTTAAAAAGTCCATAAAAAATATATAAAGATTTTCTTTTTCAGTCAACAATAAAGTTCACTTTGGGGCGTTACGTTATGATATGGGACTCACTCATCTTAGCATCACCTTTTGGCGTATCTCAATCCCATTAATGTTAATTTTAGGTCGTAGGGCCCCTTTTCTTGGTGATCAATCAAGGGTTTTCTCCCCTCTGGGGAGATGTAATTAACGGTGTGACCTTTATGGCACGGCGGGTTTTGGTCCTGACAAGACACTCACTATCGTCTGATCAGTCAGACGGTGCGCACCAGTGGCTTCTTCGGAGCCCGAATAAGCTGTCACATTGTGACTGGCACACCCACGCACTAAATAAAAAAAATACATAAAGAAACAAATAAACATACAAATCCCAAATAGTGTGTCCACATCTCCCCTACCGCGTCTATGAGATCACGGCCCCCAGGTCGACCGCCATCGCCATTAACACTGCAGGACCCCCAACCGCGACTAAGAGTAATGTGGTTCTGTAATCAATCGCAACCATGTTATCACGGTGTGACCCTAAACCACGTCTTCCCTTGTTGTTCTTGAGAGTTAGTCAGTTTAGATTAACTGATTAGGGGCCTAGTTAGCCCGGTATATGTCTGGGATTGGGTTTTCAACTTGGAGCATCTGAATGCTATCAAATTGGGTCGTTTCTACCCTGCGTGGGCAATGGTTGTCCGATATGAGATCATAGGAGGCCAGTCCATATAGTCGAATCATGTGTGAGTCCCAAGCGTAAACGTGAGTTCGTGTTCTGGCTTAAGGTCGTGGTCTTTGTTAAGGTCGTGTCATGACTTGAGGCTGTATTCCCTTAAGTGGCGAAGGCACGCCTAATGCCTTATGTATTTAAATGTTGCTTTGTGAGTCATAGCGAGTTACCTACGGAGGGTTGTTCCCGTATGGTGTTGTGTGACCATGTGAGAGTCGAGTTTGTGTGACCATGTAAGGGTCACTCGTGTATATGATTGTGGGTTGGTGTAGTTATGTAACCCGATCCAAGATTGAAATAGTGTTTAGCCTAGATTGCCAGAACTACGTGAGTTTTGTAGTTCTGATTGGTTATATGATGACTCCTTTTTTATGTGGTTAGTCGTGTGTGCTTTTGTAGAACGGTCTTTGTGATGAATGCACCATGTGTTGCCCTTTAGTTGAGCTCTCGTGTTTCTGGCGACTTGTGCATTCGCTTCTGGTTCAGATTGCTGTTAGTGGTTCTTGGTGTTTGGCTTGTAGGCTCGTGTTGCCTAGCCATCTGTGTCCGTGACCGTGCCTGTGCAAGGCGTACGTGTATTTTCTGTTAGGAGCAGGCAAGAGTGGATGGACTGGGTGAGGATAGCCATGTGTGCACGACGCTCGTACAGCAGAGGTGAGGATGGCTTAGAGCATAAAGTACCTTGGTTAGAACAAGAGTACGTTGCTGACGGGTGCAGTGGCGCGTACCCTGTGTCAGGGAGAGGGACACAGCCGTGTTGTGGGTATCAGTGGTGTGGATCCTAGCCAGTCTGAGGGAGTGGTATGTGTATGTGTCTCTGCCCACTCGACGTTAGGGTGTGGCTACGTACGGATCCCTGCTTGAGGTGTGGGCTACGTACGAGGGACATGAGAGACCGAGTGCTAGTTGAGGCGACCATCTTGTTGAGGTCCTCAAACGAGGTTGACATCACCGATAGCATTGTCGTGGCCCTCGGGTGAGGTTTACAGTATTGACAACGTTGGCGAGGCCTCCTGGTTGTGAGGTAGATCTGACACGGTAGTGAGGTCGTGGCTCCCTCCTAGGTTGAGACCGAGGGTTCTGACTTAAGGTCAACGTACTCTTCAGAAAGAGGTTATGCCGGTGACTATGTAGTCCTAGCTCGGATCATCCATCAGTGTAGATGGATCTGTACGACTGAGGTGTCGTGGGCTTTTTCTCTAGCGTAGCTATGTTTATTTCAATGTTCGAGGGTTTGACCTCCGTTCGTGGTGTTTACGGAGTAGTTATGGAAGTTGTGATTCCACTGTAGGCTGTGTTGTGTTCGCCCTCACCATGTTTTACCGGCTACGTCAACTACTGTAGCTTTTGTTGTTAGTTAGCTGCTAGTCTTGTTACCATTTGATATTAATTGTGGTTATTATGGCTTTTGTTACTGCGTTTGTGTTCAGGTAGGACTCCGCAGGACCCCTACTGAGCCAATGAGATGAGGCTCACCCTTTTTCTTTTCAGGTCTGGTGCTTTGCCACGTGGACCAGTGGGCAAGAGTTGCGCCTATGCTATTGTAGCTGCCACTTGCCAAGGCTAGTGTAGGCTCGTTCAGTGTACGTACTTCTTTCGGTTACCTGTACTGAGTGGACTTGGACTTAATGTTAAAATGTTAAATTCTTGTAAAATGTTTATTTATTTATATTATTAAATGTTTAAATCATGTGAATAAATTTATGCATTTATTTCTAATTGTCATGCACCCCCACAACATAAAAAATGTTTTCCCTTACAAGTTTTCCACTCGTGGGTTGTGGTTCAAGGTTCGGGTTATCGATTTACTAGTGCTCGGATCCCGGGTCGTGACTGTAGAAGTAGCGTAGAGACTCCGCAGTTCCACTGTTTTACTGTTATTACTATTCTAGCCACCGCCACTGATATTGTTAATATTATAGTTGCTTTGCCACTACTAATATTTATTATTGTTGTAATTATTGCTGTTGTTACTTGTTACTGCTTACCGCTTTCGTTGTGGTGGGGATCTGCGGGACGCCTACTAAGCCAATGAGATGAGACTCACTGTTTACTTTCTCAAGTGTAGCGCTTCTCCTGGAGGTGGTGCGTCGCCGTCGGTGGTCTTTAGTAGCCAGCTTGCCAATGTCGGGATATGCCCCGTAGCAGTGTACGCTTCTTTTCTTGTTGACTGTACTTATGGACTGGACTTTGAAATTAAGTTGTATAATTGTAAAATGTCAATTTTACTTCTGCTAGTTAATTATTAGTTTCGTACTTTATTTTCTGCTACTATTTAGAATTTTAATACATAACCACAACACCCCAAATAACCCTTCTTAGCCTCCCAGCTCATGGGTGGCAGTGTAGGATCTGAATCGTATCAGGTTTGACTCGGTATATGGATCTTGGGTCGTCACAGATGGTATCAGAGCGTGTTGTGGAAATGCATAGGAATTCAAAATAATTACAGTGACTAAGAGTCCAAAGAGTCCAATACAGTCGAAAGCTGGCATATGGTGTTTTGTTTTATTCACCACCTTATTTTCTGTGTTTGTGTCAAAGGTCACATGGAGCCAAGGAGGTAGGTTCGATCGTCGTCAGAGATACCAGTAGGGGCTCAGAAGGAGCTGAGTAGAGAGGAACCGGGTAGTGAGTCATCTCCTCCAGAGGTAGTGGCCCCGGGTGTTCCAAGTTAGGCAGAGTTTTTCGCCTGCATGTATCAGTTGTTCGTGCAGCAGTGGAGTCAGTAGCGCCGTGGTCTAGAGGCTGGTGAGGATAGTTCGTTGCATGGTGGTCGAGGATGTGTTTTGCAAGAGTTTTTGTAGTTTCAGCCATGGACATTTGAGGGCCAGTCAGATCCTGATGCAGTAAGATCATGGATTAATACGGTGGAACGAGTGGTCTGCTCGATGGAATGTGCTGATGATGAGAGATGAGATCCGAATTTGTGCATTGTGAACCCTAATGTGCTTATTTTCTCTTATCTTGTAGGTGAAGAAAGGGGAAAGGAAGGAGAGGCTCTTGCAAGCTTGATTTCATCTCCAACGAATCATCTTTGGAGATCATGGAAGAAGAGAGAAAGGAGCGGATCGACGAGAGGAACAAGAGGATGCTCGAATCACCGTCATCCGACCACTCTCCAACTATTCTACAAACCCTTTCTACTCTTGGGGATTCACTTCTTCATCTTATTTTCATTCATTTGAGTCATTTTTCTTTGGTTCACAAGCATGTATTGAACATATCCTTCATTTTTCTGAACTCCGACCTTGTGTGTGTGTGTTGAACCGTTTGCGAATGGTGGTGGATCGTTGTGCTGCGGTGTTGCAGCTTGTGTTTGTGGTTAGATCCATTGTGGATCGTGTCGGAGACGTCGTCTCCGTGTCTCTTGGAGCGGAAGCTCCGTGCGCTTCATTTGAAGCGAGTGGATCCTCACTGTTTTGGTGAGGGGTGGATGTAGGGAGCCCGTCGTGGTCCCGAACCACCTAAAAATCTGTCTCACATTGTGGTTGGTTGTGGTTTGCTTGTTTACATCATTTTTATTGAACGTGTGAGAACGGTAAGCTTGAGAGAATTAATTTCGTCATAGCTTGTATTTCATTTGTTCATCATTTGCGTTAGTAGTTATTTAATTTGCTGCGTTAACTTTAAAATTACCATCGTGTTTGGCGGGGACAATTCAACCCCCCTTCTTGTCCATACGAGAACCTTTGGGACAACAATCTGGTATCAAAGCGAGGTCTCTGATTTTAGGACAACCTCGCGGTTGTAGAGAAAAGATCCCCTAGTATGGCCAACAAGGGAATGCTCCCCGAGGGACATTCAGTTCATAGACCTTCTTTCTTTGATGGGACTAATTATCCCTATTGGAAAAATCGGATGATTGTGTTCATGCGAGCACAAGACTATGATAGTTGGAAGGTCATTAACAAAGGTCCCTATGTGTTACCTCCCAATGAGGATGGATGGCAGGAAGAGCATATTAAGAAATCATGTGCTAATTATAGAGCTATGAATATTATTCAGTGCGCAATACATCCTAATGAGTACTCACGAATCTCTATGTGTTCATCTACGCAGGAAATGTGGAACAAGCTTACGGTCATCTATGAAGGCACTTCAGAAGTTCGGGAAACAAAAGCAAATATATTAGTGCGAGAATATGAGCTGTTTGCTATGAAGCCCGAGGAAAACATCTCGAAAATGTATGCAAGGCTGAGTGAGATAATAAATAATTTGAAGGCTTTGGGAAAGGAGTATTCTAATCAAGACTTGGTGAGAAAGGTGTTGCGGTCCCTCACACCTCCATGGCACACAAAGGCGACTGTCATCGAAGATTCGAAGGATCTCACCACACTCACGGTGGATCAACTCATCGGATCATTGATGACATATGAAATCAACATCATGAAGCCAGCTGAGGAGGAGAACAAGAAGAAGAAATCCATTGCATTGAAGGCATACCCATAATCGTCGTAAGACAGTGATGGAGGCTCATCTATGGACAGCGGTGAGGAAGAATTGATGGCTCTTGTAACAAGGAATGTCCGAAAATATTTCAGAAGAGCTAGAAGAGATGGAAATCTTCCCAGAAAATTCATGAGGAGAAACTTCAACAAGAAAGGAGAATCGAGCAAGAAGGAAGAAATCATTTGTTATGAATGTAAGAAGGCTGGGCATATGAGAGGTCAATGCCCCGAGCTCCAAAAGAAGCTGAACAAGGATAAGCAAAAGAAAGGCAAAGCAATGAAGGCAACATGGAGTGATGAGGACTCAGATAGCTCAAGATCCGAAGGTGACAAGAAAGGATTGGGCGAGCAATTCCAAAATCTTTGCTTTATGGCGGATGAGGACAACTCCGAGGTAAACTCCGATTCTAAAAACTTTACCCCTGAACAATGGCATTTAGCTTATGTGGATTTGTTTCAGAAGTACAAGAAATCAAAACATGATGTTAAGAAAATGAAGAAGAGATTTTGTGACTTGTTCAACTCTACTAATCCATGTGATAGGTGTAGCTTTTATGAAATGCAAATTGAAAATTCAAGGAAGAAAAAGAAGAGTTTCAATCCAAGCTAACCTTGTATATGGATGAACTAGAGTGTTTGGAGGCAGAAAAACATCATGCATATGAAAATGTTGAAAAATCAAAAAATGAGAATGATCAATTCGCTAAGGAGTTGGATGATTTGAAATTGAGATTGAGTGGATGTGAGAAATCAAAAAGGGAGTTGGAAACCAACTTAGAAACCATGCATGTTGAATTGAAAAGTTTGAAAGATGTTGCTCAAAAATAATTGAAAGGAAAAGAGAAAGTTGTTGAACATGGTGAGGCTAGCAATGAAAATGCCACGAATGAGATAATTGTTGTGGGACGCTCACCCATAAAGAAAAATTCGTTTGTGAATAACAAAGTTCAAAAATCATTTGATTCATATGGCTTTAATGATGTTGACTCATGCATGAACTCTTTTGTTGATAAATCTTACATGCATAGGAGTCGATTTAGAAAGCCAAATGTCACATGCTTCTATTGTGGAATGTTCGGCCACTCAATGTATGTTTGTGATTTGATGAGGGCCGATGATGAATATTTTGAAAGAAGAAATAGAATGCATTTCTCTCATAGGAGGACTAACACTTCGGGACCCAAACTTGCTTGGGTACCTAAATCAACTTGAGAGTTGTTTTGATTGTGCAGGTCTGTCTAAGAGCCAAATGGAGAAAATGGTACTTAGACAGTGGATGCTCCAGACATATGACGGGAAATAAGGAACTCTTCTCAGACCTGAAGGAAAAGGATGGTGGACTGGTTACTTTTGGCAGAAACGACAAAGGTAAAATTGTGGGATTTAGACGAATAGGTAAGGATTCAAATCAATCCATTGAGGATGTCTTGCTTGTGAGTGGTTTGAATCACAGTTTGCTTAGCATCAGTCAACTTTGTGACAAGGGTCACAAAGTCATCTTTGAAAACATACACTGCTCCATTGTAGATAAGGTGTCTCTTGAAATAAAGTTCATTTGTGTTAGAGATGGAAACATCTACTCTGTTGATCTTGAAAATTCTCAAAATAAAAATCTTTGTTTGGTTGCAAATAAATCAGATGATGCTTGGTTGTGGCATCGACGACTTGGTCATGCCAGTTTTAGTGTTCTCTCTAAACTGTTTAGAAAAGATTTGGTAAGAGGCTTACCAAAACTGAATTTTGATGCAAATAAAATTTGTGATGCATGTGCTATGGGAAAACAGACAAGAGTGTCTTTCAAATCCAAAAACATTATCACCACCACTAGACCCCTTGAACTTCTTCACCTAGATTTATTTGGTCCCACTAGGACACACAGTCTTGGAGGGAAATTTTATGGGTTTGTTATTGTAGATGACTACTCAAGATTCACTTGGGTATTATTCTTAACTCATAAGAATGATGCTTTGCAGGAGTTTGAAGATCTTTACAGGAACTTACAAACTGATAAGGGGTATCAAATTAAAGCAATTAGAAGTGATCATGGAAGAGAATTTGATAACCATGACTTTGATGATTTTTGTAGGAAACAGGGGTTTACACACAACTTTTCGGCACCTCGAACCCCACAACAAAACGGAGTCGTGGAAAGAAAGAATAGGATGCTCGTGGAGATGGCGAGGATAATGCTTTCTGGAAATGGGTTACCAAGGTATTTTTGGGCCGAGGCAGTGAGCACGGCTTGTTACATCATCAATCGTGCCATGGTAAGACCCATACTCAAGAAAACTCCATATGAGTTGTATAAAGGTAAGAAACTTAACATTGCATATTTTAAACCTTTTGGTTCTCCATGTTTTATCTTGAATAACTCAAAAGAATATTTGGAGAAATTTGCCGCAAAGAGTGATAGAGGTATATTTCTTGGTTATTCCTTATCATATAGAGCATATCGAGTATATAATCTACGTACTATTGTGGTAGAGGAAAGCCCTCATGTTATCATTGATGAATACACATTAAGAATGTCTGACAAAGATAATCATTTTCTTCATGTAGGGCATGAAGATGGAGAAGAAAAGAAAGCCAAGGAAAATCAAGATGTGGATCAAGCAGAGTCGAGCAACAAAAATGATGAAGCTCCAGCCCAAAATGAAGAGCTTCCCAAGCAATGGACGTTTCCCAAGGATAATCCACAAGACAATGTCATAGAAGACGTGGAACAAGATAGTTAGGTACGATAGATAAACACAGATCCAGAGGGGGGGTGAATGGATCTTCTAAAGAGTTTTGACCAAATTAAAATTCGTATGAAATGATAAGCACAAGATCAGTGGACCATTGCTCAAACATAAAAGATGCAAACCCAATTAAACTCTAGGACATGAATAATCAATCAGATCACGGTCCTAGCATGCATCTAGCGGAAGCAAGCAATCAAACAAACCACTGCACAAGGGATTTTTTAGGTGGTTCGGTCCACAGACCTACGTCCAACCCTCACTCCCAACCGGAGTGAGGCTTCCACTAGCAATCAGCTAGAAAGCAGACTCAGTCTGCAAACAAGTTGCTGCCACACAGCTAGGGGAACAGCCTCCCCTCTTCCTCCAGACTGGAGGGACACCCCAAGTGACTCCCAGCCACTTGGAACCAGAGACTAGGTCTCTCTTCCTCCAGACCAGGAGGGAACACACAGGTATCAACCACTACCTGCAACCGGAGTCAAGGACTCCCTTCCTCTGAAACCAGAGGGAACTCACAAGCGACACTCAGTCACTTGCAGACCGGAGACACAGTCTCCCTTCTCCTGAGTCCATAGGAGGAACCCGATCTCCAACCAGAGAATCGGAAGAACAATGTTCAATTTGAAAAGAAAAATAATAAAAGAAAATACAGCAACTAAAAGCTGGAAATATAAAATCAAAATGTGGCTCTCGCAGGAGCTGGCTGGCCTGGATTTGATCCACGGTCTAGCAGAAACTGATCTTTAGTTGAAGCTTCTTTTTCTCTAGGTCTCTTCTTCTCACTCTTCTTTTTCTTCTCTTTTGCAGGCTCTCTCTCTCTGTCTCTTCTTCTTTTCCTACTACTGCAGCTCTTTCCTTCTATCTCGATCACTCTCTTTCTCTATCTGCTTCTCTTTTCACGATTTGCCTTCTTCTTCTCTTGATCACTCTCTTTCTTCTGTCTTTCATCCACTTCGTGATCTGTCTTCTCCAGATGAAGGAGGCTTCGTATTTATAGCAGCAGCAATTAGGGCGTTGTCCTCAGATCACGTGCCAGGTGCCAACCTCGGATCACGTGCCCTTCATAGGCTTCACGAACAGTACCTGTCACACAATCATAAGAGAATAATCAGAAGGATGTACAGGCTTGCTTGATCAATTGAAGTGAGCACATATGAGAAAGTGTGTACAGCGAGAATGAATGTACAGACATTACATTCACGAGTGTACATACTTTAACTGCATGAGATGTAGGCAACCAGTGTGTATACTTAAAGGGTGATAGCGAGTGTATAGAGTTGAAGCCTTGGAAACAAGTGTATAGACTTCGTCTTGAAGGAGATGCAGACGTGCACTGAAGTGTGTAGACTTGAAGCCCTTCAAGCGACCTCAGTGTACAGACTTGCGTGGGTAAGATGCATGAACAAGCCATACATAGCCAGTGTATAGACTTAACCGATGCATGAATAGTGCGCCGATGTATATACTTGGAGAACTGATGCATGAACAGTGCGCCGATGTATAGACTCTGATGTTAAGACTTGAGTTACACAAGCAGTGTATAGACTTCACGATGCTCACCCATATCCAATGTATAGACTTACCCCTTGAAGATGTACAGACATTGAATGCTTACATGTAGACACGATGTATAGACTTGGTTAAGACTGTCTAGACTCTGCATGCGAGCTATGGCGATGTATAGACTTCCTAACAAGGCGTTGTGCAGACTTGCTTACCACAATGTGCAGACTTAACAATGCACGATGTATAGACTTCAAATTAAAGGAGACAGTGGATGTACATACTTTAAGTTCAACTGAGACGGTGCATGAATATACTTGACACTGTATAGGCTAGTATGTTCTGAACAATGTCTAGGCTGTACAGACTTGGCATGAGACGCAAGTTGAGACGATGGATGATGTACAGACTTAGCCAAATGGAGTGATGCATGAATAGTCCAATGTACAGACTTGCCAAATGGAGTGATGCATGAACAGTCCAATGTATGGACTTGGCCAATGCAGCGAAGTATAGACTTGGAAGGTTCAGCGGTGGATGTACAGACTTCAGCTAAGCAAGCTACAGGGCCGATGTATAGACTTGGGCTAAGCAAGCTACAGGGCCGATGTATAGACTTGGGCTAAGCAATGCATGAACAATGTGACGATGTACAGACTTGGAGAGATGCATGCTATAGTGCAATGTATAGACTTAGTGCAATGCAAAGGCTGTGTGGACTTAGCGAGAGATGATGCATGAGACGATGCACTGTTGGCTAATGTATAGACTTTGGAAACCTCCAAGGCGATGTACAGACTTCAATGACTCATGCAAGCTACAAGACAGTGTGTGGACTTGTGTTCTGAACGTAGGCAAAGGAAAGGAATGTATAGACTTGTTCAGTTCAGAACGTAGGTAAAGATGGGAAGGAATGTATAGACTTTAGATGAGTGAAACACACTGACTGTACAGACTTGAGCTAAGCAATGCATGAACAATGTGGCGATGTACAGACTTGGCCAACGTGCAGACTTGAATGCAAGATGACGATGTGTAGACTTGGCCAATGCTGTGAACAGTGAATAGACTTTGAGTGACCTTATGCAAAGGCAATGTGCAGACTTGATGCACATGAGTGAAGACCACTGTGTAGACTTATGGCATGCAATGTCTAGACTTGATATGAAGGAATGCACAATGTCTAGACTTGATGAACAATGCAACAGGCAATGCTGACTGATGTATAGACTCTGAATGAGTGACATGCGACAGACAATGTGTAGACTTGTTAATGCACTGATGCATGCTGTACAGATAACATGAGACGTTGCATGGACTATGTATAGACTTGTTAATGCACTGATGCAAGGCAATCTGATGTGTAGACTTTCTCAACACAGTGGCGTGCAACTAAACGATGTGTAGACTTCAGAAATGCATAGAGACGCTACAGCGTGACAGCGTCGACACAACAGTTCACCCTGATGTGAAGTTAGATCTGGGTCAGTTCAGTGGTCGACGCAGTGACGCCATGCGTCAATGCATCCAGCCTTATCTTCAAAGCCATCTGAGGCATTTCAAGGTTGCGTCAACCTCGTGGACTCAATGGCTTGACGCCATCTGAACTACTTACGAGATGTATAGGCATGATAAATGACAGAATGCAATGTTGTATGAACTGAATGTCTGCTAATGCAAGATAGCACATTCATATGCCCAAAGCAGAAATATAATTAAGACACAGATTCATGATATGCAAAGCCACAGATTCATGATATGTAAAACTGTAGAACTGACATGATATATGCCCATAGCAAGACAGTCAATCAGATGTTCATGATATGCTATCATCAAAATCATAGAGTTGAAAAATATGTCACAGATGATCAGATAACTCATAGTGTTTGCTATCATCAAAATCACAGGGGCACAATAATCTCCCCCTTTTTGATGATGGAAACACTATGAGTCACACTGACTCATGTCAAACTATTCTCCTCCTTTGACTTCATCAAAAAGAAAAATAGTTTGAGATGAGAGATACAAGCATACATGATATGAATAAAGAAAGATACTCCCCCTTTGACTCAGTCATTTAGACATGAAAGACACAGAGGCAGTTAAACAATGAGGCACAAATCAAGACAAGTCTATGTTGCAGATATATGCTCTCCTATGCCAGCCAGTTAAGATCATGCACAAATCAAGTCTATGATGCAGATGTTAATCTCCCCCTTAAAGCCAGAATAGAGTTGAGGTATGACAAGAGGTGAAACATCTATCAGCAAAAGCACATAGGCACTCAAGAATTACCATAATCTGTAAGCACAATGAATGAATTGAGGAAGACAGATTTTCATTAGCACACCAAATTCATAAATCTTTGTAAATAAATTTTAGATTCTTCAATTATAATAGATTATGAATGAGTTTAAACTTACCATCATGATTTAAGAGTGATGTATTCAAAGTTTGTCAAGAGAATTCAATACTCATATCTGAAACACCTTTTAATAGAAATGAACCAACAACTCATCTGATATTCATGTTTAACCTCCTTCCATCTTACTCATTTAAATTCAATGACTCCTATGGAAGTTACACAAGATAATATTGAGATTAAACAGAAATAAATGTGACTGAACTTGTCTTTAATTTTTCAGATTTTTTCTATTGAACATCACTCATTTTACCTGAGCAAGTTTGGTTCAGTCAACACCTTTTTACATGAGGCACAATACTTCTCAGGTGAAGTGACCCAGTTACTCAGTGTGACAACCATATTGCCTCTTAAGGAGAACAGTGTTAGCAATGGAGTATCTTTTTACATGAGGAGACACCTTGATCAGAGGCCAGAATCCCCAGTTACTCAACACATCCATGCCATTGCTCTGCCAGATTTTCAAATATTTTTATAAGAGAGTTAACTATGGCACTTCATGACATGGGCTTACCCCATTTCTTTGACAGAGAACCCAGTTTCTCTGTGACCAAAGTCATTGCTCTTGCATTAAATTTTTAAGTGTTTTCAGAATTTTCAAACCATGCTCAGTACACTGAAATGTTTAAGAACAATACCTTCTATATGTATCTTAACCAAAGAAAGCCATGTCTTTTAGAATTTCAGATTTCAGAAGGTTTTGCATGAAGTTCATGAGACAATTTGTTAAGATCTATTAGGTATGATGATTCAGATATTTTCAAGTCTTTTACATCAAAACCTATTAAATACATTAGTCTTAGATCAATTTGATTCATCAAAACATTCTTAAGCCAGTATAATAGAAGTTTCTTCTTTTCAGAATATGTCTGATTTATGTCTAGGGTGCACTGACTAAAATCTTTCCTCATTCAGATGAATCAATGACATTGTCAGGAAATCAGTGGAGTCAACAAAGCATTTTTATTGAGAGATTAGCAAAGAGCAATCATGATGAGACAAGGAGTGAATTATTAGAACAGTGCAGTTTTGAAATCAATAGCTGAGTCTGGAGTTCAGACAGAACATCTACATAAGTGTAGACAGCAGAGAATTCAAGTGAACCACACATTTGCCAAAAATGGATCAGATAGCTAGACAGTGAGAGTGCAAGAGATGAAGAGATGGAACAGGAAAGCTCCCCCTAACTAGATGCTACATATATACAACAAAGCATGAGTAGCAGTATGGTTAATTAAGAATGATTGAGCTCCCCCTGACTAAGTGCATGATGTGCAGTGAAAGTACATCACATGATTTCAAATTTGACATTCAAATATAATCCATGCACTTCAGACATAAGTGAGCTACCATGAACATGATTGAGCAATTCCATTTCAGAAAATTTCAACTAAGCATAGATCAAATTAACAAGATGCTTAACCATCTCAAACAGTCAATTTTCAGATGATGGAATTTAAATAGATTGTTCAGAACTGACCTGAAGAGTAGAATCCTTGGGTTTTCCTTTTTGAGTGCCTTGGTTTATTAACCCCTCTTTGTTCTTCAGCCCCCAAGGCACACCTGCAACGTTTTTGATCATTTTGATCCTGCAGGGACCCAAGCAGCTTTGGGTCCTGCGTTAGCCATGACAGGTGTTCTAAACAATTTCTTAGCAACATGGTCATCATGATCCATCAAATAACAATTTTCCATAGAGTGACCATTCATTTCAAAATATCTACATGATGTGACTGGTTTCTGGTTCTTATGATGCATAGTAACAGCAGTATGAGGTTTATAAATATGATCATAAGATTGTCTGTTGTATGCATGAACAGTTTGTTTTTTATTCCTAATCAGCCAACATTCAGCATATTTGTGAGCTTGCTTACCACAGTTATTGCATGAAAGTTTCACAGGTCATTTTGCAGGAAATTTGACAGCATAGGGGTTAACAGAGTTCTTCTGAACATGCCAACAGTTCTTGACTGTATGGCCATTCTTCCCACAGTGAGAGCAAGCAAAAGAATTTCTTCTATGAAAACCATTTTTACCCCAAGTGGATCTAAACCAGCACTCAGCAGCCCTATGCCCAGGCTTATTGCAGTTGAAGCACATAATGTGCTGACTAGAATTGTGTTTAGATCCATATGGACCATGAAAATGAATGGAAGACTTGGCATGCAGTTTATTATCTTCTTTCATGATAAAGCATGCATTCATGAGATGACCATACTTACCACAATAATAACATGAAGCATCAGGCTTCCTAGTAGCATGGTTTCTATCAGAAAATTTTCTAGAATGTAATGTTCCACTAGCATGCTCATCCTTTAACATCAATCTGCAATCTTCCATTATGTGACCTCCTTTCCCACAATAATAACATGACCCCTTTTTAATATAAGTGTGTGAGAGATCATGTGAATTGTGTGCAGCAGTCTTTGTACCGACTAGAGTAGTTTTGTCCTTTTTATGAAGGTTTTCATCCTTTTTTAATTTTTGAGTTTGTCCTACAGTTTTGGGACTGACAGTGAGTTTTTGTGCAGTAAATTGAAAAACAGAAGAACCAGCAGTTGTGTTTTGATCAGAAGCTTTTACAAACATAGTTGAAGTTTTATTGCTATTGATCCTTTTGTTTGTTGATTTGTAACCCAGCCCCTCTCTCTGAGAGTTATCACTCTTTCCCAGAAGCTTATTCAGATTGTCCTTTCCCTTGACAAATTTTGACAAGGAGTTTTTCAAATCTTGAATTTCAGAATTTAAGCCACAAATATTAGCTTCATATTTGGACAGATCTGTTTCACAGGAAATGACTTGTTGATGCAAAGCATCATTCAGACTTTTGAGTTTTTCAACTTCCTGTTTTAATTTTATTTCATTGTCAGCTTCAGATAGGGACTTTTAAAGATCATCAACTTCTTGTTGAAGGGATGTGATTGTTAACTCATATTTAGCTATCTTTTGTTCACAACAAGTGACATTCCCACTCAACATTAGGTTGATGTTTTTCAGATTTGTAATTTCATGTTCAGCATTCAGCAACTCACTAGAGCTCACCAAGCTTACACTCTTTCATTTTTCTAAAGTGATTAGCCTCTCAGACATTGCTGAGTTTAGGTGATTCAGCTTATTAATTTCCTCTTTCAGTTTACTGTTCTGCTCTAGGAGTTCATCATCAAACACCCATTCAACTGTTGAAGACTGACATTCATAAAACATTTCTTGTTGTTTTTCAGATTTAAGTTTGTTGAAATTTTTCTGAAGCTCTAAGTTTATTACTCTCTCAGCCTCCAGTTTCTCAGAAATCAAACTATTTACCTTTTCAAGATTATTTGATTTGTGTTCAGATTCTTTGAGCTGGTTTTTGAGTATTTCATTTTCAGATTTCATGTTTTCCAACTCAGAGTTGACAAGCTCTAAGTTTCTCACCAGTTCTTCATTTTGAACAACATCATTGTTATGAGCCTGATCATCATCAATTAAACTATGCCTCTCCTTTAGTTCAGCAATTTCGCAAATAAGCTCTTGATTCTCCATTTTGTGTAAATCAATTTATTTCATAAGAGTTTGTTTTTCAGATTTCAAATGATCTAAATCTGAACTAATAGAATCAAAATCTGTTAACTGTCTTCTAAATATGTCATTTTCAATTTTCAGAATTTCAGGGCTTTCACCTCGAGATTTAGGATCCTCATGTTTCTTTAGCTTCTTTATCAGTTTTTTATTCTTCTTTTTTAGTCTTTCATAGGATTCTAACAGATTGGCATAGGCATCTTCCCAGTCGTCTAAAGTGTAACTAGAGAAAGGATTGGTTACCTCTTCAACATCTTCGGATTCATCTTGATCACTGCCATGGTTGCTCTTGTCAGCCATCAGGCAGCTGTCCTCATTTCTCCTCTGAGCTAGCTTCAGCTTATCCAGAATGTCCTTAGCGGACCTGCAGTCATAAAAACAAGAATGTAGAGCCTTGTCAGTAGCTTCTTTCATTAATTTCAAAACTTTCTGATTCTCTCCATTTCTTGATCTGTGACTGTTAGTCTATTTGGACTCTTTCTTTGGCAGTCTGTGAGGACCATGTGAGATTAAATTCCACAGATCCGGATCCATCAAATTCACATAGTTATGTAGACTGCTAACCCATGAGTTAAAATTAGACCCATTGAAAACCGGTGGAGACGCCATGAAGGCAAATCAATCAAGCAATTTCAAAACTGTATGCAGAAGACAGAGATGCACCGAAAGTCAACAGGATCCTCTACAGATCGTTGGATCTGGAAAGTCAGATACCCTCTCTGATACCAATTGATAGTTAGGTGCGATCGATAAACACAGATCCAGAGGGGGGTGAATAGATCTTCTAAAGAGTTTTGACCAAATTAAAATTCGTATGAAATGATAAGCACAAGATCAATGGACAATTGCTCAAACAAAAAAGATGCAAACCCAATTAAACTCTAGGACATGAATAATCAATCAGATCACGGTCCTAGCATGCATCTAGCGGAAGCAAGCAATCAAACAAATCACTGCACAAGAGATTTTTTAGGTGGTTCGGTCCACAGACCTACATCCACACCTCACTCCCAACCGGAGTGAGGCTTCCACTAGCAATCAGCTAGAAAGCAGACACTGTCTGCAAACAAGTTGCTGCCACATAGCTTGACCAGGGGAACAGCCTCCCCTCTTCCTCCAAACCGGAGGGACACCCCAAGTGACTCCCAGCCACTTGGAACCAGAGACTAGGTCTCTCTTCCTCCAGACCAGGAGGGAACACACAGGTAGCAACCACTACCTGCAACCGGAGTCAAGGACTCCCTTCCTCTGAAACCAGAGGGAACTCACAAGCGACACTCAGTCACTTGCAAACCGGAGACACAGTCTCCCTTCTCCTGAGTCCACAGGAGGAACCCGATCTCCAACCAGAGAATCAGAAGAACAATGTTCAGTTTGAAAAGAAAAACAATAAAAGAAAATATAGCAACTAAAAGCTAGAAATATAAAATCAAAATGTGGCTCTCGCAGGAGCTGGCTGGCCTGGATTTGATCCACGGTCCAACAAAAACTGATCTTCAGTTGAAGCTTCTTTTTCTCTAGGTCTCTCTTCTTCTCACTCTTCTTTTTCTTCTCTTTCGCAGGCTCTCTCTCTGTCTCTTCTTCTTTTCCTACTACTGCAGCTCTTTCCTTCTATCTCGATCACTCTCTTTCTCTATTTGCTTCTCTTTTCACGATTTGCCTTCTTCTTCTCTTGATCACTCTCTTTCTTCTGTCTTTCATCCACTTCGTGATCTGTCTTCTCCAGATGAAGGAGGCTTCGTATTTATAGCAGCAGCAATTAGGGCGTTGTCCTCGGATCACGTGCCAGGTGCCAACCTCGGATCACGTGCCCTTCATAGGCTTCACGAACAGTACCTGTCACACAGTCATAAGAGAATAATCAGAAGGATGTACAGGCTTGTTTGATCAATTGAAGTGAGCACATATGAGAAAGTATGTACAGCGAGAATGAATGTATAGACATTACATTCACGACTGTACATACTTTAACTACATGAGATGCAGGCAACCAGTGTGTATACTTGAAGGGTGATAACGAGTGTATAGAGTTGAAGCCTTGGAAACGAGTGTATAGACTTCGTCTTGAAGGAGATGCAGACGTACACTGAAGTGTGTAGACTTGAAGCCCTTCAAGCGACCTCAGTGTACAGACTTGCGTGGGTAAGATGCATGAACAAGCCATAGCCAGTGTATAGACTTAACCGATGCATGAATAGTGCGCCGATGTATATACTTGGAGAACTGATGCATGAACAGTGCGCCGATGTATAGACTCCGATGTAAAGACTTGAGTTACACAAGCAATGTATAGACTTCACGATGCTCACCCATATCCAATGTATAGACTTACCCCATGAAGATGTATAGACATTGAATGCTTACATGCAGACACGATGTATAGACTTGGTTAAGACTGTCTAGACTCTGCATGCGAGCTATGGCGATGTATAGACTTCCTAACAAGGCGTTGTGCAGACTTGCTTACCACAATGTGAAGACTTAACAATGCACGATGTATAGACTTCAAATTAAAGGAGACGGTGGATGTACATACTTTAAGTTCAACTGAGACGGTGCATGAATATACTTGACACTGTATAGGCTAGTATGTTCTGAACAATGTCTAGGCTGTACAGACTTGGCATGAGACGCAAGTTGAGACGATGGATGATGTACAGACTTAGCCAAATGGAGTGATGCATGAACAGTCCAATGTACAGACTTTCCAAATGGAGTGATGCATGAACAGTCCAATGTATGGACTTGGCCAATGCAGAGAAGTATAGACTTGGAAGGTTCAGTGGTGGATGTACAGACTTTAGCTAAGCAAGCTACAGGGCTGATGTATAGACTTGGGCTAAGCAAGCTACAGGGCCGATGTATAGACTTGGGCTAAGCAATGCATGAACAATGTGACGATGTACAGACTTGGAGAGATGCATGCTACAGTGCAATGTATAGACTTAGTGCAATGCAAAGGCTGTGTGGACTTAGCGAGAGATGATGCATGAGACGATGCACTGTTGGCTAATGTATAGACTTTGGAAACCTCCAAGGCGATGTACAGACTTCAATGACTCATGCAAGCTACAAGACAGTGTGTGGACTTGTGTTCTGAACGTAGGCAAAGGAAAGGAATGTATAGACTTGTTCAGTTCAGAACGTAGGTAAAGATGAGAAGGAATGTATAGACTTTAGATGAGTGAAACACACTGACTGTACAGACTTGAGCTAAGCAATGCATGAACAATGTGGCGATGTACAGACTTGGCCAACGTGCAGACTTGAATGCAAGATGACGATGTGTAGACTTGGCCAATGCTGTGAACAGTGAATAGACTTTGAGTGACCTTATGCAAAGGCAATGTGCAGACTTGATGCACATGAGTGAAGACCACTGTGTAGACTTATGGCATGCAATGTCTAGACTTGATATGAAGGAATGCACAATGTCTAGACTTGATGAACAATGCAACAGGCAATGCTGACTGATGTATAGACTCTGAATGAGTGACATGCGACAGACAATGTGTAGACTTGTTAATGCACTGATGCATGCTGTACAGATAACATGAGACGTTGCATGGACTATGTATAGACTTGTTAATGCACTGATGCAAGGCAATCTGATGTGTAGACTTTCTCAACACAGTGGCGTGCAACTAAACGATGTGTAGACTTCAGAAATGCATAGAGACGCTACAGCGTGACAGCGTCGACACAACAGTTCACCCTGATGTGAAGTTAGATCTGGGTCAGTTCAGTGGTCGACGCAGTGACGCCATGCGTCAATGCATCCAGCCTTATCTTCAAAGCCATCTGAGGCATTTCAAGGTTGCGTCAACCTCGTGGACTCAATGGCTTGACGCCATCTGAACTACTTACGAGATGTATAGACATGATAAATGACAGAATGCAATGCTGTATGAACTGAATGTCTACTAATGCAAGATAGCACATTCATATGCCCAAAGCAGAAATATAATTCAGACACAGATTCATGATATGCAAAGCCACAGATTCATGATATGCAAAACTGTAGAACTGACATGATATATGCCCATAGCAAGACAGTCAATCAGATGTTCATGATATGCTATCATCAAAATCATAGAGTTGAAAAACATGTCACAGATGATCAGATAACTCATAGTGTTTGCTATCATCAAAATCACAGGGGCACAACAGAACAAGGCGTAAGAACAAGGGCTTCAATCAGGGAAGTTGAAGAAATTGATAATATTGCATTTCTTTCCGATATTGAGCCCAAATCTTTAAATGAAGCATTAAATGATAATTTCTGGATCTTTGCTATGCAGGAGGAGTTACACCAATTCCAAAGGAATGAGGTGTGGTTTCTTGTGCCTAGACCTAAGAACCACCCGGTGATAGGAACTAAGTGGGTTTTTCGAAACAAACTTAGTGATCAAGGGGTGGTAATTAGGAATAAAGCACGGCTTGTAGCCCAAGGCTATAGTCAATAATTAGGAATTGATTTTGATGAATCCTTTACACCCGTGGCAAGGCTTGAGGCTGTTAGAATACTACTTACCTTTGCATGCTCTAAGAACATAAAACCTTTTCAAATGGACGTTAAAAGTGCCTTTTTGAATGGTGTAGTGAAGGAGGACGTCTATGTTGAGCAGCCACCGGGTTTTGAAGATGAGAAGCATCCGGACCATGTATTCAAACTTGACAAAGCACTTTATGGTCTGAAACAAGCCCCCCGTGCATGGTATGAAAGGCTAAGTACTTTTCTTTTAGAAAATGGCTTCAAGAGAGGTAATATCGATCAAACTCTTTTCATTAAAAGTAACAATAAACACATGCTTATTGTTCAGGTATACGTTGATGACATTATTTTTGGAGCCACTTCTGATTCATTGAATGATGCCTTTGTAAAATTGATGCAGGGAGAGTTTGAGATGAGTTTGATGGGAGAATTGACATTTTTTTTGGGTTTACAGGTGAAGCAGGTAAAAGATGGCATCTTCATCAATCAAAGGAAATACACAAAGGAGCTCATCAAAAAGTTCCAATTCGACAATGCAAAGCCACACAAGACGCCTATGTCAACAACAGTGAAATTGAATAAAGATGAAGAAGATAAGTCTGTCGATCAGAAACTCTTTAGAGGAATGATTGGTTCCTTATTGTACTTGACTGCTAGTAGGCCAGATATCATGTTTAGTGTTTGCATGTGTGCAAGATTTCAATCTGATCCTAGAAACTCACACATGTTAGCAGTCAAAAGGATTTTCAGATATTTGCTAGGCACCACGGATCTTGGTCTTTGGTTTCCACGTAGCTACACTTTTGATTTGGTAGCTTACACAGATTCTGATTATGTTGGGTGTTTAGTGGATCGTAAGAGCACGAGCGGGTACTGTCAATTTCTTGGAGGTTGCATGGTCTCATGGGCCTCTAGGAAATAAAATATTGTGGTATTGTCAACTGCCGAAGCCGAGTACATGGCGGCAGGCAGTTGTGCAACCCAAGTGCTTTGGATCCAACAACAACTTGTTGATTTTGGTATCTCTTTGAATGACACTCCCATTCTATGTGATAATACTTCTGCAATTAATCTTTCCAAAAACCCTATTTTGCACTCTCGCACAAAGCACATAGAGATTAGACATCACTTCTTGTAAGATCATGTGAGTAAGGGTCATTTTCAGCTTGTGCATGTAAATACAGAAAATTAACTTGCAAACATTTTCATAAAGCTCTTAACTCCTGAAAAATTCACTCAAATAAGAAGAGAACTTGGAATTTGTTATTTGAATGAGTGATTGTACGTGCATGCCATGATTGTACATACTGCACTATCCTTGCTTGTTTGCATGTATATATACTTCTAGAAAACCATTTCTTGAAAATCTTCTAAGACTTCACCTCCTTGTTATATAAAATGCATTGATTGTTATCATTTGTAAATCATGACATATACAAAGGAGGAGGAACTATTTTCAATTGTGCATACATTTAGAGGGAGTCATAGCTATAGTATGACAAATTCATATTCTACATACATAGCAATTACCCACACACCTTGCACAAGATGATGCATATGACTTTAATTAATAAGGATTTCAGAACTTCTTTTCAACACTTTAAGGGAAATAAAATTTCTACATGGAATTGAAGAGAATCGTGAGGAAAAAGTTGTCAACCCCATTCAATAAGTGGAAAGTGGAACTGAGTAGCCGGGAATCCCCACTGAAATAAATGAGGAAACTCGCGTCGAAAAGTGAAGCTAAAATCCACAAGATTCAAAATTGTGATGAATCCTAGTAGCCGGGAAATCCCATTGAGACACATGAGGTGACTCACGCCGAATGGTGAAATCCAATAAAAAAAATGAATAAGGGGATTGTGCGAAGCTACCAAAAGTAGAGGATCTAAATAGAATTGTAGAAAGGAAATAACCCTCTAGTGTTCTCTAGAAATTCTGCCAATATCCATATATTTCTGAAGTTCATTGCTCATTTTCACATATTTCACTTGGGTATTATTGTGATGTTTGTATAGCTTGAATATGTTCTTATCATGGCTTATGCAGTGCTTCTAACATATGCATGCACTACTTTTTTTGATTATGTCTCATGCTCCACACTATGACTTGAATCAACTGCTCTTTTCGTATCCTTCTATCCCATTGAGGGGGAGATATACATATGTACATGCATGCTTGTCTATCATGCTTGCTTGCTTGCGTGCATGAGTATCCTGTTTCATTGATATGGCTGGTTTTCATGCAAAATGCTCCAGCTCTTGTGTTTCCCATTTTTGATCATGCCAAAGGGGGAGAAAAATGTTTAGATTATCACAATATTTTTTCATCATCAAAAAGGAGGAGATTGTTGGGTATGTGTTCTCACATTATTTTTGACCCTAGTTTTGATGATAACAAATATTGTGAGTTTGTGGGAGCAAAATATTGTGTGTGGTTTAACGAATTCAAAACATTGTGTGTTTGGAAGAGCATGTGTTCTTAATGACATTTGATAAAAGCATATCACTCTCTTGAAGCATCATATTCCTAAAGTGAGTGTGCTTAGTTTTGAGAAACTTGTGTTTTAACTTGACTTCATATGATTTCATGTGTGAATGATTTGCATGCATCTAGTTTTTATGAAGATACCATGACTTGAGCCTCATGAATGATCATCTATGCAATATTTGCTCACATGGTGAAAATGAAGTGTTTGATGTCTACATTTGTTGATATCTTGCATGCTCAAGTGATTTAAGCTTTGACTAAAAATCTGGGTTGTTTTCATGAACATCTCCCATGAGATGTTATTGTTTTGAATGTGTTTCATGCATCCTTAAAATGAGATTTTTGTGATTTTCACATGTGCTCAATTGATTCACATAAAACTTATTGAAATGTGATTTACATGGTCCTAATACTTTGATTAATGCATAGTTAATTAATCTTGATTTTTGGAAATTTTTCTAATGCATAAACGGGGCTAAAACTGCCTTTTCTTGACCCTCAGCAGGAGGGGTCGACCCCTGGGGTGTGTGCTGTCTGCATAGCAGACAGCCCAGCCAACTGCATGGGTCGACCCCTGGGGTCGACCCACTACCAAGGGTCGACCCCTATGGGTTGCAATTTTTTTTTCTGACCCCGGCCGACCTCTGTCAGCCCGAGGGTCGACCCTAAGGGTCGACCCTTTCAGAATGGGATTTCCGGGAGCATTCTAAACCCAATGAAAACCCTTTCAAACATTACCAAAATACCCCCCAATGGTTTCTAAACTTAAATGGATGTTTCTAACACACTTTGGGAGGGGTATTTGGGTCTTTGGGTTAGTCCCCTATATATGCTAATGTGAGATCCGAATTTGTGCATTATGAACCCTAATGTGCTTATTTTCTCTTGTCTTGTAGGTGAAGAAAGGGGAAAGGAAGGAGAGGCTCTTGCAAGCTTGATTTCATCTCCAACGAATCATCTTTGGAGATCATGGAAGAAGAGAGAAAGGAGCGGATCGACAAGAGGAACAAGAGGATGCTCGAATCACCGTCGTCTGACCACTCTCCGACTTGAGGCTTAGAGAAGACATTCTACAAATCCTTTCTACTCTTGGGGATTCACTTCTTCATCTTATTTTCATTCATTTGAGTCATTTTCCTTTGGTTCACAAGCATGTATTGAACATATCCTTCATTTTTCTGAACTCCGACATTGTGTGTGTGTTGAACCGTTTGCGAACGGTGGTGGATCGTTGTGCTGTGGTGTTACAACTTGTGTTTGTGGTTAGATCCATTGTGGATCGTGTAGGAGACGTCGTCTCCGTGTCTCTTGAAGCGGAAGCTCCGTGCGCTTCATTTGAAGCGAGTGGATCCTCACTATTTTGGTGAGGGGTGGATGTAGGGAGCCCGTCGTGGTCCCGAACCACCTAAAAATCTATCTCGCATTGTGGTTGGTTGTGGTTTGCTTGTTTACATCATTTTTATTGAACATGTGAGAACGGTAAGCTTGAGAGAATTAATTTCTTCATAGCTTGTATTTCATTCGTTCATCATTTGCGATAGTAGTTATTTAATTTGCTGCGTTAACTTTAAAATTACCATCGTGTTTGGTGGGGATAATTCAACCCCCCTTCTTGTCCATACGAGAACCTTTGGGACAACAATCAAAGGCTTTTCATTGGGTTTAGAACGCTCCCGGAAATCCCGTTCTGAAAGGGTCGACCCTTAGGGTCGACCCTCGGGCTAACAGAGGTCGGCCGGGGTCAAAAAAAAAAATTACAACCCACAGGGGTCGACCCTTGGTAGTGGGTCGACCCTAGGGGTCGACCCATGCAGTTGGCTGGGCTGTCTGCTATGCATATAGCACACAGCCCCGGGGGGGTCGACCCCAGGGGTCGACCCCTCCTGCTGAGGGTCAAGAAAAGGCAGTTTTAGCCCCGTTTATGCATTAGAAAAATTTCTAAAAATCAAGATTAACTAACTATGCATTAATCAAAGTATTAGGACCATGTAAATCACATTTCAATAAGTTTTATGTGAATAAATTGAGCACATGTGAAATTCTCAAAAACCTCATTTTAAGGATGCATGAAACACATTCAAAGCAATAACATCTCATGGGAGATGTTCATGAAAACAACCCAGATTTTTAGTCAAAGCTTAAATCACTTGAGCATGCAAGATATCAACAAATGTAGACATCAAACACTTCATTTTCACCATGTGAGCAAATATTGCATAGATGATCATTCATGAGGCTCAAGTCATGGTATCTTCATAAAAACTAGATGCATGCAAATCATTCACACATGAAACCATATGAAGTCAAGTTAAAACCCAAGTTTCTCAAAACTAAGCACACTCACTTTAGGAATATGATGCTTCAAGAGAGTGATATGCTTTTATCAAATGTCATTAAGAACACATGCTCTTCCAAACACACAATGTTTTGAATTCGTTAAACCACACACAATATTTTGCTCCCACAAACTCACAATATTTGTTATCATCAAAACTAGGGTCAAAAATAATGTGAGAACACATACCCAACAGAGTCCTATTGGCAAGCTATCAGTTGCATGGCCCACTCTTTCATGGTGGATTTCGGAGTGGGAGATGACTTTTCAGTCTCAACCGCTTTGGCAGAATTCCTGGCAAGAGTTTATTGAGGCATTTGAGTGAGCTTATAGTCTTGAGTACCTGTGGATAAGGAGGATGTTCCAGTTTCTGAATTTGTAGTAAGGTGAGATGACAGGGATGCAGTATCGAGCCCGTTTTGTGGAATTGGGCCGCTATGCCCCTCATGTGATGGCAGATGAAGTCTTGAGGACTCAACAGTTTCTTTGGGGCTTGAGAGTAGGGTTGCGGCAAGCTTTGATTGTAACTCGAGTTTGAGGTCTGGACACGGCACACTAGGCAGTGGCAGCTCTAGAGGCAGACATTATGAGGACCCAGAAGTCTCAAGCAGAGCAGTCCCCATCGGGTCAGGTTCAGTAGGTCGATGATCAGCAGATGGAGGTTCCACAGCCTTCGAGCCAGCCATCCTTGATGTCATTTTCACCTTCCGATAGGCATCCTCAAATATTAGGATGGAGGTACAAACAGTGTATTAAGGCTCAGAGGCAGGCATCGGAGGAAAGCGTGCAATAGTTATCAGGTATAACGCGATAGTAGGGTGCGTCTGAAGGTCAGCAAAGTTAGTGTTCAAGATGTGTCAAGCTGCATCCAAGCAAATCATGTTAGAGAGCTGGGAAGTGCTACAGGTGTGGTCAGGTAGGACACAAGACATGTAATTGCCCTGAGGGGCCACCCCAACCATAGTAGAAGTCTTTCGATGCAATGAAGCATGATTTCTAAGGCACGTGTAGTACATAGCCCTGGTAGGAGTGGAGGCATCCCACCTCCTAGAAGGTATGCGTTATATTTTTAGTTAATTTTGTGCTATGTATTTCGATCTAATTCCATAGTTCTCTCATTTTAATTGTGCTTATAAACCGTCCTCAAGCATTTAGGAGTTCATAAGAGTGTCTTGTGTGTTGGCAATAGAGCTACATGTTGGGGTTGTATGCCCATCCTTCTTTGTGTTGTGGTATGTATGTGCCATTAAGGTCATATAGAGTCGGTTGAGTAGAGTTACCTGAGATGTTGTAAGGCTGGTGTTGAGCCTCCTGAGATGTTTTTGTATTGAGACCTGCAGTGTTGTAGGTGGATTGTCTGGCATGAAAGGAAGGTTATGTTCCAGAACCGAGGAGTGTGAGCTCCTTCATCCCTACTTCTGGATTTAGCCTATTTAAGTTAGAGGTCATGTCATGGCAGATGTCAGGTCGGCCCCTGTTTCTATAGTTTGGTCAGTGCAGAGTTGCACAACAGAAGCATGGAGGACCCATAACCCACAGGCCTCAGGATCGGATTGGTAGTAGAGAATAGCAAATATTTTGGCGTTGAGTGTGTCCTGGAGGTTTCATGGTCAATTGTAGAGAGTTGCCTTTGGATGCAAGGGTGTGTTGGGCATGTGATTGGCCTTGGTTGCCATGTTTCGGCGGTAGTACCGTGCCAAGTTGCACTAGCAGAATTAAGAATTGGGTAGTGCAGCGATGGGAACTACCGGGCAAGGATAATTATTGCGCCAGTCCTTTTCGAAAATTGTATCGCATGGCTCAAAGTGGAGTCTCTTGGCGATTGGTATTGTGGGTAGGTCATGGCCATTTGGATTGGTTATAAGGTGCAGGTGTGCATTGCTCAGAATTGAGATAGTGATTTGACTGACCTTGAACGATGTGGATGTTCTAGAAGTGGATCTGAGGAATAAAAGGTGTTGGTGTTGAGGATGTGACCCTGTAGGGATGCCATGAGTAGTCAAGGGAGCTAATTGAGTTGTTTAAGCATCCTGATAATGTGTGGATTAGTGCGTCAGTTGTTCGACAGACGTGATGTTCGAGACTGGATAAGTGATGTGATGGTTGTGGATGGAGAGCTTAGCTATGATAAGACTCGGGAAAGTTTGGAACTCAGTGCATCTTGTGGTGCCATAGACCGGATTCTAGTGCTAAGGTCAGAGGCTTCCCCTGGCTCGGAAGGAGCTATACAAGGGGGCTGTGTGTGAAGCGAGAGATTGTTCAATTTGAACGGTGTTACATTCATGTGGGTGCTGGGAATTGGTCGTTGTCGATTGGCAGTTCAGATGAAATTGTAGAGTTGGTAAGTGCAGATTGGATGGTTGTAATACTGAACAGTTTTCTCCTCGACGAAAGAATCCCCTGAAGTGTTAATGTGAGATGGGGGGGGCACCATTGGAAAGGAGTTTGAGGCAGTGTGCCCAGGACTAATGTGATTGAAGGGTTCAAGGTTCGCGTGAGCGACCTCGTTGTTCTTCTTCCCCTATCGAGAAATCAAAAATTGGCCGGAGGGCCAAGGAGGACCAAGATGGTGCCAAGCGATGTATGGCTAGTGTCCAGGGGAATTGATTGGTGGCCCTGCAAGAGAAGCAAGAGAGGAATTGTGGTCCATGTGTGACCAACGGCTGGTAGATGGTTTTTTACAACCGATATGTTGCTCAACAAGTTGCTTATTGTGTGATGTGGATTATAGATTATGAAGTCCCAGGCGGTTGATTACAATGTGTCCCATGGGTGCTGGTGGTGACCAATGAGAATTTGACTTTTGAGACTAGTATTAACCAGTGAGCTTCAGAGATGTTTGAATCATGAGATGAGTATCGCTAGCTGTGTGGAGCCGATGAAAGAGTGATAGCCAGTTGAGATGGCAATATGAGTGTTACTTAGTGGTGAAGTGTGATTGTGCTCCTTGTGAGGAGTACTGAGCATTCAGCAATTGAGGAAGTCAATGTCCTGAGTGTACTACTGGGCGTGGATTTCCCAGTGATGGATTGGAGTTGCATATATAATCATGTGTTTTCCTCCGTGTGCAGAGCGTGTTAGATGTGGTTCATGCCCTTGAGGTTTTAAGAAAGCTGAGGTGATACCAAACTTGTCTATTTTTGGGTAGTACGAGAGGGCTTTATTGGTTGTATTTATCTGGAAGTGTCACGCCCTGAACTGATAGCAGCGGAACGTGTCATTTGCTCAGAACATGGCAGTTAAACAGTCGTGTCAATCAGAATATAGTCAAGATAAGATATAATTTGAACAAAATGGAATTTCATTCCAAATATAAGTTTATTACAAATTGGACCCAATAAAATAAAAAAAAAGATTCAATAAAGGAAAATTACAATGAGACACTTGACTAGACTTAATCATAAGACTCAGGATAACCAAACTATACGGTTCATCTAGATGTCGGAGTTATCTTCACTCTTGCCCTTGCCCATCTTGTTCGTTCTTAGTGTCACTATGCTTATTACCTGAAAAATATTGAAAAACACTAGGTGAGCGAACGCTCAGTAGGTCTTAATATCTCAAGCTCCAAGCTAGTTTTATGTAATTAACTGTTTTAACATGAACATGCAAGTCATGCAAGGTATCAAAATCGAGAACTATAATGGCACGAGCTAGATTAATAATCCGGAGATAATATAAAGAAATGTGGATATGACAATAGATAATTTCAAGTACTATAAAGGCAATAGATAGACAGGATAATATTTACAAGAACATTCATGAGATAGCAAGCCTTTCAATAAGGTTTTCAAGAGCATCATGAGGGGACAATAACAATCATTTCAATAAGGCATTCACTTTCACTAGAGCAATTCACGATCACTATGTAGGATTGGCCATATAAAAGAGTTCAAATATCTGAGTAATGACAATCACTTGTGGAAGTGTCGTAGACCAATTTTGCTATCTTTGGTGCAATGCCAACACCCGATCATTCATGATATCGGTACACGTTTGGACTTTGCCTCGCCCATGGGATCAGATCAGGGCCCCATATTTTATACACTAGCATTGAAATGTCAATTTGTCAGGACCCATAGCCCCTTCTGTATCTAGACCAATTCCACTTAAAGTTAATGGCCAAGAGTTCCAAGGATTAAGCATGTAAGAACAATAGGGTAGATTCATAGAATATAGATTCAAGAACAGACCTTCACAAGTATGACTGAGACAATTCATGAAATCTGGGTAATTGGCCCCCACTTAACTGCCACCAATTACTGAAATAGCATCCACTATCGGGTCGCTCATTCCTGTGAAAGGTGCAGGTTCGATGGAATTGGCGACACATTTCAGGTCGCAGGATCAGTAAAACAACGACGACTGTCTGGCCGCTAATTCAATGAGCGCCCAGAAGACTGTCGCTATTTCAACAGAAGGCAGAATTTCTCATAAAGGCCATGACAGCACTCTATGAGGGATAGACCACCATGTTTCTTCAGAGTGACATGGCTAGAAGGGTTTTCAGGATTTTGAGGGTACAACCTGCTCGACTATCTTGAGAGAATCCAAGGCTAGCGGAGGCTTACGAAGGTCCCAATGAAGAAAGTACCAGTCCGAAGGAAGGAATATCCCGCGGAGGGTCCAATCATCACCGAGAGTTGAGTGTGATCGATAGAAAACCAAAACAGGGACCAAGTCTCAGATATGAGACAGTGATGCCAAGATCCGGCTGTCAATGGATCAAAACACGAGTGGAAAACAGTCACAATAAATCTACGCCCTAGCAGTGGTTGCTATTTAAATTAGCGCCCACTGTGCAAGCATCCATTCATGAAAGTCCAGAATATAAATAATTTTCCCAGAAATTGCGTCTCTTTAAAGAGGCGCAATATCTTTAATATGCGCACTGAGATACGGTGCCAATTTGTTTATTTATTTCTTTGCATATATATCATTTAAAAAAATACAGGAAATAGCGCCTTCTCAAAGGGGCGCATGTTATTTAATATACGACTCCTAGATGGTCCCTATTCATATAACAACTTCTTTTTTACATATTAATTTCAAGAAATAGCGCATGTTTGCACGGGCGCACATTCATAATAGGAGACTGGGTTCTAGTCGCCCATTCTTTGTCTGATGATACGCATCGGGCAGATACGATCATAGACACATATTATTATTCACAGACTGGGAGTTCTCAAAATCAGGAAAATAAAGGCATGAATAGACAGAGAAAATTATTGGGAATCCAGAAATATGCATTACATGATTTTTAGGTACATGGTCCCATAGTTATTAAATTTTAAACATGCTATAATTATTATTTATCTAAAAGAACTAGCGACAGTTGTACTGTCGCCTATTAATTAGCACCTAATTGAACGGTCGCAGTTTCTTGGGAATAGCGGCCATGCCATGGTCACCAATTGCTTTTCATGCAGTACGATTCCAGACGTTAAAAAAAACAAGTTTTAAGCATGCGAAAGCTTCGTGAAGGATTAATCTACACGCTCTAATGAACTATCATGGTGATTACTTGGGTTTTGCTTGGGACATTTCCTACCTACTGACGATGCTTTGACAGACAGAAGAAGTAGAGGATCCAGACGAACGTAGAAGTAAGAAGAAGAGAAGAAGAACTGCAGCAGTAGTAGCCTTGCCCTCAAATGAAGAAGGAGGAAGATGCCCTCTTCTGCATGAAGCTGCAGGTAGAAGAGTAGCAGAAGCTACAACAACATGTTCAGCAACGACAGCTACAGCAAACGAACGAGGAAGACGCCGGACGCATAACAATGTCAATGCCACATTGAACCGCACTAGGAAGCAGATTCACGAACGGCAGTAGCAGCAACGTGCTTTTGTCGATCGCAAGGGTCGTATTCATATGGTTCATGGGCCTACGGAAGGGAGAGTTTGTTAGATCCAGAGGGGGGTGAATGGATCTTAAATAAAAGGATTTGCCGATTTAAACATTGTTAAGTCTGAACTTCTTTCATCTAGATGAACTACCAATTTGAGAAAGCATAGTAAAGCACCAAGCAACACAAGGCAGATTTCTCATAATAGAAAACAGCACAGGGATAACCTTGAATTCTTTAAAGGTGATCTGTAAACTAGTTGGGAATGATACTGAAGCACACGCACACAAAACAACCACTCCACAGATTTGACGAATCAGGCAATCAATGAATCGGACAGGCGGCGCACACCCAACCTGACAAGGGCCCCTGTGAGAAAAGTAGAAGGCAGGAGCAAACTTACAAAGCAAACCATGGAACACCAGAATTTTAGGTGGTTCGGCCAGACCCACAGTCTGCCTACGTCCACCCCTCACTCAAACCGAGTGAGGATTCCACGAGCACAAGCTAGAGTTCAAAGCAGACTCTGTCTGCAACAAATGCGGCCTTACAGCTTGACCCAGAGGAACACTCTCCTCTCTTCCACCAAACCAAAGGGAACCACTAGTGAATGCCCATCACTAGCAACCGGAGACACAGTCTCCCTTCTTCCAAACCAGAGGGAAAATCATGAGTGACACCCAGCCACTCACAACCGGAGACCCAAGTCTCCCTTCCTCTGAAACCAAGAGGGAAATTACTGTTGTGTCCCTGTGTTTTGATGATAGCAATCACCATGAGTCAATGTGCGTTTGTTATATATGTGAAGTATCTGTCTTACTTTGCGTATCTCATGGCTTAGACTCGGTGCATAGTTAGCGTCTCATATTGCAACTTATGCTAAGTTGTGTCTCACACTGTGTCTCACGTTTCAAGCCCTAGCACATACTAGGCCGGTGCACTTCACTGTCAGGGTCGGTGTAGTTTGCGTCTCATCTACACATTTGCGTCTCATGCATGGCATGCGTCTCATTTTGCGTCTCACGCATATACCAGGTTGCATGCATTCATAGTCGGTGCACATGAGACTTCAGGTCGGTGCATCCTTCTCTTATGCGTCGGTGCATCTTTTCTGCAAGCATTCAAAGTCAGTGCATATGCGACACAAGTCGGTGCACATTCTGTGCCATGTGCATATAAGTCTGTGCATGTGCATATAAGTCTGTGCATCATTGTATAAAGTCCATGCATAGTCAATCATAATGTCAATATGTAGTCTGTGCATATTTGTCTTAAGCATATTCACAGTCGGTGCAATGTTTGCTGTGGGCTGGCATAAAGTCTGTGCATATTTGTCTTGATGACAGTTAGAGTCCGTGCATATTTGGTCATATGCTATTAAGGTCCGTGCATATGCCAGGTCAGTGCAGTTTCACTCCATGCACAAGCACACATAATCGATGCTATGTTCTGTTGCACACTAGTTAAGGTCAGTGCAAATATGCTCATATGCTGTCAAGGTCCGTGCATATAGACTTACATGGTCTGTACTCAATTACTCATACGCATTATAAGTCTGTGCATGTTTTCACATTGCGATATGAAGTCTGTGCTTATCTATTTCCAGCACGTCTCAAGGTTCGTGCACATGTTATAACCTGTTCAACTAGTCTGTGCAAAAGTGAAATATGGCTGACAACAAAGTGTTTGATCAAATGTTTCTAATCTTTCTGTCAGGGACTTAAGTGAGAAGAAGGTCGAGTTATGTGGCTGGTGTCTCAACTTAAAAAGACATGTGATCCAAGGTAGCCATGGGCACATGATCCGAGGTGGATGGTGGTTAGAAAGGATCTGCCACATTGACCTGATTCTATCCAGAGTCTAACACGTGGACTTCCTATGGCGCTCACTTCTTGGCGGGAATGTTCCCTCCACATGCCCTGGCGAATCAAGAGAAGATCATGAACCTGAGTGCCATGATTCTGCCACGTGGAGTCATCTGTCTTAGGCAGCATCATCACCTTCAACAATTTACCTCCGGTGCCTCTGTTCTATAAAAAAAAGATCTCATCATCCTCTGATGAGGGTTGCGAAAGTGGAGAAGTGCTGAAGCCTAAGTGCCGCCTGAGAGAATGAAGAAGAAAAAGAAGAAGAGAGAAGAAGAGAGGATCGAGAGAAGAGAAAGAGAAAAGAGAGTGATAGAGATTGAAGCAGGCAGTGTCCAGCTATCTGTCAGGTTCTGGATCAGACCCAGACCAATCTGCTCCTGTGAGAGCTACATTCATTTTCATTTTCTGTTTGTTCTATTTTCTTTTGTTGCTTTCCTTTTCCACTGTGTTTTCCGATTCTCTGGTTTGAGGTCGGGGTTCCTCCTGTGGACTCAGGGGAAGAGAGACTTGGGTCTCTGGTTGCTAGTGACTTGGTGTCACTAGGTTCCCTCCGCATTGGAGGAAGGGAGGATTGGTCCTCTGGTTTGCAAGTGATTGGGTGTCACTTGTGGTTTCCCTCCGGTGTGGAGGAAGAGAGACTTGGGTCTCTGGTTGCTAGTCACTGGGTGTCACTAGTGGTTCCTTCCGGGTTGGAAGAAGAGAGGAGTGTGTTCCTATGGGTCAAGCCGTTAGGCAGCGTTTGTAGGCAAGCTGTGACGCCCAGCGGTTTCAAGCTGTTTGGCAGCAGTAAGCCACACTCTGATTAGAGTGTGGGGTGGACGTAGGTCTGTGGACCGAACCACCTAAAAATCCATGGTGTTGTGCGATTTCTTTTTTGTCTATGGTTTGTATGCTCTATCATCAACCGTTAGATGTATGCTAGGCTCGCTTCTATCTACGGATTTGTCTAATAGGAATTTGTTTACACATGATCGCTTGGGTTTATTCAGCTGCATATATTTACTTGGGAGTCTGCTTGTTGCAGTTCATGTGTTCTAGCTAATGCCTCATTGGTTTTTAGATTCAACAGAGCTTAAACTATTTTATTTCCGCAAGGAGTTTGATGTCTTCTATTTAAGTCTTTAAATTGGGCAGAATTTTTAAAGGGGTTTCATTCACCCCCCCTCTGAATCCTTGTGTGCAGCAATGCTCCTAGTCCATAAAGACTAACAATTGGTATCAGAGTGGGTTGCTGTGTTATCGGATCCAACGATCCGCAGTAGATCCTACATCTTCCTTGGTGCTTTTCAGAGTGGGTCTCTGACCGTTCTAGATCCAATGATCTGTAGAAGGTCTTATCATTTAGTGTTCGGTGCTTTACTCGGCTTTGGTGCCTTGCTTTGCAAAAGTCTGATCTCGGTGTATTTCTCACTTTGTCCTTAGATCTATATTTGGTTAGTTATTTTTCAATGGCTCATCCACCGATTCTTAGTGGTAATGATTTCGATCTGTGGCTGAAAAACTTGCATCGATATGTAAGAGCCACTGATCCTGATCTATGGAAGGTAATTGTTCACGGTCCACATAAACTATCGAAAGATAAATCTAAATAGACTAATAAGGATAGATTGAAAGATTCTGTCAACTCTAGAGCGTTAGATCTGATGAAAACATCAATTGATAAAACTCTAATTTCGTGTGTTTCATCCTGCAGGTCTGCTAAAGAAATCCTGGACAAATTGAAGATTACCAGGAACTGCAATACATGCATGATAGTTGATAATGATGTATAGCAAGAAGAAAATGAAGAAGAAGATGAAGATGAGGTACCTTCTAAATTTGATAATTATATTATGGATGATTGGATTGGAGCATACAATGATTTGCTTGGTTCTTACGAACAGTTGAAAATTTGAAATAAATCTCCGAAAAAGAAGTTAAATAATAGTGTGAATGTTAATTCTGGAGGTGACGACATGGAACTCTTGAAAATAGAAAATGACATATTTAGAAGACAACTAAAAGATTTTGATTCTGTTACTTCAGATCTAGTTCATTTGAAATCTGAAAAAGTAACGCTTATGAAACAATTTGGTTTACACAAAAAGGAAAATCAAGAGCTTGCATGTGAAATTTCTGAACTAAAGGAAAGACTTAGCTTGATTGATGATGATCAAGCTCATAACAATAATGTAGTTCAGAATGAAAATTTGGTAAAAGATTTAGCGTGTATTAGCTTTGAATTGAAAGTCTTAAAATCTGAGAATGAATGTCTTGGGAAACAGTGCATAAAAGCCAATGCTGAAACCACATGTTTCGTTGAATCTGCTTGCAAGGATTGCTCATGTCTGAAAGTAGTTAATGAGAGTCTTCATATTGATCTTGAATGGTATAAGGATCTAGTTGCCTCATTAAGAGATGAAAATAATGAATTGCTCAACAAAAGTTTGGAAACTGAACAAAGAGAAGAAGTACTAATAAAACAGCTAAGCTCCATGACTAATGACAAAAATTCTGCTGAACAAATCAAAAATTTGAAATCTGAAAATGAAAGACTGAAATTGATACAAAAATGGAATGAAGAGTTGAAGCAGTTGAACACTGCTATGTCGGAGAGACTGCTTACTCTAGAAAAAGAAAAATGTGTTAGTGATGGAAATCAATTTGAAAATGAGCTCAAACTCAAACAAAAAATTGAAACATTGAAAAATCTTAATGATGCACTACATAATCAGGTCATTTCCTATGAAATTGAAATTGTTGGCCTAGAACTTAATGTTTCATCTTTGAAATCTGAAATCTAGGATTTAAAAAATTCACAATCCAAATTTGTTAAAGGGAAAGATAATCTTGATAAGATCCTTGGAGTTAAAATAAATTCTCAGAAGGAAGGGTTGGGTTATAACCCTGTCAATAAAAAGAATTTTGGAAATAAAACTCATACATCTTATGCTTCTAGTTCTACTACACCTATTTTCCAATTTACTACTCAAAGAACTGGAAACCAAAATAAGAACTTGAAAAGGACTGAAAAGCAGAAGAAGAATGCCAATCTGGATAAATTGAAAGCTGCTTCTGCTAGTACTTTGAAAATTGCTTCTGCTAGTGCTGTGAACTCTACTCATTCTGCTATTTCTGTGAATCCTGATAGCTCATCAGTGCCTGCTGTCCAAAATTTTCAAACTTATTCACATGCAAACTCAAAAGTTAATTCATGTCACTATTGTGGTAGGGCAGGGCATATGATGCATGACTGCCATGTTATGAAAATTGATGATATGAATACTTGTAAAAATGTGAATGCTGCTAAGAGCAAGGGCAAATTGTATTCTCATTATACAAATCCTCATGAGCATCAGCATGTCTTTGGTAGGAATAATTCTGTATCAATGAACCAGCACGTTGTGTGTTTCAATTGTGGAAAGCTAGGCCATAGGGCTAGTCACTGCTGGTCGGTTGTTGAAAGAAGAAAATTTTCTTATTGTTTCAACTGCGGTAAGAAAGGCCACATGGCAGCCAAATGCTGGTCTGCAAATCAAAAGAAGAAACCTCATTTTCATAATGATTATGTTGAATATTCTAAAAATCATAGCTTTCAAAGAAATAAATCTGTTTCAAACAGTCAACATATTCGGTGCTTTAACTGTAGAAAATCAGGACATAAGGCTAAAGAATGCTGGTTTGCTGACTTTGATAAAAGAAAATTTCATGTCAAAAATAACAACATGCATGCTTACTCACAAAAATCTCATAGTCACTCATTTGAGAGAATTGTGAGAAACTCAGGCTATTGTTATTACTTTGGTAGGTTTGGGCATAACATGAAAATTTGCTTCATGTTGAAGTTTGACGATAACACCCTAAAATCTTGAGAACTCCTGCTAGAGGAGTTGCTAACCAGGGAGGACCCAAGAACTCTTGGGTACCTCAACGGACAAAATATGTTTTTATGGTTGCAGGTGTGCCTTGGAGAGGAATAAAGGGGTAATAAATTAGGGCGCCTGAAATGACCCCATTTCTGAGCTTTCCAGGTAAATTCATTATATTTTTTGTCTTTACATTCATTGCTCAATTTGTCAGTTAAATTGATTGATTGCATAGCATGTTAAATTTAGTTCAACACTATATGCATTGCATATCTCTTCTATATCATATCAATTCATCTGTGTGTCTTCTAACTGATCTTCTCTGAAAAATCTGAATTGATCATCAAAATGATTGTAGCGTGTCTCAGTTGGAAGTGCACATTTGTTCCATGAGCATACTTCATGATGTTCCTCACACAATGAATTGTGTGCTTGTAGTACTTAAATGATTGTTTCAAAATTACATAGCCAAGGGAAGTAGATGCATTATTTGTCATGCTTCTGTGAATCTTAGAACTATGGATTATGTTGCATTTAGTCAGGGGGAGTTTGGCTGCTCCGGTACTCATGATTATGTTCAAGAAATACTCTTAGGAGAGTTATTGCACATGCATACATGTAGTGTAGTGCAATGCATATCATCAAATTTGAAAAATCCAAAAAGAAATGACTAATTACATCTAGACAGGGGGAGCATTTTAGACTCATTAGTCTTTCATAATCTGAACCCTTCCAAATCTAGTCACTCAAATCTCTCTCGAGTTGAACTAGACTTTATTGTTGTCAAGTTGATCTATCTGTACTCCAGACTCAGCTATTGGTTTCTTGTGAATCTATCTAATGCATATTGATCATACCTGATGCAAGCATGAGTTCCATTTTTCGTACTCTCTATGCACGCTTGTTAATGATCTCTACTGCTCTCTATTCAAAAGTTTTGCTCCCTCTACTTGTTCTGAGTTCACTTGCATTGATACTCTACTTGAGACTGAAATTCCTTGATTACTCTTCACATTGTTGCTGGAAGGGAGCCTTACTTGAAAGTATTTTGTCCTACTGAATGCTGAAACACCTTGGTCAGACTTGACATTAAGCCTCCAGCTCTCTAAACAAAATATTTCTTGTTGCTTTATTGATTGGCTGCTATTGAATGTGTTGATCTATTTAAACTTGGAGAGATTTCAATTTGTATACCCTTTCATAAATCTGACATCATCTCTAGTAAAGAATCTTCTATTATACTGGTTTAAGAATGACTGATAAATCAAATTGATTTAAGTCTAATGTATTCATTAAGTTTTGATTTAAAAGACTTGAAAATATCTGAATCATTATTTTAATAAATCTTAACCAATTGTCTCATCTAAGTTCATGCAAAACCTTCTGAATTCTGAAAATTTCAAAGACATGGCTTTCTTTGGTTAAGATACATGTAGAAAGTATTGTTCTTAAACATTTTAGTGCACTGAGCATTGTCTGAAAAATCTGAAAATATTTGAAAGAAAAAAATGTCAGAGCAATGACTTTGGTCACAGAGAAACTGGGTTCTCTATCAAAGAAATAGAGTAAGCCCATGTCATGAAGTGCCATAGTTATCTCTCTTATAAAAATGATTGAAAATCTGACAGAGCAATGGTATGGTAGTGTCGAGTAACTAGGGATTCTGGCCTCTAATCAAGGTGTCTCCTCATGTAAAAAGACACTCCAAATTGCTAACTATGTTCTCTTATTGAGAAGTAATATGGTTATCACACTGAGTAACTGGGTCACTTCACCTAAGACGTGTTGTGCCTCACGTAAAAAGGTGTTGATTTAACAAGACTTGCTCAGAAAAATAAAGTCGCTGAACAAAAGAAAAATTTCTAAAAAATTAAAGACATGTTTAGATACATTCATAATTGTTTAATTTCAATACTATCATGTGTAACTCCCAACGGAGTCATTGATTTTTAATGAGTAAGATAGAAGGAGGTTCAACAAGAATGTCATATGTGCAATTGGTTCATTTCTATTAAAGGGTGTTTCAGATATGAGTATTGAATTTTCTTGATAAACTCTGTATACATCATTCTTAAATCATGCTGGTATGTTTAGACTCATTCATAATCTGTTATAATAGAAGAGTCTGAAATTCACTTATCAAGATTTATGAATTTGGTACTCGATTGAAAATCTTCTTGTCTTATCTGTTCACTAACAATTCAGTCAATTTCTTGTGATCAGTCCCTAGTTGTTGTTGAAATTCAAGTTGAAAGCACTCACTGATCTTGTTGTCTCTTGGGCTTGACCTGACACTATCTGTAATTGCATCCCTGTGCTTTTGATTGATATCACGTTTCTTAGCAATTGGTATCAGCATCTTTCTACTATTAAGGGGGAGATTCATCTGATTTCTTCTTGCTTACATCTCCTTGCTCAGACTGATATTTCTTCTTGTCTGTCCCTTGTCATTCTCCTATCCTCACATCTTCAGGGGGAGTAAGGCTCTATGATTTGCTCTGTCTATTAGTTTCAACCCATTCGAAGTCAAAAGGGGGAGTGTGTCTTCACATACATGTCTAGAATGAGCTTTGGGGGAGAACTAGTGGAATTCATGTTTTGCACTGCATTGAACATTTTCATTAATTATCTAGTGTTTTATGTCTTTTATCAAAAAGAGAGGAATTGTTTGTGTTCATACAGCTTATCATTGCTCACTCAATTTTTTGTGTTCATCTGTTTTGGAAATCTATTGCTCACTGCTCTTACATCTGGTGAGGGGGAGACTGTGTGAAAACTCCCGTGTTTTTGATAAATTCCATTCATTAACCTGATATGTTCTTTTTGATGTTGTCAAAGGGGGAGAATATTTGTGAATCATTGCTATCTTGTTGTTGCTGCCAAGTTCTCTTGTGTTGCTTAGTGTTGCATATGACTCATAATGTTGCCATCATCAAAAAGGGGGAGATTGTTGTGTCCCGGTGTTTTGATGATAGCAATCACCATGAGTCAATGTGCGTTTGTTATATATGTGAAGTATCTGTCTTACTTTGCGTATCTCATGGCTTAGACTCGGTGCACAGTTAGCGTCTCATATTGCAACTTATGCTCAGTTGTGTCTCACACTGTGTCTCACGTTTCAAGCCCTAGCACATACTAGGCCGATGCACTTCACTGTCAGGGTCGGTGTACTTTGCGTCTCATCTACACATCTGCGTCTCATGCATGGCATGCGTCTCATTTTGCGTCTCACGCATATACCAGGTTGCATGCATTCATAGTCGATGCACATGAGACTTCAGGTCGGTGCATCCTTCTCTTATGCGTCGGTGCATCTTTTCTGCATGCATTCAAAGTCAGTGCATATGCAACACAAGTCGGTGCACGTTCTGTGCCATGTGCATATAAGTCTGTGCATGTGCATATAAGTCTATGCATCATTGTATAAAGTCTGTGCATAGTCAAGCATAATGTCAATATGTAGTCGGTGCATATTTGTCTTAAGCATATTCACGGTCGGTGCAATGTTTGCTGTGGGCTGGCATAAAGTCTGTGCATATTTGTCTTGATGACAGTTAGAGTCCGTGCATATTTGGTCATATGCTATTAAGGTCCGTGCATATGCTAGGTCAGTGCACGTTTCACTCCATGCACAAGCACACATAGTCGATGCTATGTTTTATTGCACACTAGTTAAGCTTAGTGCAAATCTGCTCATATGCTATCAAGGTCCGTGCATATAGACTTACATGGTCAGTACTCAATTCCTCATATGCAATATAAGTATGTGCATGTTTTCGCATTGTGATATGAAGTATGTGCTAATCTATTTCCAGCACGTCTCAAGGTTCGTGCACATGTTATAACCTGTCCAACTAGTCCGTGCAAAAGTGAAATATGGCTAACAGCAAAGTGTTTGATCAAATGTTTCTTATCTTTCTGTCAGGGACTTAAGTAAGCAGAAGGTCGAGTTATGTGGTTGGTGTCTCAACTTAAAAAGACACGTGATCCAAGGTAGCCATGGGCACATGATCCGAGGTGGATGGTGGTCAGAAAGGATCTACCACGTGGACCTGATTCTATCCAGAGTCCAACACGTGGACTTCCTATGGCGCTCACTTCTTGGCGGGAATGTTCCCTCTACACGCCCTGGCGAATCACGAGAAGATCATGAACCTGAGTGCCATGATTCTGCCACGTGGAGTCATATATCTGAGGCAGCATCATCACCTTCATCAAATTACCTCTGGCGCCTCTATTCTTTAAAAAAAAAGATCCATCATCCTCTGATGAGGGTAGCGAAAGCGGAGAAGTGCTGAAGCTTGAGTGCCGCCTGAGAGAAAGAAGAAGAAAAGAGAAGAAAAGAGGATCGAAAGAAGAGAGAGAGAAAAGAGAGTGATAGAGATTGAAGTAGGCAGTGTCCAGCTATCTGTCGGGTTCTGGATCAGACCCAGACCAATCTACTCCTGCAAGAGCTACATTCATTTTCATTTTCTGTTTGTTTAATTTTCTTTTGTTGCTTTCCTTTTCCACTGTGTTTTTCGATTATCTGGTTTGAGGTCGGGGTTCCTCCTGTGGACTCAGGAGAAGCGAGACTTGGGTCTCTGGTTTCTAGTGACTGGGTGTCGCTAGGTTCCCTCCGGGTTGGAGGAAGGGAGGATTGGTCCTCCGGTTTGCAAGTGACTGGGTGTCACTTGTGGTTTCCCTCTGGTTTGGAGGAAGAGAGACTTGGGCCTATGGTTGCTAGTGACTGGGTGTTACTAGTGATTCTTTCCGGGTTGGAAGAAGAGAGGAGTGTGTTCCTATGGTTCAAGCTGTTAGGCAGCGTTTGTAGGCAAGCTGTGACGCCCAGCGGTTTCAAGCTGTTTGGCAACAGTAAGCCACACTCTGGTTAGAGTTTGGGGTGGACGTAGGTCTGTGGACCGAACCACCTAAGAATCCTTGGTGTTATGCGATTACTTTTGTGTATGTGGTTTGTATGCTCTATCATCAACCGTTAGATGTATGCTAGACTCGCTTCTATCTACGGTTGTGTCTGATAGGAATTTGTTTACACATGATCACTTGGGTTTATTCAGCTGCATAGATTTACTTGGGAGTCTGCTTGTTGCAGTTCATGTGTTCTAGCTAATGCCTCATTGGTTTTCAGATTCAACAGAGCTAAAACAGTTTTATTTCCACAAGAAGTTTGATGTCTTCTGTTTAAGTCTTTAAATTGGGTAGAATTTTTAAAGGGGTTTCATTCACCCCCCCCTCTGAATCCTTGTGTGCACCAGTGCACCTAGTCCATAAAGACTAACAACTACAAGTGACACACCGCCACTTGCAAACCGGAGACACAGTCTCCCTTCTCCTGAGTCCATAGGAGGAACCCCGACCTCAAACTAGAGGATCGGAAGAACACTAATGAAAATGGAAGGAACAAACGAAAAACAAAAGGTGAAATAGAAACACATGTAGCTCCGTAGGAGCAACTTGGCTTGGATTTGATCCAGAGGCCAATAAAACTCTGATCTTCAGGGAAGGCTCTCTCTTCTTCTCTCTATTTTCTTCTCAGCTCGTCTCTCTTCCTTTCTCTTTCTTTCTTGCTGCTCACTCGCTGGTTCTTCTTCTTTTTCTTCTCTCTGGCGCCTCTCTTTTTTTCTTCTCTGGCGCCTCTCTTTTTTTCTTCTATATTTTCCTTTGTCACAGATGATGTCTTCTTATAGGGCTTCAGACCTGGAGTTCCACAGACTCACGCCTCAGGTGTGTGTTGGGCTCGTGCCCCCTTTTCCAGAGAATTCACGTGGCAGAAGATGCTTCCCTTGGGTCATGTGCCAATCATTCCACCATTTCTGGGAACATGTGCCTAGTCTTAGCTAGACCTCACATGCTGTCTTTAACTTGTCAGTCATGAGAGAGGCATTTCGTCAAATAGCTTGTAAGCATGAGTGGATAAGTAATGTCATAGACTTAGTTCATATATGAATTATGCACAGACTTGATGCACGTATGAGAGGGTATGCACAAACCTAATGTGGTATATGCACAGACCTATTCATGGGTGCAGGCATGAACATACAAGGATATGCACAGACTAAGTATACTTAATGCAAAGCCTGCACAGACTCATTCATTGCATGCTTAAGGCTGAAACATATACCTACATTTCAAGTCAGTGCAAGATGTGCACAGACCTTGAAACCATATATGCACCGACCCTAAACCAAATGTGCATAGACCTAATGTGCACCGACCTCTCTTCGCTGGGAAACCAAAGATGCACAGACCTTGCTTGCTAAATGCCAAACAATGCACTGACTATACATGCATGAGATGAAACATGCATCGACCCTAATATGGAAGATTGAGTGTGCTACAATATATTGCATGGACCTTACATGCAATGCGATGCAAAGCATGCACTGACTATATATGCTAGAAATAGTAACATGCACCGACGTCAGTATATGCCTTAGACAAACCTGCACCAACTTCATGAATGCTTATTGCATGAAGCCTAAACATGCACCGACTTGATGAAGAATATGCTCTAACTAATGCATGCGTGTGACCATAGATGCACTGACCTCTATTGCATGAGACACAACCGTGCACCGACCTTGTTTCTGCTTATTGCAGATGTGCACCGACTTGATGTTCTATAGAAGAGAGAATGCACCGACTTAATGTTCAAGCCATGCACCGCCAAATGCTCTAAGTATGCACTGATGTTAAATGCAAACACACAGAAAGTGCACTGACGTTACTTGGACCAATGAGCACATTGCACTGACCTATATATGCTGAAGCACAAACGTGCACCGACTAGCATGCGTGCATCTACAACACTTGCACCAATGTTATATGTGTGTAGAACGAAGTCTGCATCGACCTATCATGCATTAGACGCAGCAAGAGACGCAAGTATGAAATGCACTCAGACCTGGTATATGCTTGAAGTGCAGCTTACATCGACCTTACTCAGCCAAGACTGGAACTAGCATCGACTTTGCACTTAAATAAAAATCTGAGATATCTGTACTGACCTGGATGTTTATCATGCTTGTATATGCATTGACTTTACCTGTCAGAGGTTGACTCACATTTGACCAGTGATGTTGACTTGCTATCTATTGGCGTTGACCGTTGACTTTATTTTCATGACTTTTTGAATCATCTTTAGAACCTGTTCTGACATATCTCATACTCTTATAAATGATCAGATCACCAATGAATGCATCAATTTATATGATCAAGAATATATATGGTAAGACATAATATTGACATCATCAAAATCACAGAGACACAATAATCTTCTGCTTTTTGATAATGGCAATATTATGAGTCATTGCAACAAGTTCATGATGATCAACAATGAGTATCTAACAGATAAAAAAATGACTCAACCTATGATAGTCTACATAGTCACAGAAATTCTCCCCCTTTGACAACATCAAAAAGGATGGAATAGAAAGTAATGTGCAGACCAGTATGAACAATGTGAGAGCATGCATCAATTGACTGAAGGAATAACTCATACTCCCCCTTAAACAGAGCATGTCCCTCTTTGGACAAATTAGTAGGCTTGGAAGAGATTCAAAGCACTAGTCAAGATTAAGCAGATCAAGTGGACAAGTCATAAGGTCAAAGAGAGCACTAGCAAAGACACATGATCAGACAAATAAGAGTTTAGGTCATGACAGATTGAAGCAGAATCAGTGTGCAATAGAGTTTCAAACACACTAGGGTATGAGTTCAATTGATTTCAAAATAGATGGGGCCAAGTGAGAAACACAATCATCATGCAATGCAACCGATAATCTCTCCCCCTTGAAGCAAATGGCACAATAAGATGTTTTCTCAAGGATGCTCAGCAAAAGCACAGGGGCAGTCAAGGATGAAATCAGCCCATGACAGATTTTATGAGACTAGCTGATACCAATGGAGACAAATTTCTGGAAGAACAAGGATAATCAGAATGAGCAAGGTTAGTCATGTAGTTCATTAAATACTTATGGTCCCCCTGAATTCAAGACAGATTGAAGATTAGTCAGTGAGCAATGATAAAGACTAAGCACAAGATTTTCAATGAGCTTCAATCAAGATTTTCAATGAGATACCAATATCATAAATCCAAGAGTATGAATATTTTAGAGTCTTCCATTATAAGGGCTTATGAGTGAATCTATATTGAATAGCATGATTTAAATATGATGCATATCCAGTTTGTCAATAAAGTTCTTTACTCATATCTGAATTTAGATTTAATAAAAGTGAACCAAGCCCTCATGTTAACATGTTGATTAACCTCCCTACATCTTACTCAATCTATTTCAATGACTTCTTTAGGAGAAACAATCATGAGTATTGAGGTTTAAACAATTTGACATATCTGAATTTTCACCTTTTGGGTTCAGCAGAGATTTTCATTTCTTTTTATTTTTAGAATAGTCAAGAATAATTCATGCCTTTCATCGTAAAGGTAGACGCTGATTAGACGCCAGTACCCCTAGCTTACTCAGCAGAATGTACCATTCCGTTTCAAGTATAGATATCACCTTTTTGCCTAAGGGTACACATTTACCAAACGCAGGTACCCCTAGATATTGACTGAAACTAACCTTTGTTAATTTTCTGAACAGAGTTAGCCAAGAAGCATCATGACTTTGATTCCATTGTCTTTGACAAGGATCCTAGTTTCTCAGTGCATTTAGCTATTGCTCTGCCATTTACATAGTTGAATTAGCATTTAGATACAGCTACCCATAAGGTTTTGAAGAAAGACTTGTTTAAATACAGATTTCATGCATTTCAACCAAATAGGTCATGATTTCAATATTTCAGATTACAGAAGATTTTTTAAAAAATCACATGAAACAGTTGGTTAGAGTTTATTAAAAATTGATTCAGATATTTTCATGGCATTTAAGAAGCAAGCTAAAAATACATTAAACTTAAATCAATTTGATCTTTTCAGAACATTCATAATTCCATATAATGGAAGATTCCTAGTACATATGTTTTTTTTTCAGATTTATGATCAAGGTACACAAATTGAAATATTCTCAAGTTTCAGAATTTTCCATAAGATTCAGTAGCAGTCAAGTTGTGAATTGAGACACAAGCATCAAGGAGCATGCATGTATGTGAAGGCACATGAATTTCAAGCAAAAGATGACCTGGTTTATTGTAATGAAGCTGCAGATTTCAAGGAAATGACCATGAGATTTCACCATGATTTTTGTAGACAACAACAGGATTTCAAGTTTGACAGAGAATTTTAAAGATATGTGCAACCATGGATATTCAGAGAGTTTGAGAATCATTTAAGATCAGTGAGCTAAGAACATGGCAGATGTTTAATGTTCATGTGAGTTCAAATGCTAGGTGAAGGCAAATGAAACCAACTGAAATCAATTATTGATGTGAGTTGCTGGAAGAATAGAGATTAGACAGTCAAGGTTTCAGACAGAGATATAACAACAAACTCACCATGCATCTCAAACGCTTTTGTATGCTCCCCGTGTCTATATGCAGTGAACCAATCTTTTCGAATTTTCTTTAGAATGGATATGCAATTAACTCATGTATGCAAATGCACTAACTTTATGCAGCTTATGTAATGAAGGCTAAGCAAAGGATTTTAAAATTCATGCTCATGAAAGTCTAGACTGCTCCATATGAAGACTTGACGCTCAGTACTTGGCGGAGGGTAGCCTCTACGCATGATGTGAGTTTCTAGACAGACATAATCTGTCATTTTCCCAGCATACCATTTAATATACCATCGGGTCATGCATAGCAATGCAGTGCAAAGTGCAGTCTTATGTGCATCTTCAAATTTTTCTTATGATAGTTCTCTAAGATAATATGTATGTGAATGAGCATGTGTGGAAATGAGCATTTTTGTAGCATCCTGCATTTTTATTATAATAATTCCATATAAGTTAATTATTTATTGGCTCAACTTCTAATGAAATTATTAAAAATCTAGAAAAATATGTATGTAGTATAAAATTGAATTTGTAATAACTTTGTCTTCAGGCAAGAGCCTAAAATAAAATTCGTGAAGACCCAATTTCATGTTTTCGTGGGTTTAGAAGACCTAGTTTAACCATCGCAATTTGGGTCCAATTTAAGCCCATTTGCACCCCAATTCGAGCCAAACCCTAGCCCATTAATAGGTCCTTGTTTTCTCTTCGAAAACCCTAAGTCTAGATGCTTCTACTGGCGGCGACGGCGGTGGATTAGAACCCCATCCGAGATTTTCGTCGGAGTTTCTTCATTGGACTCTTCAACCAAATTCGATCGCTAGGAGTCCCTATAGGTCCTATTTATTGAGGGCTTTCGACGCTCTAGAACCCTATTTGCACCAGCGGTAGGTGGCGTAGCTGACCGTGACCGTACGGGAGAGAATTTGGGCGTTCTAGGAGCGATACCTAGGGTTCATGCGACCCCTCCTTTCGTCTTTCTTTCCTTCAAGCTAAGGTAGGTGTCTCTCAGGCCAAACGAAAATCTAATGATACCATCTTGATCGTCTTCCTGAGCTCTTTCTTTTGATACCTAATTGCCTAATTTTCGTACACCATGATGTTCAAATTTCATGTTTTACTCCGAGATATATAAAAGGGTAACTTTCATGTTAACTAGTCTAACGTTGAATTTAGTCATTTTTTTGTCTTAATCAAAGCATTATATCTTGTGCGAAATTTAATGCTCTTTCGAACGGTAGTATTTTCTATAATTTCGTTCACTCTATCATGAGAAATCGAGGTTTTTAGCATAGCATGTCGAAGTTCATCGTTGGCAGGTTCCAGGTCGAGGTGACATGCCTTCCAGAGACCGTTACAACTGTGACGGCCGCACAATAAACCGTCACCTGAGCCTGACGGCCTCACGACAGACCATCACATGCCCTTGTATTTTAAAATTTTAAGATTTTTATCTAATTATTTTCTGATACGTAACGCACCTACTATAGACCGTTACATGCTTGTAACGCCCCTTATATGGACAGTCACGTTCTCCTGACAGGGTGTTTTAAACTCTAATTCATGCGTTTTGAACCAGGAACTTGCTATGTTTTTGTATAACATCTTGATCTGTAACAACGCAGAACATGATGATAATCTAGTATCATGATCATAAACATTAAATTTTTTTATTCTCTACATGAAAGATGTTAGATAATCCTAAGATGAATGATCTTATGGAATTTGATAAAAAAAACCTTAATACTTGTATAAATTATGATCCATGCTAGATGTATATTGGTCTTGGCATGTTTGTTTTACAGTCATTCCACTCCGGTGGGATTGACTGACCGCACCGTCTTGGTTTTTCGTGTTGCTTAAGTCTCAATTCTTGTAATAGATGGGACTCTCCGTCGGATATTCCTTCCATCGGACTAGGACCACTATTATGAGACCTCCGTAAGACCCCATGAGCCTGGGATTCCCACCAGGACGCCGGGCAGGTTGTACCCCAAAGACCTGAACCCATGAACGTGGTTTGAATCATATATTGGGCCAGTCCAAACTGGACTGATCTGTGAACTGTAACGGCCCAAGGTTGGACTGTCACGTCACCGTAATGAACTAAGGTTAGATCGCCACGTTCCTGTAGCGGCCCAGTTATCGACCGCCACAGGTAAGATATTTCATACATTTCCTTGTTTTATTATCATGAAGCAGTCATCAAGGTTGACCTTGAACTGTGAAATCATGTGTGATCCTTGTTGCATCCTTGTCTTCTACCTAATGTTCATTCCAACGATGTTGGAATTTCTCTCAATCTTAGAAGTAAGTTCGTGAGCTTAAACCTTAGAACTCTTGGCCATTTAAGGTGATGAATGTCTAGACTAGGATCTATGATCCAACCCTTCAATGCCAACGCATCATAAAGGTCCCGATCTGGTCCTGGGAGGAGCGCCCGAAAGTACTTGTGCCTCGGGGAGTTTGTAATGACAAGGTGTGGCATTGTACCGAAGTGCATGACTAGCGTGATTGGTCTGAGACATTCCACTTTAACTCATTTACTTGAAATTCCTGCGTGACATGCGTGCTTGTTATGGCCAATTCCATGTATCATTTTCGAGCAATTTTCATGAATAGTTCTTGCTATACTTGCTATACTCTTTACTTGAAAGTTCATATTCTTTTTCTATCTATCTTTTGTCATTATTTATCATTACTTTCGTTGCAACGTTATTCCTAATTGAATGGTTAATTACTTTAATTATGCCTGATGATAGAGATATAAAATCCTACTGAGCTTTGCTCACCCCTACTTTCCAATCCTTTTCATGTAGTTCGGATGAGGACATGTGCTCCGATGGGGACGGAAACGAGTGATTCCAAGTGCGAGCCATTTAGAATGATGTTCAAGTCAAGTTTAGATTAGTTGTTGAGTTGTTATCTAGAGTTGATGCATTTTTCGTTAATAAGTTAGAAGTCCACAAGGAGTCGGGTGTAATTAAATACTTTCTCGTATTATTATCAATAAAGATGGGTTAATTGTCTTTCTTTATGATTAGCTTGGTGGTTTAGTCTCTTGTGGCAATGTATGCTTTGATTGACATGAATAATATAAACTGCTATGTTCTGATTTTCCGCGTCGGGGCGTGACAAGTTTATACATGTGACAGCATGCAGGATCAACTTCCAGCTTTTCAGATTTTTTAGAAATGCAATTTGTTTTAAGTGATTATGCATTTTAACAAATATCAAACAACTGTAATTGGCATATGTATGCATCAAATGCAGACAACCTTTTAGCCTCATATATGCACAGATCACCCAGCAAGTGCATAAACAGAAAAGAATGCAAATGGCAGATGCAGTTTTGGACATGTATGCGTGAGATCTTAATTGACATATTAAGCACGATGTTCAACTAAAAGAAAATTCAGGTGAACAAGTTTGTAAACAGCAGAGTTGGGGTTTTACCTTACTTGAGCGCCTTAATTTATTAAACCCCCTTTTTATTCTCCATCCCAAGGCACTCTTGCAAAACATATTCTTATTTTGCAGATTTAGGTACCCAAGAGTTCTTGGGTCCGGCATGGTTAGTAGCACCTCTGATAGGTGTTTTCCACAACCTTTGGGCTTTTGAATCATCAAATATCATCAAAGAGAAATTGTTCATAGAATGCCCAACTAGACCACAATAGTGACATGATAAACTAGATTTTGAACTCTTTTTGTCCACATTAACATTAACATGGGATCTACGTACATTTTCATGGTAGTATCTATTTTTATCATGGAAACTTCATCTTTTATTCCTTGCCAGCCAGCAATCAGCAATTTTTTTTTGGCTTTCCACACTCAAAACATGAAATAAATTTTTCTTTGAAAATAGATTTATTTCTACTGAAAGCATCTTGATTCATAGGGAATTTAACAAATTCAGAGTTAAATCTTCTTCCCTGAGCATGCCAACAGTGGGCTGCAATGTGGCCTAATTTGCCACAGTAATAACATTGAATCCCCTTTTTCTGAACAACATGATTTCTAAGATAAGTTTTCCTAGCATGCCTTTTACTAGCATTTAGATCATCCTTTTCCATCACTTTACACTCATGCATCACATGGCCAATCTTGTGATAGTAATGACAAATCACTTTTTTTTTGTATGCATGTGTGTGTGAGGATGTCTTATGGGGAACATGCAAAGAGGTAGCAGAAACAATTTTGTTCTTTTGTTTTTCAGTTGTTTTCAAAATTTTCTGAGCAGTAAATTGAAAGACAGGTTGGTCCGGAGAATTGTGAGTATTAGACCTGGAAACAAAAGATGTTTGAGTTTTGTTTCCAAACTTCTTTTTATTTGCAGCATTATAGCCTAACCCTTCATTCTGAAAATTAACCTTGCTTCCAAGAAGCTTATCTAAATTGTTCATTCCTTCAACAAATCTAGACAAGGATTCATTAAGATCATTATTTTCTTGTTGGAAAGCTAGGATACTAAACTCATAACTGACCAGTTCTTCTTCACAGGACTTAATTTGTTGACAAATTGCATCATTCAGATTTTTGAGGGTTTCAACTTCTTGTTTCAATTCGAGCTCATTTTGATTTTCATCAAGAACACATTTTCCTTTTTCTAAGACAAGAAGTCTTTCCGACATAGCAGTATTCAACTGTTTCAATTCCTCTCTTTTTTTTCTCCATTTCTCAGTTTTTGCTTTCAATTTAGTGTTCTCCTCCTCAAGCTTATCGTCAACAAATAAAACATCAGTTAAGAAACTCTGGTTTTCCTTAACATTTTCTTGGTGGTTTTCAGGTTCATATTTTTCAAGGTTTTCTTGAAACTTTAAATTGACAGCTCTAACAACCTCGAATTTTTTAGTGATCAATATATTTTCACTTTCAAGATTGATTAATCTTTGTTCAGATTCTTGACATTGTTTTTTGAGTTTTCCGTTTTCAGATTTGACTTGATTGAGTTCTGAATTGATTGCATCTAGATTCGACAATTGTCTTCTGAATATTTCATTTTCAGTTTTCAAAATTTCAATGTTTTCACCTCTAGAGTTAGGATTCTCTAGATTATTTAACTTCTTTTTCAGACTTTTATTCTTCTTCCCTAGTTTTTCATAAGATTCTAACAGGTTGGCATAGGCATCTTCCCAATCATTTAAAGTGTAACTAGAGAATGGATTGTTTACCTCTTCAGCATCTTTGAACTCATCTTGATCACTGCTATGGTTGCTCTCATTAACCATCAAGCAAATGTCATCACTTCTCTTATAGGCTGCCATCAATTTGTCCATGATATCTTTAGCAGACCTGCAATTTGTAACAAATGGAAAGATGTCAGAATCAATAGTCCTTCTTAAAATGCTGAGAACTCTCATATTTTCATTATTTTTCATTCTATGTTTGTCCGTCCATTTGGACACATCTTTAGGCATTCTGTGTGGACCTTTGGAAACAAGATTCCAGAGGTTAGGATTCACAGAATTTATGAACGTGCACAGACTACCAAACCAGCTAGAGAAATCATACCCATTAAAAACTAGAGGATGAGCCATTGGCAAATCGGAAGCAGATGACCACTAATAGTAAATGGCAAACAGAGGAAGAAACTGTCGAGAAACACCAGGAATTACTACAGATCGTTGGATCTGAAAAGCCAGTAACCCGCTCTGATACCACTTGTTAGATCCAGAGGGGGGGTGAATGGATCTTAAATAAAAGGATTTGCTGATTTAAACATTGTTAAGTCTGAACTTCTTTCATCTAGATGAACTACCAATCTGAGAAAGCATAGTAAAGCACCAAGCAAGACAAGGCATATTTCTCAGAATAGAAAACAGCACAGGGATAACCTTGAATTCTTTAAAGGCGATCTATAAACTAATTGGGAATGATACTAAAGCACACGCACACAGAACAACCACTCCATAGATTTGATGAATCAGGCAATCAATGAATCAAACAGGCGGCGCACACCCAACCTGACAAGGGCCCCTGTGAGAAAAGTAGAAGGCAGGAGCAAACTCACAAAGCAAACCACAGAACACCAGAATTTTAGGTGGTTCGGCAAGACCCACAGTCTGCCTACGTCCACCCCTCACTCAAACCGAGTGAGGATTCCACTAGCATAAGCTAGAGTTCAAAGCAGACTCAGTCTGCAACAAACGCTGCCTTACAGCTTGACCCAGAGGAACACTCTCCTCTGTTCCTCCAAAATGGAGGGAACCACTAGTGACATCCCGTCACTAGCAACTGGAGACACAGTCTCCCTTCCTCCAAACTAGAGGGAAAATCGTGAGTGACACCTAGCCACTCACAACCGGAGACCCAAGTCTCCCTTCCTCTGAAACCCAGAGGGAAACTACAAGTGACACCTCGCCACTTGCAAACCGGAGACACAGTCTCCCTTCTCCTGAGTCCACAGGAGGAACCCCGACCTCAAACCAGTGGATCGAAAGAACACTAATGAAAATGGAAAGAACAAACGAAAAGTAAAAGGAGAAACAGAAACAAATGTAGCTCCGTAGGAGCAACTTGGCTTGGATCTGATCCAGAGGCCAATACAACTCTAATCTTCAGGGAAGGCTCTCTCTTTTTCTCTCTATTCTCTTCTCAGCTCATCTCTCTTCCTTTCTCTTTGTTTCTTGCTGCTCACTCACTAGTTCTTCTTCTTTTTCTTCTCTCTGGCGCCTCTCTTTTTTTCTTCTCTGGCGCCTCTCTTTTTTTTCTTCTCTGGCGCCTCTATTTTTTTCTTCCCTATTATCCTTGATCACAAATGATGTCTTCTTATAGGGCTTCAGACCTGGAGTTCCACGGACTCACGCCTCAGGCGTGTGTTGGGCTCGTGCCCCCTTTTCCAAAGAATCCACGTGGCGGAAGATGCTTCCCTAGGGTCATGTGCCAATTATCCCACCATTTCTGGGAACACATGCCTGGTCTTAGCTCGACCTCATGTGTTGTCTTTAACCTGTCAGTCATGAGAGAGGCATTTCATCAAATAGCTTGTAAGCATGAGTGGATAAGTAATGTCATAGACTTAGTTCATATATGAATTATGCACAGACTTGATGCACGTATGAGAGGGTATACACAGACCTAATGTGGTATATGCACAGACCTATTCATGCGTGCAGGTGTGCATAGACAAGGATATGCATAGACTAAGTATACTTAATGCAAAGCTTGCACAGACTCATTCATTGCATGCTTAAGGCTCTACGTTTCAAGTCAGTGCAAGATGTGCACAATCCTTGAAACCATATATGCACCAACCTTGAACCAAATGTGCACAGACCTAATGTGCACCGACCTCTCTTCGCTGGGAAACCAAAGATGCACCGACCTTGCTTGCTAAATGCCAAACGATGCACTGACTATACATGCATGAGATGAAACATGCATCGACCCTAATATGGAAGATTGAGTGTGCTACAGTATATTGCATGGACCTTACATGCAATGCGATGCAAAGCATGCACAGACTATATATGCTAGCAAACAGTAACATGCACCGACGTCAGTATATGCCTTAGATAAACCTGCACCGACTTCATGAATGCTTATTGCATGAAGCCTAAACATGCACCGACTTGATGAAGAATATGCTTTGACTAATGCATGCGTGTGACTATAGATGCACTGACCTCTATTGCATGAGACACAACTGTGCACCGACCTTGTTTCTGCTTATTGCAGATGTGCACCGACTTGATGTTCTATAGAAGAGAAAATGCACCGACTTAATGTTCAAGCCATGCACCAACTTGCAGACCTAAATGCTCTAAGTATGCACCGATGTTAAATGCAAACACACGGAAAGTGCACTGACATTACTTGGACCAAGGAGCACATTGCACCGACATATATATGTTGAAGCACAAATGTGCACCAACTAGCATGCGTGCAGCTACAACACTTGCACCAACGTTATATGTGTGCAAAACGAAGTCTACACCTACCTATCATGCATTAGACGTAGCAAGAGATGCAAGTATGAAATGAACTCAGACCTGGTATATGCTTGAAGTGCAGCTAGCATCGACCTTACTCAGCCAAGACTGGAACTAGCATCGACTTTGCACTTACAAAGAAATCTGAGATATCTGTACTGACCTGGATATTTATCAGGCTTGTACGTGCATTGACTTTACCAGTCAGAGGTTGACTCACATTTGACCAGTGATGTTGACTTGCTGTCTGTTGGCGTTGACCATTGACTTTCATTTCATGACTTTTTGAACCATCTTTAGAACATGTTCTGACATATCTCATACTCTTATAAATGATCAGATCACAAATGAATGCATCAATTTATATGATCAAGAATATATATAGTAAGACATAATATTGACATCATCAAAATCATAGAAACACAACAGAGTCCTTATGGGAATTAGATTTCCTATGTAGAATCCTAGTAGGTTTAAGTCTTTCCATGCTTACCCTCCCTTGCCAAACCACAGCCGCCAATCCTTGTTCGATTCAAACCCTAAGGCTCCATGCAGGTTAGATGTGAGCAAGTTATTGGGTTTAACCTCACAGACCTTGTTATACTAACATTTTAGGTATATACTTTTTTTAGAAGCCCATTTATTATAAGGCCTAGGTTTCTACTAAAGCCCATTAGCTACTTGGTTAAGATTTCTTCTAATTGGGTTGAGCTTTTCTCTTTTAAGGATTTATTTTTATTTGTAATGTGTTTTAAAGCTCATTCACGTAATATAATGTCCATTTAACTATTTTAGCTATTCTCATTTTTTTCCTTCAAGATTTTTATTTTTCAAATGGTCATATGACTATTATTATATAGTCATCATTACTTATTCTATATGTAAATTTTCGGGGTGCTACAGGAAGTGTTCCTCAGAGAAGGTTGTACGGAGATAATGGTGGTTGTGCTGTGATCATGAGGTCTCACACGTTGGATGAGTTCTTCCCCGTGAGTTCTATGCATTATCTCAAATTTTGAGGACAAAATTCCTGTAAGGGAAGGGGGAGGACTATAATGACCCTGGGTCTCAGATCGTGTTTCCGCAAGTTGCAAATCATGTCCGTGTGGGTTTCAAACTTCAATATTGAATTTTCAAACCCCAAAAGGATAGTTATGAGAGTTATTTTGGGTCCGTGATGACGCGTTGAGTGGCCATGCTTTTTCCTGAAATTTTTTTAGTTAAAATATATATTTTTTAGAATTTTTGGGGTTCATGTGAATTTTCTAAATGAAATGGGAAAAAATATAATAAAATAAAATTTAAAAACCCTATTTTAACCCCCTCTTCCCCTCCGTTCTCTCATCTCTCTCACGTCTCTCCTCTCCCTCACTCTCCAGTCTCTCTTTCCCTCTCCCTTTCTCACCTCCGGCGGCTGATGGTGGTAAGAGGGCGTGCGGTGGAGCGGCGGCAACGGCGTGCAATGAGATTGAAGGCGAGGAGTGATGGTGAACTTTAAGGAGGGAGCGATCAAGGTCATGGGAGTCGACTGCTTGGAGGATCGGCGTTTTAGCGGGTTTCGGTTGTTTAAAGCTTTAGAAAAGTAGGGGGATGGATCCCTGCTCTTCCTGCATGTTTCCATCGCGATTTCATGCCACGGTGAGGCTGAGAGTGGGAGTATTTCATATTGTGGGGGAATGCTCATGTTCGGGGAAGAGTGATGGTTTTGGCCGATCTAGGTCTTGATATATGGTTTAATGCGATTTCCCATATGTAGGAATGTCCGGAGATTGATTCCCCATGTTTTCCACTTCATTCTGTGGCGAACGGGGAGTGGGATCGAACTCCGCGTGGAGTTCGACAGTTTTTGTGAAACTTGGCAGGAGGCGGCCACGGGGTGGCCGTCACGTCCAGCGTTGGGCGGCCAGAGGCCTGGCTGCCCAAGTCTATTGCCTCTAGCCACCCAAGTTTGTTAGGCGGCCAAGGGTCTAGCCGCCCAGGCTGTAGGTGGCTAGGAGCCTAGCCGCTTTTCCCTTTCTTTCTCTCTATGTAGCCCATTGTCTGGGAGGCCAAAGAGGTGGCCGCCCAAGTCTATTGTATGGCCAGCTCCCTAGTCACCCAGGGTTGGAGGTAGCCACTGATGTGGCTGCCCAACTCACTGTTCATGCCAGGTCTGCGTGACTAGACTGGTGGCCGCCCAGTCCACAGGGTGCCCAAGGTGGGCAGCCAGGGAGTTGGCCGCCCAGAGCCCTCTGGGCGGCCAATGATGTGACCACCCAATCTCTGGGCAGCCAGTGATGTGGCCGCCCAACTCCCTTGTGCCCGAGGAGCCGTGCTTCGCCGTTTCATGCCCCGAGGTGTCCGTATTCGACCTAGTTTCACAGAAGAGGTGCCAGTGTGATTCTGAATGATATGGGATTTCTGTGTAATTGTTAAGGGCCATCCCTGTGGGACTTATGTGTTGTAGGGAGTCTTTTTCCCGTATGGATTAATGATAGTGGATGTTCATTCCTGTGTGAATTTAGAAGGCCGACATTCGCTGGTTCCTATTACCAGCCTTAGGTGGTTTATCTATATCGGGTTGTACTGTTCCATGGTTTTAGGCGTGCGTGAGTTAGACCTTCTTGTTGTGTCCCTGAAGTCATTTGAGTCATTCTGTGGTCACTTGGGTCATTCGACATCATTCTATAGTCATATGAGTTCTGTGGTATTCTTGGTTTTGATAATGGCTAAACACTATTAGTCATTGATATCTTCCACTCTCATGTGATTGACATACGTGATGTTTTTATTCATGACAGATATGCCAATGAATGGACAAGGAATCAAGTGGCAATGGCCAAAGTGAAAGCTCATTGATCACGCCCAAGCAAGGATGCAAATCTCATCTCTCTTACAAGCAAAAGTCGACATTTCATATTCGGCTTGTCACTCATCCAAGGTCAATGCACAAAGAAGTATAGCCAAGAGAATCCAAGGTTAAAGACTCAGTTGATACCTTCTAGACTATCAAGGGTGATGCCACAAACATGCACGGGCTGCTAATGGAGTTCAATGACAGAGCTGAAGCAGATAACGGACCGACCCGGGCAAGCCCGAAATCAGCCCAGCTGGCGGTCGACCGCCAGCACAGGGGCGGTCGACCTCCCCAGCCAGCATCCGCCAGAATGTGTCTTTCAGTAGTGGTCGACCGCCAGCCATTAGCGGTCGATCGGAAATTCCAGGGACTAATCCTCTACAACGATTCTCAGTGGAGGTCGACCGCCAACCCCGATGCAGCCATGTTTGACTTCGAATTCCACCTTGTGGCCAGCCCCTTTCCATGGATTTGTTTAATCAAAACTCACCTAATCTTCCATGATTTGTGGATCTGGTCTGGGGGGTGTCTATGGACCATTCAAGGTCTATAAAACCAACACATGAAGGGTTATAAACCCTAATGCTTCAAGGGGATTCAAGGGAGGCTACAAGGTGAGAGGAGTTCGAGTACTGTAGCCGTGAACAATACTCCTTGAAGAACTCTTCATCCATTCCAAGGCATTCAAGTCCAGATCTGAACACTACCAGAAAAAGCGGGATTTCAGACGGAATTTTTAGACGGAAATTGTGGTAGTGGAAGCCATCTCAACCTCCAAGGAAGCCATCTCAACCTCCAAGGAAGAAGAAGCAATCAAGACTCTCAAGGGTGATCTAAACTGCATCCTTCTTCCTCTTCATCAATTCAAGAGGATCAAAAGGAAGATCAAAGTTACATCCAACACTCTCTCCATCAACTCAAGATGATTCAAGTTCATATCTCAATCTAGCAACCTCTAAGGAAGAGTAGAAGCAAGAAAGGCTAATAAGGGAGATCAAAGAAGGCTGCAAGGGTGTGTTCAAGGGAGAGGAGTTCGAGTACTGTAGCTGTGAACAGTACTCCGGGAAGAAGTTCTTCATCAAATCTCCAAGTGATTCAAGCTACTTCGAAAGAAGATTCAAGCCCCAGTAATCTAAGACAAGATCTTTTCTCTTTGAGTATATTTCATATCTTGTTTGAGTGTTTTCATATCTTGTTCTTTTCCATTTCATTCAAACATTTGAAATTGAAGATCGTCCCTACCGGTGGTTAGTAGGAAGGCAATCGGAACTTGTCTGATCTGCGATGTTGACGTCCCTACCGGTGGTTAGTAGGAAGGCAATCGGTGGTCTTTCCGATTTGCGGTTCAGTGCGTGGCACTAGTGGAGCCTCACCGGATTTGGTGAGAGGTGGACGTAGGACTGGAAATTCAGTCCGAACCACCTTGAAATCTCGTGTGTTGTGGTTTGCTTATGCGATTGCTTTATGTTAGATGCATGCTTAGGTTCAATATCTATATTGCGTAATCATCTTGCCAAGCAAATCATTCGTGTTCTTCGTCAAGCTAGTTATATTCCGCTGCTTATTTCATCATCTAGCTTTAAATAGGGTTGCATTACGAAAAGAGGGGTAGATCTATTCACCCCTCCCCTCTAGATCCGCTGTCCACTACACAACAAGTGGTATCAGAGCCTAATCTCTCATTATGGGGTCCAACGACCTTGAGGGAAATGGTGGATCAGCGTCTAAAGGTTATTTACCTGAATGACATTCTGTGAATAGGCCTCCTTATTTCACTGGATCTAATTATCCCTATTGGAAACATCGTATGCAGGTGTTCATTCGCGCCCAAGACTACGAACTTTGGCGAGTGATCAGCAAAGGTCCGTATGAGCTTACGGATAATGAGGACTTGTGGACCAAAGAACAGATAAGGCAATCCACTGTCAACTAGAGTGCCAAACACATCATGCAATGCTCACTCCATCCAGTTGAATTCTCAAGAGTGGCTACCTGCGCATCTGTAAAACTAATGTGGGACAAGCTAGAGGTAATCTACGAAGGAACCTCTCAGGTACGAGAAACAAAAGCCAACATTTTAGTTTCTGAATATGAAATGTTCCGCATGAAGCCTGATGAATCAATTCAAGATATGTATGCTCGATTGACTGTGCTTACTAATAGTTTAATTGATTTGGGAAAGAAATATTCAGAGCATGAAATTGTAAGGAAAATTCTCAGATCGTTAACTCCAGCATGGCACACAAAGGCTACCGTGGTTGAAGAATCGAGAGATCTCACAACTACCAAGTTAGATGAACTCATTGGGTCATTGATGACCTATGAGATCAACCTCAAGAACAAAGAGGCTGAGGCACCTAAGAAGAAGTCCCTAGCTCTTAAAGCAGGACCCATCGATCATGGCACTTCTGATGAAGGTGAGGATTCGGCAAGTGAGCGAGAAGAGGATGACGTAGCCATGCTCACACGTAAGTTCAAAAAATTCCTGAGAAAGGAAGGTAAGAGTTTCATGAGAGGAAGGTCAAAGGTAAGAAATGGTTTCAAATCTAATTCTAAAAACTCTAAGAAATCTGACAAAATCATTTGTTATTCTTGCAACAAACCAGGGCATTTCAAGAATGATTGTCCCGACAGATTCAGAAAAGCTGACAAATGGAAGGGCAAGAAGAAGAACAAGGCCATGGTGTCCCCATGGAGCGATGAAGAGGAAAGTGATGATGGAACCAGCTCCTCGGACAAAGAAAAGGAAGATTTCTGCCTTATGGCCAAAGGTGATGAAGAAACTGAGGTAAATTCTCCATTTGAAGATTATACAATTGATGATTGGGAGGATGCATATATACAACTCATGGAAAAATATGAAATGTACAAAAAGGAGAATAAATCATTGAAAAAGAAAATTAACTCATTTGTGCATGATCATAATATGAATGATAAGAATGCTCTACTTGAGACTGAAATTGAAGATCTTAAGAAAATGATTAAGGATTTGGAGGAAGGAAGAAAAGAAATGGCTGACTTGGAAACTAAAAATGAGGATTTGAGAAATGAGATTGATAGCATGAAGCTCAAAATGTAAAGCTATGAAAAAGATAGTAAATTGAGCAATGAAAAGTATGAAGCTGTCAAACAAGTCAACATTCAACTTCTTCAAAATATTGAAAACCTACAAAAAGAGTTGAAGGATAAACAACAATCTTTAGAAAAGTTTGTGGATGGAAGAGAAAACCTAGATGCTTTGCTAGGTACCAGAATGAACTTCAACAAGGAAGGGTTGGGTTTTGAACCAACAAACAAAAGGTCAATTAGGCTCAAAACTGTCACATTTGTTTCATCTTCCGAAGCTTCCACCTCAAACACAACTCCCACACAAAACCAGCAAAAACAAAAGGAGAAAGGGAAAGAAAAGATTGAAGAGGCAGTCACCAATATTCCCAAAAAGCCTATCCAAAAACCTAAGAAATGTCGACCTTCCCCGCAGCATAGGACAACACTTCATTGGCCATTGCATGCTCAATCTTCCAGATATCGCCAAAACTGGATTGCTCATTCATATAGGCCAACACCACCATACTTTCGGAGAAATTATGATTCATGTGTTCATCAATCCTATAACTTTCAATCTCCTAGGTGGCAGAACAATCACTTTCAACCCAAAAACAACTAATGGCCACAATGGGTTAAGAAGCCAACTTCATCAAACTTTCATAAAATCTAACAAAGAGCCTCTAAACAAAAAGGAAATGTCAAAGCTGAAAAGAAAAATCAAATCCCTGCTTTAAGCAAACAAAATATGAATGTTAGAAAGGTTTGGATTCCAAAAGAAATGGTTTCATGTTTTGAAAATCTTAAGAGTTTGATGGGACCCAAAATTGGTTGGGTTCCAAATACAATTGCTTAATTGTTTGTGCAGGAATGTCTTGCAGCCATGCATAATATGTGGTATCTTGATAGCGGCTGTTCAAGACACATGACTGGAGACAAAACGAAATTTTGTCTCTTGGAGGAAAAGGAAGGAGGATACGTTACGTTTGGAGGGAATAACAAAGGAAAAATCATTGGAACAGGTAATGTAGGTAAGAACCTCTCCAACTCCATTGGAAATGTGTTGCTAGTTGAAGGTTTAAACTATAACCTACTTAGCATAAGTCAATTGTGTGATAAAAGTCATAAAGTGTTGTTTGACTCTCATGAATGCAGAATTCTTGAACCAAAATCTGACAAGGTAAAATTTTCTGGTAAGAGAGTCAACAATGTTTACATGATTGACTTACATGATCCTGCTCATTTAAATCTTTGTCTTGCTGCACCAAAATCTGAAATTGCTTGGTTATGGCATCGTAGACTAGGACATGCTAGCTACAATGTCTTACATAATTTTTTAAAGCATTCAATGGTGAAAGGGTTGCCTGAATTATCATTTAAACAAGAAAACAAGTTGTGTGATGCATGTGCCCTAGGTAAATAAATAAGAAAATCTTTCAAGGGAAGATCTGAAAATACATCATCCAAACCACTCGAGCTAATTCATATGGACTTGTTTGGTCCAACAAGAACTGCTAGTTTAAGTGGTAGAAAATATGGATATGTCTTGGTGGATGACTTCTCTAGGTTTACATGGGTTTTCTTTCTCACACATAAAAATGATATTTTTGATGAGTTTCAGGCGCTCTACATGAAGATAAAGCAGGACGGTGTGTTCAAGATCTCCAAGATTCAATCAGATCACGGTGGTGAATTTGAAAACACTGACTTCTATAATCTTTACAAGGCTGAAGGCATTTCACACCGATTCTCTTCACCAAGAACGCCAGAGCAAAATGGTGTAGTTGAAAGGAGAAACCGAACACTTGTAGAGATGGCAAGAACCATGCTTGCTGAACGGCAACTTCCAAGGTGGTTTTGGGCCGAAGCGGTAAACTCAGCATGTTATATTATCAACCGCTCTATGGTAAGGCCACACACCAAAAAGACTCCTTATGAGTTGCTGAAAGGTAAAAAGCCCTCTCTCTCACATATGAAAATGTTTGGATCTAAATGCTTCATCCACAATAATGACAAAAGAGATTTAGATAAATTCGAGCCCAAGAGTGATGAAGGTATATTCCTTGGATATTCTGATAGATCTAGGGCTTATAGAATTTACAATATCAAGAGTCAAACTGTGGAAGAATCACCCCATGTTTCCTTTGATGAATATCATGATTCTAACAATGATAACTCTTGCAGGAAAAATGATGAAGATAGGGAATTCCTAAGCATAAAGGACAAGAGTGATCCTCCACAAGAAGAAATAAAAGAAGCTGGTGACCTAGCTGAATCAAGCAATGCAAGGGATCAAGCTCCAGGAGAAGGTAACGATTCTACAAACATTAGAATTCTTAAGGATCATCCTTTAGAAAACGTCATTGGCAGCTTGAATGACCCACCTAGAACAAGGTCACATTTTAAAATTGTGGAAGAATTAGATCAACTTGCTCTTGTCTCGCAGCATGAACCCAAAAATATTGATGAAGTATTAAAAGATGAAAACTGGATAAATTCAATGCAAGACGAGTTAAACCAGTTTGAAAGGAATAAAGTTTGGCATCTTGTTCCTAGACCTTCATCACAATGTATCATAAGGACTAAATGGGTCTTTAGGAACAAACTAAGTGAGGATAGCAAGATAATAAGAAACAAGGCTAGATTGGTGGCTCAATGGTATAATCAAGAGTTTGGGGTAGACTTTGATGAATCTTATGCCCCAGTTGCTAGACTCGAAGCCATCAGAATTTTACTTACCTTTGCATGCTCCCTTAGAATAAAGCTGTATCAAATGGATGTCAAAAGTGCTTTCTTGAATGGCTTGATCAAAAAATAAGTCTATGTTGAGCAGCCCCCTGGCTTTGAGAATTCTAACAATGCAGATTTTGTATACAAGCTAGACAGGGCGCTTTATGGACTTAAGCAAGCACCAAGAGCTTGGTATGAGAGACTAAACTCGTTCCTCATTGAAAAAGGGTACACACGAGGTAAGGTAGATCAAACACTTTTCTCCAAGAAGCAAGGTAAGAACATCTTGATTGTTCAAATTTATGTTGATGACATTATGTTTGGTTCTACAAAATCTGAAATGTGTGAGGAATTTGCTAACCTCATGACTAGCGAATTTGAGATGAGCCTAATGGGAGAACTTCAATTCTTTCTCGATTTGCAGGTCAACCAAGGAGAAGATGGGTGCTTCATAAATCAATCCAAATACATCAAGGAGCTGCTGAAAAGATTTGACATGGCAAACATCAAAATCATTGCAACTTATATGAGCACCACAACATCACTGGATTCGGATGAAAATGGTAAATTAGTGGATGCAAAGATCTATAGAGGTATGATTGGCTCTTTACTTTATTTGACTGCATCCCGACCAGATATCCAGTTTAGTGTATGCCTTTGTGCTAGATTTCAAGCTAGTCCTAGATAATCTCATTTGACTACCGTCAAACGTATCCTTCGATATCTTACCGGCACTCAAGATTTGAGATTGTGGTATCCGTCATCATGTGATTTATCTCTTCTATCTTATTCTGATGCGGATTACGCTGGATGCAAGCTGGATCGTAAGAGTACTAGTGACTATTGCCAGTTTCTAGGCGGGTGTTTAGTTTCTTGGGCTTCCAAGAAACAACACTCGGTTACCCTCTCAATCGCGGAGGCAGAATATGTTGTTGCGGGGAGCTGTAGCACCCAAGTGTTGTGGATTAAATACCAACTCCAAGACTACTTGGTGGATCTTGGTTGTGTCCCGATTATGTGTGATAACACTAGTGCTATCAACCTTGCAAAAAATCCAGTCTAGCACTCTAGGACTAAGCATATTGAGATTAGGCATCACGTCATTAGAGGCGAGGTCAGTAAGAAAAATTTTGAACTTTATTTTGTTGATACTCTAAATCAAATTACTGATATTTTCACCAAGCCCTTGTGTAATGACAGGTTTTCAACACTCAGAAGGGAGCTTGGTCTTTGCCGACCTCAGGTCACTAAAAATTGAAATGATGATCATGTTCAATTTAGTTGTGTGTTTTTGCAGATTGGTGTGTTCATGTATTGTTTATATGTCAATGTGTCATTTTGCATATGTGTCGTATTGCATGGTTTGTGTAACATCATTCTTGCATGGCCATGGTATATCAAATGTTGATGTATGGAAAGGCAGGTTATGCTTGCCTAGACACACTCAATATGCGTGAGGTTTCACCTCCGCCAAGTACCATGAGTCATTGTCGCATATAGGCCATATAGTAAGGGGGGGTTGTCCTTTTACAGCATTCATGCATATATTTCATATTTATTCTGTGGCATTTAATAAGTGTACAACCATGAGTTGGGTCATACATTTCATTTCTGTCACCTTCATGAGTGACTAGGTCAACCTCCTTTGTCATTCCACTTGATTGCAAACATAACTCCTTCGCGCATCCATTGCATATCCTTAGGGGGAGTTTTGTTGATTCTCTTAACCTCTTGCAAACTGCACTTCAGTTGCTTACAGTCTGGTTTGAGTTCATGAGACAGACGGACATATGGTGTAAGAGCTTTCTATTATATGCCCTAATGATTGTCCATTAAATGAAAATGGTTCAGATTTAATGATTTCCTTGTAGTTCTGATATATCTTATTTGAAATCATCTATGTTCTGTAGTTTTAATAGACTTTCACTAAAGACTGCATGTTATGTCTTGAATGACTACCCTGAAATCTGAAAATCCAGACTTCATGACAATCTTGGTGATACTCTAGAGCTTAGTATTGTTTCTAAACATCTTGATGAGCTGGAATTGTTGAAAATCAATTTGCAGAGCAATGATAGTGTTGCACGGAGAAATATGTCACATCATCAAATCAAGTGACGAATGATATGTCATGATGTGTCTCTGTTATCTCTATCTTAATTCATCTGGACTCTAGGCAGAGCAATGGCATAATTGCTGAGAAACATATCTTCTCATCAATGAAATGAGTTTGGATATGTCATGACGTGACTTTACTATCTCTGTTCATTCTGAAACATAACCGTCAATCTTGCAAATACCTAGGAATACTGGCGTCTAAACAACGTGTATTCTTATGGCTTGGAGGCATGTACTAGACTTGATTGCTCGTAAAATATGAGTCATGTGCCTTCAAATTCAAAAGATATTGAAAATCAAATTTGTTGAACTCATAAAATTCCATGCTTTAGTCATGATTGTTTAGCCTCAATACTCATTTTTTGTGTTATTCCCTTTGTAGTTACTGAATATGGATATATAAGACAAGGGACGGTTAAACATTGTCATGATATACACCTTTGGTTCATTTCTATTACATCTTAGATGTAGCTACTTTTCAAACTCTATTGATGAATTCGGATTTCATTAGCTTTGAACCATATACATTGCTCACGGTCTGTTTCAGGTTTGCATATAATGGCTTGCTCTTAACTCCTTTCAGCTCTGGTCTCACAGACATTTTACTATTATCACTCTTTTTTGCTGTTGGCAAAGGGGGAGAATTCTTTGTGTGAGTCCTTTGTAAGAGCTATATGCGTTATCGCATTGTCAAAGGGGAGAGCTTATGTGCTTTGTGAGTTGTCATGGGGGATGTGTGAATGGTGTACGGGGAGAGTCCAAGGGGAGAATCTATTGTTCACTTTGCATCTCATATGTGTATGTGATGAGGTTTGCATAATTGCACAGCATTCATATCATAATTGCCTTCACATGCTATTACTATCATGGATCTTGAGCTGCATATGTTGCATTTGTTATAACTTGTGCCATTTTAGACATTTCTATCATATAATGACTCACAGTGTTGCCATCATCAAAAAGGGAGAGAATGTTGTGTCCTTGAGGTCATTTGAGTCATTCTGTGGTCACTTGGGTCATTCGACATCATTCTATAGTCATATGAGTTCTGTGGTATTCTTGGTTTTGATAATGGCTAAACACTATTAGTCATTGATATCTTCCACTCTCATGTGATTGACATACGTGATGTTTTTATTCATGACAGATATGCTAATGAATGGACAAGGAATCAAGTGGCAATGGCGAAAGTGAAAGCTCATTGATCGCGCCCAAGCAAGGATGCAAATCTCATCTCTCTTACAAGCAAAAGTCGACATTTCATATTCGGCTCGTCACTCATCCAAGGTCAATACACAAATAAGTATAGCCAAGAGAATCCAAGGTTAAAGACTCAGTTGATACCTTCTAGACTATCAAGGGTGATGCCACAAACATGCACGGGCTGCTAATGGAGTTGAACGACAGAGCTGAAGCGGATAACGGACCGACCCGGGCAAGCCCGGAATCAGCCCAGCTGGCGGTCGACTGCCAGCACAGGGGCGGTCGACCGCCCTAGCCAGCATCCGACATAATGTGTGTCTTTCAGTAGCGGTCGACCGCCAGCCATTAGCGGTCGACCGGAAATTCCAGGGACTAATCCTCTACAGCGATTCTCAGTGGAGGTCGACCGCCAGAAGCCACAGGTCGACTGCCAGCCCCGATGCAGCCATGTTTGACTTCGAATTCCACCTCGTGGCTAGCCCCTTTCCATGGATTTGTTTAATCAAAACTCACCTAATCTTCCATGATTTGTGGATCTGGTCTGGGGGGTGTCTATGGACCATTCAAGGTCTATAAAACCAACACATGAAGGGTTAGAAACCCTAATGCTTCAAAGGGATTCAAGGGAGGCTACAAGGGTGAGAGGAGTTCGAGTACTGTAGCCGTGAACAGTACTCCGTGAAGAACTCTTCATCCATTCTAAGGCATTCAAGTCCAGATCTGAAGCCATCTCAACCTCCAAAGAAGAAGCAATCAAGACTCTCAAGGGTGATCTAAACTGCATCCTTCTTCCTCTTCATCAATTCAAGAGGATCAAAAGGAAGATCAAAGCTACATCCAACACTCTCTCCATCAACTTAAGGTGATTCAAGTTCATATCTCAATCCAACAACCTCCAAGGAAGAGTAGAAGCAAGAAAGGCTAATAAGGGAGATCAAAAAAGGCTGCAAGGGTGTGTTCAAGGGAGAGGAGTTCGAGTACTGTAGCTGTGAACAGTACTCCGGGAAGAAGTTCTTCATCAAATCTCCAATTGATTCAAGCTACTTCAAAAGAAGATTCAAGCCCCAACAATCTCAGACAAGATCTTTTCTCTTTGAGCATATTTCATATCTTGTTTGAGTGTTTTCATATCTTGTTCTTTTCCATTTCATTCAAACATTTGGAACTAAAGATCGTCCCTACCGGTGGTTAGTAGGAAGGTAATCGGAAGTTGTCCGATCTACGGTGTTGACGTCCCTACCGGTGGTTAGTAGGAAGGCAATCGGTGGTCTTTCCGATTTACGGTTCAGTGCGTAGCACTAGTGGAGCCTCACCGGATTTGGTGAGGGGTGGACGTAGGACTGGAAATTCAGTCCGAACCACCTTAAAATCTCGTGTGTTATGGTTTGCTTGTGCGATTACTTTATGTTAGATGCATGCTTAGGTTCAATATCTATATTGCGTAATCATCTTGCCAAGCAAATCATTCGTGTTCTTCGTCAAGCTAGTTATATTCCGCTGCTTATTTCATCATCTAGCTTTAAAGAGGGTTGCATTGCGAAAAGAGGGGCAGATCTATTCACCCCTCCCCTCTAGATCCACTGTCCACTACACAACACTTCTTCTAAGCAGTACTCTGCTCACACAACTTATTGAGTGTCATACATATATTGGTAGCGAGGCCGAGAGTGTTACTCACTGAGTGTCGACATGTTCCGACCGCATGGTTAAGAGCTATTCCCAAGAGATGGTTAGGCTAGTAGCCGTGGGACCCCTTTCTATTGTACCTAGATTCCAGGTCAAGGGGAAATACTAGCTATAGCATCTTGAAGGGAGAAAGTTGTCTGTGTGTGCACACATGGTTGGGAGTAAAGGATCAATATTGACGAGTACTATCCCGACTAGTCCTAGTGTTGTTATGACTCAGCCTCACTTCTTGAGGGAGTTGGGTAGGCTTGAGTTGGTGGGCGGTGTAAGACGTCGCGAGGTGTGTCCGACCTAGTGCTAGTGAGTGAGTACTTCAGTCACCCGTTGATTTAGTTTCCCTACTACGAGTCGTGGTTCCCCTGGAGTAGAGTTAGTGCGTTCTGATCGGGTGACTTTAGCGTGACTTCTTAGCAACTAGGCCGAGGCTTTCCGATAGCATTGTCAAGATTCTCTCGATAGTTGAGATAGGATGTTATGGCGGTGTGGTTTCCATAGTGGCTTCTGTCCATGAGGATGGTTCATACGATAGAGGCTTCATAGGTTCTCCCGACAGTGACTTTACTTAGCTCGGCGGTTCAGACTCGAGGTCGTGGTTTTCCCTATGAGGGTAGGAGTAGCGTAGAGACTCTGTAGTTCTATCGTTTTACTGTTATTACTATTCTAGCCTCCGTCCTTGATATTGTTAATATTATAATTGCTTTGCCACTACTGCTGTTCTTGTTATTGTTGTTATTATTGCTACTCTTGCTATTGTTACTGCTTACCGCCTTCGTTGTGGTGGGGATCCACAGGACCCCTACTAAGTCAATGAGATGAGGCTTACTCTCTACTTTTTCAGGTGCAATGCTTCTCCTAGAGGTGGTGCGTCGCCATCGATGGTCTTTAGTAGCCAGCTTGCCAATGTCAGGGTATGTCCCGTAGTAGTGTACGCTTCTTTTCTTGTTGACTGTACTTATGGACTGGACTATGTAATTATATTATATAATTGTAAAATGTTAATTTTACTTCTACCAGTTAATTATTAGTTATGTACTTTATTTCCTACTACTATTTAGAATTTCACTACATAACCATAACAACCCAAATAACCCTTCCGAGCTTCCCAGCTCGTGGGTGGTGGCATAAGATCCGAATGGTATCGGGTTTGACTCGGTATCTAAATCTTGGGTCATTACAATACCCATGTTCGGTTGTTGCTGTTGTGCCTACTATTGTTGTTGTGGTGGTGGTTGCTATGATTGTTGTTGTTGCTACTATCTGGAAGGTCTTCCGGCCTTCAAGGTGGCAATATACCTCCTTATTTCACCCCAATCAATTCCCCCTTGCTCATTCATATCATAGATATAATCCTTAAAATAGAAACAAGTTTATACAATGTGACGGGGTTGTCTGTGGAAGGCACAGTACCGGGTGGTGTCAACATTTTGAGGCCAAACTACCCTTTCCTTAGGTAAAATGAGTGCATTGGTGGTCATAAGAGCATTGAAGATATCTGGAAAGGTTTCTAGCAGTGGTGGATATTGGGCTCTTTTGGAGCCAAGTGGTCTTCTTTGTTGCTGCTGAGAGGTGTAGTTTTCAAGAGGGGGAATTTGATGGTACTGAGATCTAGGAGGTGGAACTTGATGGTATTGAGGTCCAGGAGGTGGAACTTGATGGTATGGAAGAGGTTGTTAGTGCTATTGTTGAGGATTTTGGGGATGAAACTATTGTTGATGGTTGTTTTGATGGTAGAATTGTTATTCTTGAGGGTTATTCTATGGATGGAGCTTTTATTGGTGGTTTTGGTGGTCCTGATGGTTCTGGGGGTTTTGCTGTGGAGGCCTTTCATTGGTGACTTAGTTTCGGAAGACGTTGGGATTACCAGCAATACTTACTTGCTCATTTGTCACAATACCTTCCATTACCCCACTATTGGTATTAGTGTTGTTGTTCTTTCTTATCATCCTTAGTCTAGCGTGTTGAAACCTATTCATAATTGGAGAATCATTTAATAGTGTCTGAATATATCGGACTCTCTCATATAACTAATCTATGGGGGTGAGCTTGTTCATAGATAGAATGTGTCTGATCTAGGGTGTGGGATTAGAAATTATCATTTTTACCTATTGAGACTCTGAAAGAGTGTCCCTTATCCTCTCGGCCATAGACCTCTATCTGTCAACGAATTGGGTGAATTCTTCTTTGAGATTCATTTTTTCTGCTACTTAATATGTCACAGAGAGAAAAGGGCTAACCCGATCCCTATACTTTTGAAGGAATTGTCTCTATAAAACATCAAAATTTTCAGCCTCACTTGGTTCTAGGGAATAGAACCACTCCAATGTGGGATTATCCAAGGATCTTCTGAGTAAGTATGCTAGGGGCCTTTTGTTATCTTGCCAGAAGGTGGATTCATAAATGAAATTATTGAGGTAGATAAAGGGGTTGCCCGTGTCATTGTACCTGCGATACGTAGGCATATCTGAGAGAGGTAAATGAAATACTAGGAGGAGTAGTATGGAGACATCCGTGGTGGCCTTTGCATCTATCATCTTCTTCAAATCAATGTATTGCTCATCCATTTTATTCAACTTGTTAAGGAGGGTTTAAGTGAGTGGATCAATTTGAGATGGTGGAGCTTGCAATTGAGACAGATGAGGCCTTCGAGAGACTTGAAAAGGGGACTTGAGGTGAGAGAAGTAGTATGGTTTACCACTAGAATGACCTGGTTGAATTAGGGTACGAGGGATGGCTGGCCCTGTGGCCGTGAAGGGAAATGAAATGAGGGTGGTTGCTGGCCCACCTTGTCCTTAGGGGAAGAAATGTGAAGGCCACACATGGCCTGTGTTAGGTCCTAGGGAGAGAGAGAAGTGGATTTCCCCTTAATCATAGCCTAGATTGCCTGAAGCCATTGAGGGTTGAGGTGGGTGGCTAGGATACCCAATGTGGAGGAGAGATCGGTCGAAAGGGAAGCTTCCTTGGTAGTTGCCTGCACTTCATATGAGGGATCATAGACTTGATTAGTGCCCACAGTATGGATGTGAGAATCGCCATGGAAAATAGGGGTATGATGATATTCCTTATAAATGTTACGATGAGAGTCAAGAACATAAGAATTATAAGATGGATCAAATGTTCCATCCTCATAGTCATCATAACTATAATCAACCATTTTAATCACTTTACCTAAACGTAACATCATAATGAAATCTATCAATATGCTTTCAAAAAAAATTTGCAAAGATTATCAAACAAGCGGATGTTTACATTCCATTGAAAGCTTCCTTGTATAGGTTAAATGATTTTTAGCCAATTTTCAAGTTCATTCAACAAGAGTAGGATCCTGGTTTCAGTTTGATTTGACTCCTATGCCAACTAGGGTTTCACACTCTCACCACGTTTGGGACAACTATCTCCATCGAACTTCAATGGTACAACCGACCTAATGATCAAAGAGAGAGTCCTTTGATTTCTAGAACTTACAGAGGTCTTAGTGGAGAAGATTCTGATCTGACGAGAAGGATTCCCGAACAGAGGGTATTTCCTTCACCAAGAATAGGGTAATCTTTCCTAAAATGTGTGAGGAGAATAGGCCTCCTAGCCTGGGATGTTCTATAGCCCAAACAAGAGTCCAAGACAATGTAATCTAATGAAAAAAAAAAGAACAACAATCTGTCAATGATCCAAAGTGTGTCTGACTGCTAAGACGCCTATTGCAAAACGTGTCACCTGCTCAGGACATGTTTAACAATAGTAGACCTAAACATAGAAGGCTTCAGGTAGTAAATAGACAGACTTGAATGGCGTCTGTCACAAATGACGCGGTTCTAAAATGTGTCGAAATGCGTCTGCAATAGATGGCACATTTCAGGATCCGTAACACAATTGTCAGTACCTTCAAACAACCAACCATGAAAGATAAGACTCAAAACTTCACACAACCAATATCCGGGAAAAGGTAATCAACTAAGCATGGGGTGCATCTTCAAAAGCCCAATTTTGAAAGCAAACATCAATCTTGGCTAAATCACGAGGGATCAAAAGAATGTGTACACAGTGCACAAGGGATAAAAGAGTGCCACATGGAGCACAAAGGAACGCATACGCGGGTGCAATAAGGAGAGGCAGACATGAGTGCCAAATGGAGTGGGTAATCAAAAGAATACAAGAGGTTGTCCCACCGTGATTGTCAACAGATGTGATCACATTCATGGAAGAATAATGAATATATTACAATGAAATATAATAAAATTGATGTGGTCGCTAGAGTTTGAAAATATCAAAGATTAAAAATAAGAGAATGATCCCGTTAATGAGAGTACCTTAGATATGGGAAGACTTATGAGGTTCCAACCTTCTCTTCTCTCGACCGTCTGATGAAGATAGTTTTCCTTTGATTACCCTTGCAAAAAATAAACAAACACCAAATATTGGATTAGAATAATATGTAGTGTAGTATCAATCCTTTGAAATAAGACATGAAGAAATTTTGACTAATACATACCTTCTTGATGTTGTTTTGAACCTCTTTTGATGCAAAAGGTGGTTAAATGATATGATGAAAGTGAAAATGTGCAAGAGTTGCACTATAGAAAATTCTCAATGAAGAGAAGTAATAAGAAAAGAAGTGATGCATGATGCATGCAACTAAAAAGGTTAAAGAACAAATAAAATGAAAGAGAAAGATGGTGAGAAAAGCTTATTGTAAGGGGAATAAGGCCTTCTCCAAGATCTCCATAGACTCCAAAATGCTTCAAAGGTTGGTTGATTTTTGTGCTCAATGGAGGAGCAGAAAATACCCTAACCTTTCTCTCATTTCTCCAACTTTTCCAACCTCTCTCTAATTTTCCAACCCCTTTTCAAATCTTCCAACCTTTTTTTAAAGCTTAGAGGAATGATATATTTATAGAGCAAGTTATTTTCACACTAAAATCGTAGAAAAATAATAACTTGGATCCTAATCAATATAAGATTGGAAATGCCTCCAAAAATACCTCTCCATGCATTGGGAAACCTGAGATTATCTACCCTATACACACAAGACACCTATATTAGGGTAATTAACCAATTCGGCTTAGTTTGAGTGTTCTGGGTTATGTATCTAAATCGTGTCAACTCGACTGGATGCCAACTAAATCACATCTCATCAGGAAGACGTTAATTAGAGGAGTTAATTAAGGGAAGAAAATGTGGAGAATATAGTCTGAATAATTAAAAAGATGATTGGTGTCTTCTATGGTCGACGTAGTTTAAATAAATACTTAACCTAATAGAATTTGAAATCGTTAATCGATTAAGATTAAGAAGGTGAATCGCATCCATGAATATAGATGTGATTTTAAGTAATCGAATCACGTTGAGTCGGGTAAACACCTTTCAAAAAATATAGAAAATCTAAGAAAAATGAGAAATAATCAATCAAATAATTTAATAATGAGAACCACTTTAGGGCTTTATGATATGATATGAAATTTACTTAATGTGATGTTAAAAGTAGCGTGTCTACAACATCATTTACTTGAACAAGCTCTGTTTAACTCATGATAGATGATGAGTTAGATGATACTTCATCTACAAGGAAAAAGACAAAAGATCAGCTTTAAATGATACATCGTCTAAACTAAGATATGATAAATGATACTCTGTCTAACTCACGATAGACGATGATTTAGATGATATTCTGTTTAAAAAGAAAATAACAAATTGTAACAACCCAAGATCTGGATATTGGGAATAACCCAATACCATTCGAATCCTGGCCAGCCACCTACTAGCTAGAGGGCTTGGAAGGGTTAGAAGGAGTGTGGAGGTACATTGAAATATGAAATAAAGCAGGCACAATTATATAATTAACAGTTTAAATAAAAGAAATAAATTACATTTTTAATTAATAATCTAACTATAGAGTCCAGTCCATAAAAGTACAGTCTACAAGGAAAGGAACGTACTCTAACGCCAAGTGAACACTTGACCCGGTGAGCTGGCAACTACGAACCTCTGCGCTGCACCTCCAAATCTCGAGGAGGAATCGCTACACCTGAAAAAGTAAGGGTGAGTCTCATCTCATTGGCTCAGTAGGAGTCCTGCGAAACTCTACCACAAAACTACGACGGTAAAGAACAGCACTAGCAAAACAACAACGACAGTAGGAGTAGCAACGACAACAATGGAAATAATAACGGTGAAGGGAATAGCCATAAGAAGAATGGTAATGCGGTAGCTATTGGAACCACAGCTCTAAGCTAATCCTAACGGTACATAAAGCATGCTCCGATCTCACAATCGGGGGACTACCGAACAAATGGAAAACCTTGGCTAAGCCGCCAGAAGAAATGCCACGATAGCTCTGTCGTGAAGGCCCGCCCTTACAGGCAACGACCAACCCAAGACCACAAGGTCAGGGGGAAACAGTCATGACCTTGCAGTCGTGAACCCTACATTGTCTAGGGAAAAGTCTCGATAGCCCTACTGGAAACCCTAGACCTCGACATCGGGAAAGCACAGGGAGTCTACGCGAAGAACCACGTCTCATAGATGGGAAACCAAACCTCGAGTCACAAGAATTTCACGTCACGTGACGGGAGTACCTGCCCACCAGAAGCAAGGCCGGATGCGTCCACTGACGACTTAGTCTGTGCCTCAGGTGTCTCCCTCGCCCCAGGCAAAACTGAGACATCGTACAAGTATCCACACAACAAGGGTCTAGTCGGAGTCGTGCTCATCCACACGCGTCCATAGTCCCCGACCATGTGTGCACACACTGACTGACTACACTACGTCAGGCCCTCTAGCTAGTTTTCCTCCCGACCTAGACTCAAGCCGCTAGAGTGGGAGGCCATACGGTAAACCAGCCTAAAAACTCTCTCTCCCGGGTGTAGTAATGCACACAAACTTGTCGTCTAAAAGCTGTGCCACAATTTCAAAATTAATCGAACTCACTCACTAAAAAGATATAAAATCTAAGTAGAATGGCAAGAACAGGTCAATCCCATGGAGAAGAAAATTTCTTTTTTTAAGCAAGTTAGAAAATCCTTATGTTTTGAAAACCAAGTTTGAGTGAGTTTAAACTAATGAAAAGAAAAATTGCATGAAAATAAACTATCTAAATAACATGAGAGGGTTGAGAAGAGAATTAGGAAGGAGATAGAAAGAGAAAGTAAAGAACAATTGCATAAAAGATTAAATTTTTATTGCTAAAGGAAGAGTACAACTCGATGAAAACTAAAATTACAACTTGAGAAGTCTAAAGGAAAAGAGGAAGAAATAAAGCCAAGATGATGAAGAGTAGCGCCGCCATCTCCTTACCCAGCCTTGGAAGAGACCACCCCGCTTTGGAAGTAGACGCCGCTTTTAGAGCACCGAAGGAAGAAGATCCACCTTGGGATGTGTGAAGAAAATAGAGGAAGATATAGATGGAAGATGTGGATGAAAAAGGCTTAAAACTTAGTGTAAAGACATGTGTGTGCGTGGGTGTCTTTTGAAGAGAGAATAGAGAAAGAGATGAAGAGAGAGAGGGCTACGGTGGAGGAAAGTAAGAAAGACACAGTAAAACCAAATTAAAAATAAAAGGTGAGAAGAAGAATAATAACTTTAAATCTAGAAAGAATTAGAAGAGGTGGAAGAAGAGAAAGTTGTAGATCTAAGAAAGATGAATAAGATGGATGAAGAGTGCAGAAGGAGGAAATGTGAGGAAGAGGGTGAAAAATGAGGAAGAGCAGAGTGTGTATGCATAGATGAACAATGAAAAACCCAGGATAGAACCTTGAAAAATTGAGAATAACATGAACATGGGAGAGAATTAGAGGAAGAGGAAGAAGAAGAAATTGTAGATAACTTAAAAATGATGAACTTTACAGAAGAAAGCAATTTAAAAAGATGACTAAAAAAGTATGAAAATAGGCTAAGAAAAAGGCTAACATCCTCCCACGGTGGCTCCCGGTGGCCTTTTATAGTGCACAGAGACTTTCACAATCGTGGCCCTTTAGGATTAGCTCAAATTTGACTTTTCAGCATCAAAGATTGATCAAAATAGGTATCTTGCCATGATTAGAGTCCTCTTTGATCAAAACATGGAAGGATAACGACGATGATAGCAGGATTGCTTCAAAGAGACCTGCCCATTTCCGTTTCTGCTTCCAAAAGAAATGGCGACTCGGGCGATGGGTGCACATTCCTATGTGTGACTGAACAGGCGGCCACCCATTCTTTATTTCCTCTTTTTGACATTTTCCTTTTTTCCATAAATCAAGGAATTGGCGACTGTGCAAACATTCGCTCATTCTTTTTTTATTTTTTTTTCTTCTGATTTTTCGAACAAATGAATGAGCGCCTGCTTGGTTGGCCGCTCATTCTTTTCCAAAGAATTTGCGCCTGCTTCAACGATCGCGCATTCCTCTTTATTTTCCTACTTTTCTTTTTTTCTATTTTAATCAAGTGAAATAGCGCCCGTATACGTAGTCGCTCATTCTTTTTTCTTTTTTTTAGCTTTTCCTTTCCAAAATAAATGGGCACCCGTTTGATCAGTCATTCATTAAATGGCGTCTGGTCCTCCGGTCGTAATTTCTTGAAAATTCAGAAAATTTAAAATACTCAATATTCTTTATCAGAAAATAAATCGTAATAATTATGCATTTTTCTAAATATTTCTCACAGTGCCCTTTTGACTCAAAATTGATGATCAAATCATGCAAACTCAAACTAATGGTGAGAATGAGATTTTTGCCATATTAATGCACGAATAAGCTCGTTAAATGCTCAAATGTGATGAAGGTGATGTAAATTATAATATGAAATGTGACACTTATCACACCCCCAACTTACTCATTGCTAGTCCCTTAACAATGTAAATAAATTAAATTTTAGGTCCAATAAGAGTTTACAAAGTTCATACCTTTATATCTAACTCTCCCTTCACAGATTTAACTAAAGATTAGGAATCCTGAATCATTAACGCATACTAGCCTTATTTTGGAAAGTAAGGTACATGATCAAGAATTCAACTCAAAGTTCAGCAGCACTTGTGCAGGTGTAACTATCAAATCTACAGTATAGACAATTGCATCCCCCATTTGTTATTCCAAGCAAGTGCCTTTCAACCCTGCACCTCTTAATCAGAGCATTAAGCATACTAGCTTTTTGTCTGTCTCATTACTTTGTCCCTTTATGATCTTTTTACACACATGATGATACACTACCCTTCACTGTCTAACACGAATCTCAACTCTTACCTTAGGAGAAGTAGGCTCGATTTCGCAGATCAAGGTTCAATTTTTCTTTTGACGCGAACCCCAACAGGTCTTAGGTGAAGTAGGCCCGATTACTAAGACTAGGGGCATTTTTCATGGTGTTCTCTCTCTTTTTTATCTTCTTTTTTTTCTTTTGTGCCATTTGTACTAATTTAATAGATAACTTGGCAGAAAGCTTTTCTAAAAATATCTCTTCCTCAAGAAGTGCAGAGTATCAGACTCAATATCTAAAATAGCAGAAGGCTTATCTGGTTTGTTTCATTAGCGTGTAATATGATTTTAATTTTTCTAAAGTGCACATAAACTTTAAAGAGATTCTTACATCAATTTTCCATGGCTAGATTGAAATAAGTCTTCCTTCATCCTTCTCTCTAGACTTATCTATTCCAGAATTACTTTCAATTTAAGCATGAATCATGAAACTCAAAATGTGGTTTACATCTTTTTAATTTATATGAAATGCAAGATATCATGTTGCATGTGTGACGACCCAGGAGATCCGGATATCGATAATCCGATATCATCGATTTACCGATACCAAGAGCTCGGGGAAGCCACCCAAGAGGCTGATGAGGCCCCGTAAAGGTTAGTAAGTGTTTGTCAAGGGGATGCATAACGAATAGAAATTACACGCGCAATATTAGTTAAAGCATTCATTTGAACTTCAAACGGAAGCAATTAAATATATCAGAGTGGTAAATTTATACAAGTAGTCCATATCCATATATCACAAGTCCTACACTGTACAATGGTCAAAATAAATAACTACACGGGGCATACCCCGGCTAAAAGAAGAAAAAAAAAGACAGACTGACTATTGACAGACCACTGACAGACCATTGCTGGCTCTAAGATTTTTCGCCAAAAGCACGAGAGAACCCAGTAACCTGTTACTCCGCCTCACCTGCAAAAGGAAGGGGTGAGTCTCACAGTAGAGACTTAGTAGGGTTCACGCAGATCCCTTTCTCGCAACTAACTAAAGGAAAGCAGTAAAGCATGCATTGGCATAAATAAATGATAATTTAATAAAGATGTAAAACTAACTAAACAGTTTATAAATATCTAACTAATATGCCAATTTAATTCAAATACAAGTACTCGAAATCTACTAATAGATAATAACTCAATCATTCCCAAGTGACAAGAGAGAGAAGGAGAGGAGATCTACCAGGAGAAGAAACCAGATGCGTCCACTGACGGCTTACACTGCATCTCAAGCATCTATGCAAGTCTGATCATGACAAGAGAGACGCGTAACAGTACCAGAAGCAAGTAACTAGTCAGAGTAACACTCGTCAGTGTCAGTCCAAGCCTCTGACCACGTGTGCACACACTAGCTCGTCGCCTAGAGCCAGACCTCTAGCTAGTATTCCGCTCCGTAGGACGCTACGGTTGGACCGGGGCCCACGGAACTAGCTTAAAAACTGTAAACTGGGATACCCTGCCACCTCTCCCGGGTGGGATCAACACTAAAAGTCATCGGGCTACGACTGGTGGTTCCATCACTAGGAAAGAGAATATAATTCTATTGGGATCTAAAAATATGCCCTAATTTATGATAACAATTAAACATGGCAATTATTCCATAATTAAATGCATAAATAATTGAATATGCTGAAATGGCAACTATTCAATAATTGAATGCATAAATAATTGAATATGCTAAGAATTGAAATCTGTCGGGATTAAATGGTTGAAAGAAAACCGCCCCAGTCAATAAAATAACTTAAGCATGGCGAATATGCAATATTAAATGCATAATTAAACGAACACGCAAAAATTACAGAATAAGCAGTCGAACTAGGGCCGCTATAGTCTTAGGCGGTCGAACAACGAACCGCTGCGTGCTGCTAAACGGACTGGCCGTGAAGTTTCTATAATCATTCAGATTTAAAATATTTACACGGTCGAGATGTCAGCCGCTCGGGTCAATAGACGATTCATGGCAGACCGTTACAAAATCTGAAATAATCTAAACATGGTCCTTACCAGAGAAACGGATCCACGGGAATCATAAACGGATCCACGGGAATCATAATCGGATCCCCTCCCGGTCGACTCAAATCGACGGGAATTATAATTTTTAACATGTTCCCTGCCATTCCACCATCATAATACGATAGTTCATCGTCTATGAACTCAGCAACGATGGGCATGCTCCAAAAACATAAAGATGATGGGCATGCTCCAAAAACATAAAGACAATGGGTATGCCGTTTAAAACATAAAGATAATGGGCATGGCATTAGGAATGATCTAATGGGCTAGGGCATCGATCCCCCTACCTCAATCATGATGAATCCTCCGTTCCGACCGTAAGCAAGCCGGGGGTCTCGCCGCGGTTCGCCTTTGTTCGGTCGTCACCTGTAATGCCCTGGATTCCTATTGGGTCTTTCGGATCCTTTTCGGGGAGTTTCAGATCGCTTTTGTGGGTCCTGAGTTAAGTTTTACGATCTGTGTGGGTTTTTCTCTCGTACAAGCTAGGGAACCCTGCGGTGAGTTTATTTCTCCGTTCATCGACTCGTGGATGCCACAGTTGGGATGTACTCTTCCCGAGGATCATTTTGACTATTTTTGTATATTTTTCTAAATTAGTGAATTTTTGGGCTAATATCGGAATTTTTAGAAATTAGGATAATTTCCTAATTCTTTTTCTTTTTTCCTTTTTCTTTCCTTTTCCTCTTTCCCTTCTCATTTCGCTGCCGTGACCTCTCTCTCCCCCGTTTTCTCTCTTCTCTCGCCCTTCCCGCTCCGGCTGCAGACGGAGGAGGCTCGGGCAGGCAGAGGTGATGTTGTGGGAGTGGTCGGGTACGCGATGGGGCGAGGATCGGACCGTTTCTGGCGCGATCCTGAACGGTGGATTCAAAGCCGACGGTCGAGTTCGCGATGAGGTTTTTGGCATGGTTTAGTCACCTCGGTGCACGGTTTCGTCAGTGGAGGTAGGGTAACGGAAGCTCTACTTCTCCTCTGCGTTTTCCCTACAATTTCATGTTATTCGGTGCAAGTTTGAGCGGGTTTTGCTCAGTTTCGGTAAAATCATGCTTTAGGGGTGTTCGTAGGGTTCGCCGGAAAACGGTGACGATTTTTAGATCAGTTAGTATCAATCAAACCCCTGGAATGCCAGCATTCCAGATTCGCTGATTTCGTGTCGATCGATTGTCATTTGGGGCCGGTACGAGCCCGAGAACCCTGGTGACCCAAATAGGGTTAATTCAGTGGAATTGCACGTTTTAATCCGTTTATGCGTCTTTTTGACCCCTTCCAGAGTGTGGAAGGTCGGTATTATGATTGTGGATGTTTCCCCCTTCGATCGGAATCGAACGGGCTGTGGAATCGGGCTTTAACGTCGAAGTTTTGCCGATTTTCAGTCGTGACCAGTCGACCGGACAAGGCGGGTCGGTCGACCAGCAGAAACCCTCGGGACCGTGTCGGTCCAGCCATTGGTCCGGTCGACCGGACCATCTGGGCCGGTCGATCGACCCTATCCGGTCGACCGACCCCAGGGTTTAGGTCGACCGGAATGTTGTGTTTTTGCCCGTTTTGAGTCCCAGTCAGTCCGATTGAGACTCAATGACCGACCTATGGCCTCACGAGTGTCCCGGACACCCTGTGGGTTTTGTGTCCGTGTTTCTGGGGTGTCGGGAGGTGCTGGGTTACTTCGATTAGCGTGCCCATAGGGATGTGAGTCTTGGGCTTCGTGTTACGCTCGATCAAGTTACCGTGTATCAGTATGAGTGCGGTGGAGTTCCTCTGCATGTGAGTGGCCTTCCTTGAGTTCCCGTCTTGTGGGAATGATCTCGGCAGCTTGTGGTATATCCCGGTATTCGCGTTACCGTGGTTTTTAGACCTAGTCAAGATTTTAAGTCGGTTGGCCTTGGCGGCTCAACCTTCATACGTTTCTTCGCTATAGCGCGCCTTTCTTAGGCCGCTACATGTCATTTGTCTTAGGTCATGTTTTAGGGCGGTTGCTGTGACGGTTGTCTCTTGGACCATCTAGTCCATGTGGCGCGTCTATATTAGTCAGCTTTGGTGGTTTGTCTGGATAGGTCGGTTCAGGGTTGACTGGGTTGGCGGCCTAATCTTTGACCGCTACAGTCACCTAGCGACCCATTCTATGATCGCCAGTGTACGTTCCTCCGCTTAGCTCCTGCGTATCGTTTCCCGACATGTTGGTTTTCAAGTGCCTTGGCCTGACCTCGTGGTTTGTCCATTTTCTCATGGATGTCTTTTGATGTTCTATGAGGGCTGTAACCATGTTATCAGATAGCCAGGCGTACACTGCTATTGAGTAGGTTTCTGTATCGTTACAGAGTCATTATTTAGGTTCTGGTCAACCCGGTGAGACCCAGTGGTTGACAAGTAACCTTGTGTGTGTCTCGACTATTCTGGATAGCTCGAGACAGTGGTTCTGGACACCTAGAGGTACTATCTTACCTCGGTTTACGTGTCCAGCTGAGTTCAGGGTCTTGATGATCTCTCAAGTCTCCGTGTGTCATTTTATACGGATGTGTCGTTTCTTTGACTTAAGATTAGACCGATTGGCGGCTTACTCCGCTTTGTATGATGATCTTGACTCTGAGTCATGAGACTCAAGGATCGTTGCGTTGATAGGTCTAGTTGCCTTGTTCTGAGTCTTTCGGAAGTGGTGTGATGCCTTGGTGCTTCATAGTACGGATCACAGTGCGTGCTTAGCACGTCTGTACTCCAACACTCGTGTTTCAGAGTCTCTGTGTCTAATGAGCCCCCACTAGTCGTAGCCTGATGACCTGGAGTGTCGCCCACCTTGGAGGGGTGGTAAGGGCAGTTCCCAATATACGATTTTTAAGCTAGTTTCCTTGGGCCCCCGCTGTACAGTAGCGTCCTGCTGGGTGGGGAAAACTAGCTAGAGGCCTGGCTCTCCTGCAAGAGTCAGTGTGTGCACACGTGGTCAGGGGCATTTGGACTGACGCCCACGGAGGTTACCCTGTTTAGTCACTCGCTACTGTAGTCCCGTTCTGGTTTTGAGCGTGTCTTAGTCTCTGTCGTGCTTCAGGTGGCATCGTAGATGAGACACTTGTAGGAGCAGCATAAGACGTTAGTGGACGCAGCTGGCTGTTCTTCTAGTGAGAAGGTGCTTCCGTCATGTGACACGTGACTCTCGTGTTTCTCGCACGTCGTGACCTTTTCGAGTTAGCCCTCTTGTGGTCTTGCCCGAGGTTAGTGTTGTGTTGTGTGCATGACGTTCTAGTCGTGTGTATGTGGTCGTGTCTAGAAGAGCGTGCATGGCAATCGAGTCGTGTGTGCTTTAAGGAGTCTATTGTCTGTCTAGGTTTTTTTCTAGGCTTGTGTGTCTGGTCTAGTAGGCCTTTATCTTGTTCCTCGTGCTTGTCGACAGATCGATAACTCCTGACCTTTCGAGTTCAGGGTTCACCCTTCTGTTGCTGTTGGAGTAGCATAGGGAGCCGAGGTTAGTTCGGCAGCCGTGTTTTGATCGGTACGGCTTTTCCCATTTCTTTTAGCTATTCCTACTCCTTCCGTTCCAATTTTCTTTACAGCTTTGTAGTTTAGCTTTCCTGCTTTACTACTCATGCTGCTTGCTTGTTGCTTTAGTTGTTCCGTGTTACTGCGCTATTTTTCAGTGGGGATTCGCGTGACCCCTACTGGACCAGTGACACGAGGCTCACCCCTACTTTTCATGTGGGTGGCGTCATTCTACTTCCGCGGTTCCTGGTGTGGCGTGTCCGTAGCTGCCAGTGGTACCTACATCGGGCTTCCCTCGACCTCAATGTACGTCTTTCTTTCTGTTGACTGTACTGCTTGTCTTTCCTTTGGACTGGACTCTAGTATAATTGTTAAATTTAAACTGTTAATTGAAAAGTAATTTTATTTCTGCTACTTTAGCAAACCAATCTAATAAGATTTAATTACTTACTGTTATATCTCTGTGGCTTCAATGTACTACACGATAATCCTTTTTCCCTTCGAAGCTTTACAGCTCTTGGGAGGCTTCACGGGTTCCAAGCGGTATCGGGTCTGCTCGGTAGTCCTATCGGGTATATCCGGGATCCGGGTCGTCACAGTTGGTATCAGAGCATTGTTGTGTGAAGTACATGGCAGACACAGGACAAAGGTCTCACCAAGATAGCAATTCCAAGGCTTACCTCGAAAAGACTCCACCAAACAGGATGTAAAGCATCAAGCTCAACCAATAGAAGCTCACTAGGAAGGAAAATCCTAGGTCGCCTAAGCATCTTCTCAATCAAGGGAATCTAATCGAGCACTTCGACAGAAGCAAAACACATCAGGAGCTGAACAGACTCAAGCTGGAATGACCAAAACAACATAAGAATGTATATGGTCCTCATACCAACGCCAAAAGTCACCAGCCACCTGAACAAACAACGAAAAAATCTAGAATAATGTGCTAAAGATTCAAGCCTACCGGCGAACTTTGCCAAGTACAGCACAATTAAGAAAAACACCATGATGGAAAAGGAGCATCCCGTCGCATCCTGACGAGAGCAAAACTATCTCGTACAGTGCCAACACAGCAAGCACATGACCACTTACGGAAAATGAAGCGACAAGGAATCGCAAACCTAATGCTAGCTGAAGACTGTACTTGACTTTCAAGAAAATCGAAACTGTATATCTCAGATTCCCATGTACTTCACACAACAATACTCTGATACCAACTGTGACGACCCGGATCCCGGATATACCCGATAGGACTATCGAGCAGACCCGATACCACTTGGAACCCGTGAAGCCTCCCAAGAGCTGTAAAGCTTCGAAGGGAAAAAGGATTATCGTGTAGTACATTGAAGCCACAGAGATATAACAGTAAGCAATTAAATTTTATTAGATTGGTTTACTAAAGTAGCAGAAATAAAATTACTTTTCAATTAACAGTTTAAAATTAACAATTATACCAGAGTCCAGTCCAAAGGAAAGACAAGCAGTACAGTCAACAGAAAGAAAGACGTACATTGAGGTCGGGGGAAGCCTGATGTAGGTACCACTGGCAGCTACGGACATGCCACACCAGGAACCGCGGAAGTAGAACGACTCCACCCACATGAAAAGCAGGGGTGAGCCTCGTGTCACTGGTCCAGTAGGGGTCACACGGATCCCCACTAAAAAATAACGCAGTAACACAGAACAACTAAAGCAACAAGCAAGCAGCAGGAGTAGTAAAGCAGGAAAGCTAAACTACAAAGCTGTAAAGAAAATCGGAACAGAAGGGGTAGGAATAGCTAAAAGAAAAGGGAAAAGCCGTACCGATCAAAACACGGCTGCCAAACTAACCTCGGCTCCCTATGCAACTCCAACAGCAACAGAAGGGTGAACCCTGAACTTGAAAGGTCAGGAGTTATCAATCTGTCGACAAGCACGAGGCCCAAGACAAAGGCCTACGAGATCAGACACACAAGCCTAGAAAAAAACCTAGACAGACAATAGACTCCTTAAAGCACACACGACTCGATTGCCATGCACGCTCTTCTACACACGACCACATACACACGACTAGAACGTCGTGCACACAACACAACACTGACCTCGGGCAAGACAACGAGAGGGCTAACCCGGAAAGGTCACGACGTGCGAGAAACATGAGAGTCACGTGTCACGTGACAGAAGCACCTCCTTACTAGAAGAACAGCCAGCTGCGTCCACTAACGTCTTATGCTGCTCCTACAAGTGTCTCATCTACGATGCCACCTGAAGCACGACAGAGACTAAGACACGCTCAAAACCAGAACGGGACTACAGTAGCGAGTGACTAAACAGGGTAACCTCCGTGGGCGTCAGTCCAAACGCCCCTGACCACGTGTGCACACACTGACTCTTACTGGAGAGCCAGGCCTCTTGCTAGTTTTCCCCACCCAGCAGGACGCTACTGTACAGCGGGGGCCCAAGGAAACTAGCTTAAAAATCGTATATTGAGAACTGCCCTTACCACCCCTCCAAGGTTGGCGACACTCCAGGTCGTTGGGCTACGACTAGTGGGGGCTCATTAGACACAGAGACTCTGAAACACGAGTGCTGGAGTATAGACAGGCTAAGCACGCACTGTGATCCGTACTATGAAGCACCAAGGCAGCACACCACTATCGAAAGACTCAGAACAAGGTAACTAGACCTATCAACGCAACGATCCTTGAGTCTCATGACTTAGAGTCAAGATCGTCATACAAAGCGGAGCAAGCCGCCAATCGGTCTAATCTTAAGTCAAAGAAATGACACATCCATATAAAATGATACACATAGACTTGAGGGATCATCAAGACCCTGAACTCAACTAGACACGTAAACCGAGGTAAGATAGTACCCATAGGTGTCCAGAACCACTGTCTTGAGCTATCCAGAATAGTCGAGACACACACAAGGTTACTTGTCAACCACTGGGTCTCACCGGGTTGACCAGAACCTAAATAATGACTCTATAACGATACAGAAACCTACTTAATAGCAGGGTACGCCTGGCTATCTGATAACATGGTTACAGCCCTCATAGAACATCAAAAGACATCCACGAGAAAATGGACAAACCACGAGGTCAGGCCAAGGCACTTGAAAACCAACATGTCAGGAAACGATACGCAGGAGCTAAGCGGAGGAACGTACGCTGGCGATCATAGAATGGGTCGCTAGGTGATTGTAGCGGTCAAAGATTAGGCCTCCAACCCAGTCAACCCTGAACTGACCTATCCAGACAAACCACCAAAGCGGACTAATATAGACGCGCCACATGGACTAGACGGTCCAAGAGACAACCGTCACACCAACCGCCCTAAAACATGACCTAAGACAAATGACATGTAGCGGCCTAAGAAAGGCGCGCTATAGTGAAGAAACGCATGAAGGTTGAGCCGCCAAGGCCAACCAACTTAAAATTTTGACTAGGTCTAAAAACCACGGTAACGCGAATACTGGGATAGACCACAAGCTGCTAAGATCATTCCCACAAGACGGGAACTCAAGGAAGGCCACTCACATGTAGAGGAACTCCACCGCACTCATACTGATACATGGTGACTCGATCGTGCGTAACACGAAGCCCGGGACACACATCCCTATGGTCACGCTAATCGAAGTAACCCAGCACCTCCCGACACCCCAGAAACACGGACATAAAACCCACAGGGTGTCCGGGACACTCGTAAGGCCATCGGCTGCTAGACACGCCTGATCTGCTCCTTGGTTTACGGTTACTTGGCTTTGGACCTATTCTTTGTGTTGAGAGCCGTTATGTACCGTGTTCGTCGTGCCGTGTCTAGCAGCCGATGTGCTGTGAAGGCTCAATAATTGTTTCAGGACGTAATGGTAAGTTGAGATTAGCATTTTCTTCGTGCTTTGTACTGAAGCTGGTACTCTTCTTCATTTGCACCTAGGCGACTTGTGATCGGTTGTTAGCAGGATCAATACTCGCGATGTGTTATATTGTGATTTTCATGAATTACGATGGCGTCGTGCATTTGCCGAGATGCGAATGCCGAGGTGTTTTCAGATGCCTATGTGTGTTGTATGAGTGCGCAGCGGAAGCGTGTGGGCTGATAACCCACAGGTCGATGATCGTGTAGTAAGGTTCTGACCGGTCGAGAGAATTGTTCCTTCTCGATGTGACTTCATCTTGGCTTCCTATGCCTTGATGTGGTCTTTTGCCGTGACGTTGCTAGAGTCATTCTGGTGTTGGCATTGGCATTTGTGAGTGTTGGGGGAATCTGTCAGCATTCCTGTTAATTGGGTACCCTTGCTCCTCTGTATGGTGTCTTAGGTCTTGTGCTCTCAAGACGTGATCGTTGTCCTTGAGATGCGTTCCCCGAGATAGTCATTTTTGTTGTCGTGGGTCTTTTCTTGGTGAGCTTCTCGATGCATGACTAGTCCCTCGTGGTCATGTGTTCAGCTGTCGTTATGCCTTGATGTGACCCAACTTGCAGTGGTGTTCCGTGATTCTGTGTTCAGTGTGGAGCCGGGATCCTGCAAGTGCTATCGTTGTTGTCGTTTTATCACTGTTTCTCTATGATTTTGTGTATTTGTCTTGGCACTATGTGGACCAGGTCTTGTCGGTTAGCTTTGCTGTACTCTCTTCTCCAGGTAGACTTAGCTTGTGACTCAATCAGATGTAATATCTGAGAGAGGACTGACTTTATTATGCTTATGGTCCGGTGCTGTTGTCGTTGTCGTCCCGTGTGCCAGGTGTTCCCTGTTGCCTTTGGCACTAGAGCTGATGATGTTGTCGAGCTGTCAGTTGAGAGGACTATACTTCCTTGTTTAAGCTGATGCTTGCCGTGTCTGTCGTTTTGTTTTCCCGATATCTATTTTCGTGGCATGTGTCGTGTCTCCTTCTCTGCGAGACGTAAGCGATGTTGCCTTGTTTCGGAGGTGTCGGACTTGTGTTCACTTATGCCATGCTCGATCCAGAGCGTGTACTCGTGATTGTAGTCTGACAGTGTCCCTCTGAACTGCGTTCTCTCGAGATTCATGTCGTTTCAAGTTATGTCATGGGGTTGTTCTTCCCTGCTTCTCCTTTGCTAGTCCTTAAAATTTTAGGATGAAATTTCTTCAAGGCGGGGAGGCTGTAATGCTTTGGATTCTTATTGGGTCTTTCGGATCCTTTTCGTGGAGTTTCAGATCGCTTTTGTGGGTCCTGAGTTGAGTTTTACGACCCGTATGAGTTTTTCTCTAGTACAAGCTACGGAACCCTGCGGTGAGTTTATTTCTCAGTTCATCGACTCGTAGACGCCGCAGTTGCGATGTACTCTTCCCGAGTATCGTTTCGACTATTTTTGCATATTTTTTTGAATTAGTGCATTTTCGGGCTAATATCGGAATTTTCAGAAATTAGGATAATTTCCTAATTCTTTTTCTTTTTTTCCTTTTTATTTCCTTTTCCTCCTTCCGTTCACATTTCGCCGCCGTGACCTCTCTCTCCCCCATTTTCTCTCTTCTCTCGCACTTCCTGCTCCGGCTGCAGATGGAGGAGGCTCGGGCAGGCAGAGGTGATGCTGTGGGAGTGGTCGGGTGTGCGATGGGGCGAGGATCGGACCGTTTCTGGCACGATCCCGAACGGTGGATTCAAAGCCGACGGTCGAGCTCGCGATGAGGTTTTTGACGTGGTTTAGTCACGTCGGTGCACAGTTTCATCGGTGGAGGTAGGGTGACAGAAGCTCTACTTCTCCTCTACGTTTTTCCTACAATTTCACGTTATTCGGTGAAAGTTTGAGCATGTTTCGCTCAGTTTCGATTAAATCATGCTTTAGGGGTGTTCGCATGGTTCGCCGTAAAACGGCGACAGTTTTTAGATCAGTTGCTATCAATTGAACCCCTGGAAAGCATTCCAGATTTGCTGATTTTGTGTCGATCGGTTGTCATTTGGGGCCGGTACGAGCCCGGGAACCCCGGTGACCCAAATAGGGTTAATTTGGTGGAATTGCTCATTTCAATCCATTTGTGCGTCTTTTTGACCCCTTCCGGAGTGTGGAAGGTCGGTATTGTGATTGTGGATGTTTCCCCCTTCGATCGGAATCGAACGGCGCGTGGAATCGGGCTCTAACGTCGAAGTTCTGCCGGTTTTCCGTCGTGACCGGTCGACCGGACCAGGTGGGTCGGTCGACTGGTAGAAACCCTCGGGACCGTGTTGGTCCAGCCGTTGGTCCGGTTTACCAGACCACTTGGGCCGGTCGACCGACCCTGTCCAGTTGACCAACCCCAGGGTTCAGGTCGACCGGAATGTTGTATTTTTGCCCATTTTGAGACCCGGTTGGTCCGGTTGAGACTCAATGACTGACCTATGGCCTCACGAGTGTCCCAGACACCCTGTGGGTTTCGTGTCCGTGTTTCTGGGGTGTCGGGAGGTGCTGTGTTACTTCGATTAGCATGCCCATAGGGATGTGTGTCCCGGGCTTCGTGTTACGCTCGATCGAGTCACCGTGTATCGGTGTGACTGCAGTGGAGTTCCTCCGCATGTGAGTGGCCTTCCTTGAGTTCCCATCTTGCGGGAATGATCTCGGCAGCTTGTGGTCTGTCCTGGTATTCGCGTTACCGTGGTTTTTAGACCTAGTCAAGATTTTAAGTCGGTTGGCCTTGGCGGCTCAACCTTCATGCGTTTCTTCGCTGTAGCACGCCTTTCTTAGGCCGCTACATGTCATTTGTCTTAGGTCATGTTTTAGGGCGGTTGGTGTGATGGTTGTCTCTTTGACCATCTAGTCCGTGTGGCGCGTCTATATTAGACCGCTTTGGTGGTTTGTCTGGATAGGTCAGTTCAGGGTTGACTGGGTTGGCGGCCTAATCTTTGACCGCTACAGTCACCTAGCGACCCATTCTATGACCGCCAGCGTACGTTCCTCCGCTTAGCTCCTGCGTATCGTTTCCCGACGTGTTGGTTTCCAAGTGCCTTGGCTTGACCTCGTGGTTTGCCCATTGTCTCGTGGATGTCTTTTGATGTCCTATGAGGGCTGTAACCATGTTATCAGATAGCCAGGGGTACCCTGCTATTGGGTAGGTTTATGTATCGTTACAGAGTGATTATTTAGGTTCTGGTCAACCCGGTGTGACCCAGTGGTTGACAAGTAACCTTGTGTGTGTCTCGACTATTCTAGATAGCTCGAGACAGTGGTTCTGGATGCCTGACGGTACTATCTTACGTAGGTTTACGTGTCCAGTTGAGTTGAGGGTCTTGATGATCCTTCAGGTCTCTGTGTGTCATTTTATACGAATGTGTCGTTTCTTTGACTTAAGGTTAGACCGATTGGCGGCTTGTTCCGCTCTGTACGACAATCTTGACTCTGAGTCATGAGACTCAAGGATCGTTGCGTTGATAGGTCAAGTTGCCTTGTCCTGAGTCTTTCTGCAGTCGTGTACTGCCTTGGTGCTTCGTAGTACGGATGACAGTTCGTGCTTAGCCTATCTGTACTCCAGCACTCGTGTTTCAGAGTCTCTGTGTCTAGTGAGCCTCTACTAGTCGTAGCCCGACGACCTGGAGTGTCACCCACCTGGGAGTGGTGGTAAGGGCAGTTCCCGATATATGATATTTAAGCTAGTTTCCGTGGGCCCCCACTGTATAGTAGCGTCCTGCTTGGTGGGGAAAACTAACTAGAGGCCTGGCTCTCCAGCAAGAGTCGGTGTGTGCACACGTGGTCAGGGGTGTTTAGACTGACGTCGACATGCGTTACCCTGTCTAGTCACTCGCTACTGTAGTCCCGTTCTGGTTCTGAGCGTGTCTTAGTCTCTGTCGTGCTTCCGGTGGCATCGTAGACGAGACACTTCTAGGCGTAGCATAAGACGTCAGTGGACGCAGGTAGCTGTTCTTCTAGTGAGGAGGTGCTTACGTCACGTGACACGTGAATCTCGTCTTTCTCGCACATCGTGACCTTTCCGGGTTAGCCCTCTCGTGGTCTTGCCCATGGTCAGTGTTGTGTCGTGTGCACGATGTTCTAGTCGTGTGTGTGTGGTCTGTCTAGAAGAGCGCTCATGGCAATCTAGTCGTGTGTGCTTTAGAGAGTCTGTTGTCTATCTAGGTCTTTTCCTAGGCTTGTGTGTCTGGTCTCGTAGGCCTTTATCTTGGGCCTTGTGCTTGTCGATAGATCGGTAACTCCTGACCTTTCGAGTTCAGGGTTCACCCTTCGGTTGCTGTTGGAGTAGCATAGGGAGCCGAGGTTAGTTCGGCAGCCGTGTTTTGCTCGGTACGGCTTTTCCCTTTTCTTTTAGCTGTTCCTACTCCTTCCGTTCCGATTTTCTTTACAACTTTGTAGTATAGTTTTCCTGCTTTACTACTCCTGCTGCTTGCTTGCTGTTTTACTTGTTCCGCACTACTGCGTTGTTTTTCAGTGGGGATCCGCGTGAGCCCTACTGGGCCAATGACACGAGACTCACCCCTACTTTTCAAGTGGGTGTCATCGTTCTGCTTCCGCGGTTCCTAGTGTGGCATGTCCGTAGCTACCAGCGGTACCTGCGTCGGGCTTCCCCCGACCTTAGTGTACGTCTTTCTTTCTGTTGACTGTACTGCTTGTCTTTCCTTTAGACTGGACTCTGGTATAATTGTTAAATTTAAACTGTTAATTCAAAAGTAATTTTATTTCCACTACTTTAGCAAACTAATCTAATGAAATTTAATTGCTTACTGTTAATCCTATGGCTTCAATGTCCTACACGACAATCCTTTTTCTTTTCGGAGCTTTACAGCTCTTGGGAGGCTTCACGAGTTCCAAGAGGTATCCGGTCTGCTCGATAGTCCTATCGGGTATATCCGGTATCCGATATCCGGTATCCGGTATCCGGGTCGTCACATCACCACCCTCCAAGGTTCATCTCAGGGTTGATGCCACGGCATTCCTCGCATCATGGGGAAGCTTCCGCCGGTCCTAGCATGGGAAGAAGGCCACTCCCCTCCAGATTCCTAGATGAGGACGACAATTTTGCCGCGAGAAGGGGAGAGAGGGCTGCCCGATGCCACCGTGGGACCGCGCCTCCGAGCCGGGGTCCGGCTCCAACGGGGTCGCCGCCTCGTGCTCCTCCCTGCCAGCTCGATAGCGAGGCCGCTGGACTCCTCCGCCGGCCTTGGGTCGCCGCGTGCCGAGAATAAGAGGAAGGGCGAGAGAGGGGGGTCGCCGGTCGCGGCATGCCTGTGGGTTCCGTCGAGAAAAGGGGGGCTGAATGAGTTAGGGAGTGAGAGAGAGAACCATCGGTTCTCCTCTCATGAAAAAACCCTTGTGATAATATTTTTTTTCAAAAAAAACCTCTAATTGCTAATAAACCTTAAGTTAAGCAAAATTATATATATGCCCCATTTAATTTCTAAAACTCATATATGTATATATGCACAAAGCCCACTAAACTAGGCCCAATAAATCCCTAAAAATCTTCTAAATTCATGGATTAAATTCTATATTAATATCGGTAAAGATCCGCTAAGGAACGGGTCTTACAGTCCCTCCCTCCTAATAAAAATTTCATCCTCGAAATTTAAAAGGAAGAACAAGGAGTGAACTGAAAGAATTATACCTTATTCGAGCAAGAAAGGAAATTGCTGACGCATTTCATCCTCACGTTCCCGTGAAGCCTCATTATCGGAGTGACGCTGCCAGACAACCTTAACCAGAGGGATTACTTTATTTCTCAAGCGTTGCTCACGATGATCTTCAATTCTGGGTGGGTATTCTGGTGTAGATAAATCTGCAGTCACTTCAGGCCAAACTGAATCATCGAGCACGTGAGATGCATCAGGGATATATTTCCTCAGTTGGGACACATGAAATACATCGTGGATTGCTTGCATCGTCGCTGGCAATTGAAGACGATAAGCCACTTGGCCCACACGTTCCAGAATAGGAAATGGACCAATATAATGGGGATTGAGCTTTCCACGCTTCCCAAACCTCATAACGCCTTTCATCAGAGATATTTTTACAAACACCATATCTCCATGCTGAAAATACAATGGTCACCTGCACTGATCTACATAACTTTTCTGTCGACTCTGAGCTGTCAACATTTTCTGCCTGATTAAGCGAACCACATCAGCACATTGGTGAACCATACCAGGTCCTGTCAACAATCTGTCACCGGCCTCAAACCAGTTCAAAGGTGTACGACAAGGATGCCCATATAAAGCTTCATACGGTGCCATACCAATGCTGGAGTGATAGATGTTATTATAAGCAAATTCCACAAGTGGCAAATGTTGACTCCACGAGCCCTGCCAATCTAGGCAACACGATCTCAGCATATCTTCTAAAGTCTGAATAGTCCTTTCTGACTGACCATCTGACTGCGGATGATACGCTGAACTAAAAGCTAACTCGGTGCCGAACGTTTTTTGAAAACTGTGCCAGAAGCTAGAAGTAAACTATGGGTCACGATCTAACACAATTGATATTGGAATTCCATGCAATGGCACAATCTTTTGAACATAAAGCTCAGCCAATTTTTGAACACTCCAGGTAACTTTAATTGGCCATAATCTTGCTATTTTTGTTACCGATAAACTAACAGCCAGATTCCATCGAAGCCCTGTGACGTCCGGGGTAAACCCACAACAAAATCTATCGTGACATGATCCCATTTCCACATCAGAATTTCTAAAGGTTGAAGCATTCCTCTAGGTTTTTGATGCTCGGCTTTAACTTGTTGGCATGTCAAACACTTAGACACAAAAGTAGCTACATCCTTTTTCATTCCTGTCCACCAGAACTGCCTTGTCAGATTTTGATACATCTTGGTAATGCCAGGGTGAATAGCATAACGGGATCCATGGGATTCACGCAAGATGGCATTTCTCAATTCATCAACAGCTGGAACATATAGCCTTCCTCTGAAGCTGACTACTAACTCATCATCAAACTCAATATCATGCATCATTATAATGCGGGACAAATCAGAATCGGCCTGCTGAGCTTCCTTGATCTGCTGATAAATAGCTGGAGTCATCACAAGACTAGCACACACAGCTACCAACAGGTCAGAAGGATTGTCCACGCTGAATGTCTCACTAGGAAAATGTTCCCACAACTTCCATTCATGAACAAGCAAATGACTAATTTATAGTTTCCTGCTCAGAGCATCAGCCACAACATTCATTTTTCCTGACTGATAGGAAAGGGTGAATTCATAGTCTTTCATATATTCCATCCATCTGCGCTGCCGAAAGTTCAAATCTTTTTGAGAAAACACATACTGCAAGCTTTGATGATCTATAAAGATCTCAAATTTCTCGCCATACAAGTAGTGTCTCCAGATTTTCAATGCAAAGATCACCGCTGCAAGCTCCAAATCATGAGTTGGATAATTCTCCTCATGCTACTTTAATTGTCGGGATGCATAAGCTATGACTTTACCATGTTGCATAAGCACTGCACCCAAACCTACTCGAGAAGCATCCGTGCAAACCATGAATCCACCCGAGCCAGAATGTAACACCAGTATTGGATAAGAAGTGAGGAGCCTTTTCAATTCGTTAAAGCTCTGCTTACATTGATCTGACCAGACAAAAGGTACATCTTTACGTGTCAGTCTAGTCATTGGCGCGGCAATCCGTGCAAAGTCTTGAATGAATCTTCGATAATAACCAGCAAGACCCAGAAAACTTCTGATCTCTGTCATAGTCCTCGATCTCTGCCATTGAAGAATAGCTTCAATCTTAGCTGGATCAACTGCAACTCCGACACCAGAAATCACATGGCCGAGAAAATGAACATCCCGAAGCCAAAACTCACATTTACTGAATTTTACATAAAGCTCGTGATCTTGCAGAGTCTGCAATATAATCCTGAGATGCTGAACATGTTCCTATTTAGAAGCAGAATAAACAAGAATATCATCGACAAAGATCACAACAAACAGGTCTAGATATGGACGAAACACACGCTGCATCAGGTCCATAAAAGCTGCAGGAGCATTGGTTAACCCAAACGGCATAACCAAAAATTTATAATGACTATATCGCGTGCTAAAAGCAGTCTTTTCCACATCAGATTCTCGAATCCGCAATTGAAAATAGCCAAATCGAAGATCAATTCGTGAAAAGACAATAGCAGACTGTAATTGATCAAACAAATCATCAATCCTGGGCAGAGGATACTTATTCTTGATAGTCACCTGATTCAATTGCCTGTAATCAATACATAGCCTCAGGCTTCCATCCTTCTTCTTCACAAACAAGACTGGAGCACTCCATGTTGTGCCCCTTGTGCTTTGATGATAATGTGGTGTTTTAATGATAGCAACATGAATGAGTCACCATATTGTTTTGCTAAGAACATCACATTGAATGATAGCAACATGAATGCATATGACTGATCTATTCTGTGGAGAATGCATGAGTGTGCTATGTCTGATCTGCTCTGTGGAGAATGCATGAGTGTCCTAAGTCATACAGTGTTCCATACTAAGTGCATAAATTCTTTTGTGCTTGATTTAAGGTTTGTGCATTGCTTCTCTGCTGATATGTTCAGTCTGTAGTTCAGCAAGTCTATACATTGTCTAGCACACACACATCAAGTCTGTACAGCCAGATCGGCCAAGTCTGTACAGCCATCCACTTACAACATTTCTTCAAGTCTGTACAGCCTGTGTGCAGCCCGTCTTCAAAGCATATGCAAAGTCTATACATCGCATGCATGTTCAAGGGTTAAAGCTTGTACATTCTTCAGGTGCATCATTTCAGCAAGTCTATACATTGGACTTGAGCATATAGCAAGTCTGTACATCATCCAGTTGCTTCATGCGTCTGTTAAGAAGTCTGCACATTGCCTTGCTTCAGGCTGAGCAAGTCTATACATTGCATGCACCTTCACTCTAAGTCTATACATTGCATGAGCATAGTCAGAGCTCTCAAGTCTATACATTGGAAAGTCTGTACATTCACCACCATGCATTAAGTCTCAAAGTCTGTACAGCCAGTGCATATGTCAAGTCTATACACTCCTTATCTTTACCTACGTTCAGAACACCAAGTCTGTACATTGGGCTATCACATAAAGTCTATACATCCCTTGGCTAGAACTGTGCAAGTCTATACATCGCCAAGTTTGCACATGCAAGTAAAGTCTGTACAGCATCTAGCATCTTACCTCAAAGTCTATGCATCGGCTAGGCAAGTCTGTACATCGTATCATCTCATGCATCGTCTCAATCAAAGTCTATACATTACAGCCTGTTCGTGTTCAAGCTTTCAAAGTCTAGACATTGTTCTGGAGCACACACACGAAGCATATACAGCGCTGCATAGACTAAGTCCATACATCAGTGTCTTGTGCATGCATCATTCAAAGTCTGTACAGCCTGTGTTCACAACACAAGTCTATACATCGTTCTGCTTGCACAAACGCCAAGTCTATACATTGGCTTTGCTTGCACGAGCTGAAGTCTATACATTGTCCACTTGCAACACTAGCAAGTCTGTACAGCGGTTGCCTTCATGCCCATTAAGTCTGTACATCGCCTTGGTGTAGGCGTGGCAAAGTCTATACATTGCATCGCATGCCCTGCACGCATTGCAGGTCTATACATTCGTTGTGCATAGTCCATGATCAAGTCTATACACTCTTCAAGGGCATAGTCCATGCATTCAGATCAAGTCTACACATTGCAGCTTGTGGTTCATTCGTCTAAGTCTGTACAGCCTGTTCCTCATACAAGTCTGTACATGCATTAACCTTGAGCATGGCATAGAATGTACATTATCTTTGCTGCACGCATGACTAAGTCTATACATTGTTCATTGCTCAAAACAGAGTCTGCACACTCATTGTCAGCAAGTCTATACATTGCTTCATGCATTGCACGAAGTTTGCACATCGCACGCAGAGTCTGCATACAATGCATTAGCAAGTCTATACAACGTCTGCATAGTGAACATGAGGTCTGTAGAATGGTCGACGACATGTTAGTGCATTCAGTTCTGTTGTGCATACTTCACCTTGTACACACCTCAGCAAGTCTATACAATGTCTACACATCATGCATTCAGGCTTAAGTGTTAAGCACAGAATGTCTGTACAGCCTGTGCATCCTTTTGATTCAATGTCTACACATTGCATGTTAGCATGCTCGCACACACTAAGTCCATACATTACACAAAGTCTGTACAGCCATGCACTGCTTCGCTTGCATAAGTAAAGTCTGTACATGCCTCAGTGTTGCATTCACTAAGTCTGTACACACCTTAGCTTTGCATCCACGAAGTCTGCACATGCCATAGCACTGCATATATGAAGTCTAAAAAATGCAGAGTCTATACATTGCTGTCGCATTGCAAAGTCTTTACATTACAAAGTCTACACATTACATACTATAAAGTCTGTACAAGGTGTCGACATTAAACTGATAAGGTTCTCTCTGTCTGACAGGTACTGTTCGTGAAGCTTATGAAGGGCACGTGATCCGAGCCTGGAAGGGCTGAAGGAAGATGACACGTGGCCAAAACAATTGGGCGGGAGCTGTGGAAGACACGCGCCCAGTGATGCTCCTGCTGGAACTGCTATATAAGGATGACTCCTTTGTCTGTAGAAGGCTGATCGAAATAAAGGGGCAGAAACTGAGAGAAGATAGCCTGAACGATCCAGAGAGCAGAGAAGAAGAAGAAGAAGAAGCAGGGAAGAAGAAAGAAAAAGAGAGTGAGAGATCGAGAGCAGGGAAGAAGAAGAAAAAGAAAGAGGGAGAGAGCGTGCGTTGAGAAGAAGAAAGAGAAAGACAAATAAAGAGAGGAAGAGAAGCGTACCTGAAGATCGCTCCTACTGGAAGTTGGATCCGATCCACTCCAGTCAGCTCTTTTGAGAGCCACATTATGCTTTATCTTTTCCAGCTTTCAGTCGTTGTTGTTCTTGCTTTTGTTTTTCTTTTTGAACCTTTTATCAAGCTGTTAGTCAGCGATTTTGCAGAGAAGGATTCCTCTGGATAGCAAGCTGTGTTGCTCAGCGGGCGAGGTGGATTCCTCGGACAGCAAGCTGTGAGGCTCAGCGGTTTGTAGGCAAGATGTGATGCCCAGCGGTTCAAGCTATGAGTCAGCAGTAAGCCACACTCGGGTTGAGTGTGGGGTGGATGTAGGTCTGGAGGACCGAACCACCTAAAAACCCTTCTTGCATTGTGGTTTGATTTCTCTATCTGATTGGCGCTAGATGAATGCATAGGGGCGATTTGGCTTGATTGCACACCGGGTGTTTGACTGTGGTATTGAGTGTCCCTTGACATTTTTTATCCGCAATTGCTCATTAGTCTTCTGTTTGTATTAGAAAGAATTTTTAATTGAGAGAAATTAATTTTTAAAGGGCTGATTCATTCACCCCCCCTCTGAATCGAACGCACCGAACCCAACACTTGGTATCAGAGTGGGTCTCTGACCTAACAGATCTAACAATCTGCAGAGGATCTTGCTAGCTTTTGGTGCATTTCAGAGTGGGTTTCTTATGCTCGTGTTTTTGCTTCACTGATTTAGTGCCTTGCTTTATTCATCTGATTTCGGTGCATTTTTCATCTCTCGATGGCTCCACTTCCTGTGTTTGATGGTTCTAATTTGACATCATGGCTAGGAGGCCTATGTGTGTACGTAATCTCTATTGATCCCAAACTATGGAGTCTACTATCTAAAGGCCCACACAAATTACCTCATGATGAGACCAAGTGGTCTAGAGAGGACAGAATAAAGAACCGTGATAATGTCATAGTTCTTAATATCTTGAGAGCTGCCATTAATACTGATATATATCCTTTTGCTCTCAGGTGCACTTCTGGAAAGGAGATATATGACAGAGTCATTTCTGCTCATAACGAACAAGAGGATCAATGCTTAATGGCCAACCGGGGAAATGATGATGATGAAACCACATCTCAGGTAAGCTCCGGATCAGATGGACCCTCCTTTGATGAATTGATAGTGATGTATGAAGATTTGTTAAAAGTGTCCAAGAAATTGAAATCTGAGAACAAAAGGCTAAATAAAAAGATTGAAAAATGCAAATCTGAAGTCATTTGTGATATTTGTCCTACACTGAAACATTCTTATGATACATGCTTAATAGATGTTCAGAACTTTAAGGAACAAAATGGTTCTCTAAAAATTGAAAATCAAACATGTTTAGACAAGATATCTGAACTGGAGAATCAGCTTATTAAGATGAAAAATGAGCATCTAAAAAGCATGCAAGAGCTGACTGAAATTAATTCTGTAATGGACAAACTAAAGCTTGAACATGCTGAAGTTCAAAAAGAAAATGAAGATCTCAAGGCTAGTTTGAATAAAGTCAGCAAGGAAACAATGCATATCTCTTCTCTAAAATCAAACTGTAATATGTGCTCAGCTCTAAGAGAACATAATGAAGATCTTTTTAGTGAGAATGAATGGCTGAATAAATAAATTGCTGTGTTTAAAGAGGATAACAGAAATCTGCTTGTTGAGAAAATCAAAGTGGAAGAAAGGGAAGAGGAACTAATTGAAAAATTGGAGCTGATGTCTGGAAGAGAGAGATGTGCTGGTAATGAAATTCAGGCTAAAAATTTTGAGGAAGAAAATACTGAACTGAAAGCTGAAGTTGAAAAATTGAAATGGTTAAACACTGGTATGTCCGAGCAACTTCTCATGTTAAAGAGAGGAAAAACTGTATGTGATAAAGAATCAAAAATTTTGAGCAACTTGGAATAAGAAATTGAGAAGTACAAAACTGCAAACAAAGTTCTAAGTGAATGTGTCAATTGTAGTGAACATGAGATAGCCAGTTATGAGCTTCATATAGCTCATCTAGAAAATAAGATTCAGGATCTAGAACAATTAACATCCAAGTCTGCTAAAAATGAAGGAAAAATGAAAGCTGTCATGAAAGATAAAAATAACAATTCAAGAGAGGGGATAAGTTGCAGTTCTGATGTTAAGGAAATTTGTAGAAACTAGCTATATACCACTTTTGTGTAAAGCTCTGATGTAGCTGGTACCTCAAATCAATCCCCTAAACAAAATAAAAATCAAAAAGCACCTTCATCATCTATATTTCAGTTCAAAGCCCAGAAAAATGAAAAATAAACGAAAATTGTGAAAGGGGGTAAAAATTTGAAAAAGAATGGTCAGATGAACAACATCAAAATTGTCCCTACATGTACTGTGAATTCTGCTAGCTGTGTGGAGTCTGGTAGGGTAACGCATGCCACTGACAAATCATCTACTCACTCGCATGCATCTGAGAAGGAATCCTCATGTTATTACTGTGGCAAAGCAGGGCATATAATGGATGATTGCAGACTGTTGCTTGAAAATGAGCATGCTAGTGAAGCAATGCATTCTAGGAATTCATCTGATATAAACCATGTCACTAAGAAATCTGATGCATCTTGTTATTACTGTGGTAGGCGTGGTCATTTAATGAATGCATGTTTTATAATGAAAGAAGACAACAATGTGAATTCTAGATTTTTCACACATGCTCATGACCCACATAGATATAGATCTACTTCAGGCCAGCATATTATTTGTTTCACTTGCAACAAGCCTGGGCATAAGGCAAATGAGTGCTGGTCAGGAAATCATTAGGGAAACAATGACTCAAGAGGTAAGCACCTAGAGTGTGGGAAGTATGGCCATACAGTCAAGGACTATTGGCATGCCCAAGGAAGCCATGTGAATGATAAGTTTTTTAAATTAAGTGCCAAAAGACCTGTGAATTTTTCATGTTATAACTGTGGCAAGTCAGGTCACAAGTATGCTGACTGTTGGTCATCTGGTAATAAGAAACAAAATATTCATGTAAACAACAGAACATTTAATGCTCAGTTTCATAGGTCTCATGCTGCTGTTGATATGCACCATAGGACCAGAAAATCTGATGTTTCATGTAGATATTGTGGTAAATTTGGTCACTTCATGACTAATTGTCATCTGATGGACTATGATGATAATGTTGCTAAAAGACTGTTCAGAACACCTGTCAGGACTAACTTGGGACCCAAGGCTGTTTGGGTCCCTGTAGGATCAAGTTGATTAACATGCTGCAGGTGTGCCTTGGAAGCTGATGAATAAGAGGGGTAAATAAACCAAGGCACTCAACAGGAAGACCCCAGGGTTCTGCTTTTCAGGTTAGTTCTGAACACTTTGCTTAAATTTCATTATATGAAATTGTGAACTTGAAATGATTGCATATCATGTTGATTTGTTGATGTTAAACTGAAACTGTCTGAAATGTGACTTGCACAATCATGTTTATGGTAATTCTCTTCTATCTAATTTGCATGAATCATATCTGAATGCAAAATTTGATATCATGTTGATGCGGGACGGATGACGACCGGGCTGAGACGTACGACCGACTCGTTGTGCGGCCAGCACTAGCACACTAAGGCAAGCCGGGCAGCTGACCACCGTGGTATTCTCTGGGTGGAGACGTCTCTCAACAGTGACTCTCTTGAGCCCGACGATCGTCCCTTGCGAGGGAAATGTGGGGATCGCGGCGATTAAGAAACCACCGTCGCCTAGGGTGCTAATTCGCGCTCGGTGCTCGATTGGAGCCACGGAACGGGCGATCACAACTCACAATCGCGGTGAATTTGAAACTAGCTATCAGCCCTATTCTCACAAACACAGCAATATAGAAAGGATACTAAACAGCAAATGTAAGGATCGGAACGAATCGCGTACCTCCACGCCTAGGCGTGGAGAAGAATTCCCAGCCGATTTTCGAACAACCCCAATACACAAATGATTAACTTTACAATTTCAGAACTGAACACCCACTCCACACAGGGAGGTATCGGGCTACAATTGATAATTTTGGGGTTGCTGGAACCCGGGTTTACGGGTCACACTCGCAGGAGGCGAGGGACGCGTGTCGGAGCCGCTCGGGTATGCCGACGGAAAGCCGACCCGGTTCTGTCCACGCTGGTCAACCTGCGCAGCGAACTTGCGGAGACCGGTACGGCCAGATCTGATACCCGATCGGTGTGCTGTTTGTTGGAGAATGTCCGCGACAGGATGTAGTTTCTTCACTCTGAAGGGCGCGAACAGATATTTTCAGATCTGGGCGTAGTAACGTTTCTTCTCAGCTTCTAGTTTTGAGCTCCCAGAACAACGCAGCGACACGGTAAAATGACGGAAAAATAGCTGACGGTGTCGGATTGAGACGTTCTTTGTGGGAGATTGTTAACGACGTCAAGAGGAAGACGTACTCCGAAGATCCCTCACAGATCTAGACCGGATGATTCGGGGCAGACTCTGGAAGTCGGCTCTGGTTTGGGGCCGGATCTACTCAGATCTCTTGCGCGATCTCACGAGATTCACTGCCACGAACAACACGAAGATCAGATCGAGGTGATATCAGCGGCAACGCGAAGACGACGCGAAATCCTACGATCTCTCTTCAGGAATCAGCTTCAGATGACGTCAGGGTTGGGCTGGAAAAATTAAAACACAGTCACCTCCAGACCTAGGTAGCAATCTGGAACCGATCTGCGTGCCTCCACGAAACGAACCGTTGCTGTTGCTCACGAACTCCGATTGATGCGAAACCAACGCTGAAATTTTCCTAACTTGCAGAGGTATCACTGGGATTTTTTGTGGAAGAAGAAGATAAGAGAAAGAGGGGGATACGAGGTCGAGTCACACGACCCAAATCTGTCCCGTCACAGGACTGTAACCAGGGAATCACTCCCAAGAGAATCACTCTCTAATGCACTTTTCTCTTAACAAAACTTCATTAGCTTTTGAACACACAACATACAAGGCTTTAAATAGACAAATACAAGGGGTATAGGGGAGGGGACTTGTGTAAGATGCAAGAAGGGGGAGGGGGAATGCGCATGGATCAAGACACTAGGTGAAAGGGAAAAGGGGACAAGGGGACATGGTTGCTCACCTACCCTTTGAAATTCAAAGTAAAGAAGGTAGGTGGCAGCCATTTGAACATGACCAGCAGCCTTTCTAGATACATGTGATAAATGAAGGTGGAAAAAACATTAAAAAAACACATTTTCTAGCCTAATATGCCAAAATAGGGGGCGCCCCCTACTTGGGCTTTGAATGGGCCAATGTTGGTCATGGCTTACCCAAGCCCAATCCAACCAATATGGCTTAAGGCCATTCCACCCTTGAGAGCCCATGAGTGAAGGGAGCCCATTCTAGATAGCCCAACCTAGATAGCCCATGTAGGAAGGAAGCCCACTTGGGCCATAATGGCTTATGGATCCATTACAATGGACCAAGGCCACTCCTTTCTCTTAAGGGCCTTAACCAATTGGCCCTTTAGGAGCCTTACAACCAGCCCATTGGAAAATTACAAATACAATAACCATTACAAGCCCAATTCAATGCCAAAAAAGGTCCAAATTCAAGCCAAATTGTCCCCATTTTGAAGAGAAGCCGATGTAGTCCACTTGGTGCTCCGCGTATGGCACCGTCGGTTCAATGACGTGTCACTTGATCGCCCTGGTGTCCGCACCACATGTGATGTGCTTTCAATACATTTCCTGCATATAGACAGGGGGAGCATTATAATATTTTTGACACTGTTTGAAATTCTCACTGTCTACACTCTTTCAAATCATCAATTGACTATTTCGAATTCATACTTTCTTGAATCTGAGAATTTGGCTGCTAATCCTCAATCTGTTGAAGGAGAGTTTCATTTTGTCTGACTGAAATTCAATCTCTGCTATTGGCTTTAAACTTTTATTCTCTCTTGCTGATTGACTCTTCTACCAGCTTATACTCATCCTTCATATATCTCTTAGCTTGTGTGACTGATTTGGTTCTACTATTGATTAGTTGATCAGCTAAATTTATTGATCTGATCTGAGGAACTTAATCTGCATGTCATGCAATTCAGTCTGAGAACTTTGTAGAAATTCCTATCATATAGGTATAAGAATTGCCACTGAATCAGACTGATATGAGATTAATGTATTCTCAGATTTGTAATTAAATGAATTGAAAATATCTGAATGATAAGGTTTAATAAACTTTAACCACATGTGTCATAAAAACCTTAGACTCACTCATCAGATATCTGAAAATTTGAAATCAAGGTTTTGTTGGTTAAGATGCATAGAGTGAGTATTGTTGTTAAACATTAACTTTGAAAAATTTGACAGGAAATAAAATCAGTGAGTAATGAAAAGACTTTGTTCACTGAGAAACTGGGTCCTCCATCAAAGAAATAGAGTGAACCCAAGTCATGAAGTGTCATAGTCACTTAAAATGAAAATTCATTGAGAACCTGACAGAGCAATAGCATTTCTGTGTTGAGTAACTGGGGAGTCTGGCCTCTGATCAAGGTGTCTTCTCATGTAAAAAGATACTTATATTGCTAACTCTGTTCTCTAAGTTGAGAGGTAATGATAGTTATCACACTGAGTAACTGGGTCACTTCACCTGAGACGTGTTGTGCCTCATGTAAAAAGGTGTTGATCAACTTAAATTGCTCAGGAAAAATATAATGTGCTTCATATGAAAAATATATTGAAATTTCTGTCAACTCATGTTCTTAGAAAAGTGGTTAACCTCAGTACTAATCTGTGTTTCTTTCAAAGGAGCTATTGAGATCATGTGTGTAAGATAAAAGATGATTGTTTTTTAGTGTTTTCTGACTAATTGGTTCACCCTTATTAAAACTTGGATTTAGATATGAGTATTGAGTTTAATTTGACAAATTTGATATACATCATAATTAAATCAGATTGGTTAAGTTGCCACTTCATAACCCTTTATGATAGAAGAGTCTATACTTCTTAAGACTTATTGAAGTGGTGCAAGCATTAAAATCCCACATGATCAGATTCTTTCCAGACAGCCTGATCAACATCTTGCTATTGTTTATTCATTGAGATGTCTTGTGATTATTGCTCTCTACTTTTACCTTCCTATCTTCAATCACTTTACTCTCCACACTGTTGGAATCTTCCATCTTCTTTTGCAACCAGTTCTGGTTCTGTGGACTTTTCACCTGTTTCATTCTGTTCATGCATATGTGAGGTGCCACAACCAGAATTTAGATTATTTGTAGTGGCAGATTTCAGATTGATTTATTGGATAACCAGAGTTCATTCCTGCGCTTCAGGGGGACTTATGGGTCATCTGCTTTTAAGGGGAGACTATTCAATCATGCATGTTGATAGGGGGAACTCCATTTCAGTGAACCTTGTTTCTTTCTGTGTAGTTGTGTGCTGAATTTTGTCTCTCAAACTATCTCCTTTTTGCTTATGTCAAAGGGGGAGAATTGTTTGACGAGTCAGTGTGACTCATCATGTTGCCATCATCAAAAAGGGGGAGATTGTTGTGCCCCTTGTGCTTTGATGATAATGTGGTGTTTTAATGATAGCAACATGAATGAGTCACCATATTGTTTTGCTAAGAACATCACATTGAATGATAGCAACATGAATACATATGACTGATCTATTCTGTGGAGAATGCATGAGTGTGCTATGTCTGATCTGTTCTGTGGAGAATGCATGAGTGTGCTAAGTCATGTAGTGTTCCATACTAAGTGCATACATTGTTTTGTGCTTGATTTAAGGTCTGTGCATTGCTTCTCTGCTGATATGTTCAGTCTGTAGTTCAGCAAGTCTATACATTGTCTAGCACACACACATCAAGTCTGTACAGCCAGATCGGTCAAGTCTGTACAGCCATCCACTTGCAGCATTTCTTCAAGTCTGTATAGCCTGTGTGCAGCCCGTCTTCAGAGCATATGCAAAGTCTATACATCGCATGCATGTTCAAGGGTTAAAGTCTGAACATTCTTCAGGTGCATCATCTCAGCAAGTCTATACATTGGACTTGAGCATATAGGAAGTCTGTACATCATCCAGTTGCTGCATGCGTCTGTTAAGAAGTCTGTACATTGCCTTGCTTCAGGCTGAGCAAGTCTATACATTGCATGCACCTTCACTCTAAGTCTATACATTGCATGAGCATAGTCAGAGCTCTCAAGTCTATACATTGGCAAGTCTGTACATTCGCCACCATGCATTAAGTCTCAAAGTCTATACAGCCAGTGCATATGTCAAGTCTATACACTCCTTATCTTTACCTACGTTCAGAACACCAAGTCTGTACATTGGGCTATCACATAAAGTCTATACATCCTTTGGCTAGAACTGTGCAAGTCTATACATCGCCAAGTCTGCACATGCAAGTAAAGTCTGTACATCGTCTAGCGTCTTACCTCAAAGTGGTGCGGACACCCGAGCAGTTGAGCGGCGCGACACGCCGAGCCACCGGTACCGCACACGGAGCACGACTCGAGCCACCTCAACGTCCATCTGGCTCGGACACAGCCTGGAGACTCCGCCTTGAGCCTCCCCATTTATCATATTTAGTTAGACTTCATGTGTGTGTAATTTGTGTTTATTTCATTGAATTCGGTTTGCTATTTTGATTATAAGAGGGGCTTATGTGCAATTTGGACCCCGTGGGCCCCACGGGTCCCCCAGGCCCCATCCCATTGAGCCACCTCAGCCTAGGGTCCCATGTGGGGTCAGTCAACCTTCCACATGGAGGCTTCTAGAAGGGTGGGCCAAGTGGGGGACAAGTGGCTTGAAAAGTCCACATTTTGGCCTCCCACCCCACCTACCATGTCAAGCTTGTTCCCTCTAGTCAATGGTGCACCCCTCCCCTTGTTTTTTTTATTGTAAATTTTGTGTGTTGATCACACTCAATCCCAGCCATCTATTCCCCTCTCCTAGATCCAATGGTTGAGGATGAATGTGATATGTCACATATAAAAGGTTGTAATTTCTCATTTTAGTGAAATTAATGCGATTTTGAACTTGAAAATTGTTGGAGCCTGGCCTAGGCCGCCCCCTTCCTCTCTCCCTCTCCCCCTTGGATGCTGTGAAGGCTTCCATTCTGAGGTGTGACTCCTTGTGTATCGGTTCCGACGATCGCCGCCGCCGCCACGAGCCGCCACCGCACCGCCATCGCCATCAACGGAGTTCTGCCTATGTAGTACCACAGCAGCTTGCTCGAAATTCACAGATCTTACCCGAGCTCATTTGGCTACCAAATTTGGAGGAGTTGTTCCTAGGGTGTTCCTATCCACCCACAAAAATCAGGCCAGCATTCAGATCACGTTTCCTATTTTTTAGTTTTCGTCCACTCTTCCATTTTGGTTCTGCCAGAGTTCTGTCCAGGTTCACCTCTGTCCTGAGTTTCATGTCCTAGATCTACTTTTTGATTGTTTTTAGTTCGTCCAAATTTACTGGGGGTTCCATCCATCCACCCCTTCATCCACAATTTTTCTCAATTTTTTATTCACCCGTCTCGTATTTTCTAAAAATCGTTCTTAGGCCCATCTACAGTTATGTCTACCTGTTCCCAGATCCGACCACCAGTCACCCCAAAAATCATAACAAATCGTAGCCACCTCCAAATCAAATTCTAAAAATAGTTCCAGTTCCGTGGAAAGATTACCTACAACTTTTAAGATGGGCTTGAAGTCTGAATCCCACCGTACGTAGGTGGTCAATGGCCATTTATAGGAAACTGATATGCTGATCTGAGATTTCGGGAGCTATGGAGCAGAGACTTGAAAAATAGTTAAAGCCAAGGTCCGCGCAGGTTCAGAAGAGTCTCCTGGCCCTAGATTGAAGGATTGCGAATCCTCTTTCCAACGGCGTTGGTTTCATCGCATTCCGGCGACGGGGCTGATCGCAGCGGCTGTTTTTACCGGAGCGCGCGCTGCTGAAACAGCAACATCAGCTCGTGGACAACACTCTCTCCACTTGGGAACCGGGGCACCCGGCCTCCGGTGAGTGTCGCCGGCTGACCGCCGTCCAGGGAAGCGTGCTGCCAGGGGTCCCCATTACAGTGGGACCCACCCCGCCAGACCCGGAGGATAGGACATCGTGTGGGCCCCACTGCCCATTGATTACGCCGTCCGGAAAGCACGAGAACGCGGAGTTCGACGCGTCGAGACGACATCAAGATGCTGCCCGTCAACCTGATTTGCATGATCCCCGGGGCCCACATGTGACCTTTTACCTCTCTGCGTGGAGTGGGTTGAATCCCTTTATACCACTGTGAATTATGTTAACCGGGGGCCCGTAAGTCAGCTGGGGTGTCTTCGCCACGCCGGGTGCGTGGAGGTAAAGGTCTTAACTCCTTGGCGTTACATTGCTTAGCTAGTATACGGTCTTAGGCCGCTGCCGAGCGTGTAGGTACTAGCCCGTGTGTCCATGTCACCGTTGTGAGAGTGAGAGTGACCCATCCCGCGACTCGATCCGAGACCGGAAGTTGAGTCGGACTACCCTTGACCTCCGCCGGTTCCTTAACCGCGCACGGTCCGCGCTTTCCCTCGCTTGGGACGACGAGTGAGCTTCCACTTCTATTAGCGACGTTTCGCCACTAGGAGCTCGTAGTGTCGGGCTTAGTGTCTCCCTGGTGTGTGTTGCTGGTCGCGTCCATATCTAGAGTCTGAGGTCCACCCCACGTAGAGTCGCCTCCCGTGTCCGTCCCGCATCAGTTTGGTATCAGAGCGAGTCGAGTCTAGGGTAGTCGTTGCATATGTCTTGCATAGTATAAGTCGAGTCTAGGATCATCATTTCAAAATAACAAAAAAAAGTGTTTTCAAATTGCATTTCACCCAATAGCTCGGTATATTAAAAGGCGTTGCCCGAACATTAGGTTATGCCTATCGGGAGGGTAGCGTACTTGCGCGGGTGATCTTCGGATCGCTTTTCTCCGCCTCGTACCGGATATTGGTTAGGTCTAAGTGCATCATCTAGTGAGTGTTTGCATTAGTCGGTGTCTTCTAGGTCGTGTGTCTTTTGTTAGCGCAGCAAGAGTGATATAGAAGGGGGGGGGGGATGAATAGATCACTCCCAATTTGTAAAAACTTAGGCGGAAAATTAATTCTATTGCTTACGCCCCTCCTGAACCCGCACACAGAGAAATGCAAATACAGTCACTAAACAAGACAGTATACATGAATGAGAATGATAAACTGATCACATGGAAGCAAAGAGACAAGCAGATGGAGAGTGTAGATGATAAGGGCATCCCTTGCCCCTCCACATTTTCTCCGGACTCGGATTGTTCGTCGGCAAGTGCCATTATGTTAGTCATGTATTTTTGAGTCTAGTCATGTAATCTTCACATTTTCTTTGAGTCAATATCATGTAATTTTCCCTTTATTTGAGTCATGTACCTAGGTTGTTGAGTCATTTTCCTAAGTATTGAGTCATTATGTTGGTTTGATAGGTTATTGGGCCCATCTCATTGGGCTAGGCCCATGGATGTCCCCCCTTCCCTTCGGTTATTAGTCATTGTGTCTTTTGTTAGGGTCCTTTGTGAAAAAGTCATGTGCCTATAAATAGGCCACCCCACTCCTCATATGTAACAACTTTTGAAGAATCATTTGAATAGAAAAAATTCTCTAAGTCTTACTCCTCTCTACCAAATCTCTCTTCCCTCTCTCACCCATTATCTCTCTCTCTCTCTTTATCTCTCTCTCTCTCTCCCTCCACCCAATTTTCGGAATTTTCTCTCTCCTCCCCATTCACCCCTCATTAAGACCTCTCCCCTTCCCCATACACCCATTTAACTCCCCCCCAACCCAAGGTGGCATCCTCCAATCCACACCCCACCTCCCAACCCCCAACTACCCAACACCACTTCCTAAGCACCCCTTCCTCTCCCCAAGGTTGAAGGGGCTCTTCCCTAAGCCCAAATTCGAATTTCCCTCTCCCTAGGGCAGTGCCCTTCCATCTCCCCACCTCCCAAACCACCCAAAGTCGCAGCCCCCCTTCCCTATACCAGCCAAGTTCACCCTCCACCTCTTACTCTCTTGGCCATCCCCTTCCCCACCCCCTCATCTTCTTCTCATTCAGCCTCTGTTTCAGACAGCAGAGTTGCAGCAACTTGCAGAGGCAGCCACGACCGTCTCTCAAAGATTCAGGTGGCAAGGCCTACATTTCTGGAACCGTCATCGAGATAGCTTTCCAACGGTGGTGGTCTCGCCGGCTTCCGAGGTCGGAGCTATCCGCAGGAGCTGATCTCCCACGACTGCGCAGAAGACCCCAGGCAGAGAACCAGAGCGAGATTGGAAGCCCGACCACGACGAACCTTTTGGGATTCAGATCAAGTGTTCTTCAGCAAAGTTCTTCCCTCTCAAGTCCTATTTCATCCTAAAGAAGCAGAGCTGCATTTGGACATCGGCATCTCAAGTTACAAATTTTCTACTCCAAGTGTGTCAGGTCAGTTTACAGGAGCCAGAACCGACACCCCTCTACTCATCTGATCGTCCCAGTCTTCTCCGACATCTTCCGACATCTCCGTCAGTGCCGACAGAAAGAAGACTCGACTACGGTTCCAACGGTTCAGGTATCGCCTCAATCCGAGCTCGTTAGAGATCGTGGCACCCTCTGCAACCAGCCACATTGATCTGCACCAGACAGAGGCAGAATCAATCAGTCCGGTCTCAGACTCTGCCACGGCCAGCTCGTGAAGGCTCTAAGCACCATTTTTGGAGGGAAGGAACTACTTCAAGCTAGCTGCCACCTCCAAGAATAAGGGACTCAATCGCCCACCGGAACCCTCTGCTCTAATTTTCTTCGTTGGAGACGGCAGACTGCCCCCCTGTGGTCCCAGGTTAGACCAGTCCTCACTCCTCCGGTTACCCATCTCTCCACCGACATCGGATCGCATCCCCGTCAACTCCGGCTCGAAGCTACCCCGACCACAGTCGCATCACCACCAGTTTCATTCCAATTGGAGTCCGGGAGAGCCCACAGTGACTTCTGCAACCTGCTGCATCAGTTCGGTACCCGCCAGAGACCAGACGCTGCTGTCCTGTTCCAGTTGCCGGCGCGGTCAGCCCCGAGTATCAAAGCTTCCCCAAAAATTCAAGCTTCATCCTCTGTCAGTTGGGAAACTTTTGGCGCTGGTCTCGTTAAGATCTGAGTTCCGTGGAGCCCGTGGCAGCACCATCTCCGACTGTCTGTCCAGTGAACCTGAAGCAGGGCAGAACCGGTGGAGCTCGGGAGGTCAAGTTTCATTGCGTAATCCCCAACCCGCTTGGCCGGCTGAAGGCCCCTCCCTGCGTGGAGGTAGTTTTGGATGTAATTAACTTAATCCCCACCCCAAGATCACCCCTCCTGCGAGAGGCGTAGTGTTGTACTCTTTACACTTTCAAGTTGAAGCGACACCGACGCGGCGTGTGGGTACATACCCTCGCCTCCCCGCTCGCCCCCGTCTCCGGCCGGAGTCGGCGTCTTCACGCCGGCTAGGTGAGCTCCTGAACATCCCTCATTGCTGTATTGGACTTGCTTAGCTTAGTATTGCTATAGTTACTCCGTCGGCGGTAAGAGAGTGTCCGATTTTACATTGCCACCAAATTGAGTGACCACCGCGGGCGAGTTGAGAGTGAATCCACTTAACCCACACCCTTGGTGTGTTGGCCGCCCATGATTTGGGCATCCTAGGCCCATTTTGGGTTCTCCCCAAGCTTGCCAACCCTTGGAGCCTCATGGTCCCACCTCGGACCCTCTCCAACATCGCCTAGTTGCCTTCGGGCCCTAGTGTGTGCCATACGGGTGAGCTCACTAGTGTGAGTCCGCTGCTCAAACTTGAATGCTTGCAAAATAGGTCCAAGGTCGATTTTACATCAAGTGGTATCAGAGCAAGTTCACAACTTGTCTCTATCAAGTTGGTCGTAGGGCATGTCTATGCATTTAGAGTCTTCAAGTGCATCACTCTTGTCCCCTAGTATGGCCACCTCATATCAACCTTACCAATCGGCCCACTCCATAAGTCCAAGCCACCAAGAGATACCTACCACTAACACCCATAACTTCCCTGGCCATGTCAACTACTTCATGAAAGTCTTGACCTATGCCAATGAGCGGCTTGATAACATATCGGACCGACTCAACCAACTTGGAGAAAATAGGCCCGCCCCAAGGACAGACGATAGAATGGTCCCTTTCCCACTTCCCACCTTTGATGGAACCTCTCCTAGAGAATATTTAGATTGAGAAGCTACAATGGACCAATACTTCACTTGGTATCATATATCCGAGGATGAAAAGGCATTGGTTGCCAAAATGCAACTTACCAAACGGGCGGAAACTTATTGGATGCAAATTGTCGGGCTAAAGATACTTAGAAGGGAAACTCCCATCACCACTTGGAAGGACATGAAGGAGCAACTTAGAGCAAAATATATGTCCCCTTCCTACCCGGGTTACCAAAACTCGAGGAGCACTCTCACTCCTCCAAACCCACCCGTCCAAACCCTTACCACTAGAACCCTAGTCTCCAAGGCCTCCACCTCCCCACCTAATCCCATGTGGGCCCCCACACCCCAACTAAAACCCCCTTCACTAACCTACACTAGTCAAGTCTCTTTAGCTCCCACTTCCACCCCAAATGATCCCAAGGGCAAGAGACCCCTAACCGACCCAATTCCCTCCATGGTGACCACCACTCATCCAACCCTCACCATTAAAAATCATGTGGACACCGTGTCCACCCCTCCACTAAGGCCCATAATGGCCACCATCCCCAAACCCAAAACCCCTCACCCAACTCACCTCCCGCTTCCTACACCAATCTTTCCCCAACCTAGGCCTCCTCTACTTCCCCTTCCGATCCAAGTCCACCCTTGCCCACCACCCCAAGTGCACCATGCTCCAGCTATCACCAATTCTCCCGCATTAGACCTACCCAACCCATTAACACTAGGAATTGAAACCTCCACAACCCTCCACATGGGAGTAGATGCTAGTCCGGAACCCATTCCCACCCATAAGGAAGCCCAAGATCACACCAATGGTAAGGAAAAGCCTCAACCCTTTACCACTTCAAATAGTCCAGATCCTCAAGAGTCACCCACCTTCACCATGAATGAGCATATACTCCAATGGCTCAAGCAAGGACCCACCCTTCCTAGCTCACCCCCACCTCTCTCACCTTTGGGATATCCATCCCAAATTGTTCCCCTCCACTCCTATCACACCACAATCCAATCCTACTATGAGGTAGAAGATTGGGATGATCTCCTCAAAGGTCTAAAGTGGCAATCAGATTTGACTTCTTTATTGGCCCTAGGAGCGGACCAACCCAAGAGCCTTAACCTCATCCATCCATGCATTGGGTCTATCTCCTCGGTTTGCACTATTGGTTGCTACACTAGTGACATCCTTTTCCTTCTCCCCATAGTGGAAGAGCCCATCCTGGTCCACTCCCCTACCATTGTGATTCCTAAAACCTTGACCAACCAGCCCACCCCATACACCGGCCCAACCATTCCACTAGAAGAAGACGACTCATCACCTTTTGAGGACCTTGAGGACATGGAGCCCCTTGGTAACCCACTTTATGATCCCTATGATCCATTCCAATGGGAGTCAAGGAACCCAAGTAACCCAACCACCTTAACTACCACCTACCTTTCCCTACCCCAACCCACCATGTTTGATCCAATCCACCCCATCCCAGACCCGGGTTACACCATGGGAACCATGACTTTGGGTGGTATACACCTAGGGATCGAGGAAGTGCCCCATCTCATGATATCCACCTTTCTAGACCCCTTCGACCCATTCCAATGGAAGTCCAAAGGCCCACACATAGGAGACATCTTTGTCACAAGAGTGCATAAGTCTTGGCATACAACACCACTTGGCATGATTCATAAGTCGGGTACATTCATTTACATCACCCACATGTCAAGTAGGAAGCATAAGTGGACCGTATTTGGATGTATTGGCCCACCCTCATTCATCATCAGTCTTAAGTATGAGAGGAGCATACATGGATGTCCGGGTCTCCCGACATTTGTCATACCCATGCATAAAATGTTCATCTATGGATGTCCCGGCCCCCCTTAGTCTGTCACAATCTTCATAGCAACAAAGCATGATCGATCTACATGTGGCTGCCCCGGACCACCTTTGCATACCAAACATTGCCCACTCACATCGCATCATCAAGCATGGCATATGCATCCAAGCACATATCAAGCAACAAGCGGTGATATTCACAACAAGCGAGCAAAAACTCATGAGCGCCACTTGGAATTCCAAGTTGGTAACTTGACGATGATGACTTTGGAGTGGCTCTACCCCAGGGTCACCTCCAAATTGAGGGCACGAGGACTTGGACCTTGCCAAATTTCGAGTGGCTTTGGCAACCCGGCTTATGGGTTGAACTTTCAAAAAGGGTTTTGGGATTCTCCCCATTTCTCATGTGGCGGATCTAGCACCTTATAAGGGCACCGCGGTGGATCCTAGTGAGTGCCTCCAGCTTACACCTACCCTTGTGAGAGACACCCTCGGAGTGCCACCACAAATAGCCTGAGAGCCCAACGTGAGCACACAGTGGCAATACTAGGCAAGCAAGATCCCATCGCCAGCATGAGGGTATGACCGAGTCACTTTGTCGAGCTGAAGCGCCGTTCCCCGACTATGGTCGCGGGTTGAGTATGGAGATCAAGGATCACCCAGAGCCGCAGTTCGATGTACTACTTCCCTGGTGGACCCATACTCGACGAGGTCGAGTTTTTCCCACCCCGGGGGTATGATGAGGGCATCCCTTGCCCCTCCACATTTTCTCCGGACTCGGATTGTTCGTCGGCAAGCGCCATTATGTTAGTCATGTATTTTTGAGTCTAGTCATGTAATCTTCACATTTTCTTTGAGTCAATATCATGTAATTTTCCCTTTATTTGAGTCATGTACCTAGGTTGTTGAGTCATTTTCCTAAGTATTGAGTCATTATGTTGGTTTGATAGGTTATTGGGCCCATCTCATTGGGCTAGGCCCATGGATGCCCCCCCTTCCCTTCGGTTATTAGTCATTGTGTCTTTTGTTAGGGTCCTTTATGAAAAAGTCATGTGCCTATAAATAGGCCACCCCACTCCTCATATGTAACAACTTTTGAAGAATCATTTGAATAGAAAAAATTCTCTAAAGTCATACTCCTCTCTACCAAATCTCTCTTCCCTCTCTCACCCATTATCTCTCTCTCTCTCTCTTTATCTCTCTCTCTCTCTCCCTCCACCCAAATTTCAGAATTTTCTCTCTCCTCCCCATTCACCCCTCATTAAGACCTCTCCCCTTCCCCATACACCCATTTAACTCCCCCCCAACCCAAGGTGGCATCCTCCAATCCACACCCCACCTCCCAACCCCCAACTACCCAACACCACTTCCTAAGCACCCCTTCCTCTCCCCAAGGTTGAAGGGACTCTTCCCTAAGCCCAAATTCGAATTTCCCTCTCCCTACGGCAGTGCCCTTCCATCTCCCCACCTCCCAAACCACCCAAAGTCGCAGCCCCCCTTCCCCATACCAGCCAAGTTCACCCTCCACCTCTTACTCTCTTGGCCATCCCCTTCCCCACCCCCTCATCTTCTTCGCATTCAGCCTCTGTTTCAGACAGCAGAGTTGCAGCAACTTGCAGAGGCAGTCACGACCGTCTCTCAAAGATTCAGGTGGCAAGGCCTACATTTCTCGAATCTTCATCGAGATAGCTTTCCAACGGTGGTGGTCTTGCCGGCTTCCGAGGTCGGAGCTATTCGCAGGAGCTGATCTCCCACGACTGCGCAGAAGACCCCAGGCAGAGAACCAGAGCGAGATTGGAAGCCCGACCACGATGAACCTTTTGGGTTTCATATCAAGTGTTCTTCAGCAAAGTTCTTCCCTCTCAAGTCCTCTTTCATCCTAAAGAAGCAGAGCTGCATTTGGACATCGGCATCTCAAGTTACAAATTTTCTACTCCAAGTGTGTCAGGTCAGATTACAGGAGCCAGAACCAACACCCCTCTACTCATCTGATCGTCCCAGTCTTCTCCGACATCTTCCGACATCGCCGTCAGTGCCGACAGAAAGAAGACTCGGCTAAGGTTCCAACGGTTCAGGTATCGCCTCAATCCGAGCTCGTTAGAGATCGTGGCACCCTCTGCAACCAGCCACATTGATCTGCACCAGACAGAGGCAGAATCAATCAGTCCGGTCCCAGACTCTGCCACGGCCAGCTCGTGAAGGCTCTGAGCGCCATTTTTGGAGGGAAGAAACTACTTCAAGCTAGCTGCCACCTCCAAGAAGAAGGGACTCAATCGCCCACCGGAACCCTCTGCTCTAATTTTCTTCGTTGGAGACGGCAGACTGCCCCCCTGTGGTCCCAGGTTAGACCAGTCCTCACTCCTCCGGTTACCCCTCTCTCCACCGACATCGGATCGCATCCCCATCAAGTCCGGCTCGAAGCTACCCCGACCACGATCTCATCACCGCCAGTTTCATTCCAATCGGAGTCCGGGAGAGCCCACAGTGACTTCTGCAACCTGCTGCATCAGTTCGGTACCCGCCAGAGACCAGACGCTGCTGTCCTGTTCCAGTTGCCGGCGCGGTCAGCCCCGAGTATCAAAGCTTCCCCAAAAATTCAAGCTTCATCCTCTATCAGTTGGGAAACTTTTGGCGCTGGTCTCGTCAAGATCCGAGTTCCGTGGAACCCGTGGCAGCACCATCTCCGACTGTCTATCCAGTGAACCTGAAGCAGGGCAGAACCGGTGGAGCTCGGGAGGTCAAGTTTCATTGCGTAATCCCCAACCCGCTTGGCCGGCTGAAGGCCCCTCCCTGCGTGGAGGTAGTTTTGGATGTAATTAACTTAATCCCCACCCCAAGATCATCCCTCCTGCGAGAGGCGTAGTGTTGTACTCTTTACACTTTCAGGTTGAAGCGACACCGACGCGGCGTGCGGGTACATACCCTCGCCTCCCCGCTCGCCCCCGTCTCCGGCCGGAGTCGGCGTCTTCACGCCGGCTAGGTGAGCTCCTGAACATCCCTCATTGTTGTATTGGACTTGCTTAGCTTAGTATTGCTATAGTTACTCCGTCGGCGGTAAGAGAGTGTCCGATTTTACATTGCCACCAAATTGAGTGACCACCGCGGGCGAGTTGAGAGTGAATCCACTTAACCCACACCCTTGGTGTGTTGGCCGCCCATGATTTGGGCATCCTAGGCCCATTTTGGGTTCTCCCCAAGCTTGCCAACCCTTGGAGCCTCATGGTCCCACCTCGGACCCTCTCCAACGTCGCCTAGTTGCCTTCGGGCCCTAGTGTGTGCCATACGGGTGAGCTCACTAGTGTGAGTCCGCTGCTCAAACTTGAATGCTTACAAAATAGGTCCAAGGTCGATTTTACATCAGTAGATAATAACAGCAAACCACAGAAGAGGCACTCAGTTTTTAGGTGGTTCGATTGCAGTCCGCAATCTACATCCACCTCTCACTCCAACTAGAATGAAGATTCCACTAGATGATGCTAGAACACTGCAGACTCAGTATGCGAACAACATGCTGCCACACAGCTTGAACAACCAAGGGAGACAAATCCCTCAACCAAGCTCTGCTACCCACAGAACTTGAAACCTGTTCTAGCTACCAACTAGAACAGAACCGGAGATACCTCTCCCTTCCTCCACACACCGGAGGGAAACCAATTCGAATCAGAAGAATGAACAAAATAAAAGGAAATGAAATAGAAACAAAGACAACGAAGAAGCAGTCGGTTCTGAAAACCAATACAAATGTAGCTTCAAAGGAAGCAATTCATCAAACCATAGACACTGCTCTCTCTCTCTCGAGCATACTCCTCTCAGATCTGGACAATATAGGACTCTCTACTCTTTCTCCTTTCTGGATCATGCAGCCTCACACAAAAATACCTTCTGCCTTTTTCTTTTCACGATCAAGCTTCTACTGAAGGACGAAGCTCTATATTTATAGCAGATTTTGGGCGTGTGGCTGCCAGGTTCCCGCCCATGAACTTTTTGCCAGATCATTTGAATTTCGACCACATGGCAGCATCCTGACTAGGTTGCCATCCACGTGTCATGTTCCTGGTTTCTTGGATCACGTGCCAGGTGTCAACCTCGGTTCACGTGCCCAATCATCAGCCTGAATTGCCTGCAGACAGAGACAGAAGAAATGTATATACTTAGTCAGTTCAGGCTATTAACACAAGTGTATAGACTTCAGAAACAACACCTGAGTAAGTGTGTACAACGTGAGAGAGTGTATAGACTTGAAACAATAGTTAACCAAGTGTGTGTGTCATGTGAGAATGTATATACTTGGAGGTCTTTCAGCGAACTCAGTGTATAGACTTAGTTAGTTCAGGACTATCCAAACCAATGTATAGACTTAATGGATAAGCTCATGAAAGGCAGTGTATAGACATGTGATGAACAATGCAAACGAGCCTTACCAATGTGTAAACTTAACAAAGCTTCAGCCACTGTATAGACTTCACGAAGCCTAACCAGTGTACAGACTTGGAACCAATGTGAGACTCTTAATAAGACTGTGAGCAGTGTGTAGACTTGATGCCCAACGGTGATATATAGACTTCGACAAGCTTGAGCCAGTGCATATACTTTGCCAGAGTGAGATGATGCATGAGACACTCGGCTGTACAGACTTGCAAAGTTCTGAATGAGATGATCGGCTGTAGGACCGATGTACAGACTCTGAATGTGAAGGCAGTCTGTATAGACTTGAATCGCTTGAAGCGATGTACAGACTTGGTGAGGCTCAAGCAGTGTACAGACTTGTGAAGGCTTCAGCGTTGTACAGACATGGAAGTACCACTGAGGATGTATAGACTTGATCGAATGAAGCCGATGTACAGACTTGTTAATTCGAAGCCTCTGTACAGACTTTGAAAACGTGAAGCCAATGTACAGACTTGAAAATTCGAAGCCTCTGTACAGACTTTGAAGAGCAGTTTAATGTACAGACTTGAAAGCCCCTGAGCTAATGTATAGACTTCACGTTGTACAGACTTTGAGGCTTTGAACGTTTGAGCAGAATGCAATGTACAGGCTTATCGATGTATATACTTGGCCAGGAAAGCGTAGGGAAATGTATGAGTGTATGGACTTGGCCAAGCGTAGGAAAAGATATGGAATGTACAGACTTGGTGAAACACAGTCCAGTGTATAGACTTGAAGAAATGAAGTCCAGTGTATAGACTTGGAGAAACAGTTCAATGTATTGACTTGGTGTTGTATAGACTTGGCTTTGAACGCTTGAGCTGAGGACAATGTGCAGACTTAGGGATGCGTAGACTTCACCCAAGGAACTGAATGTATAGACTTTGCCACAGTCTAATGTACAGACTTTGCAAAAGTGAACGAGCCAATGTATAGACTTCAAAAGAAGCAGTCCGATGTACAGACTTCAAGAATTCTAGACAGCGGACGCTGCACAGACTTGGACTCAAGGAATGTATATACTTAGCATGAAGACTGCCAATCGATGTGTAGACTTGGCTGAAGCTATCTCTGAAACAATGTTCAGACTTTGATGAGGATAATGCATGAGGCGATGTTCAGACTTTGTGCAATGTATGAACTTTAGTGTGTGCAAGCCTGCTGACATGCAATGTGTAGACTTTGAGTGAGTGAGGCAGGCGTTGTACAGACTATGCACGCAAGACACTGGGCGATGTATAGACTTACACTATCGGATGTGTAGACTTCATGAGAATGCAGCAGCCAGTGTATAGACATAAAGCTTGACACTCCAGTGTATAGAGTTAAGCTTGGAAGGATGTATAGAGTTAAGCTGTACTGACTTTGGCAATGTGCAGACTTAACTGGTCGGGCAGTGTTCAGACTTAGAATATTAGGACCAGTGTATAGACTTCAGTTAGAAGGTGCCCGATGTACAGACTTGAAGAAGTTATGCCAATGTACAGACTTAATAGATCAAGCTGGTGTACAGACTTTGGTACCCAGACTATCAATGTTCTGATGTGTCGACCCACCCTTGCTGATGAGTCGACCCACTACTGTCCATATTAACCAAACAGTGTAGATAGATGAGATAATGAAACAGCATATGAACTGTACTCACTTAGGTGATGAACCAGCATTAATCTAGAGATAGAAGATTGATTTATAGTGTGAGACATCATCAAAACCATAGGGAAGCAACAATCTCCCCCTTTTTGATGATGGCAACACTATGAATCAAGCAATATCAAAGTTCAACAAGAAATTAATATCAGCTGCAACAAACATAGTAAATTCAAGGCATGCTCATGCAAATGAATTAAACATTCCCTACCACATACTCTCATCTCCCCCACAACTCATAAACATATCTTCCCCGAAGCAACATGACTCCCCCAAAGCTCAAGACAAATTCAAGACTCACTGATATTACAGAACTTCTCTCCCCCTTTGACATCAGCAAAAAGAAATACAGGATGTATGACAGTGCTGGAAACATGAAGAATAAGGGCAGTAATTTCTTAGTGCAGACAGTCACCAGTAGATCTTAAGAGAATAAGTGAGGTTCTAACCTCAAGAGAATATTCTTTAAACTCTAGTACACAATAGAGAAGTAGAATGATAGACAAGTTTATCAGCATACATAGTGGATGATTTAGAGCAGGAGTTCACAAGTATGGTCAGATATAGCTGATCATTCAACTATCCCACAAGACAGCAAGAGACGAAATCAGAGAGGTGTTCTCAAGGTATTGAAGACAAGCAATCCATTAGTTGCATAACAACAAGGAATTTTTTCTTTTTGAGATGATTTTCAAGAAGATCAATGAGTAAGTTGGTAGTTCAAACCTTTGACATTAGGGAGACACCTTGATTAGAGGCCTGAATCCCTAGTTACTCAGAGTGAGTACCTCATTACTTCCTTTTTTTAATTAAGGAACAGAGTTAGTAACTGTGGTTTTTGACATGAGGAAACACCTTGATTAGAGGCCAAAGTCCCCAGTTACTCACCAGCAAGCCACCATTGCTCTGTCATCTCTTTTCATTCATTTTAAGCATTTGACACCTCATGACATGGGAGAAATATTCATTTCATTGATGAAGCTCCCAGTTTCTCAGTGATCAAGACAGAACATGTTAAGCCCTTGAGTTAAAGAGATAGAATGATTGAAAACAATACCAAAAAGGACTATTTCTTGAATTGAGTCTTGAAGTCTAGATTTCAAGTTGATTGGGTCAGATATCAAGGCATACAGGTTTTGGCCTGAGCCAGAATCAATGACAATGTAGGAAGATATACTTTATTCAATTACTCCAGATCACTGAAGGAGTACCAAAGGAAAGATTCTAACTGGAGATTAGAGTCACTGACTTATAGACTTAAGAGATAAGTGACACTCTACTGTCTGAGAGAACCACACTAGATCAGTCATGCAAGACCAGCAAAGTTACACATCTGGACAGCCCTTTTGAATCTGTCAAAGAACTTCTCTTCTCTCATTACAATTCAGCTCCCCCTCAGACATAGCATTCCTCAATAAAACAATCCAGCATAATCTCAAAGCTTCCCCTTACTCAAAGCATTCCTGTAAGCTAACCAGTAAGCATTCTGAACTCCCCCTTAAACCAGCATGAAAGAAGGCTAAACATCAGACAAACACAACTCCCCCTCACAACAAGAACATGCTTCATAATTAAGACAATTTGTATAAGCCTAATTCCCTTCTCAATGTGGTGAATTTTTCATTATCCAGAGGTTTTGTGAATATGTCAGCAATCTGATTATCTGTGCCTACATGAATCAGTTCAAAATTATTCTTAGACACCTCATCTCTTATAAAATGATGTCTTATCTCTATGTGTTTGGTTCGTGAATGCAAAACAGGATTTTTAGCAATATTGATGGCACTAGTATTATCACAGTAAATTGGTGTGCACCCCAGGTCTACTTGGTAGTCCTGAAGCTGGTGTTTAATCCATATTACTTGTGTTTCACAACTCCCTGCAGCCACATATTAAGCTTCTACAGTGGAGAGGGCCACAGAATATTGTTTCTTGGAGCCCCAAGACACTAAACACTCACCCAAAAATTCACAATGACCACTAGTGCTTTTCCTGTCTAGTTTACAGCCTGCATAATCAGCATCTGTGTATGCTACTAAGTTAAGTGTGTGAGATGCAGGAAACCATAAACCAAGAGACTGAGTAGTTGACAAATATCTGAAGATTCTTTTAACTGCAGCTAAGTGTAATTCAGTAGGTCTAGATTGATACCTTGCATACATTCCTACACTGAATTGTATATCTGGTCTAGAGGCTGTCAAGTAAAGAAGTGATCCAATCATACCTCGATAAAGTTTGGCATTTACTTCTTTACCTGTCTCATCTGCATCCAATGAGGTATTGGTGCCCATGGGTGTCGTAATGTGCTTTAAGTTTTCCATACCAAATCTCTTGAACAGTTCCATTGTGTATTTGGTTTGGTTGATGAAGCACCCATCCTCTAGCTGCTGTACCTGCAATCCAAGAAAGTATTTTAGTTCACCAACCAAGCTCATTTCGAATTCAGCAGACATCATGGTAGAAAATTCATCACATAGTTCATGCTTAGTTGATCCAAATACAATGTCATCTACATATACCTGAACTATGATGAGATCTCTGTTTATGCCCTTGGTGAATAAAGTTTGATCAACTTTACCTCTTTTGTAGCCTTTACTGATCAGAAATTCAGACAATCTTTCATACCATGCTCTTGGAGCCTGCTTTAGACCATACAAGGCTTTGTTTAACCTGAAAACTTGGTTAGGTTGAGGAGAGTATTGAAATCCAGGAGGTTGTTCAACAAAAACTTCTTCTTTCATGACTCCATTTAAAAAGGCACTTTTAACATCTATTTGTTGGAGTTTTATATTCTTTGAGCATGCAAAGGCAAGCAACAATCTTATAGCTTCCATCCTAGCAACAGGTGCATAGGATTCATCAAAGTCTACACCGAATTCCTGACAGTAGCCTTTGGCTACTAATCTGGCCTTATTCCTCGAGATGATTCCATCTTCATTCATCTTATTTTTGAACACCCACTTGGTTCCTATGACATTAATACCATCTGGTCTTGGGACAAGCTCCCAGACATTATTCCTTTCAAACTGACCTAGTTCCTCACACATAGCATTGACCCATCTTGATCAGCTAAAGCCTCTTCTACTGTTTTGGGTTCAATTTGTGAGACTAAAGCAATTAAGTCATCATTATTCACATTTCTAAAATGAGACCTAGTCCGAAGAGGATCTTCAGGCTGGCCTATGACATTATCTAATGATGGTCTTTAAGAAATCTAATATTTGTTGAAGACTCACCTGTTTCTCTTGGCCCTTCCTGATTGGGGGAATTTGTTTCTCCACTCGGCTGAGTCTTCTCTTCTTCCTGTTGGTCTTCTAGAAAATCCCCACCATGATTGGAATCCCTGTCAAGATTTTCAACATTAGAAACATCTTTCTTTTCACTAAAAAGGATGTGTGGAGACTCTTCCACTTTCTGATCTGATATGTTAAATACCCTATATGCTCTTGACACTCAGAGTAACCCAAGAATATTCCAGGTGAGCTTTTGGCTTCAAACTTGTCTAAATCTTTCTTATCATTGTTATGAATAAAACATTTTGCTCCAAAAATTCTGAAATGAAACAAGTTTGGTTTCTTACCTTTTAGAAGCTCATAGGGTGTTTTCTTGTGAATGGGTCTTACCATGGCCCTGTTGATTATGTAAGTTGCTGTATTGGCCGCTTCTGCCCAAAACCTTCTAGGTAGTTTACTTTCAATCAACATGGTTCGGGCCATCTCCACCACAGTTCTATTTCTTCTCTCCATAATCCCATTCTGTTCAGGTGTCCTGGGAGAGAAAACCTGTGAGTTAGTCCCTCTTTTTCACAAAGATCAGTAAACATGGAGTTTTCAAACTCACCTCCATGGTCAGATTGAATAGAACAGACCTTGTATTTCCCTTCTTCTTTGACCTTATTGAAAAATAGATTAAACTTTTGAAATGCATCACTCTTATTTGCTAAGAAAAATATCCATGAATATCTAGAGAAGTCATCTATGATGACATAGGCAAACCTGTTTCCATTAAGACTTTGAGTTCTAGTGGGACCGAAAAGGTCCATATGAAGAAGTTCCATTGGTCGAGAAGACAATGGCTCAGATCTTAATTTAAAGGAATTTCTGGTCTGTTTGCCTAGAGCACAGGCATCACATGCTTTTGATATCGAGTTAATTTAATTCTAGGCATGCCTCTAACTAAATCATGCTTGACCAATTTATTTAAAGTTGTAAAGCTAGCATGACCTAGACGTCTATGCCATTCAAAAGCATCATTTTCAGAGTTGGCAGATAAGCAAATAGTAGATTCAGATTCCTCATCTAAGTCTACAATGTAGACATTATTAATCCTGTTGGCTACAAATTTAACCACATCAGAATTTGTTTCAAGGATTTTGCATGAACTATCATCAAATACAACCCTGTGACCCCTGTCACATAACTGACTAATGCTAATCAGGTTGTGTTGTAGCCCTTCCACAAGTAAGACTTTTTCAATGGAGTTTGTGGAAGACTTACCTACTGTACCAACTCCAATTATTTTACCTTTGTTCTTTCCTCCAAACTTGACCAGACCCCCTGGTTTCATCTCTATCTTGCTAAACTTGGATCGGTCTCCTGTCATATGCCTGGAGCAGCCACTGTCGAGGTACCACTTGTTGTCTTCAGCTGCCAGGCCGACCTACACAAATACATCAAGCAGAGTGATTTGGAACCCAAGATGAGTTGGGTCCAAGGACATTGTTCAAATCTCTGATCAAGTGTTTAGGTATCCAGATTTGCTTCAGCATGGTTTTCTCTGGCACCTTCCTTTCTGGTTTATTAAAGTTGAATCCAGCTGGACTGGAGAAGTGAGTTCTATTCCATTCATTAGTCTTCCTATTCCTAGGAAATTTCCTGTAAGCTTGTTGATTAACATATTTTTGACCATGAAAGTTATTTCTCCAGTAGGTCCTGTTTGGACCCATCTGATTGTTGTAATTCCAGCTCTTATTCTGATTCACTTTCTTGGTCCATCTACCATTTGTGTTCTGGTGAGTGGGCTTAGTGTTATTCTTCATAAAATTCATTCCCATCTTAAATGGTTGTCCAGTACTGGTTTTTGTGTTTTCTTTAGGACTTTGAATTCCCTTAGAGCTGTTTGAGCTGGATGGTGTGTCCAGCTTCTCTTTTCCCTTCTCTGGGCAGAAGGTGATGGTCTTGAACTGCAAGGGTCTCTTGTTGGTTGGGTCATAGCCTAGACCCTCCTTATTGAAATTGACCCTAGTCCCTAGTATAGCATCTAAACTAGTCTTTCCTTGGACAAACTTTTCTAAGACTTTCTGTTTGTCTTCCAGCTCCTTTTGAAGGGACTCAGAATTTTTTAGGAGTTCAGCATTTACCTTCTTCACAGCTTCATATTTCTCTGAGTTCACTCTAATTTCATTCATGCTTTCTTCAATTTTAGTTTTGAATTCATTGAGCTGTTTTTGACTTTCTTGAATTTCTCCCTTGAGCTTATCATTTTCTTTCCTTAGTGAGGTCATTTCTTCTAGTTGTTCTTTTAGCTTCTCATTTTCCTCACAGACCAGAGTTTGTTCTTCAACATTTGTGTTAAATTTTCTTTTCAGAACTCTGTGCTCTTTGCTAAGAGAATTAAATTTATCTAGCAAGTCACCATAAGCATCCTCCCAGTCATCAATTGAGAAATTTTCAAAAACATTTATTACCTCCTCTTCACTGTTTGCCATAAGGCAAATTCCATCTTCATATTCTTCTGAGGAAGCGTCTTCGGGGTCTTCTTCTTCCTCGCTCCATGTGCAGACCATCGCCTGTGGCTTCTTCTTCTTCTGCACCTTTATGTTTTTCTTCTGAAGATAGGGACCCTTCTTCTGGAGGTCTGGGCATTCGCCTTTCATATGTCCCTGTTTGTTACAATTAAAACAAGTCAGTCTCTTAGGATTTCTATCCCTGTAACTAGTAAATTCAGCACTCTTGTTGAAAGAGTGTGGCTTCTTCTTCCTAAAGGTCTTTCCCTTTTTCTTCAAAAATTTTCTGAACTGTCTAGTGAGCATTGCCTGCTCCTCCTGGTCGAGATTTGAAAACCTTCAAGCTCGGACTCAGACTCGGGGCTACTGCTGCTGCTCCCGCTGTTGCTACCCTTGTTGCGGGATGCCCTTAGAGCCACATTCTTAGCCTTCCTATCACTTCCTTCTCCACCTCCTTTGAAATTCATCTCATAGGTCATAAGAGATCCTATGAGTTCATTCACAGTCAAGATAGTCAGATCTTTTGACTCCTCAATCACAATGGCCTTAGTGTGCCATGCCGGGGATAAAGATCTAAGGATTTTCCTGACTATATCTGCCTCAGCAAGATCCTTCCCTAGCCCTTTAAGTGTGTTAGTGATCAAGGACAACCTGGCATACATTTCGTTATATTCTCATCTGCATTCATCTTAAACATTTCATACTTAGAAGTGTAGAGGTTTACCTTCGAGGCTTTCACTTGAGCTGTACCTTCATAGATCAATTGCAGCTCATCCCACATTCGCTTGGCAGTCCTGTATGCAGATATACGGGCATATTCCTCTGGATGAACAGCACACTGGATGATGTTCAGCGCCGTCCAGTTGAGTGAAGAGAGCTTGACATGGTCATCTGTCCAAGCGTCCTCATTTGGTGGCAGATCATATGGCCCAACAGTAATTACTCTCCATAGTTTATGGCTCTGAGCCCTGATGAATACTTCCATCCTGTTCTTCCAAAACAGATAGTTACTACCATCAAAATACGGAGGGCAACTAATGGATTGACCTTCGGCCATGAAGGTTCTAGGACCACCAGCATTTCCTTGACCGTTCGTCCACATGGCGTAAACCTGCTCTGATACCAATTGTTAGCGCAGCAAGAGTGATATAGAAGGGGGGGATGAATAGATCACTCCCAATTTGTAAAAACTTAGGCGGAAAATTAATTCTATTGCTTACGCCCCTCCTGAACCCGCACACAGAGAAATGCAAATGCAGTCACTAAACAAGACAGTATACGTGAATGAGAATGAAGAACTGATCACATGGAAGCAAAGAGACAAGCAGATGGAGAGTGCAGATAATAACAGCAAACCACAGAAGAGGCACTCGGTTTTTAGGTGGTTCGATTGCAGTCCGCAATCTACATCCACCCCTCACTCCAACTAGAATGAGGATTCCACTAGACGATGCTAGAACACTGCAGACTCAGTCTGCGAACAACATGCTGCCACACAGCTTGAACAACCAAGGGAGACAAATCCCTCAACCAAGCTCTGCTACCCACAGAACTTGAAACCTGTTCTAGCTACCAACTAGAACAGAACCGGAGATACCTCTCCCTTCCTCCACACACCGGAGGGAAACCAATTCGAATCAGAAGAATGAACAAAATAAAAGGAAACGAAATAGAAACAAAGACAACGAAGAAGCAGTCGGTTCTGAAAACCAATACAAATGTAGCTTCAAAGGAAGCAATTCATCAAACCATAGACACTGCTCTCTCTCTCGAACAAACTCCTCTCAGATCTGGACAATATAGGACTCTCTGCTCTTTCACCTTTCCGGATTGTGCAGCCTCACACAAAAATGCATTCTGCTTTTTTCTTTTCACGATCAAGCTTCTACTGAAGGACGAAGCTCTATATTTATAGCAGATTTTGGGCGTGTGGCTGCCAGGTTCCCGCCCATGAACTTTTTGCCAGATCATTTGAATTTCGACCACATGGCAGCATCCTGACTAGGTTGCCATCCACGTGTCATGTTCCTGGTTTCTTGGATCACGTGCCAGGTGCCAACCTCGGTTCACGTGCCTAATCATCAGCCTGAATCGCCTGCAGACAGAGACAGAAGAAATGTATATACTTAGTCAGTTCAGGCTATTAACAAGAATGTATATACTTCAGAAACATCAACTGAGTAAGTGTGTACAACGTGAGAGAGTGTATAGACTTGAAACAATAGTTAACCAAGTGTGTGTGTCATGTGAGAATGTATATACTTGGAGGTCTTTCAGCGAACTCAGTGTATAGACTTAGTTAGTTCAGGGCTATCCAAACCAATGTATAGACGTAATGGATAAGCTCATGAAAGGCAGTGTATAGACATGTGATGAATAATGCAAACGAGCCTTACCAATGTGTAAACTTAACAAAGCTTCAGCCACTATATAGACTTCACGAAGCCTAACCAGTGTACAGACTTGGAACCAGTGTGAGACTCTTAATAAGACTGTGAGCAGTGTGTAGACTTGATGCCCAACGGTGATGTATAGACTTCGACAAGCTTGAGCTAGTGCATATACTTTGCCAGAGTGAGACGATGCATGAGACACTCGGCTGTACAGACTTGCAAAGTTCTGAATGAGATGATCGGCTGTAGGACCGATGTACAGACTCTGAATGTGAAGGCAGTTTGTATAGACTTGAATCGCTTGAAGCGATGTACAGACTTGGTGAGGCTCAAGCAGTGTACAGACTTGTGAAGGCTTCAGCGTTGTACAGACAAGGAAGTACCATTGAGGATGTATAGACTTGATCGAATGAAGCTGATGTACAGACTTGTTAATTCGAAGCCTCTGTACAGACTTTGAAAATGTGAAGCCAATGTACAGACTTGAAAATTTGAAGCCTCTGTACAGACTTTGAAGAGCAGTTCAATGTACAGACTTGAAAGCCCCTGAGCTAATGTATAGACTTCACGCTGTACAGACTTTGAGGCTTTGAACATTTGAGCAGAATGCAATGTACAGGCTTATCGATGTATATACTTGGCCAGGAAAGCGTAGGGAAATGTATGAGTGTATGGACTTGGCCAAGCGTAGGAAAAGATATGGAATGTACAGACTTGGTGAAACACAGTCTAGTGTATAGACTTGAAGAAATGAAGTCCAGTGTATAGACTTGGAGAAACAGTTCAATGTATTGACTTGGCGTTGTATAGACTTGGCTTTGAACGCTTGAGCTGAAGACAATGTGCAGACTTAGGGATGTATAAACTTCGCCCAAGGAACTGAATGTATAGACTTTGCCACAGTCTAATGTACAGACTTTGCAAAAGTGAACGAGCCAATGTATAGACTTCAAAAGAAGCAGTCCGATGTACAGACTTCAAGAATTCTAGACAGCGGAGGCTGTACAGACTTGGACTCAAGGAATGTATATACTTAGCATGAAGACTGCCAGTCGATGTGTAGACTTGGCTGAAGCTATCTCTGAAACAATGTTCAGACTTTGATGAGGATAATGCATGAGGCGATGTTCAGACTTTGTGCAATGTATGAACTTTAGTGTGTGCAAGCCTGCTGACATGCAATGTGTAGACTTTGAGTGAGTGAGGCAGGCGTTGTACAGACTATGCACTCAAGACACTGGGCGATGTATAGACTTACACTATCAGATGTGTAGACTTCATGAGAATGCAGCAGCCAGTGTATAGACATGAAGCTTGACACTCCAGTGTATAGAGTTAAGCTTGGAAGGATGTATAGAGTTAAGCTGTACTGACTTTGGCAATGTGCAGACTTAACTGGTCGGGCAGTGTACAGACTTAGAATATTAGGACCAGTGTATAGACTTCAGTTAGAAGGTGCCCGATGTACAGACTTGAAGAAGTTATGCCAATGTACAGACTTAATAGATCAAGCTGGTGTACAGACTTTGGTACCCAGACTATCAATGTTCTGATGTGTCGACCCACCCTTGCTGATGAGTCGACCCACTACTGTCCATATTAACCAAACAGTGTAGATAGATGAGATAATGAAACAGCATATGAACTGTACTCACTTAGGTGATGAACCAGCATTAATCTAGAGATAGAAGATTGATTTATAGTGTGAGACATCATCAAAACCATAGGGAAGCAACAATCTCCCCCTTTTTGATGATGGCAACACTATGAATCAAGCAATATCAAAGTTCAACAAGAAATTAATATCAGCTGCAACAAACATAGTAAATTCAAGGCATGCTCATGCAAATGAATTAAACATTCCCTACCACATACTCTCATCTCCCCCACAACTCATAAACATATCTTCCCCGAAGCAACATGACTCCCCCAAAGCTCAAGACAAATCAAGACTCACTGATATTACAGAACTTCTCTCCCCCTTTGACATCAGCAAAAAGAAATACAGGATGTATGACAGTGCTGGAAACATGAAGAATAAGGGCAGTAATTTCTTAGTGCAGACAGTCACCAGTAGATCTTAAGAGAATAAGTGAGGTTCTAACCTCAAGAGAATATTCTTTAAACTCTAGTACACAATAGAGAAGTAGAATGATAGACAAGTTTATCAGCATACATAGTGGATGATTTAGAGCAGGAGTTCACAAGTATGGCCAGATATAGCTGATCATTCAACTATCCCACAAGACAGCAAGAGACGAAATCAGAGAGGTGTTCTCAAGGTATTGAAGACAAGCAATCCATTAGTTGCATAACAACAAGGAATTTTTTTCTTTTTGAGATGATTTTCAAGAAGATCAATGAGTAAGTTGGTAGTTCAAACCTTTGACATTAGGGAGACACCTTGATTAGAGGCCTGAATCCCCTGTTACTCAGAGTGAGTACCTTATTACTTCCTTTTTTTAATTAAGGAACAGAGTTAGTAACTGTGGTTTTTGACATGAGGAAACACCTTGATTAGAGGCCAGAGTCCCCAGTTACTCACCAGCAAGCCACCATTGCTCTGTCATCTCTTTTCATTCATTTTAAGCATTTGACACCTCATGACATGGGAGAAATATTCATTTCATTGATGAAGCTCCCAGTTTCTCAGTGATCAAGACAGAACATGGTAAGCCCTTGAGTTAAAGAGATAGAATGATTGAAAATAATACCAAAAAGGACTATTTCTTGAATTGAGTCTTGAAGTCTAGATTTCAAGTTGATTGGGTCAGATATCAAGGCATACAGGTTTTGGCCTGAGCCAGAATCAATGACAATGTAGGAAGATATACTTTTTTCAATTACTCCAAATCTCTGAAGGAGTACCAAAGGAAAGATTCTAACTGGAGATTAGAGTCACTGACTTATAGACTTAAGAGATGAGTGACACTCTACTGTCTGAGAGAACTACACTAGATCAGTCATGCAGGACCAGCAAAGTTACACATCTGGACAGCCCTTTTGAATCTGTCAAAGAACTTCTCTTCTCTCATTACAATTCAGCTCCCCCTCAGACATAGCATTCCTCAATAAAACAATCCAGCATAATCTCAAAGCTTCCCCTTACTCAAAGCATTCCTGTAAGCTAACCAGTAAGCATTCTGAACTCCCCCTTAAACCAGCATGAAAGAAGGCTAAACATCAGACAAACACAACTCCCCCTCACAACAAGAACATGCTTCATAATTAAGACAATTTGTATAAGCTTAAGTCCCTTCTCAATGTGGTGAATTTTTCATTATCCAGAGGTTTTGTGAATATGTCAGCAATCTGATTATCTGTGCCTACATGAATCAGTTCAAAATTATTCTTAGACACCTCATCTCTTATAAAATGATGTCTTATCTCTATGTGTTTGGTTCGTGAATGCAAAACAGAATTTTTAGCAATATTGATGGCACTAGTATTATCACAGTAAATTGGTGTGCACCCCAGGTCTACTTGGTAGTCTTGAAGCTGGTGTTTAATCCATATTACTTGTGTTCCACAACTCCCTGCAGCCACATATTCAGCTTTTGCAGTGGAGAGGGCCACAGAATATTGTTTCTTGGAGCCCCAAGACACTAAACACTCACCCAAAAATTCACAATGACCACTAGTGCTTTTCCTGTCTAGTTTACAGCCTGCATAATCAGCATCTGTGTATGCTACTAAGTTAAGTGTGTGAGATGCAGGAAACCATAAACCAAGAGACTGAGTAGCTGACAAATATCTGAAGATTCTTTTAACTGCAGCTAAGTGTAATTCAGTAGGTCTAGATTGATACCTTGCACACATTCCTACACTGAATTGTATATCTGGTCTAGAGGCTGTCAAGTAAAGAAGTGATCCAATCATACCTCGATAAAGTTTGGCATTTACTTCTTTACCTGTCTCATCTGCATCCAATGAGATATTGGTGCCCATGGGTGTTGTAATGTGCTTTAAGTTTTCCATACCAAATCTCTTGAACAGTTCCATTGTGTATTTGGTTTGGTTGATGAAGCACCCATCCTCTAGCTACTGTACCTGCAATCCAAGAAAGTATTTTAGTTCACCAACCAAGCTCATTTCGAATTCAGCAGACATCATGGTAGAAAATTCATCACATAGTTCATGCTTAGTTGATCCAAATACAATGTCATCTACATATACCTGAACTATGATGAGATCTCTGTTTATGCCCTTGGTGAATAAAGTTTGATCAACTTTACCTCTTTTGTAGCCTTTGCTGATCAGAAATTCAGACAATCTTTCATACCATGCTCTTGGAGCCTGCTTTAGACCATACAAGGCTTTGTTTAACCTGAAAACTTGGTTAGGTTGAGGAGAGTATTGAAATCCAGGAGGTTGTTCAACAAAAACTTCTTCTTTAATGACTCCATTTAAAAAGGCACTTTTAACATCCATTTGTTGGAGTTTTATATTCTTTGAGCATGCAAAGGCAAGCAACAATCTTATAGCTTCCATCCTAGCAACAGGTGCATAGGATTCATCAAAGTCTACACCGAATTCCTGACAGTAGCCTTTGGCTACTAATCTGGCCTTATTCCTCGAGATGATTCCATCTTCATTCATCTTATTTTTGAACACCCACTTGGTTCCTATGACATTAATACCATCTGGTCTTGGGACAAGCTCCCAGACATTATTCCTTTCAAACTGACCTAATTCCTCACACATAGCATTGACCCATCCTTGATCAGCTAAAGCCTCTTCTACTGTTTTGGGTTCAATTTGTGAGACTAAAGCAATTAAGTCATCATTATTCACATTTCTAAAATGAGACCTAGTCCGAAGAGGATCTTCAGGCTGGCCTATGACATTATCTAATGAATGGTCTTTAAGAAATCTAATATTTGTTGAAGACTCACCTATTTCTCTTGGCCCTTCCTGATTGGGGAATTTGTTTCTCCACTCGGCTGAGTCTTCTCTTCTTCCTGTTGGTCTTCTAGAAAATCCCCACCATGATTGGAATCCCTGTCAAGATTTTCAACATTAGAAACATCTTTCTTTTCACTAAAAAGGATGTGTGGAGACTCTTCCACTTTCTGATCTGATATGTTAAATACCCTATATGCTCTTGACACCTCAGAGTAACCCAAGAATATTCCAGGTGAGCTTTTGGCTTCAAATTTGTCTAAATCTTTCTTATCATTGTTATGAATAAAATATTTTGCTCCAAAAATTCTGAAATGAAACAAGTTTGGTTTCTTACCTTTTAGAAGCTCATAGGGTGTTTTCTTATGAATGGGTCTTACCATGGCCCTGTTGATTATGTAAGTTGCTGTATTGGCCGCTTCTGCCCAAAACCTTCTAGGTAGTTTACTTTCAATCAACATGGTTCGGGCCATCTCCACCATAGTTCTATTTCTTCTCTCCATAATCCCATTCTGTTCAGGTGTCCTGGGAGAGGAAAACCTATGATTTAGTCCCTCTTTTTCACAAAGATCAGTAAACATGGAGTTTTCAAACTCACCTCCATGGTCAGATTGAATAGAACAGACCTTGTATTTCCCTTCTTGTTTGACCTTATTGAAAAACAGATTAAACTTTTGAAATGCATCACTCTTATTTGCTAAGAAAAATATCCATGAATATCTAGAGAAGTCATCTATGATGACATAGGCAAACCTGTTTCCATTAAGACTCTGAGTTCTAGTGGGACCGAAAAGGTCCATATGAAGAAGTTCCATTGGTCGAGAAGACAATGAAGGAATTTCTGGTCTGTTTGCCTAGAGCACAGGCATCACATGCTTTTGATATCGAGTTAAATTTAATTCTAGACATGCCTCTAACTAAATCATGCTTGACCAATTTATTTAAAGTTGTAAAGCTAGCATGACCTAGACGTCTATGCCATTCAAAAGCATCATTTTCAGAGTTGGCAGATAAGCAAATAGTAGATTCAGATTCCTCATCTAAGTCTACAATGTAGACATTATTAATCCTGTTGGCTACAAATTTAACCACATCAGAATTTGTTTCAAGGATTTTGCATGAACTATCATCAAATACAACCCTGTGACCCCTGTCACATAACTGACTAATGCTAATCAGGTTGTGTTGTAGCCCTTCCACAAGTAAGACTTTTTCAATGGAGTTTGTGGAAGACTTACCTACTGTACCAACTCCAATTATTTTACCTTTGTTCTTTCCTCCAAACTTGACCAGACCCCCTGGTTTCATCTCTATCTTGCTAAACTTGGATCGGTCTCCTGTCATATGCCTGGAGCAGCCACTGTCGAGGTACCACTTGTTGTCTTCAGCTGCCAGGCCGACCTACACAAATACATCAAGCAGAGTGATTTGGAACCCAAGATGAGTTGGGTCCAAGGACATTGTTCAAATCTCTGATCAAGTGTTTAGGTATCCAGATTTACTTCAGCATGGTTTTCTCTGGCACCTTCCTTTCTGGTTTATTAAAGTTGAATCCAGCTGGACTGGAGAAGTGAGTTCTATTCCATTCATTAGTCTTCCTATTCCTAGGAAATTTCCTGTAAACTTGTTGATTAACATATTTTTGACCATGAAAGTTATTTCTCCAGTAGGTCCTGTTTGGACCCATCTGATTGTTGTAATTCCAGCTCTTATTCTGATTCACTTTCTTGGTCCATCTACTATTTGTGTTCTGGTGAGTGGGCTTAGTGTTATTCTTCATAAAATTCATTCCCATCTTAAATGATTGTCCAGTACTGGTTTTTGTGTTTTCTTTAGGACTTTGAATTCCCTTAGAGCTGTTTGAGCTGGATGGTGTGTCCAGCTTCTCTTTTCCCTTCTCTGGGCAGAAGGTGATGGTCTTGAACTGCAAGGGTCTCTTGTTGGTTGGGTCATAGCCTAGACCCTCCTTATTGAAATTGACCCTAGTCCCTAGTATAGCATCTAAACTAGTCTTTCCTTGGACAAACTTTTCTAAGACTTTCTGTTTGTCTTCCAGCTCCTTTTGAAGGGACTCAGAATTTTTTAGGAGTTCTGCATTTACTTTCTTCACAGCTTCATATTTCTCTGAGTTCACTCTAATTTCATTCATGCTTTCTTCAATTTTAGTTTTGAATTCATTGAGCTGTTTTTGACTTTCTTGAATGTCTCCCTTGAGCTTATCATTTTCTTTCCTTAGTGAGGTCATTTCTCCTAGTTGTTCTTTTAGCTTCTCATTTTCCTCACAGACCAGAGTTTGTTCTTCAACATTTGTGTTAAATTTTCTTTTCAGAACTCTGTGCTCTTTGCTAAGAGAATTAAATTTATCTAGCAAGTCACCATAAGCATCCTCCCAGTCATCAATTGAGAAATTTTCAAAAACATTTATTACCTCCTCTTCACTGTTTGCCATAAGGTAAATTCCATCTTCATATTCTTCTGAGGAAGCGTCTTCGGGGTCTTCTTCTTCCTCGCTCCATGTGCAGACCATCGCTTGTGGCTTCTTCTTCTTCTGCACCTTTATGTTTTTCTTCTGAAGATAGGGACCCTTCTTCTGGAGGTCTGGGCATTCGCCTTTCATATGTCCCTGTTTGTTACAATTAAAACAAGTCAGTCTCTTAGGATTTCTATCCCTGTAACTAGTAAATTCAGCACTCTTGTTGAAAGAGTGTGGCTTCTTCTTCCTAAAGGTCTTTCCCTTTTTCATCAAAAATTTTCTGAACTGTCTAGTGAGCATTGCCTGCTCCTCCTGGTCGAGATTTGAAAAACCTTCAAGCTCGGACTCAGACTCGGGGCTACTGCTGCTGCTCCCGCTGTTGCTACCCTTGTTGCGGGATGCCCTTAGAGCCACATTCTTAGCCTTCCTATCACTTCCTTCTCCACCTCCTTTGAAATTCATCTCATAGGTCATAAGAGATCCTATGAGTTCATTTACAGTCAAGATAGTCAGATCTTTTGACTCCTCAATCACAATGGCCTTAGTGTGCCATGCCGGGGATAAAGATCTAAGGATTTTCCTGACTATATCTGCCTCAGCAAGATCCTTCCTTAGCCCTTTAAGTGTCTTTGTGATCAAGGACAGCCTGGCATACATTTCAGTTATATTCTCATCTGCATTCATCCTAAACATTTCATACTTAGAAGTGTAGAGGTTTACCTTCGAGGCTTTCACTTGAGCTGTACCTTCATAGATCAATTGCAGCTCATCCCACATTCGCTTGGCAGTCCTGTATGCAGATATACGGGCATATTCCTCTAGATGAACATCACACTGGATGATGTTCAGCGCCGTCCAGTTGAGTGAAGAGAGCTTGACATGGTCATCTGTCCAAGTGTCCTCGTTTGGTGACAGATCATATGGCCCAACAGTAATTACTCTCCATAGTTTATGGTTTTGAGCCCTGATGAATACTTCCATCCTGTTCCTCCAAAACAGATAGTTACTACCATCAAAATACGGAGGGCGACTAATGGATTGACCTTCGACCATGAAGGTTCTAGGACCACCAGCATTTCCTTGACCGTTCGTCCACATGGCGTAAACCTGCTCTGATACTAATTGTTAGCGCAGCAAGAGTGATATAGAAGGGGGGGATGAATAGATCACTCCCAATTTGTAAAAACTTAGGCGGAAAATTAATTCTATTGCTTACGCCCCTCCTGAACCCGCACACAGAGAAATGCAAATGCAGTCACTAAACAAGACAGTATACGTGAATGAGAATGAAGAACTGATCACATGGAAGCAAAGAGACAAGCAGATGGAGAGTGCAGATAATAACAGCAAACCACAGAAGAGGCACTCGGTTTTTAGGTGGTTCGATTGCAGTCCGCAATCTACATCCACCCCTCACTCCAACTAGAATGAGGACTCCACTAGACGATGCTAGAACACTGCAGACTCAGTCTGCGAACAACATGCTGCCACACAGCTTGAACAACCAAGGGAGACAAATCCCTCAACCAAGCTCTGCTACCCACAGAACTTGAAACCTGTTCTAGCTACCAACTAGAACAGAACCGGAGATACCTCTCCCTTCCTCCACACACCGGAGGGAAACCAATTCGAATCAGAAGAATGAACAAAATAAAAGGAAACGAAATAGAAACAAAGACAACGAAGAAGTAGTCGGTTCTGAAAACCAATACAAATGTAGCTTCAAAGGAAGCAATTCATCAAACCATAGACACTGCTCTCTCTCTCTCTCGAGCATACTCCTCTCAGATCTGGACAATATAGGACTCTCTGCTCTTTCCCCTTTCTGGATCGTGCAGCCTCACACAAAAATGCCTTCTGCCTTTTTCTTTTCACGATCAAGCTTCTACTGAAGGACGAAGCTCTATATTTATAGCAGATTTTGGGCGTGTGGCTGCCAGGTTCCCGCCCATGAACTTTTTGCCAGATCATTTGAATTTCGACCACACGGCAGCATCCTGACTAGGTTGCCATCCACGTGTCATGTTCCTCGGTTCTTGAATCACGTGCCAGGTGCCAATCTCGGTTCACGTGCCCAATCATCAGCCTGAATCACCTACAGACAGAGACAGAAGAAATGTATATACTTAGTCAGTTCAGGCTATTAACACAAGTGTATAGACTTCAGAAACAACACCTGAGTAAGTGTGTACAACGTGAGAGAGTGTATAGACTTGAAACAATAGTTAACCAAGTGTGTGTGTCATGTGAGAATGTATATACTTGGAGGTCTTTCAGCAAACTCAGTGTATAGACTTAGTTAGTTCAGGGCTATCCAAACCAATGTATAGACTTAATGGATAAGCTCATGAAAGGCAGTGTATAGACATGTGATGAACAATGCAAATGAGCCTTACCAATGTGTAAACTTAACAAAGCTTCAGCCACTGTATAGACTTCACGAAGCCTAACCAGTGTACAGACTTGGAACCAGTGTGAGACTCTTAATAAGACTGTGAGCAGTGTGTAGACTTGATGCCCAACGGTGATGTATAGACTTCGACAAGCTTGAGCCAGTGCATATACTTTGCCAGAGTGAGACGATGCATGAGACACTCCGCTGTACAGACTTGCAAAGTTCTGAATGAGACGATAGGCTGTAGGATCGATGTACAGACTCTGAATGTGAAGGCAGTCTGTATAGACTTGAATCGCTTGAAGCGATGTACAGACTTGGTGAGGCTCAAGCAGTGTACAGACTTGTGAAGGCTTCAGCGTTGTACAGACATGGAAGTACCACTGAGGATGTATAGACTTGATCGAATGAAGCCGATGTACAGACTTGTTAATTCGAAGCCTCTGTACAAACTTTGAAAACGTGAAGCCAATGTACAGACTTGAAAATTCGAAGCCTCTGTACAGACTTTGAAGAGCAGTTCAATGTACAGACTTGAAAGCCCCTGAGCTAATGTATAGACTTCACGCTGTACAGACTTTGAGGCTTTGAACGTTTGAGCAGAATGCAATGTACAGGCTTATCGATGTATATACTTGGCCAGGAAAGCGTAGGGAAATGTATGAGTGTATGGACTTGGCCAAGCGTAGGAAAAGATATGGAATGTACAGACTTGGTGAAACACAGTCCAGTGTATAGACTTGAAGAAATGAAGTCCAGTGTATAGACTTGGAGAAACAGTTCAATGTATTGACTTGGCGTTGTATAGACTTGGCTTTGAACGCTTGAGCTGAAGACAATGTGCAGACTTAGGGATGTATAAACTTCGCCCAAGGAACTGAATGTATAGACTTTGCCACAGTCTAATGTACAGACTTTGCAAAAGTGAACGAGCCAATGTATAGACTTCAAAAGAAGCAGTCCGATGTACAGACTTCAAGAATTCTAGATAGCGGACGATGTACAGACTTGGACTCAAGGAATGTATATACTTAGCATGAAGACTGCCAGTCGATGTGTAGACTTGGCTGAAGCTATCTCTGAAACAATGTTCAGACTTTGCTGAGGATAATGCATGAGGCGATGTTCAGACTTTGTGCAATGTATGAACTTTAGTGTGTGCAAGCATGCTGACATGCAATGTGTAGACTTTGAGTGAGTGAGGCAGGCGTTGTGCAGACTATGCACGCAAGACACTGGGTGATGTATAGACTTACACTATCGGATGTGTAGACTTCATGAGAATGCAGCAGCCAGTGTATAGACATGAAGCTTGACACTCCAGTGTATAGAGTTAAGCTTGGAAAGATGTATAGAGTTAAGCTGTACTGACTTTGGCAATGTGCAGACTTAACTGGTCGGGCAGTGTTCAGACTTAGAATATTAGGACCAGTGTATAGACTTCAGTTAGAAGGTCCCCGATGTACAGACTTGAAGAAGTTATGCCAATGTACAGACTTAATAGATCAAGCTGGTGTACAGACTTTGGTACCCAGACTATCAATGTTCTGATGTGTCGACCCACCCTTGCTGATGAGTCGACCCACTACTGTCCATATTAACCAAACAGTGTAGATAGATAAGATAATGAAACAGCATATGAACTGTACTCACTTAGGTGATGAACCAACATTAATCTAGAGATAGAAGATTGATTTATAGTGTGAGACATCATCAAAACCATAGGGAAGCAACATCTTTGCATGCCCACCCGTCGAGGTACCCAATACTCGCCACCACCACCTATGGCGGACTCCCGAGCCCGTAGCTTCGATGAGTCCTCGACGACCGAGATGTTCCGAGCCATTATGAAACGTCTTGACACGCGTATGGATGGTCTTAGTACGCGTATGGATGGCATAGGAACGCGTCTAGAAGGGCGGATGAAAGCCCTCGAGGATCGGGCTGAGAGTTCGGATCAGTCCATCCAGGGCTTAGTTGGGAGGATCACCATTCTAGAGAGGGGCCCAGTATCGGCGCAACCCACGCCGACGAACGGCCAACAAGAGCCGGCACAGCCACCCGCCGTGCCAAGGGCTCAAGTGGAGGATGTCGGGAGGCAACAGGCGCCTATAGTGGATGATTATGCCTCCGACAATGATCAGGGGGGAAATGGTCGTCGGAATCAACGACGGAATCGTGATGATGATGATGACGACCGCATCCTGAGGGGTGTGCGTGCGGACCCTCCCACCTTTAGCGGGTCCTTGGACCCTAGGGTGTATTTAGATTGGGAGGCCGGCATGGACCGGTACTTCGAGTGGTTTGAGATGACGGACCACCGAAGAGTCCGATACGCGAAGATGAAGCTGCAAGGGCAGGCCCAAACTTATTGGATCAATGTGGAGAGCCTACTCAACCAGCGACGTCAACCCCAAATCGGTACTTGGGATGCTATGAAAATCAAATTGAGGGAGAAATACCTTCCCGCCTCATATCGCCAACGTCTTATAGACAAGTGGCAAAGCATCTCCCAAGGGAACCGATCCGTGACCGAGTACACCGCCGAGTTCGATGAGTATTACTTATGGTGTGGGGTCACAGAGGAGAGCACCATGACTATATCCCGCTTTCGAAGAGGTTTACGGCCCAATTATCAATATGAACTCTTTCACCGTAATGCAACCACTTTGGAGTAGGCATATCAGATCGCACTCGAATTGGAGCAGTTCGAGGCCGAGTTCGAGTCACCCCATCGGTTGGGCTCCTTTCCCCTTCGTAGTGTCGAGCCCCGTGGCTCATCTGGCACGTATCTGAGGGCCCCCATGACTCGACCTCAGGAGCCCGCTCGCCCCGAGCCCTTTGCTCCTAGGCCTCGTCCTCCACCCCCGAGGGACCTTCCTCGTCCCCAACATCTTACAGCCCCACCCATAGCCCGTCCACCGGCACCCGCACCTCCTGCACGTCCTTTGTTGCCTACACCTCCTATCCGTCGGGAGGATAAAGGTAAAGGACCTATGATTGGGGAGCCTAGTGGATCACGGCAGCAGTGTTATCGCTGCAATGGGTTTGGCCATTTCGCCAACCAGTGTCCCACCCGCCCATCTCTTCACATTGGGGACACACAGGCCGAGGATACCACCCCTACGGGCCTCGAGTTAGTCAGCTATGAGCTAGATGAAGAGCTAGCTGACGAGTACTATGAGATGGGAGGTGAGGCCCAGGATGCCCAGCATTCGGATGATACCCACATGGGGGTCGTCAGATGTATTCTCACCCAGCCGCAGGTCAGTGATGACTGGCGTCGGACTACTATCATTCATGTATTCTGTAGGCTGGGAAAGCAAATTTGCAAGGTGGTCATCGATAGCGGGAGTTGTATCAATGCAATCTCCACGAACGCTATCGCCCATCTTGGTCTCACACCCGTAGACCATCCTTGTCCCTATCAGGTATCATGGGTGGATACCACTTCCATTTCGGTCAGGCTGCTGTGCTTGGTCCCGCTGCAGCTCCACTCCTACCGTGACGAGATCTGGTGTGATGTTCTCCCCATGGAAGTGGGCAGTATCATTCTTGGTAGGCCGTGGTTATTTGACCGGGATGCCATGCTCCATGGCCAGTCGAACACCTGTACCTTCGACCACGCTGGCCAGCGGGTCACCCTCCAACCCATTCGGCCCAGGAGCCCATCAGTCAGGGGTCCTACTGGCCCTAGTACTCCGAAGCCTTCCGTTCCCGGGCCTAGTACCCCATCCCCAGCTCGGGCTATGACCGTTACCTCTGGCCCAGGAGAGCCCTCGACGAGGAGATTAATGATGATTAGCTCCCGGGAAATGGAGCAGGAGCTTAGTCAGGGCTATCCGGTGTTTGCCATTACGGTCCGAGCGGTGGAGCGGGACTCTGAGGGTGAGCTCCCACCCGAGGTTGTTCCCATTCTGCAGGAGTATGCTGATGTCTTTCCCGATGAGCTTCCCGAGGGACTCCCACCTATGCGGGATATTCAGCATGCCATCGACCTTGTTCCGGGCTCTTCTTTGCCCAACCTTCCTCATTATCGCATGAGTCCCACGGAGCATGCCGAGCTTAAACGGCAGGTCGATGAGTTAGTGCAGAGAGGGTCTGTTCGGGACAACATGAGTCCATGTGCTGTACCCGCATTACTTGCCCCGAAGAAGGATGGCACATGGAGAATGTGCATTGATAGTCGTGCCATCAACAAAATCACCGTGAAGTACAGGTTTCCTATTCCCCGCCTTGATGACATGCTGGACATGATGGCAGGTGCCACTATCTTTTTGAAGATCGATCTTAAGAGTGGCTACCATCAGGTGAGGATTAGGCCAGGTGATGAGTGGAAGACCGCATTTAAGACCAAGGACGGTCTATATGAGTGGTTGGTCATGCCTTTTGGGTTGACCAATGCCCCTAGCACTTTCATGCGTCTCATGACTCAGGTCCTTCGACCTTTCATTGGAGTCTTTGTAGTGGTGTATTTTGATGATATCCTTATCTATAGCCGCACCACAGGGGACCACTTAGACCACCTTCGGCAGGTCTGTCTACTTCTTCGGCGAGAGCAGCTATTTGCGAACCCACAGAAGTGTGCCTTCATGACACCTCAGCTTACCTTCTTGGGTTTCATTGTGTCTAGTACGGGGGTCTCCGCCGATCCGGAGAAGGTCCGGGCCATTGTTGAGTGGCCGAAACCCCGTACCGTTCATGATGTCTGCAGCTTTCATGGTCTTGCGACGTTCTATCATCGCTTCATCTGCGGATTTAGCACCGTCACCGCCCCGATCACGGATTGTATCCGAAAGGGTACATTTGTATGGACGAAGGCCACATCTGCCGCCTTCAAGGACATCAAGGAGCACATGACCCAGACACCTATCCTTCGACTGCCTGATTTCTCAAAGGTGTTTGAGGTCTCTTGTGATGCGTCGGGCGTGGGAATTGGAGGAGTTTTGAGTCAGGAGTCCCACCCGATCGCATATTTTAGCGAGAAACTGAATGACGCGAAGCTGCGATATTCCACATATGATAAAGAATTCTACGCAGTTGTTCAGGCTCTTAGGCATTGGAGGCACTATCTTTTACATCAGGAGTTTGTCCTATACTCTGATCACGAGGCATTGAGGTATCTCCACTCCCAAAAGAAGCTGAACTCGCGTCACAGTCGTTGGGTCGAGTATCTCCAGCAGTTCACCTTTGTGCTTAAACATAAGGCTGGAGTGGCAAACAAGGTGGCTGATGCCTTGAGTCGGCGAGCATGTTTTCTTACCACTATGAGTGCCGAGGTCATAGGGTTAGAGAAGATGAAGGAGGCCTATGCTGATTGTCCTGACTTCGGTCAGATTTTTACCACTCTCCAGGCCGGACCCTCGAGAGACCTTGATGAGTATGTGCTTCAGGAGGGTTACCTCTTTCGAGGTAGCAGGCTATGTGTTCCCCGAACTTCGGTTCGAGATTTCTTAGTGTGAGAACTACATGCGGGAGGTCTAGCGGGCCACTTTGGTCGGAATAAGACTATTGAGGCAGTGGAGCATCGATTTTATTGGCCGAACTTGAAGCGCGATGTTGCTAACATCGTGGCTCAGTGCCATACCTGTGCTACGGCCAAGATGAAGAAGCAAAGCTCCGGCCTTTATACTCCTCTTCCCGTGCCTGATGCCCCGTGGCAGGATGTTAGTATGGACTTTGTTTTGGGATTGCCACGTACCTCCAGGAAGCATGATTCGGTCTATGTGGTGGTTGACCGTTTCTCAAAGATGGCCCTCTTTATTCCTTGCTCGAAGACTTCGGATGCTTCGAGGGTAGCCCGCCTTTTTCTTACGCATGTGGTGTGCAAGTTTGGGTTGCCTTGCACTATAGTGTCTGACCGTGATGTTAGATTCACTTCCTATTTTTGGAAGTCACTATGGCATATGATGGGTACTCACCTCAAGTTTTCTACTGCATATCATCCCCGGACAGATGGCCAGACCGAGGTAGTCAATAGGAGTCTGGGAGATCTTTTGAGGTGTCTAGTCAGGGACCGCATTGGGGATTGGGATCTCATTTTACCCATGGCTGAGTTTGCATACAATGATTCGGTGAATAGGTCTACCGGCATGAGTCCATTTGAGATTGTCACAGGTCGTAGGCCTAGGAAACCCGTTGACATTGTCCCCATGCCTATCCATGCTAGAGTGTCGGAGTCGGCCGAGTCGTTTGCTAGGCATGTTAGGAGTTTGCATGACGACATCTATCGTCACATTGAGGCCAGCAATGCACGGTACAAGGAGTTAGCTGATGCCCACGGACACCACCGAGAGTTCTACGAGGGCGAATACGTCATGATCAGGGTAAGACCTGAACGGTTTCCCTCTAGAATTGTTAAGAAGTTGCAAGCTCACGGAGGCGGTCCCTTTAGAGTGTTGAAACGCGTTGGATCCAATGCGTATGTTGTGGACCTGCCCGAGGAATATGGTATAAGCTCTACCTTCAATATCAGATCTTGTTGCATATAGGGACCCAGCGGTGATCCCTAGTGAGCCTTTTGAGCCATCTCCTCCCCTTGAGAGTGATCCCACACCTGAGTGTCCACTTCCACCTCCAACCCCTTTTTCACGGCAGCGTGAGCATATAGATCGTATACTGGACGAGCAAGTGACAGTTACCAGGAGTGAATCTTACCCGCGCTACCTAGTGTGATGGAGAGGACGGCCCGCTACTGAGGACACATGGATCACACAGGAGCGATGCAGACCCTTACTCGACAGGGTCGAGTTTCTCCCACCCGGGGAGAATTGGTGCGGACACCCAAGCAGTTGAGCGGCGTGACACGCCGAGCCACCGGTACCGCACACGGAGCACGACTCGAGCCACCTCAGCGTCCATCTGGCTCGGAGACAGCCTGGAGACTCCGCCTTGAGCCTCCCCATTTATCATATTTAGTTAGACTTCATGTGTGTGTAATTTGTGTTTATTTCATTGAATTCGGTTCGCTATTTTGACTGTAAGAGGGGCTTATGTGTAATTTGGATCCCGTGGGCCCCACGGGTCCCCCAGGCCCCATCCCATTGAGCCACCTCAGCCTAGGGTCCCATATGGGGTCAGTCAACCTTCCACATGGAGGCTTCTAGAAGGGTGGGCCAAGTGGGGGACAAGTGGCTTGGAATGTCCACATTTTGGCCACCCACCCCACCTACCATGTCAAGCTTGTTCCCTCTAGTCAATGGTGCGCCCCTCCCCTTATTTTTTTTTATTGTAAATTTTGTGTGTTGATCACACTCAATCCCAGCCATCTATTCCCCTCCCCTAGATCCAATGGTTGAGGATGAATGTGATATGTCACATATAAAAGGTTGTATTTTCTCATTTTAGTGAAATTAATGCCATTTTGAACTTGAAAATTGTTGGAGCATGGCCTAGGCCGCCCCCTTCCTCTCTCCCTCTCCCCCTTGGATGCTGTGAAGGCTTCCATTCTGAGGTGTGACTCCTCGTGTATCGGTTCCGACGATCGCCGCCGCCGCCACGAGCCGCCACCGCACCGCCATCGCCATCAATGGAGTTCTGCCTATGCAGTACCACAGCAGCTTGCTCGAAATTCACAAGTCTTCCCCGAGCTCATTTGGCTACCAAATTTGGAGGAGTTGTTCCTGGGGTGTTCCTCTCCACCAAAAAAAATTAGGCCAGCATTCATATCACGTTTCCTATTTTTTGATTTTCATCCACTCTTCCATTTCGGTTCTGCCAGAGTTCTGTCCAGGTTCACCTCCGTCCTGAGTTTCATGTCTTAGATCCACTTTTTGATTTTTTTTAGCTCTCCCAATTTTACGGGGGGTTCCATCCATCCACCCCTTCATTCAAAAGTTTTCTCAATTTTTGATTCGCCCATCTCATATTTTCTAAAAATCGTTCTCAGGCCCATCTACAGTTCTGTCCACCTGTTCCCAGATCCGACCACCAGTCACTCCAAAAATCATAACAAATCGTAGCCACCTCTAAATCAAATTCTAAACATAGTCCCAGTTTCTTGGTTTGATTACCTACAACTTTTAAGATGAGCTCAAAGTCTGAATCCAACCGTACGTAGGCGGTCAACGGCCATTTACAGGAAACTAATATGCTGATCTGAGATTTCGGGAGCTGTGGAGTAGAGAATTGAAAAATAGTTAAAGCCCAGGTCGCGCAGGTTCAGAAGAGTCCACTGGCCCCAGATTGAAGGATTTCGAATCCTCTTTCCAACGGCACCGGTTTCATCGCATTCCGGCGACGGGGCTGATCGCAGCGGTCGTTTTTGCCGGAGCGCGCGTTGCTGAAACAGCAACATCAGCTCGTGGACAGCACTCTCTCCACTTGGGAACCGGGGCACCCGGCCTCCGGTGAGTGTCGCCGGCTGACCGTCAGCCTGGGAAGCGTGCTGCCAGGGGTCCCCATTACAGTGGGACCCACCCTGCCAGACCCGGAGGAAAGGACAGTGTGTGGGCCCCACGGCCCATTGATTGCGCCGTCCGGAAAGCACGAGAACGTGGAGTTCGGCGCGTCGAGACGACATCAAGATGCTGCCTGTCAACCTGATTTGCATGATCCCCGGGGCCCACATTTGACCTTTTACCTCCCTGCGTGGAGTGGGTTGAATCTCTTTGTACTGCTGTGAATTATGTTAACCGGGGGCCCGTAAGTCAGCCGGGGTGTCTTCGCCACGCCAGGTGCATGGAGGTAAAGGTCTTAACTCCTTGGCGTTACATTGCTTAGCTAGTATACGGTCTTAGGCCGCTGCCGAGCATGTAGGTACTAGCCCGTGTGTCCATGTCACCGTTGTGAGAGTGAGAGTGACCCGTCCCGCGACTCGATCCGAGTCCGGAAGTTGAGTCGGACTGCCCTTGACCTCCGCCGGTTCCTTAACCGCGCACGGTCCGCGCTTTCCCTCGCTTAAGACGACGAGTGAGCTTCCACTTCTGTTAGCGACGTTTCGCCACTAGGAGCTCGTAGTGTCGGGCTTAGTGTCTCCCTGGTGTGTGTTGTTGGTCGCGTCCACATCTAGAGTCTGAGGTCCACCCCACCTAGAATCGCCTCCCGTGTCCGTCCCGCATCACAAAGTCTATGCACCGGCCAGGCAAGTCTGTACATCGCATCATCTCATGCATCATCTCAATCAAAGTCTATACATTGCAGCCTGTTCGTGTTCAAGCTTTCAAAGTCTAGACATTATTCTGGAGCACACACACGAAGCCTATACAGCGTTGCAGAGACTAAGTCCATACATCAGTGTCTTGTGCATGCATCATTCAAAGTCTGTACAGCCTGTGTTCACAACACAAGTCTGTACATCATTCTGCTTGCACAAACGCCAAGTCTATACATTGGCTTTGCTTGCACGAGCTGAAGTCTATACATTGTCCACTTGCAACACTAGCAAGTCTGTACAGCGGTTGCCTTCATGCCCATTAAGTCTGTACATCGTCTTGGTGTAGGCGTGGCAAAGTCTGAACATTGCATCGCATGCTCTGCACGCATTGCAGGTCTATACATTCGTTGTGCATAGTCCATGAGCAAGTCTATACACTCTTCAAGGGCATAGTCCATGCATTCAGATCAAGTCTACACATTGCAGCTTGTGGTTCATTCGTCTAAGTCTGTACAGCCTGTTCCTCGTACAAGTCTGTACATGCATTAACTGTGAGCATGGCATAGTCTGTACATTGTCTTTGCTGCACGCATGACTAAGTCTATACATTGTGCATTGCTCAAAGCAGAGTCTGCACACTCATTGTCAGCAAGTCTGTACATTGCTTCATGCATTGCACGAAGTCTGCACATCGCACGCAGAGTCTGCACACAATGCATTAGCAAGTCTATACAATGTCTGCATAGTGAACATGAGGTCTGTACAATGGTCGACGGCATGTTAGTGCATTCAGTTCTGTTGTGCATCCTTCACCTTGTGCACACCTCAGCAAGTCTATACAACGTCTACACATCATGCATTCAGGCTTAAGTGTTAAGCACAGAATGTCTGTACAGCCTGTGCATCCTTTTGATTCAATGTCTACACATTGCATGTTAGCATGCTCGCACACACTAAGTCCATACATTACACAAAGTCTGTACAGCCATGCACTGCTTCACTTGCATAAGTAAAGTCTGTACGTGCCTTAGTGTTGCATTCACTAAGTCTGTACACACCTTAGCTTTGCATCCACGAAGTCTGCACATGCCATAGCACTGCATATATGAAGTCTATAAAATGCAGAGTCCATACATTGATGTCGCATTGCAAAGGCTTTACATTGCAAAGTCTACACATTACATACTATAAAGTCTGTACAAGGTGTCGACATTAAACTGATAAGGTTATCTCTGCCTGACAGGTACTGTTCGTGAAGCTTATGAAGGGCACGTGATCCGAGGCTAGAAGGGCAGACAGGAAGATGACACGTGGCCAAAACAATTGGGCAGGAACTGTGGAAGACACGCGCCCAATGATGCTCCTGCTGGAACTGCTATATAAGGAAGACTCCTTTGTCTGAAGAAGGCTGATCGAAATAGAAGGGGCAGAAACTGAGAGAAGATAGCCTGAACGATCCAGAGAGTAGAGAAGAAGAAGAAGAAGCAGGGAAGAAGAAAGAAAAAGAGAGTGAGAGATCGAGAGCAAGGAAGAAGAAAAAGAAAGAGGGAGAGAGCGTGTGTTGAGAAGAAGAAAGAGAAAGACAGATAAAGAGAGGAAGAGAAGCGTACCTGAAGATCGCTCCTACTGGAAGTTGGATTAGATCCACTCCAGTCAGCTCTTTTGAGAGCCACATTGTGCTTTATCTTTTCCAGCTTTCAGTCGCTGTTGTTCTTGCTTTTGTTTTTCTTTTTGAACCTTTTATCAAGCTGTTAGTCAGCGGTTTTGTAGAGGAGGATTCCTCTGGACAGCAAGCTGTGTTGCTCAGCGGGCGAGGTGGATTCCTCGGACAGCAAGCTGTGAGTCTCAACGGTTTGTAGGCAAGCTGTGATGCCCAGCGGTTCAAGCTGTGAGTCAGCAGTAAGCCACACTCGGGTTGAGTGTGGGGTGGACGTAGGTCTGGAGGACCGAACCACCTAAAAACCCCTCTTGCATTGTGGTTTGATTTCTCTATCTGATTGGCGCTAGATGAATGCATAGGGGTGATTTGGCTTGATTGCACACCGGGTGTTTGACTGTGGTATTGAGTGTCCCTTGACATTGTTATTCCGCAATTGCTCATTAGTCTTCTGTTTGTATTAGAAAGAATTTTTAATTGAGCGAAATTAATTTTTAAAGGGCTGATTCATTCACCCCCCCTCTGAATCGAACGCACCGAACCCAACACTCCATGGAGAAAAGTTGGGACAAATATAGCCTTTTTCCAATAATTCTAACAATTGTGCCCTCAGTTCCTTCAATTCAGCTGGAGCCATGCGGTATGGTGCCTTTGCCAAAGGTGTCGTACCTGGAATCAATTCAATCACCATTTCTATTTCTCGCTGAGGAGGTAAGCCTGGTAACTCTTCAGGAAATACATCGAGAAATTCACAAACCATAGGAATAGCATTGATATCCTGCTGTGGTGCCTCAACAGCAACCCCAGAAGCTAAGAATCCCTGACAACTTGCATTAAGCAATCTACAGGCTCGAATAGCAGAAATAAGTAAGCGAGAAGAACGAGATCGATTACCTTGAAAATAGAATGCTGGTTTCCCATGTGGCTGAAAATAGACTTTCTTTGATATGCAATCAACCACGGCTCCATACTCTTCTAACCAATCCATGCCCAAAATAATATCATAATCAACTAGCTGCAATGCATATAATCTAGCCGGCAACTGATGATTGCCAATAACAATAGGCGACTTTTCCAGACAAAGGGGAGTGAACATGAAATCCCCAGAAGGTAATTCAACTAGCAACTCACAGGTCATTTCAGAAGTCGGCTCCTCAATATAGGCAATAAAGTCTTCAGAAATAAATGAATGAGAAGCACCTAAATCAAATAAGACATGAGCTGCATGACCATAAATCATAATCGTACCTTCAACAAGATGAGATGCACAGCTTCAGCATGGGTAATGTGAGAAACCTTTCCTTTCTGCTTCATGCCCGCTGCAGTAGACTGCTGGGAAGAAGACACTGAAGCTTGAGGATAATATTGATGTGACTGAGGTGGTGGAGGAGGTCTAAACTGAGACGACTGAGGTTGAGAAAATTGCATTGGCTTCAGCCTCAGAGGATAATGTCGACCTACATGTCCCGGTTGATCGCATCGGAAACAAACCACCGGCATTGAACACGGCTTGCCTGGGTGGCTCCCACCACATCTTGCACATAACCTCGACTGACTAACTGCTGACCCTTGACGCTGCTGGAAAGAAGGTGTTGATTGCTGTTGCATGGTACCTGAAGAAGCTTGACCGCCATACCGCTTCTTGAATTTCATAAACTTGGTTTTAGAAAGAGGAATGCCACTGGAAGCAGGAACAGCAGATGGAACTCCTCCCACATATGGCTGACTAAACTGTTGATGTTGTACACTCCGCTGGACTGAGTCAACTAAAAGAGGCCCTTGGGATCTTGCCATGTCAAGCTCTAAAGCCGAAGTTGCCTAATACGCTGCGTCCATTTTTGCTACCCTTGTCGCAATCAAAGGCTGCCTCAACTCTGGTTTCAAGCCATGCAGAAATTGCTCGGTCTTTAAGCCTTCATCAGCAAGAATGTGGGGCGCATACCGACCCAATTCCATGGACTTGTTTCGATATTCCAGCACGGTCATATCGCCTTGAGCTAGCTCCATAAATTGGTGCATCTTATCCATTCTGAGGTAAGCTGGGCTGTAAGTGCGCTCGAAGGTTGTAACAAATTCCCGCCATGTGATCTGACGAAGCGGACGGGATCTGAAAGTAACCTCCCACTCCGTGGTCCACCACGTGACTGCTACTCCCTGAAGTTGGAATGTAGCCAGCATGACTTTTTCATCCTCCGTGCACTCCATAGAATGGAATACACGCTCGGTTGCATCAAGCCACACTCTGGCTGCATCAGGATCTGCCAGTCCTTCATAAGTCGGTGGGTGGAACAGCAAAAATTCTTTCAGTGCTCTGCCACGACCACCTGGAGGCAAATCGGCTTGAGGAGCAGGATCAGCTTGAATTGGCGCGGGCACATTAGCCAGAGGAGAAGTACCACTTCCTTCCCTTGGGACACATGCCCTTCTATGAGGCAACATTTTGATCTAGAAGAAAGCGCGTAATAATAGAAAATCCATCAGTAATCATGAAAAACATCCTAAGCCAGTAGTAGAAGACTCACATGGACTTGTTCTGGACTAATGCAATTCCAATTCCTTATACAAATCCTCAACACCGCTCTGATACCAACTGTGACAACCCAGGAGATTCGGATACCGATAACCCGATATCATCGATTTACCGATACCAAGAGCTCGGGGAAGCCACCCAAGAGGCTGATGAGGCCCCATAAAGGTTAGTAAGTGTTTGTCGAGGGGATGCATAACGAATAGAAATTACACGCGTAATATTAGTTAAAGCATTCATTTGAACTTCAAACGGAAGCAATTAAATATATCAGAGTGGTAAATTTAAACAAGTAGTCCAGATCCATATATCACAAGTCTCGCACTGTACAATGGTCAAAATAAATAACTACACGGGGCATACTCCGGCTAAAAGAAGAAGAAAAAAGACAGATTGACTACTAACTGACCACTGACAGACCACTGCTGGCTCTAAGACTTTTCGCCAAAAGCACGAGAGAACCCTGCAACCTGTTGCTCCGCCACACCTGCAAAAGGAAGGGGTGAGTCTCACAGTAGAGACTCAGTAGGGTTCACGCGGATCCCTATCTCGCAACTAACTAAAGGAAAGTAGTAAAGCATGCATTGACATAAATAAATGACATTTTAATAAAGCTGTAAAACTAACTAAACAGTTTATAAATAGCTAATTATTATGCCAATTTAATTCAAATGTGAGTACTCAAAATCTACCAATAGATAATAACTCAATCATTCCCAGGTGACAAGAGAGAGAAGGAGAGGAGATCTACCAGAAGAAGAAACCAAATACGTCCACTGACGGCTTACACTGCATCTCAAGCATCTACGCAAGTCTGATCATGACAAGCGAGACGCGTAATAGTACCAGAAACAAGTAACTAGTCAAAGTAACACTCGTCGGTGTCATTCCAAGCCTCTGACCACGTGTGCACACACCGGCTCATCGCCTAGAGCCACACCTCTAGCTAGTATTCCCTTCCGTAGGGCGCTACGGTTGGACCGGGGCCCATGGAACTAGCTTAAAAATCGTAAACTGGGATACCCCGCCACCTCTCCCGGGTGGGATCAACCCTAAAAGTCGTCGGGCTCCGACTAGTGGTTCCATCACTAGGAAAGAGAATATAATTCTATTGGGATCTAAAAATATGCCATAATTTATGATAACAATTAAACATGGCAATTATTCCATAATTAAATGCATAAATAATTGAATATGCTGAAATGGCAACTATTCAATAATTGAATGCATAAATAATTGAATATGCCAAGAATTGAAATCTGTCGGGATTTAACAGTTGAAAGAAAACCGCCCCAGTTTATAAAATAACTTAAGCATGGCGAATATGCAATATTAAATGCATAATTAAACAAACATGCAAAAATTGCTGAACAAGCGGTCGAACTAGGGCCGCTATAGTCTTAGGCGGTCGAACAACTAACCGATGCGTGCTGCTAAACGGACTGGTCGTGAAGTTTCTACCGTCATTCAAATTTAAAATATTTACGCGGTCGAGATGTCAGCCGCTCGGGTCAATAGACGGTTCATGGCGGACCGTTACAAAATCTGAAATAATCTTAGCATGGTCCTTAACAGAGAAACGGATCACAGGAATCATAATCGGATCCCCTCCCGGTCGACTCAAATCGATGAGAATTATAATTTTTAACCTGTTCCCTGCCATTCCACCATCACAATACGACAGTTCATCGTCTATGAACTCAGCAACGATGGGCATGCTCCAAAAACATAAAGATGATGGGCATGCTTCAAAAACATAAAGACGATGGGCATGCCGTTTAAAACATAAAGATGATGGGCATGGCATTAGGAATGATCTAATGGGCTAGGGCATCGATCCCCCTACCTCAATCGTGACGAATCCTCCGTTCCAACCGTAAGCAAGCCGAGGGTCGCGCCGCGGTTTGCCTTTGTCCGGTCGTCACCACACTCCGGGGTTTGTCTCAGGGTTGATGCCACGGTGTTTGTCGCGTCGTGGGGAAGCTTCTATCGGTCCTAGCACGGGAAGAAGGCCGCTCCCCTCTGGATTCCTAGCTGAGGACGACGATTTCGCCACGAGAAGGCCGCGAGAAGGGGAGAGAGGGCCGCCCGATGCCGCTGTGGGACCGCACCTCCGCGCCGGGGTCCGGCTCCGACGTGGTCATCGCCGCGTGCTCCTCCCTGCCAGCTCACCGGCGAGGCCGTCGGACTCCTCCGCCGGCCTTGGGTCTCCACGCGCCGAGAAGAAGAGGAAGGGCGAGAGAGGGGGGTCGCCGGTCGCGGCGTGCCTGCAGGTTCCGTCGAGAAAGGGGGGGGCGAATGGGTTAGGGAGTGAGAGAGAGAACCATCGGTTCTCCTCTAACAAAAAAACCCTTGCGATAATATTTTTTTTTCAAAAAAACCTCTAATTGGTAATAAACCTTAAGTTAAGCAAAATTATATATATGCCCCATTTAATTTCCAAAACTTTTATATATATGCACAAAGCCTACCAATCTAGGCCCAATAAATCCCTAAAAATCATCTAAATTCATGGATTAAATTCTATATTAATATCGATAAAGATTCGCTAAGAAACGGGTCTTACAGCATGCATGGAAATTTGAGAATTTTCCCTCCCCCCCAACTTAAGTGATATTGTCCTCAACGACATATGCAAATAGAAAGCAATAGAATAATTTGATAGAGAATATAGTTGGGATGGAAGGATACAACCTGGTAGTCGGGTGAGTTGCTCCATTATTGATATGTGGCGGCTCCTTCTCCACTTTACCTGACTATTGAAAACACACTAAAAAGTAGAACATTAAATAACAAAAATAGTGGGTTGCCTCCCAGAAGCGCTAAGTTTTTCATCTTCAGCCAGGCGTATGAAAGCTCACGAAGCTTTTATTCCTAATCACTCAAATCAATGGATTCTTTCGACAACTTTTCATTCTTTAAGTAGAGCTTCAATCGTTGACCGTTAACAGTGAAAGTATGACCAGTTTTAGGATTCAAAATTTTGGCAACACCATGGTCAAAAGTTTTAACAACCACAAACGGTCTATCCCATCTGGATTTCAACTGACCGAGGAACAAGCACAGCCTTGAGTTAAAAAGCCAAACCTTTTGATTGATATAAAAAGTTTTCCTGTGAATATGCTTATCATGAAATGCCTTGGTTTTAGCTTTATAAATCTTGGAATTTTCGTAGGCTTCATTACGCAGCTCTTCTAGTTCATTAAGTTGCAGAGCTCTTTGGGACCCAGCTTGAGTGAGATAAAAATTAACTTGTTTAATGGCCCAATATGCTCTATGTTCCAGCTCTACAAGTAAGTGGCAGGCTTTTCCAAATATGAGGCGATATGGGGACATGCCAATGGGAGTTTTATATGCAATTCTATAGGCCCATAATGCATCATCTAATCTCTCGGACCAGTCTTTTCTATCAGGCCTAACTGTCTTATGCAAGATGTTCTTTATCTCCCTATTAGAAACGTCAACTTGACCACTAGTTTGGGGATGATAGGGGGTAGCGAGCTTATGAGTAATGTCATATTTGTGAAGCAAAGCTCGGAATTGAAAGTTCATGATGTTGTGCATCCCTTGGTTTTGATGATGACAATAGGATATGGTTGATTAATCAAGTTCTATCTTGTTTCATAACAAATACAAGTAGTTTGATTGTTCCTTCAAAGTATTGGACTCATTCAATTTACTTCTGATAAGTTAAGTAATTTCAGGTCCACTGAAATCCAAGTGGAATCAACAAATCAGAAGAAGTGTCAAAGGCCGCTTGTCGACCAGGGAAGTGGTTATGGTCGACCAACGAACTCAACCAGAAAAGAATCAGATCATCTGTCTTCTGGAAGCACCTTGGCTGTCGACCAAAGCCCCGCCTCTGGTCGACCACAGAAAAGACAGAAGCAACAGACAGAACTGCTGGCCTTCTGGAAACTGCCCCCTGTCGACCAGCGACCAGGCTGTGGTCGACCAACGGGCGACGTGAGTTTCAGCCAGAAGAACCGGCCGTCTGGGGACTGCCCATTGTCGACCAGCGACAGGGTCATGGTCGACCACGGGTTTATATATCGTCCAAAACCGAACTCTAACCGAATTCTGTTTTGGTTCCTTAAAACCTGCAAATGGTTGTTGCAGGTTGTTGGGCTGCTCAGGAGATAAGATTCCGCACGGGAATCAAGGAAACAATCTTGCTTAGAAGTGGTCAAACTCGTTCTAACGATTGGATTTAAACAGATCCCTGTTTTCTAGCAGATTGGCGCTCGATCTGAAAATTGAGCGGGAAGAGTTTTACTCTTGATAAAAGGGCTGTATGAAAAACGAAAAGAACACACATCACGAACAAGGGAGCAGAGAGAGAGCACGAAATAGAAGCCAAGGAAGATATACACAGAAGAGGAAGAAGGAGCTCTCCATCAATCAAAAATCTGCAGAAAGGTTAAAGGCGATCTCGTTGCTGCAGAAGGAAGACTTAGCTCAAGACTGTGCGATCTCCAGCAGCAGAACAATCGAAGGCAACTGACTGGAAGATCAACAGGGAGTCTAGGCTTCTTCATAAGCGTGATCAAGTCCCAGGCTGAACACCTATTCTTCTACATACGCCAATATTCAGTCCTGTCTTTCATCACCTGTTCTTATCATCTTTTCATTTCTGATTACAATTATTGTCAAGCTGTGAGGCAGCAGAGTCAAGCTGTGTGTCAGCAGGTACAAGCTGTGTGTCAGCTGTGTTTTGGTTGAGATCAGAGATTCTCATAGTGAAGCCTTGCTTGAGTTAAGCAAGGGGTGGATGTAAGTCTCAGGAAGAGACTGAACCACCTTAAAAATCCTCTCTTGTGGTGTGCTTGTGTGTGTTTGATTTCCTATACGTATGCTTGCATCTTTACTATCCGCATTAGTTCTATAATTCATTAATTACCAGTAGCTCATCTGGTCGATAGTTAGTAAATTATCGAAAAGGGGGAAAGATCTATTCACCCCCCCTCTAGATCTATTCAGTCCGTATCCAACACGTGGTATCAGAGCAGGTTCTCCAAAAATGTGGTCTAACAACCAGGAGAGACCGGGCGGACTGAACTCTAAAAGCCTCATAGCTGAGGGGCACTCTGTAACTAGACCTCCATATTTTGATGGAACTGATTATTCTTATTGGAAAAATCGTATGCAGGTGTTCTTACGTGCGCAAGACCACGAGATGTGGAGGGTAGTGAGCCGCGGACCTTTTGAGCTACCGGAAGATGAAGAAACCTGGACCAGAGAACAGGTCAGGAAATCAACTGTCAACTGGGGAGCCATGAACGTGATGCAGTGCTCACTACACCCCACAGAATTCTCAAGAGTTTCCCAATGCGCAACAGCCAAAGAAATGTGGGATCGTCTAAAGGTAATCTACGAAGGTACTTCCGAGGTAAGAGAGACAAAAGCAAATATGCTAGTCTCAGAATATGAGATGTTTAGGATGAAAAATGATGAAAGTATTTCTGAGATGTATGCCAGATTAGTACAATTGACTAATGGCTTGAAGAGCTTAGGGAAGACATACAAAGAGCAGGAATTAGTGAGGAAGATTTTAAGGTCTCTCACATCGATGTGGCATACCAAGGCCACAGTCATTGAGGACTCAAAGGATCTCACAACAATGACAGTGGATGAGTTAGTAGGATCCCTGATGGCCTATGAGGTCAATCTGAAGAGAAAGGAAGATGAGGGCAAGAAAAAGAAGCAACTTGCCCTAAAGACTAAGACAAGCACCTCTGAGGTGTCTGACAATGATGACTCATCTAGCTCAGGTGAAGAATCTGGTGAGCTAGCCATGCTTACAAGAAAATTTAAAAAATTCCTGCGGAAGGAAGGTAAAGGATTCAGAAATCCAAAGGGCATGGTAAGGAAGTCATCCCAGTTTAAATCTGATAAACATAAGGCTCCTTCTAACAAACTCATTTGCTACAATTGCAGGCAGCCTGGACATATGAAGGCTGAATGTCCAGAAGCTCCTAAGAAATCAAGCTTCAAGTGGAAAGGCAAGAAACCCAAGGCGATGATTAGCACTTGGAGTGAGGAGGAAGAGAGCAGTGAAGAGGAAACAACTTCCGAGGAAGAAGAAGGAAAGCTCTGTCTGATGGCCAAGGGAGACAACAGTGATCTTGAGGTAAGTTCCCCATTTCAAGACTTCTCTAGTTCGGATTGGGAAGCAGTATATTCAGAATTGCTTGATACTTATGAAAGAATAAGAAAGGAAAATAAACATTTGAAGAAGAAGATCAGTCAACTGAATAAAGACAGCAATTCAATGGATAACAAAACTGAACTAGAAATGGAAATCAAGTCACTGAAAAACAAACTGAATCAAATGGACTTAGATGAAGAAAACCACAAGAGAATGTCCGAAGAGAATGAAATGCTAAAAAACGACATTGATGAGTTAAAACTAAAGACTCAAGAATATGAACAGGAAACTAAGTTAAGTCAAGAAAGAAACAATTCACTCAAGGAAGAAAACAACCAACTCCTAAGAGAAATAGAAAGAATTAAGAGTGACCTGAAAAACAAACAGGAGACCTTGGAAAAAATGACTCAAGGTCAAGAAAACTTAAATGCTGTCTTGGGAATAAAAGTAAACTTTCAAAAAGAAGGGTTAGGATACAATCCTACGGCTAAAAAGGAATTCCAAATAAAAACCGTAACTGGGATTGCTGACTCAAAAGGAAAAAGGCCCCTGATTAATCTATACCAAGATAAACAAGAGGATGTAGCTGAATGCTCCTCCAAAAGGAACAATGTCACCAAGGAAGAGAGAAATTTTAAAGAGAAAACAGTCAATCAATATAAGATTCAAAATAATAAACAAGAAACCCAAATTCACAGAAATCACCAAACAAACCAAGGACTAAACCAAGTTAAAAGACATAAATCTGGAAAACAAGATGTCTGGAGACAGGCTGGTCGACAACAGACCCTTCATCTGTCGACCAGAGGATCTGCCAGAACAGGCGCTGGTTACTGGAGAAGCAGTGGTCGACCACAGGTACACCAGATGTCGACCAGAGGTGCTGCCAGAACAGACGCTGAGTTCTGGAGACGCGATGGTCGACCACAGACATACCAAAAGTCGACCATGGCCAGACAAGCAAACAGAAATCACAGGTTTTTTCGGGTAAAACAAAATGAAAACTTGAATACACAAAGGTGGACTCAGATTAAAGAAGCTTTAGAACAAAAGCAACCCAATCTGAACAAGTTCAGAAATAAAAATTTACACTGCTCTAACAGAATCTGGGTTCCCAAAGGATTACTGCAGCAATTTCATAATTTCACAAGCTATCTTGGACCCGGGTACCATTGGGGTCCAAAAGTTTCTGTGTAACTTGTGATGCAGGTGTGTCTGGCAGCTATACACAACAAGTGGTACTTAGATAGTGGCTGCTTAAGACATATGACAGGGGATAAGGCAAAATTCTCCGAGCTAAACTCAAAAGATGGAGGACATGTGACATTTGGAGGAAATAACAAAGGCAAGATCATTGGGAAAGGTAAGGTAGGTAAGACATCTACAAATTGCATTGAAGATGTACTGCTAGTGGATGGCCTGGAATATAATCTTCTAAGCATCAGTCAGCTATGCGACAAAGGCCATCAAGTAGTCTTTGATTCTAAGATCTGTAAAATTCTTGAACCAAATTCGGCTAAAGTTAAGTTTATGGGCAAGAGAGTAAATAATGTCTACATGATAGACTTGGATGATCCAGCCCACTCCAACTTGTGCCTCACCGCCAAGAAGGAGGACCTGACTTGGTTGTGGCACCGAAGGCTAGGGCATGTTAGCTACAGGGTGCTGCACAAATTGGTTAAGAATAAAATGGTTTCTGGTTTACCTGAAATTTCGTTTGCTCAAAATGTCAAAGTATGTGAATCATGTACCCAAGGTAAGCAAACAAGAAAATCATTCAAAGGTAGAACTGAAAGTCAATCTTCTAGACCACTAGAACTTGTGCACATGGACCTTTTTGGCCCAACAAGAACTGCTAGTCTTAGTGGTAAGAGGTACGGTTATGTACTAGTTGATGATTTCTCTAGATTCACATGGGTAATATTTCTATCTCATAAAAGTGATGCTTTTTCTGAGTTTCAGGAATTCTACAAAAGAATGAAGCAGGATGGCAAGTCCAAAGTGTGTACAATCATATCTGACCATGGGGGAGAGTTTGAAAATTCTGACTTTGACTTATTCTGCAGAAACAAGGGCATAACCCACAGATTTTCCTCACCAAGGACTCCAGAACAAAATGGAGTGGTGGAGAGAAGGAATCGCACACTTGTTGAAATGGCCAGAACCTTGTTGGTTGAAGCCAATCTTCCAAGAAGATTTTGGGCTGAGGCGGTCAATACAGCATGTTATATTGTAAACAGGGCAATGGTAAGACCATCTAGTGCGAAAACTCCATATGAGGTGTTCAAAGGTAAGAAGCCATCTCTAGCTCATTTTAGGATCTTCGGTGTAAGGTGTTTTATTCATAACAATGACAAGAGATCATTGGACAAATTTGAACCAAAGAGTGACCCAGGAATATTCTTGGGATACTCTGACCGATCAAGAGCCTATAGAGTCTACAACACCAAAGATCAGCTAGTTGAAGAATCCCCACATATCACATTTGATGAAAATAATGACTTTGACAAAACTGGACAGGTAGGCAAAGATGAAGATGGGGAATTTCTGGAAGGCAAAGAGGAACCAATGGAGACTGAAGCAGAACCAAAGCAAGGTGATTCCAATGATCAACCCGAAGGAGAGATCATCCCAGGTAACAATTCTGAAAAACTGAGATTTCTCAGAGATCATCCTCTAGATAACATCATTGGAGGAATTAATGAACCGAGGAAAACTAGATCTCAGCTTAAAACAGTTGATGAACTAGATCAGCTAGCCCTTGTATCTCAAGTTGAGCCTAAAAATGTAGAGGAAGCTTTAAGAGATGAATCTTGGATAAATGCCATGCATGAAGAACTAAATCAATTTGAAAGAAATCAGGTTTGGAAACTTGTTCCCAGACCCTCATCTCATCCTGTTATTGGAACCAAATGGGTTTATAAAAATAAGCTTAATGAAGAAGGAGTTGTGATGAGGAACAAGGCTCGGTTGGTGGCTAAGGGGTATAACCAAGAATTTGGAGTCGATTTTGAAGAATCATATGCTCCAGTTGCAAGGTTAGAAGCCATTAGAATATTGTTAGCATTTGCGGCGTCCCATGGAATTAAATTGCAGCAAATGGATGTAAAAAGTGCCTTTCTAAATGGCATTATAAAGGAAGAAGTCTTTGTGGAACAACCCCCTGGTTTTGAAAATGATGATCTTCCTAATCATGTCTTCAAACTGCATAAGGCTTTGTATGGTTTAAAGCAGGCTCCTAGGGCATGGTACGACAGACTGAGTTCATTCCTCACCAAAAAGGGCTACACAAGAGGTAAAATTGATCAAACATTATTCTCCAAGACCCAAGGTAAGAATATACTAATTGTGCAAATCTATGTGGATGATATTGTGTTTGGATCCACTGAAGCTTCATTATGTACTGAATTTGCAAATCTAATGACCAATGAGTTTGAAATGAGTTTAATGGGTGATTTACAGTTCTTTCTTGGATTGCAGATTCTACAATGTAGAGAAGGCTACTTCATAAATCAATCCAAGTACATAAAGGAGATGCTGAAAAAGTTTGGCATGGAGAGCTGCAAACCAATAGAGTCACCCATGGGGACGAATGCAACATTGGAGGCTGATGTAAAAGGTAACATGGTAGATGCCAAGAAATACAGAGGTATGATCGGATCCCTACTATATTTAACTGCCTCTAGGCCAGACATTCAGTTCAGTGTATGCATGTGTGCTAGATATCAATCTAGCCCTAGAGATTCACATTTAGGGGCTGTCAAGCGTATCTTTCGTTACCTTGCCGGTACCCAAGAATTGGGTTTATGGTATCCTACTTATTGCAAACTAGATTTAATTTCATATTCAGATGCTGATTATGCTGGTTGCAAAATTGATAGGAAGAGTACTAGTGGTTATTGTCAAATATTAGGTGGATGTTTAATATCATGGGCTTCTAAAAAACAGCATTCTGTGGCACTCTCCACTGCTGAGGCTGAGTATGTCGCAGTAGGGAGCTGTGGTACACAGGTTTTGTGGATAAAACATCAACTCCAAGACTACAATGTAGATCTTGGATGTGCACCTATTTTCTGTGATAACACTAGTGCTATTAATTTGTCTAAAAACCCCATTCAACACTCTAGGACAAAACACATTGAGATCCGTCATCACTTTCTAAGAGATGAGGTCTCCAAAGGAAATTTCATGCTTCATTTTGTAGAAACTGAAAAACAACTGGCAGACATTTTCACAAAACCCCTTAACAATGACAGATTTTCAACTCTAAGAAGGGAGTTAGGAATTTGTAGAATCTCCTCTGAAAATTCTTGAAATAATAATATTCTTATGATCAATGTACAGTCTTTGTCTCTTCTGTTCTTAGTTGTGTCAACTAGGTCTTAAGTACTAGATAAGTCCTGAATTTGGAGGTTATAGTGTTGGGTGCTACTTCAGCAAGCTCTGAGGAACTCTGGTTTATCTTCGGATTACTTCCCATGGTCAACCACAGACAAGGCGCTGGTCGACCAAGGCATCAGGACAGGAAATGGTTAACTCTGGGACTTCGCAGCTGTCGACCACAGGCGATCCAATGGTCGACAACAGGTTTGACAGAACACAGTCTGCTCAACAGGAAGGTTCTGTGACAGCACAGAGGTCGACCACAGGCCACTCCATGGTCGACAATGGACCTAAACAAGGGAAATTGGATCTATTCAAGCTGCTGGCTTTGGTGGGAAATCTTCTGAACTTTTTGGACTCTGAGCTCAGTTTTGCTTTACTCACTCATCCTTGTTCACACTTCCCATTCCTTGTGTCTCAATATCTCTTTGTGGTCAACTTATTGTTTTTTAACTTCAGCAAGGACTCACAAATTGAGGGGGAGTAAAAAGTGTAAACTCATTCCTTAATAAATCATTGAACAACCTAACCATATCTTACAAGAAAATCACCAAAGTCATCAATGAGAGTAAAGGTTAAGTGTAGTAATGAGAATTTGACCTGTACTACTGCAATAAATTCAAACCATAACTATGTCTCTGACTCAAGACTATTGAGAACTTATGTTTTTAGTAATGAGACTGTTTCTCTACCTGTGTCTGTGTTGGACAGTGAAAATAAACGCTGCTATAGCATGAATGTATATGGAATATGCCATAATTCTGCCCTCTTGGTAGAGCAATGGACTGAGTTCTGAGAAACTACTGTTCTCTATCACAAAGCAAAATTGGCTGAAAAATTAAGTGGGAGACATGTATGTCATGAAGACTCATTCTACCTCTGCCACTCTCAAAATTATTAATTGGGAATACTGAGTAACTGGGGATATTGGCGTCTGATAAACGTATATCCTCACGGATAAAAGGTAGTTCCCAGTTAAAAGTGGAATGGTTAGGCATGCTAAGTAGCCGGGGTGACTGGCGTGTAAAAAGCGTGTCTTCTCGTGTAGAAAGGCATGTGATAAACCTGACCACAACTCTTCAATATTTCAAAATGTAAAATCCAAGGTTATCAAAGGCAGATAAAATGGTTGACCTAATGCACTATATGCAAATAGAGGCATAAAACACTGTTCAGCTTGTTCAGCTAGTAAAATTATCTCATGAACCATGTTATAAGTTTAAGGAGCCGTGAGTAAGAAAGTGGATATGGGGAGTCAATTTATTGGGGCAATACTTTCAAATTCTTTGAACCACAAGACCCACTCGAATTTGTCACAAGGTGGTCTTTGAGAAAGGGAGGAAAGGTTACTTAAATGTCTTATTAAAGAAAGGGGGTACACTTCAACCATTTCCCAAAATATGAGTTATGCTGATTAAATCCTGACCGCTCGTTTGTTTCATCGCGACGGTTCACTGCCCTAAAAATTAAGGGCCAGCCCTAATGCCCTACCCTATAAATTGTCTCGGCTGGGTCCCTGAAATTTTCCATCCGCAGCTCTAGCCCTCTCACAACTTCATCTTCTCCAGATTTCTTTTCTCGCCTCTCTCTCGCCTCTACCTCGCTTCCCTTCACAATGTCTCCCAAGCGCGCTCTAATTTCCTCTAAGCGTAGAAGAGATCAGGCCCCTGCCGCAGCTTCGATGCCGTCCAAGCGATCCAAGTCACGGGCCGCGCAGGGTTCGCCATCGGCCCCTCACAGGTCGACCACGGCTGATGCACCTGGTCCAGGGAGGCAATCAGCAGCTTCAGAGGAACCCGCAGTGCATCCCGTTTCTGGAGCTCTCAAGCCACGGACAGTTCTGCAACCAAGGATCGTCGACTTCTCCGATGACAAGCTGATGGAGATGTTCCCAGATCTACTGCCAATTTTTGAAGCTCAAGAGTGGACTACGTTCGTTTCAGTGCACAATTCGTACTCTCCCCAGCTTGTGCAAGAATTCTACCACAACCTGCAAGTCGTGGACAGTCAGCTCTACACCGTAGTTCAAGGGAAAGTCATCAGACTCGACGTCAAGCTTCTCCACATGACGCTGAAGACTCCCAGAATTGGAGCTGTTTTCAACCATGAGGACTTCGACTTCCGAGAAGCACATGCAGTGGTCACTGGCAAGCCAGCCCCTGAGGTCCTTCCCAAGTACCTCAATGCTAATACCTTCCCTCCTCTTCATCGTTTGCTTCACCACATCATCACCACCATCATACAACCTCGAGGAGGCGCCAGAGATCAAGTGAGTCGCCTCCATCTGTTTATACTCCATGGCCTCATCACTCGCCAGCCTATTCGCCTAACCACACTCCTTTTGAACTCCCTCCGAAGCATCCTACATTATCCCCTGAATTCTCTTCCTTTTGCTGCCCATATCACTTCCATTCTGAAAGCAGCCAACATACCTTCTCCTCACAGCCCAAGCATTGTCATTCCCAAATGGCACGTCTACAATTTTCACTTCGTAACCACATTCTTGGGATTTAAGAAGGTCGGAGACCATGTTCAGCGCACTCTCCCTTCCAAGGGCAAAGCAAAGGATCCAGTGCCACCCTCTTCTCCACCTCATTCACCTATACAGGTTAGCCCTGCTGTCACACCGTCACCAATGGTGCCTCAAGCTACACCTACTACCACCACTGCTGCCCATCCACCATCGTCCCTTTCACTAGTGCTCTGGCAGCCAGGCACTGCTGCCCCTCCAGCTCAATCCCCATCTGCTCCACCTACCCAAGCTCCAACTTCCCAAGCTCCATCACATTCTGCTCAACCCACACAAGTACCACCTACCTCCATTCCCTCTACTTCTGCTCCACCACCAGCATTTCCCTTCCACCCTGAATCTCATGGAGTGCTCCTCCAGATGGCATCTCAGTTATCTTCTCTCACCACCCAACTCCAATCATTTCAAGAGAATGTCAATGCTGCCACTGGACGCTTGGAGCAGAAAGTCCAACGGCTGGAACAACAGATGGAGGCCAGGTTCATCAAGCAGAAGGAACACTCTGACCAGGCTAGTTCTCGGTTCAACAGACTAGTAAGGACCCTCGGTGAAGTTTCCGATCAGATGGGAATCCGTATCGAGATCACAACCCAACAGAATGAGAAGTATCACAAGGATACTATCTCAGAGATCCAGAAGCTCAGGCTCTCCTATGCCCACATTGTTGACAAGCTGGATCGCATGGCAGAGAACGTGAAGCCAGAGACCTCCTCATCCTCCTCAGAGGGATTGTTCAAATGATCTTCTTTTTGCTGTTGACAAAGGGGGAGATAGGACTTTATGTGTCATTGTGTGTCTAGTTGTGTGTCTAGATGTGAGTCTAGATTGTCAAGTTTACTTTGTCTACGTGTCCTCAGTGTCTTTATTTTTTTTTAGTCTCTCATGTAATTAGTGCTATTGTTTTTGAAAGACACATCAAACGAATTGACTGAATGAAATCTGTGCTATGATAGCCTTGCATGCAATATCAAATGAATTTTATAATCTGTTGTTTGTCACAATGACTCATGGTTGTCATCATCAAAAAGGGGGAGAATGTTGTGCATCCCTTGGTTTTGATGATGACAATAGGATATGGTTGATTAATCAAGTTCTATCTTGTTTCATAACAAATACAAGTAGTTTGATTGTTCCTTCAAAGTATTGGACTCATTCAATTTACTTCTGATAAGTTAAGTAATTTCAGGTCCACTGAAATCCAAGTGGAATCAACAAATCAGAAGAAGTGTCAAAGGCCGCTTGTCGACCAGGGAAGTGGTTATGGTCGACCAACGAACTCAACCAGAAAAGAATCAGATCATCTGTCTTCTGGAAGCACCTTGGCTGTCGACCAAAGCCCCGCCTCTGGTCGACCACAGAAAAGACAGAAGCAACAGACAGAACTGCTGGCCATCTGGAAACTGCCCCCTGTCGACCAGCGACCAGGCTGTGGTCGACCAACGGGCGACGTGAGTTTCAGCCAGAAGAACCGGCCGTCTGGGGACTGCCCATTGTCGACCAGCGATAGGGTCATGGTCGACCACGGGTTTATATATCATCCAAAACCGAACTCTAACCGAATTCTGTTTTGGTTCCTTAAAACCTGCAAATGGTTGTTGCAGGTTGTTGGGCTGCTCAGGAGATAAGATTCCGCACGGGAATCAAGGAAACAATCTTGCTTAGAAGTGGTCAAACTCGTTCTAACGATTGGATTTAAACAGATCCCTGTTTTCTAGCAGATTGGCGCTCGATCTGAAAATTGAGCGGGAAGAGTTTTACTCTTGATAAAAGGGCTGTATGAAAAACGAAAAGAACACACATCACGAACAAGGGAGCAGAGAGAGAGCACGAAATAGAAGCCAAGGAAGATATACACAGAAGAGGAAGAAGGAGCTCTCCATCAATCAAAAATCTGCAGAAAGGTTAAAGGCGATCTCGTTGCTGCAGAAGGAAGACTTAGCTCAAGACTGTGCGATCTCCAGCAGCAGAACAATCGAAGGCAACTGACTGGAAGATCAACAGGGAGTCTAGGCTTCTTCATAAGCGTGATCAAGTCCCAGGCTGAACACCTATTCTTCTACATACGCCAATATTCAGTCCTGTCTTTCATCACCTGTTCTTATCATCTTTTCATTTCTGATTACAATTATTGTCAAGCTGTGAGGCAGCAGAGTCAAGCTGTGTGTCAGCAGGTACAAGCTGTGTGTCAGCTGTGTTTTGGTTGAGATCAGAGATTCTCATAGTGAAGCCTTGCTTGAGTTAAGCAAGGGGTGGATGTAAGTCTCAGGAAGAGACTGAACCACCTTAAAAATCCTCTCTTGTGGTGTGCTTGTGTGTGTTTGATTTCCTATACGTATGCTTGCATCTTTACTATCCGCATTAGTTCTATAATTCATTAATTACCAGTAGCTCATCTGGTCGATAGTTAGTAAATTATCGAAAAGGGGGAAAGATCTATTCACCCCCCCTCTAGATCTATTCAGTCCGTATCCAACACATGAAATGAGAACCCCCATCACTAATCATAGCTCTAGGACACCCAAATCTAGAAAAGATATTCTTCTTCACAAATTTCATCACTGTTGACATGTTTTCACACTTCTTTTTCCTTCCCTTACCTTCCTTTCCAAAAATATAAAAGATGGTGACAAGCCAAACGAAGGAAAGAAAGTAAAGAGAGGGTAGAGGAGTGTGTGATCGTGATCGCAACCAAGGCTCCGAATGTAAACAAATACACCGTACCTTGGAAAAGAGGAGACACTTGCCTTAAAAATAGCACTGCGGAGATGAACGGTTCTGGAAGAGCCGCGCTGTGAACTGCGCGGTCGCTCGATAGACCGCTCACCAATGCTGAAGGAACGCGGGATGAGGCCCGGCTTGACAATAGAACGGTCCCGAGGAGGCCGCAGAGGGATGAAGAACGGCTCTATGAGGACCTCTCTCGTACTCGCACGGACAGGAGGACGACCGCTCAGTGCCACTAGGTTTTAAGTTGTAGGATCTTGACCTCCACCCCTCCCGGCCGGCTAGAGGGGATGGGCCTCGTTCTAGTACGATGCTGACCTGCAAAACACAATGGAGAACACAAAGGAAAACCCAAGATCAGAACTGTGAAGTGTAGTAACTATAAGAACAAATACAAATAAACATAATAAGATGGAATGGGGAATACCTGGGAGTTTTTAAACCCCTAGGGGTGTGGAAAACAATAGGAGGGTGTGTGTAATGAAGTGCAAGAGTAAAAAAATGTGGGAAAAATAAGGAAGACTATGCATGTAATGACGAAAAGGTTGGTGGGACTGTGAAAGCAAAAACTCAAAAACACCAAATACTCCCAGAACCGGAGGCTTATGTGGACATAGAAAGCCTCCCTCCCTGACTGTAGGTCACTCGAAAATTTGGCAGAGCTTCGCCGTCGACCTTAGATCTCCCCCCTTTCACTGCTTGGACTAAGGGTTCTATTTATATAGCCCATAAGTCCAGCCCAAAAATTAGGGTTTCCAGTGAATTTTAGGTCGAGAAAATAAAAGATAATCCGTAGATAAATGAATTATCTTCCAACCAGTTCAAACGGTACCCCATTTGGTGGAGTATCCGTGGAGAAATGGGTGGAATAAGTTGAGGATAAAATCACGGATGGAGAGAGAAAAACCCTAAATTCTTCAAAAATCGGGCCATTGCACGGTCGCTCGATAGACCGTCCAGACCACTGCACGCTCTGATGCTACACTGTTTAAGGCTGTCGGTGGAAATTCAATAAACTAGGAAATAATCCAATTATCCATCGAACTGACCGACTTGTTCGGTGCTGTACTCTTGAGGATTGAACGGTCTATTTCTAGACCACTCAATTCATAGAGCGGCTCAGCGCCAACCGTGTAGGCCCTGTCGGTGATAAATTCAAATAAATAGATAAATAGTTAATTATCTGAAAAGATCCAATGAGATTAGGACTCTGGGAATTGGATGGCTAAGTACACACCGTTCAATGGGTTTGGACGGCTATACTCAGACCATTCTAAAGCTTGTCGGTGGAAATTCAGAAAATCACCTAAATATTCATAAAATCTCTGAGCGGCTTTCAACTGACCGCTTAGTGACTGGACGACCGGACTATCGACCGTGCAATTCCTGGACGTTTGAAATTCACAAAGTGTGATAAATTAAGCGAAATCAAGGCCCATTAAGCCCTGAATTGAAGCAGACCGAGCCAGGGAGGGAGGTACCCATAAAATAGGCCCAAAGACATGCCTGAAGATAGCCCAATGAGCAATGGACAACTCGAGACATCAACAAATGATAGTAAGAGAAATGACTCAACTTATCGGCAAAAAATGGGTGTCAACAGATGTCCCTCCTTAACGTCTTCTTTGCAGGGGAGCGAGCGGAGGTGAAGTGAAAGCGAGATGGAACATGGAGATGAAGCGGAGCGGACCGAAAAGCGGGTGTTAAGGTAAAAAAGACATGTATTTTCTCACCAACAAGCACTAGGAATCTTCCGAAAAACTCCGAACCACTCACAAGGAATAGTCAGACTAAAAGCGTCACCAATTTGGAGAAACTAAGCTAAGGTAAAAGCAAGGGTAAAATGGGGAAACCTCATCAGGGGACACAATCCACAACCAATGAGGGAATCAAAGTAGTAATGAAAAATAAAGAGATAGACTAAAACTCCAGACATGGAACTCTCAATCAACCAAACCAAGTGAATCGACCAGAGAGAACCTTCCAACTTAGAGTGGAATTATTCCTCTTACCCAAACACTGAACGCATACCCATCCATCACTGGTGGGACATTTGTAGGCAAACCATGGGTCATAAATGCTCAAAAGATGCATATGATGCATGCTGGGCTAAAATTAAAGAAATTATTAAAACGAATGGAAAGAAAGGATAAAATATAAAATACTCGAGAATAATATTCCTAGACCGAGGCAATCAAGATCAGGACACTATTTGTAACCATGGCGTGCGAGATAGAACTGTCATCCCCGAATTTTTTCCAACCTAACGGCCTATCCGTTGATTAAACATGCGAACCTGGATCATCATTGTGTTTGTTAAAGGGGAACATCAGATCCTAGAACACGCGAGCAACCACCTGGTTCTCAAGATAATATAACATAATACCATATAGTAATGCGATAAGGGATGTAGCAATAGAAAGCCATACCTGACTTACCTATGCAGGCGAAACGGGAAGTTGAAATGGTGCTGCTAAGAACTCATAAGCAGGATTTTACAATATTTCATCATGGAATAAACATTCAAGCCAAAAAGAAATCAGCCACTCAATCACATAATGCAGCAAAGTAGGGCTCGCAAAGCAATTTCATCATTCAGCACATGAACGGCCAAACCATAGTACGCTCAACCATTTAAACGGCCCAATTGGGGCCGTGCAACCATTACCATGTTGAATACGATCGTGATTCTAAACGGCCCATTATGAGGCCATTCACCTAACTGGACGGCCATCCTCCAGCCGTTCTAAGAAGAGCACCGTTATAATTGAAACTGTCAAATGGGAGACAGCTCAGTACCCACACGGTCTATCGATAGACCGTGTAATTACTGGCGGTTTCAAAAAAATAGAAGACCCTTCTTCTTCCTCCTCCTCCCTCCATACCGCAACCGACGGAGCACACCACCCGAACGCCAACACCTTCATCTCCCCATTCACTCTCAATCTCATTCTCCCATTCCTCATTCTCCCGTTCTTTCCTCTTCTCCTCCCGACCTCTTATGCGCATCAAGAAGCGGGTCCTTCGTATCCTAGCCCGTAGGGAGATGGTCGGAGATAGAACTTCATCATCGTCGGTGCCACCGCCGGGCCGCATGGAGGAGGCGCCGTGCTCGATCAAGGTGGAGGGGGAAGGTGCTTCCCTGGCCATTGAAGAGATAGAGATCATCCCACCGGCGAAGGAGGCCACAACGGTGGCCCGGACACCGGCCAAAGAGCCTCACCCTTCGGAGGTAGGCCACACTCAAAACCTCCCCATTCCCATTTTTTTATTCCATGCACTAGCTAAAAGGGGTAGAGAAGGGGCATACGACCCTGTTAGGGCTGGTTGGGAGGCCCACACTGGGCCCTCGCCGCCGGTGGGCTGCGTTTGAAACGCCGTCGGGGTGACGGCGAAACGACGGTCTTACAGTGACCGCTCAACCAAATAACGCAGTTCACATAGAACCGCTCAACCAACACACGGCCCACGGGTAGCCGTCCAAAGAAGCTGAACCGACATTATAACACGGTCAGAGCAGGACCATGTCCATCTAGGACGGCCCACATTGGTCTGTTCAGAATATGAAACGCTCAAAACAGAACGGTCTTCATCAGGCCGTAAAAACTTAGGACGGGCCATATAGGTCCGTTCAGAATATGAAATATTTAGGGAACAGAGCGGTCTACACCGGACCGTGGAAATTTAGAATGGCCTACCTTAGTCCGTTCAGGGCATGGAACGCCTGAGGGTAGAACGGCCTCCACGAGACCGTTGATCACCATACGGTTGCACGATAGACCATGCAAACCCTAACCGACTAGGGGCTTGAGAGGGACAGAAGCGGTCAGATGGGGACCGTGGAAATGTAGGACGGCCGGAGGTGGTCCGTTCCAGGGTATGTGCTAGCCAATAGAATGGACCTCGCAGGGCCGTGGACAGCACAGAACGGTCCATGGGGAACCGTGAACTTCCGATGGGGATTATGGGGGCGGTTGGGACCCAACCGTTTGAGAGATAAAATGGCTCATATGAGACCGTTTAGTGAGTAGAGAGTGAATTATTCAATCAAAATGCAAGATTCTAAAATAAAATGCAATGTTCTTAAATATATGCAGGGAAAGTGGAGGACTCGGATCTCTTGGCTGAAGGTCCGAGCAATGTATCTTGCACTGCCAGACTTTTAGCGGGAGAGGCTGACGAGCATGGGCTTCTTTGAGTTCCTGAGCATAGAGGTTAGCCAGTTTGACACACCGCTCCTCTACGCTCTGCATGACCGCTGGGACCCGGTGAGCTGGACGTTCCTTTTCCTGTGGGGCCACATGGTCCCCACGTGGGAGGACGTGACATGCACCACCGGATTACGCGTGCATGGGACTCCGGTTAGCGGGGTGACTTACCCCGACTATCGGGAGCTAGCCCAGGAGCTGTTGGGTTTGGAGTTGCTGCACCCGGAGCGTCAGTCAACGACGCTGACGAGGGCGATGCACTAGGATAGTTTGGGACTGAGGCGAGCAGGGATAGAGACCGGGGAGCTGCCTGAGCAGCATCTACAGAGGCTGATAGAGATGGCGCGATCGAGAGTAGCGGCTACAGCAGGACCAAAGGCAGACAGAGTGCTGAGACGCTTCGTGATGCTGTTCTTTGGTCGACTTTTGTTTACGACGAGAGCGGACGTGATCAGCTGTTGCTTCCTTCCTCTTCTCGAGGACCTAGGGCACGTAGGGGACTACGCCTGGGGAGCGGCTGTCCTCGCCTTCCTGTTCGACAGACTCAGCTCGACTAGCTGACGGACGATGCTAGGGGGATTTTCTCCTCTTCTCCAGGTACGACTCTGACTCTTACGCAATTAACTATATGATTCCTATAACCACTATATGCTGACATTTGGTGAAATGCGATGCAGGTTTAGGCCTATGTGTACTTACGTGGGCTCGGGAGAGGTGACAAGACATACCCAGAGCGGCTACCCATTTCCAGGCGGTGGCCCGCTCCAAGGTGGACTAGACTCCTACGGAGACAGGTTCGGGGGATCCAAGATGATCTAGACACACTACCCTTTGCTTCGGTACGACTCTAAACTCAAACTCTTTAATTAAATGCAATCTATATGCTTATGATATGATGCAATTTTCCTATTTGACAGGTTCGGTGGACACCTTACGCGAGCGAGGGGCACGAGGGTCAGCCATGGGTAGTGGCGGCCCTCACTTACTCCGGACGAGACGTGTGGCTCCATTGCATGAATGTAGTGGAGCCACTTCACTACCGCCTGGTGATGAGGATGACCGGTGTCTATCAGCCAGCGGTTGAGTTCCCGACACCAGAAAAGTCAGAGGAGCTCATCGAACGACACCCCCGAGGGTTAGCCACAGAGTTGGACTGGAGAGTGCGGGCAGCAGATCAGAAAGCAGACTGGGCAGCACAGGGACGGGTGGTGACTGCCCGGGCTGATAGTGAGGAGGCCTACTACACGGCCTACGCAAGGCACTATAGGGACCAGGTGTTCCGTGGTGCCCACCGATCGGTACGACTTCCAAACCTTAAATGCTTTCTATCATGCTTCTATATGATTATGCACTGATGCTTGAACTTCTTAAATGTAGTTTGACCCTGAGGGGAGGATTGCATAGCTACAGGGACTTCTCCACTCGACCATCCAGGAGTGGGACGAGGCACGACAGGCCCTGAGCCTTCTGGTGAGTTTCCTAACCCTAAACTCTTAAATTATGCAAATGCTCATGATTATGCATGTGACTGACCTGGAGTTTTGGATGCATCGAGCCCAGGGAGCCCAGTGCCAGGGGTCGAATGCACCTTCTTCCTCCTCACAGACCCCTGCAGACTGAGCTGAGCGGGAGGTAGAGTTTACACGGATGGTGGCGCGAGACGAGACAGCCGAGGCAGCACTCTCCGAGAGGGTACATAACCACTACACTTTCCCTTGATGCTTATGATTATGAAATGCAATTGACTAATCATGAAATGTGTATGCAGACGACCGAGCTGACATCAGCCTTGGGCGAGAGTACCCGGCTGAAAGCGGAGCTAGAGCAGAGCCGTGCAGCAGCTCGGGAGGAGGCGGCCCGCCTCCGACAGGAGATGGAGCGGAGTCGACCAGCGGACCCGGTCGAGACGGTGCTCCTCCGTGCAAAGTTAGAGCATCTCCGAGCTGGAGCCGAGGATCTGGTCCTATCCCGAGCCGAGGCAGAGCGCTACCGATCGGAGCGGGACCGTGCACTGATCGAGGCGTCTGGGCTGAGTGGGGAGCTGTGGGCCTACAAGGAGATGAGCCGACGGTCAGCGCACAGTGGGACTCTGAGCAGCAGCACTCATGGCACTCACGGCTCCGTTAGGAGTTACTTCACAAGTTCCTTCAGCCACCGAAGGAATGAGGAGGATGAGCGGCGCCGATGGCACTGCGAGTAGGCGACTTGGGCGGTGCCTCCACCAAAGAGGCAGGAGGGTGCCGGTGACAGTGACGGGGGCCAGGGAGAGGGACATGCTTGACTTTTGTACCTTGACAATACTTTTGTACATATGGCATGATAGTGATATGATATGTTTTTGGTTTGATTTTGTGGATAAATGCATGAATGTATGAATGAATGCGAATACTTGACACTAACTAACTAACTAACTACAACTACTAACTCTACATGAGTGAGATGGACATGTGTGAGAGAGAGCCGACACGAGTGAGCGAGAGACGACACGATGTGAGTGAGTGGGAGAGACGACTCTGAGTTGGTGTGAGGGAGAACCACGAGTGGGTGAGAGAGAGATTCCAAACAATTTTGAGCGACAAAGAGATGCCAAACAAATTGAGTGAGAGAGAGATGCCAAACAAATTGAGTGAGAGAGAGACACAAACAAATACAAATTGAGTGAGAGAGAGACACAAAACCATTTGAGTGAGAAAGAGACGACACAGGTTGGGTGTCATTGGTGTAAAAGGATTAAAAGATAAGGTTTCAGATCTCTAAACGGTCTCCCATAGGACCGCCCAAAGACCCTACACGGCCTCCCTTTAGACCGTTGAAAACAATCCGGCTAGAACCCATAGAAGCAACTAAACGGCCCAAAATCATCCGTTGAAAGGATAAGACGGTTCAGCCTTGACCGTGTGCTTGAGAGAGCGGCCTACAAGAGACCATTCAGATGTCAGGATACGAACTGTGTAGAACATATCTGAATGGTCTTCACCCGATCGCTCATTGATCAGAGCAGTCTATCGATAGACTGCGCAATTCCACGCACTGGGAGTCCGATCGGGACTCTCTTGGAGAGTCCCAACCCGAGGATAAACACCTCAAACCAACCCAACCTCTATCCTAACCCGATCTTAAACTTGTCCTAGCTTAACTCTAGTTGGTTTAGGGTCCTAATCAAGCTCTATAAGTAGGAGAGAACTCTAAATTTGTGACTCACACCTTAACCCTCTTCCAAACCTTGAAACCTTTGTTATTCCTCATCAAACCACCATGAAAAGGGCTCTTGAAGGGAGTTCCATGGAGGGAGCAGTCTTTGAAGGGCCCAGGCCGACCAAAAATGAGTATGAAGTGCTCCAACGGTTGACCGCGATCCCACGACATCTGAGCTCCAGCCCACTGAGAGAGGTAAGTTGCCATAAGTTCATTTAATTCAATTCATTCTATTACTCACATGTCCTTCCTCTCTTTCTCCCTTTTCTTTTCTTTTTCCTCTACTTCAGCTTCTTCCTGGCTCCAGGCGCTACTCCACCTTCAAGTGGATGGCTCCAATGGTCCATGAGTTGCCCCGAGCAGTGATATCCATCTTAAAGTCTTGGCACCTACACTCACTCTTAGTGCTAGGCAAAAACTACCCCAAATTGTCTTTAGACTGGCACAACATCTCAGCCCTAGTAGAAATATGGCATCCTCAGACCCATACATTCATCTTCCCTTCTTTTGAGGCCACTATCCTACTAGAGGAGGTAGAGACCTATTTATCCTTTCCTAGGTCCAAGGTGGGCGAGGACGACTTAGTGTGTCACACTATTGCGCCTATAGACCCTAGCCTTATCTTGGGAGAGTTTATACCAAATAGCAAGGACATCTGCACCTTCATCGGCCCACATCAGATCCATCTTCTTCCACTTAGCCAGTGGGTGGTTGTTCATTGTAAGAACAAATGTGGATGGTACGAGGCCATAGCTAAAGCCACGTCTATTTGTCTGTGCGGGGCCATCCTTTTCCCCTCTGACGACCACGTCCTAGATACTTCTATCCTTAGCACCATTAGTGGTCTGTGGCAGGGTCTCTCCATCTCCCAGGCCGTCCTAGCCTACTTGTACGAAGGCCTTAGTTCTACAGCTCTAGGGGGGCCACTGTTTGGTTTTATGATTCCGCTAGAGTGTTGGATGGGTGTTAGGATGAAATTCATTCACAAGGAGGATAGCACTTCAGCTAGTCGGATCTTCGGGAGTCATCCACTATTTTTCATAGGTGGCACCTTCATGTTCTCCCCATAGGTAGAGTGCAGGACAGCAGAAAAGAAGACCAGGGATGAGTGACGACTCTACATCAACACATTGCCCTTGGACCGGTTCGTGATGCGCCCTGACTTCCTTCACGACACTACAGTCAGACTTCCTAGGAGGCCAGGCTTGGATCTGAGGCACGTTAGTGACACCGTACTGGCGATGTACAGCCCGCACCGGTGCTACCTACAGGTTGGACTACCCCAGACCTTACTACCAGCACTACCCCACCTTCTCACACTACAGGCGAGGAGGATTGGCACAGAGGTGGATGAGCAGGCGGTCAGGAGTGCTCTGATCATGTGGGAGGTTAGTAGGGTGCTCACCCTACCGGTGGAGGTTGCAGAGGCTTTAGAGACGCGCCGGGCTTATGTGAGAGAGCTGAGAGAGTTTAGACCTCGCGGGGATACCCATCTGAGGATCGAGTGATTTCTCTTTTGTTCATGATGTTGATATAGAAAATGGATGTTGGAACTTTGAGATATGAATAAAATGAGTTGATTTGATTGAGCAAAGCTTGAGTTTTGGCCTTTCTTTGTGATTGAATGAGTTTGAGGTAAAATCGGGGTGAACACGGTCCATCCAAGACCGTTCAGCTAGATAGATGGTTGGAGACTAACCCCCCCACGAAATGAATGGCTAGATCTGAACCGCTCATAAGATCAACCACAGGATTAAGAACAAAGGCCTTTGGGAAGTAGAACGGTCTATCGATGGACCGTGGACAAAATAGAATGGTCATGATTGAACCATTTAGGTTTCTGGATGGTCTGGTCAAGACCGTGGATTCTTGCTGGTACTAGGGATTGGAATGGTCTGGAAGAGGCCGTGTAAATGATGGAACGGTCTTATGTTTGACCGTTAGAAGGAATAAAACGGTCGCCAGTGGGCCGTTCAGTGATAAAAAAGCTCAACTTTGTCTTCAACCTGCCCCTGCACACACATAAACAGAGAAATAGATTAAATCTGTTTTAGGCTTAACCCCTTGCCTGTAGCAAGTTAGGAAATGACCAGTTCTTGATTTCTGGTCAAGGGGGTAAGCCTTATTAAATAGGTAAATAACATGAAAGAAATGGATGCAATGCATGCCATGAATGTAAATCATGATGATAAAAATATTTTTGTGGTTTAGAAAATATTTGATTTTTTAATTTTTTTTGAAAATATTTGATTTTTTTGGATTTTGAAATATTTAATTTTTGGATTTTGAAGTATTCGATTTTTTTTGGATTTGGTATGTTTGACTTTTTGGGTTTTGAAATATTTGATTTTTTCTTGGATTTTGAAATATTTTATTTTTTTTAGGTTTTATAAAATTTGATTTGTTTGGATTTTGAAATATTTGATTTTTTTGGGTTTTGAAATATTTGATTTGTTTGGATTTTGAAATATTTGATTTTTTTTTCTTTTGGAGCCAGCTCAAACCTGGTGACGAGGGACCTTCCTATCTCATTAGGGGTCTCCAGGTTCAACGTGCATTATAGGTGACCGCCCATGGCCGGGGTCCGATTCTGTTTAACAGTGCCTCCACCGAGGCCATACCCGGGATACGATCCAGTCCTTGGAAAATAAAGAGAATTTGATAGGAAAGCCGGCGATAGGTATAGAGGTTTTTAGGGCTTGAGTTCTTCTCACGACAACCCCTTTTCAAAGAATTTTGGTCTGTTGCGCTGGGACTTTATGTCCATCATCGAACCTATATCCGCTCTAGGCACGCATACGATCGGGCTCATAACGTCCCGCGGGGAAACTGTGCTGCCGCTCTTGCCATGCCTAGTTTCATTCTTTTGGGAGCATTGAGCTTCGAGCATCTGAATGAGCTTTTCAACTTTTGCCTTTGATTTTGCCCTTTTTCTTTCATTTCTTTTCTTTCTTTTACTTTTTTTCTATGAAATGTGGAGTAAGGTCATAACGGACTGTCCCTATTTGAGACCTTCCTTTCATGTTGGGGTGTCTAGATCGGTTCTCGCCCCCTTATTCACCACCTGCCCTTATTTTCAGCCGAAAGGGGGGGGAACAAGAATCTTCACTTTCCCCTAAGCATGGCCAAGGGAGAACGTTGTTGCGCAAGAAAGGAAAACCAAGCCACAGGGGGTCGTGTAGTGTGTGAAAGCTGAGCCGGGGATCCCCTTCATGATCAAGGGAGGAAACATCCTGCCACCGGGCCGTTGCTGGCTTGACTCTATGGATAAAAGCATTTTAAATAGAACCCATTCCACAGATTCGGCAGTTCGTCACCCTCCGCATTAACAAGATGGTACGCGTTCCCAGGATAGATTTCTTTGATTACAAACGGCCCTTCCCAGTTGGGTTGCAGCTTAGACCTAGGACCTGCTGATCTGATAAATTTGCGCTTCAAAACCATGTTATCCACTTGAAATTTTCTTTCGATAACCTTCTTTTGAAAATGCCGCGAGACACGTTTTTGATAAACAGAGACATGATTGGCCGCGTTAAGCCTCCTCTCGTCTAAGAGTTCCAGTTGGACTAGCAACGCCTCTCGACGTTCGTCGAGATTAAATTCTTTGTCCAGCTACACTCTTAGGGAAGCGATCAAGATATCGTACAGGAGTATCGCCTCTATCCCATAGGTGAGAGCAAAGGGAGTTTGCCCAGTGGGAGTACGGACGGAGGTGCAATAAGCCCATAGAGTGTCTATCAATTTGTCGGCATAATCAACAAATTTGTGTGACTCGCATGTTTTCTTAATGAATTTAAGAAGGGTTTTGTTCGTGGCCTCGGCTTGGCCGTTACCTTGAGGATAATACGGTGATAAATGATGCAATGAAATATTAAATTTCTTACAGAGGCCCTGGAGTTCTTAAGACACGAATTGAGGCCCGTTGTCGGTGATGATATCACTTGCCACTCCAAACTGCGAAATGATGTTCTTGAGAATGAAGCGGCATACTGTGGTAGCTTTGATCTCGGCATAGGCTTCAGCTTCTGCCCACTTGGTAAAATACTCGGTAGCAGTCAGAATGAATGAGTTTTGTTTAACCTGAGCATTAGGGTCGCCAAGTGGTCCAACGATATCAAAGGCCCACATCGAGAATGGCCAAGGAGCAGAGAGAGGATGGAGAGAAGAAGTAGGAGCATGAATTTTGTCGGCATGAAGTTGGCACTCAAGACACCTTCGGACATAGGTGGGGCAATCTTCTTCTAGGGTTGGCCAGTAATAGCCCTGCCTAAGAATTTTCTTTGCCAATGCATGTCCATTAACATGCCCCCCGCACTAACTTGCATGAGCTGCTTCTACTACCTTCAAGCCTCATCATCATCCAGACATCTCATGAGAACTCTATTAGGAGCCCGCCTATATAATTCTCCCGTGATGATTGTGTATCTGGAGGTGATTCTTCTAATGGCCTTGTGCTGCTCGGCATTGGCCGTCTCTGGGAAGGATCCATCCCTACAATATTGCTCTATCTCGTGATACCACGACAATTCCTCCTCTTCTATGATTTCCTCGAGCTCAATCAATGATACTTCCTTCAAATCTTCCTTCTCAGCTTTCCTCTCTACAGAGTTCCTAAGGTTGTCAAATCAGGGATCTTGAAAAGAAGGAGCGTCTAACGTTGGACCACAATGGTCTCAGTGGCACGATTGAGGGGGGAGGAAAGGGAAGAATCGAGCGATGCAAGTGCATCGGCCAGGATGTTCTGAGAACAAGGAGTGTGAATATAAATGAGCTTGCGGAATTGCCTTGCCAAGAGCGTGATCAAATCTTGATAGGGCTTGAGTTTAGGGTCACGGGTGCGGTAAGTGGAAAGAACTTGATGTAGCACCAATTGAGAATCTCCTATGATATTGAGATATCGCGCGCCTAAGAGGTAGGCGTGCTTCAGATCGGCAAGGAGAGCCTCATATTCGGCTATATTATTCGTGGCAGGGAAAGAGAGCTGATAAGCAATAGGGATGGTTACGCCCTCTGGAGTAAGGAGAACGGCGCCGATCCCACGGCCCTGAGAATTTAATGCACCGTCAAAGTGCAGAGACCAGAAGGGGAGATGAGTGATTACAACAAGATGTTCATCATGGAATTCGTCCTGGATTGAATCAGTGCGAGGGGTAGGAGAATGAGTAAGATGTTCAGCAATTGCATATCCCTTGATCACTTTCTGGACAACAAAGGTGATATCGAATTGTGAAAGAAAGCTCTGCCAGTGAGCTAATCTGCTAGACATGATAGATTTTTCTAAGAGGTAACGGATTGGGTCCATTCTAGAGATCAGTCTAACTTCATGGGCCAGAAAGTAGTGTTTGAGTTTCTGAGCCACCCATACTAATGCTGCGTAGGTCTTCTCCATGGCAGTATACCTAGATTCAACAGGATTGAACAACCTAGAGAGGTAGTAAGCTACCCTTTCTCTTCCTTCATCATCCACTTGTGCCAAGACAGCTCCTAGGGAGTCCTCAATGACATAAATGTACAAGATCAGGGGTTTATCAGGGACTAGAGGTTGTAGAATCGGAGGATTAGACAAATAAATCTTAAGCTCCTCGTAGGCCTTTTGACATTGCTCATTCCATTCAAATTTGGCCCCCGCCTTCAATAATTCATAGAATGGGCGGCATCTTTGTGAATGCTGAGATATGAATCTCCTGATGAATTGTAAACGCCCAATGAAACCTTACAGTTCAGTGATATTCTTCGGCGGGGGCATGTCCATTACGGCCTTTGCCTTATTCGAATCAATCTGAATCCTTTGTTTACTAACTATGAACCCTAGCAATTTCCCTGATGCAACTCCGAACACACATTTCTTTGGATTCATTTTTAATTTGTGCTCCCTAGCCCTTTGCAAGACCTTAGCTAGAATGGCGGGGTGTTCTTCTTTGGACATTGACTTCACCAGGATATCATCCACATAGGCTTCCATATACACATGCATCATGTCATGGAAGATAGCCATCATTGTCCACTGATACGTGGCACTTGCATTCTTCAATCCAAATGGCATGACAACATAGCAGTACGTGTCCCAGGGCGTGGTGAAAGAGGTCTTCTCTTGGTCTTCGGGAGCAAGACGGATTTGATTATAGCTTGAATAGGGCTTCATACCTAGCCTTGTTATCTACTAATACATCAATGTGAGGAAGCGGGAAATCATCTTTCGGACATGCCTTATTTAAGTCCCTGAAATCAATACAAATCTGAATCTTTCCATCCTTCTTCATCGCAGGGACTATATTTGCCACCCATTGTGGATATAAAATGACTCTAATAAATTTGGCCTTATGCAATTTATCAACTTCCTCCTTTATCCTTAAGGCCATTTGAGGGTGGAATCTCCTTGATCTTTATTTAACGGGTGTTGCCCCTAGTTTCAGGATAAGTCTATGTTCAACCAAAGCGGGGTCAAGACTCGGCATGTCCTCGTAGGACCAGGTAAAAGAATTGCTATACTCCCTCAAGACTTTAATCAGCTCCTCTTCAACCTGAGGAGGGAGATTAGCTAAAATAATAATTGGCCTGGGGTCCTCTTCGGTTCCCAAGTTGATTTTCTTAGTGGGTTCATCCACTGCTGATGAGGGTTCATCAAATCTCCTTAGCCCTTACGCATACTGGTCAGCAGTGTCGTCCACATCACTTTCCTCATCATCGGCTGGGTCTTTCTCATCCACAATCTCATAAATGCCCAAACTGTCATTCTTCCACACCCCGCCCTCTTCCTCATCGTCCTCTATGATGATGGCGGTGGCTACAAACTCAGGACATTTAAGGAGGGCATGGAATCTACTGGCTAAATCTTGAAGAAATCTATCTGGAATGGATTTAGAATGACACATCATAAGGTGCACCACAGACGTGGAAGGGCTATCTACACTAACACCAACTTCTACCCCAACTGACTCAACTAACCTAGGAGATTCTGCAGAATGTACATCTAACCTAGGGGATAAGAAATCTACAGGGAAAGAAGCATGGGTCTCATGCCCCTGGGAAGATGAACAGAACATAGCGTAATCCTCCAGCGAAACCTCCGTTTTAAAATTGGCATTTTTTTTGGAGGTCGGAGGAAACCATGAGGCAAGAGGGACTAGAGGAGGAAGGAGGAGGAGGAAGTTGCATGGGAAAGAGAGAGAGGAAAAGACAATCGAAAAAGGGGTCGGAAGAAGAAAACCATATTTCATAGAGATTGGCGGTGGGGGTCGACATGGTGGACAAATTAATCGGTGGGCACTGCCCACAAGCATAAGGAACAAATAGAATTTCAAGTGGTCTTCCCGTAAAGCATAGGTTGACCATAATCGGAGGGGAGCGGGGAATAAACCCCAATTGCTGAAACAAGGAGGCAAGGTGGGACGGGGACAAGGAAAAAGTAGTGATAGAGCTCCCCAGTTCCTGCGGCCTTCGGTGAACTGGCTCAATCAGAGAATGCTTCACCAGTTGCATCTCCATCTTCTTCGGACAAGCTTCTTCTTTACGGAACACCTCCTCAAAGCAACTACAAAAATCTTCCATGTCACCCACTAGCCCCTTCAGTGGCGGCAGTAAGTCAACAACAACATAAGCGGCATCGGTCTTCTTATCAAAACAGGGCGGCGACTTCTTTAGAGTACTTGGTTGTAATGGACCTTTCACGAAGTGTTGACGATAATCCCACGTCAGTGGCCCGGAATCTACTAATATAGACAGTGCTGACTCTCGGTAGCCAAGGCCTCTTCGGCTCATTTTTCTGCCTTTAAGGACGGGCTTAGTTCACCCCTGTAACTGCGCGCCGAGGCCCAAGCCCGGCTGATAGCCCAGTTTCAAGATCATATGCCACCCTTTTGAGTCTCGAATCTTGGACGTAATTTTGACATTTACTGGTGCAGTGGTGGGCTTGCGTGACGCATATGCCCATGAATAGTTTAAGTCCATAATAGAAAGAACTGGCCTATTGCTTGGCCACAAAGTATGGAGGATCTTGTCTGCAATTGCATCAACATATTGGACTGTGGAGATACTTTTCACCTTGACTACCCGGCCCTGAAATGGGAACTTAAGGCATTGGTGGGCAGTCGAGGGCATGGCATTCAGACTGTCTATCCATGGACGATCCAAAATTACTTTGAACATCGGGTCTATGTCCAGTACATAAAACTCCACATCCATTTTTAGAGGTCCAAGCTCGGCCTAAAGTGTCACAACCCCATGGCACGCTCATCTGGAGTTATCATAAGCCGCAATCGTGGTTGGCGTTGGTCTAAGCATGTCTTCTGAAATATTACAGGCACGCAATGTACTCAATGGACACACATTTATTAAGCTCCCGTGTCCATAAGGATTGACTCAACTGCCACTTTGTTTAAAGAAATAGTAATACAGAGTGGCATCTGTCATGCCTCCGGGGGTGCTAATTCTGATTCAGAAAATGAAATGGAGGGCCCCCTCGTAATTATTGCCAACACCGACGGCAAACTGTCTACCGCCATGTCTTCACTAACCATTAATTTTTGTTGGAAAGCCCTTAGGGCATCTTGATGTAGCGTGGACCTTTTTATTAACTCTAAGATAGAAATCTTGGCTGGCATCCGGTCCAAATACTGTAGCAAATCATACTTCGTTCCTGGCACGAGGTCTACTTCTTCAGCTTTGGTTGTTGAGGAAGGAATCTGGGGGTTGGGTGCAGGTGCACTAGTAGAGGGGTAACTTCTGTGGAATAAACGCCCGCTCCAAAGGGCACAATTTTGTGCCAACACGGCATCAGATGGACTCCCGATTGGCCCGGTAGGGTGAGTGGAAGGGATATAAATCGGGGTGAGGATGGCGGAGGTTAGCCTGACGGGCCCTGGGAGAGCGGTGATGGGCGAAGGGCTGAATGGAGGGGTGATGGTGGAGGGTATGGCGGGTAATGGTGAAAGGATTGGCGGAATGGTGAGGAATGTGGCGGGTGCAATAGGTGACCTGGAGGGAAGGGAAGGTGGAGCAGTGGTCAAGGTGGTGGGCCGAAGAATAGAGGGGACAGAAGGTGCGGGGGTGTTGGTGTGGTGGAAGGCCAAAAGATGAGCGGGAGTCTCATCATCATAAGACCATCCAGCATTAGGGGTTGGGTGGTGAACAACATTTACTTGAGCCGGTGCCGGCGGCTGCTGCTGCTGTTGAGGAGCGGGCGGATGTTCTGGCATGAGATTTTGATGAATCCTGAGGTCTTGCTGTTGTTGCTGCTGCTGTGGAGGTTGTTGTTGGAGAGGTTGCTGGAACTGCTGCTGCTAAGGTGCCGCCTGCTGCGGCCTTGCTTGTCTTCTTTTTTCTTTTATATCCTCAATTAATTTATGCATTTGGGCACAATCAATCATCTGGCCCTCATGCAAATCATAAACTAGATCCCTGAACTGATAACACCTCTCTATCGTGTGCCCGGGTTGCCGATCGTATATGCAATTCTTTGACTGGTTGGCTGTCGGGTTCCAGTTCTGGCGTTCCGGAGGCAACTGTATGTCACCAGTGTACATTAAGGCCAAAAAAATGTCAGGGAGTGTTTCTGGAAGTGGTGGATAGTTGGCTCTTTTTGGTCCTGGCCGAGCAGGTGCATAAGCAGTAGGAGGTGGAACATTGTGGTATTGGGGTGGCTACTGAGGCTGTTGCGGTGGTGGTGGCGGTTGTTGTGGTGGCTGGCGTGCTAGAAATGAAGGCCGTGGAGCTGGCAGAGCGGGGAATTGGGTATGGCGTTGGGGTTGCTATTGGAAACGGGGTGGGGCGGACTGGTTAACAGCCTACCCCTGCTCGTTTGTCTGTACTCCCTCGATAACTGGACCCTGAGTCTTCCTAACATATTTGGGCTTTTGTGCTTCAAACAATGAGTGGATGGGGGAGTCTTTGAATTGGGTCTGGATAAACCGGGCCCGACTGTACAATTGGTGCATGTTTGAAATATCGTTCATTGCCAATATGTTCCGGAACGTCGGGGTGGCATTAGAAATCAATAGTTTCACCTTTTCTTCTTCCGAGATCTTTCCGGGCACACGTGAGGCCATCTGCCTCCATCGGTCGGCATACGTAGCAAAGTCTTCGTCTGCCTTCATTTTCTCTACTACCAAGTCTGTAAATGAGAACTCCGGGCCTCCCCGATCTTGGAATCTTTCAATGAATTTCTCTTTCATAGTCTTGAAACTCTCTGCCTCCTCCAAAGGCAAGGTATAAAACCATTCAAGTTCCACCCCGTCCAAGGATCGGCGGAAAAGATACGCCATAAGGTGATCATCATGCTGAAATTGTGTCGATTCATAGAGAAACTCCCTGACATGAATGAACGGGTTACCATTCCCGTCATACTTACGATATACGGGGACCTCAGACTGGGGAGTAAAACGAATGTCCTGAAGTTAGGAATGGGGACATTAGCAAGGGATTGTGGGCCGACCCTTTTATGAATGAGATCGATTTGCTGCTGCATGGCAGCCCACTTTTTGAGAATCTCCCATTCCCGAGATGGAGGAGACGGAGCAGAAAGAGCGGAACCAGTATGAGGAGCAGACGGATAAACCGATGGAGGGGGGAGCCCGTAAGATGAATAATGGGCCAGGGAGGGGCCCATATCAGAATAGGCAAGCTGGGCTGCCCCTGGCTGTAGGCGAGCAAAATCGGCTCGGGCCACCAGAGCCTGCGGCGCTAGAGAGATGGTAGTGCAGGGGTCAGAATAGGAGGTCAGGGGGATCTGGGTCTTCCCCTTGTCAAGAGACTGATGGGCCGAGGTAGAAGCCTGGACCACTTCCATGTTGGGGAATTGGAGAATCTGAGGATGAATTGGAGTAAGGTCAATGGGGGCCGCAGAGGACCCCTAATCCCGCAATCGGAGATGTAGAAGTGGCGGCAGCTGACACGCCAGAAGAAAGCACTGAAGGCGGGGCATCTGCCCCTTGCAAAGCTTGTTTAAGGAGATGGAGCTGAGTAGGGTCCAACTGGGCCATCATATGGAGAACATGACTGGCCGAGTTGTGAGTGGATGAATCAGAGAGAGAGGGTTAGGCACCCTCAATAGTGGCAAACGGAAGAAGAGGGGCGGACCCCTCTCTCCCCTGGAGAGAAACGACCTTAGGTGGGTCCTCCAAGAGCCCTTGAGGAAGGGAGTCCTCGTGGGGTGTGAGAGAAGTTGTAAGATGACATGACTGGAGGAGAGTCGAACAGGGGATTGAAATAAGAGATGAAATGGGAGTTGCCCCTAGGAGATGATCCTATGGGGAACAAGCAACTCCACATGCACTAACACCTAGGGAGAGAAAGTAAACAACCCTAACCAAGATTTAAACAAACAATCCAATAATGCACACAAGAGAGGGAAGGGACGAGAAGAAAGACAACCAAGTAATCACCCAAGTTATGAATGATGCGCGGAAGATTTTACGAATTTTCTTTTAGGACCTTAGTGGAGTAATTAAGATGTGAGTTCACTCAACCACAAGGGCACCTAACTAGGGTAGGATGGGAAACTGGGTTGACTCTAAGGGACACTCCTTCTCTCGGATGCAAACCCTAAACTGGTGTGATACGATACAACCTGCCTGGCGTCCGTGTGGGAATCCATTGCTCACGGGGACTTACGGAGGTCCTGGGCAAGGTCACCTAGTCGGCTCCAAGGAATATGGAGACGAGAGGATCCCCTACCTAGGTAGGAATGCAACTAATATGAAAAGTATGTATGGCCCTAAGTGCACCGGAGTGCATGCAAAGTCTAGCCTAGATCTATCAATCAATGATCAACAAATATGAGAAGAATGAAGACAATCATGTAGAAGTATGATGACAGTAAGGGGAGATCAATAGCACCACCAAGTAGATGTGAAATAATATGAAATGTCAACCAAGATAAAGGTCTCGAGTGCACTATAGCAGAAATAAATGGTCTGTGGGAGACCGTGCAGGGAGGTCAATGGTCTTGTGAGGACCGTTCATTGGCATGGAGTAATGAAAAAAAGACAGAACTAGCAATTAAACAGAAAATTGGAATGGATTAAAGGAAGGGGAATAGAGGCGTACCTGACAGCACGGTCTGTAGAAAGACCGTGTGGACTCTGGGACAGTCCTGTAAAGACCGCCGAACGTCAACAGAAATCGACAGTGTAAAGATAGAAGCGTACCTGAGCCAGCAGAAGTGGACAATCTCTTGGAAGACTGTGGAGGAAGATGGACGGCTTGAAGAGGACCACGGAATCTGAGACTGGAATAGGACGGTGTATCGTCCGACCGCGGAGATGACTGAACGGCTCTACGAGAATCGTGTACACGTCCGAGAACAGCAACCCGAGGTAGACGAACAGCAACATGAAACAACTCAAACAAGAACTCTAACCAAGCACAAAAGTAGATCAACACAACACTAGCACGATGGACACTAGGTGTCCTACCGTGATCACCAAAAAATGGGATGTTGACATTTTTTCCCATCTCTTTTTCCTTCCCTTACCTTCCTTTCCAAAAATATAAAAGATGGTGACAAGCCAAACGATGGAACGAAAGTAGAGAGAGGGTAGAGGAGTGTGTGATCATGATCGCCACCAAGGCTCCGAATGTAAACAAATACATTGTACCTTGGAAAAGAGGAGACACTCGCCTTAAAAATAGCACTGCGGAGATGAACGGTTCTGAAAGAGCCGTGTTGTGAACTGCGCGGTCGCTCGATAGACCGCTCACCAGTGCTGAAGGAACGCGGGATGAGGCCCGGCTTGACAATAGAACGGTCCAGAGGAGGCCGCTGAGGGATGAAGAATGGCTCTATGAGGACCGCTCTCGTACTCGCATGGACAGGAGAACGACCGCTCAGCACCACTAGGTTTTAAGTTGTAGGATCTAGACCTCCACCCCTCCCGGCCGGCTAGAGGGGATGGGCCTCATGCTGGTACGATGCTGACCTGCAAAACACAATGGAGAACACAATGGAAAACCCAAGATCAGAACTGTGAAGTGTAGTAACTATAAGAACAAATGCAAATAAACATAATAAGATGGAATGGGGAATACCATGGAGTTTTTAAACCCCTAGGGGCGTGGAAAACAATAGGAGGGTGTGTGTAATGAAGTGCAAGAGTAAAAAAATGTGGGAAAAACAAGGAAGACTATGCATGTAATGACGAAAAGGATGGTGGGACTGTGAAAGCAAAGACTCAAAAACACCAAATACTCCCTGAACCGGAGGCTTATGTGGACGTAGAAAGCCTCCCTCCCTGACTGTAGGTCGCTCAAAAATTTGGCAGAGCTTCGCCGTCGACCTTAGATATCCCCCCTTTCACAGCTTGGACTAAGGGTTCTATTTATAGAGCCCATAAGTCTTGCCCCGAAATTAGGGTTTCCAGTGAATTTTAGGTCAAGATAATAAAAGATAATCCGTAGATAAATGAATTATCTTCCAACTAGTTCAAATGGTACCCCATTTGGAGGAGTATCCGCGGAGAAATGGGTGGAATAAGTTGAGGATAAAACCACGGGTGGAGAGAGAAAAACCCTAAATTCTTTAGAAATCGGGCCATTGCACGGTCGCTCGATAGACCGTCCAGACCACTGCACGGTCTGATGCTAGACCGTTTAAGGCTGTCAGTGGAAATTCAATAAACCAGGAAATAATCCAATTATACCGACTTGTTCGGCGCTGGACTCTTGAGGATTGAACGGTCTATTTCTAGACCACTTAATTCATAGAGCGGCTCAGCGCCAACCGCGTAGGCCCTGTCGGTGATAAATTCAAATAAATAGATAAATAGTTAATTATATAAAAAGATCCAACGAGATTAGGACTCTAGGAATTGGATGGCTAAGTACACACCGTTCAATGGGTTTGGACGGCTATACTCAGACCGTTCTAAAGCTTGTCGGTGGAAATTTAGAAAATCACCTAAATATCCATAAAATATCTGAGCGGCTTTCAACTGACCGCTTAGTGACTGGACGGCCGGACGACCGACCGTGCAATTCATGGACGTTTAAAATTCACAAAGTGTGATAAATTAAGTGAAATCAAGGCCCATTAAGCCCTGAATTGAAGCAGACCGAGCCAGGGAGGGAGGTACCCATAAAATAGGCCCAAAGACATGCCTGAAGATAGCCCAATGAGAAATGGACAACTCGAGACATCAACAAATGATAGTAAGAGAAATGTCTCAACTTATCGGTAAAAAATGGGTGTCAACAATCACCACCTTGTGATCATTAGTCCTAGTGGCTATAGCTTCAATCCATTTTGAAACATAATCAACTGCCACCAAAATATATTCATTCTCAAAAGAAGGTGGAAACGGTCCCATAAAATTAATACCCCAAACATCAAAGATTTTTACTACCAGAATGGGATTAAGCGGCATCATATCCCTTTTTGAATTGTTGCCCACAGCCTAACACCTTAAACAAGTTTTTGAAAATTTGTAAGCATCCTTAAATAAAGTGGGCCAATAAAATCCAATTTGTAGTACCTTAGCCGCAATCTTCTTTCCATAAAAGTGTCCCCTACAAGCGAGATTATGACAAAAATTCAACACCGATTGCTGCTCCTCTTCGGGGGCACATCTTCTTATAATCTGATCAGGACCCATATGAAACAACTCCGGGTCCTCCCAAAAATAGTGTTTGACCTTTGAAAAGAACCGATCCTTTTCCTGCTTTGTCCACCCTCCCGAGATATGTCTTACCGCCAGGTAATTGACAATGTGAGCGTACTAGGGGGTTGAATTATGAGAGATAAAGAGAATTTATTCATCGGGAAAAGAATCAGACATCGGAGCACTCTCAGGTATCACTATCCTTGAAAGATGATCAGCTACAACATTCTCTAACCCCTTCTTGTCTCTTATTTCCAAATAAAATTATTGCAGTAATAAAATCCAACGAATGAGATGGGGTTTATCATCCTTCTTGGAAAGCAAGTATTTCAAAGTAGAGTGATCAGAATAAACAATGACCTTAGCCCCTAACAGATATGAACGAAATTTCTCCACGGTGAAAACAACAGCGAGCAATTCTTTCTCCGTGGTAGTATAATTCAACTGAGCATCGGCGAGGGTGCGGCTCGCATAGTAGATTACCACGGGCTTTTTATCGATTCTTTAACCCAAGACATCTCCAACCGCATAGTCCGAGGCATCACACATAATTTCAAAAGGGAGGGATCAATTTGGAGATTGAAGAATCGGAGCTTGAGTGAGGGCCGCTTTCAAGGAATTGAATGCCTCTAAACACGAATCATCAAGATTGAAAGGAGTGTCCTTGGCAAGCAACTGAATGAGCGGATGAGCAATGGTAGAGAAGTTTTGAATGAATCGTCTATAGAATCCTTTTGCATGGCCAAGGAAAGCACGGATTTGCTTGACAGATGTGGGAGGAGGAAGAATAAAAATCAAATCGACTTTAGCTTTGTCGACCTCTATTCCCCTTTCTGAAATGACATGGCCTAGCACTATCCCTTCTCTAACCATAAAATGCCTCTTCTCTCAGCTTAACACAAGATTCGATGCAACGCACCTCTTCAGCACTTGAGTTAGATTTTCCAAGCAATTTTCAAAAGAAGTACCAAACACTGAGAAGTCATCCATAAAAACTTTCAAAAATTCACCCACCATTTTAGAGAAGATAGACATCATGCACTGCTGAAAGGTGGCTAGGGCATTACACAGCCCAAACGGCATTCGTCTAAAAGCAAACGTGCCATAAGGACATGTGAACGTCGTCTTTTCCTGATCTTCCAGGTAAATTGCAACCTGATTATACCCGGAGTAACAATCCAAAAAGCAAAAATATTGTTGCCCAGCCAGTCTCTCCAAAATCTGATCTACAAACGGGAGTGGGAAGTGATCTTTCTTTGTTACTAAATTCAATTTTCTATAATCTATACAAACTCTCCACCCCGTGTGTAATCGCATGGGCACTTCTTCTCCTTTTTCATTTGTCACAACGATCAGCCCTGATTTCTTCGGCACAACTTGCGTCGGGCTGACCCACTTACTATCTGAAATCGATATATAATCCCGGCATCCAGCCACTTAACCACTTCTTTCTTGACCACCTCCTTCATGTTGGGATTCAGTCGACACTGCATCTCCCTGCTCGGCTTGGCATTGTCCTCTAAATAGATATAATGCATGCAAACATCCGGCCTAATGCCTTTTAAATCTGTCACTGACCAACCTATCGCCCCCCCTGTGCTCCTTAAGGACATCTACAAGTTGAGATTCCTGATGTAGCAACCCTGATAAAATATTAATAACAATAAAGATTTTAAAATAAATCAAATAAATAGATAAATAAAACAATATAAAATAACGCCTCGGATAAAGGCGCTATTCAAATTAGAAACGCCTCTAGATAAGGCGTTATTCAAGAAGTGACGCCCTGACCACACGGCGTCAAATTCCAACGTCAAAAAGGGTAAGGACAAGAAACGCCTCTATATTGGGCGTGTTTTAAAACAAGGAACGCCCTTACACAAGGCGCTTATTAAGAAACGACCTGACCAAAGTCGTTAATTCCATTCGTGAACCGTTCGACCCAGAGCTTATCCAGGGAAGGATTATGTTAATCTAGTAAGTGTTTACTAGGGCAAGGACTCTATTAGGGATATATTACCCTCAATCAAACACTACTTTTGTTAGGACTCCAAAAATCATATAAATAAACCTGTCCGGTCGAGCCCTAAACCTATTTGATCAATCGTCTGCTACGGTGAGTAAAGAACTGAACGTTCTTTTCTTTCTATTTACTGTCAAATGAAGAGTTACTAACTCTTCATCTCCTTCTCTTCTTACAGGTTGAAGAGAGCACACGACGTGAAGAACAAAGGTATTGTTCTTTTTCCCTTTTTACCTTCGGTCAAGTAGTATGAAGAAATACTAATGTTTCTTCTTCTGTTCTTGTAGGAGTCACAGAACCGAAGAACAAGGTTCTTCACCAAAGCCTTCTCGTCCTCCTGTTATTGTTGCTGTAAGGCAACAACGTCCCCTTTCATATCAATCTTCAAGTCTTCAGGTAGGTTTTCTCAAGTTACTTTAGCCCAAATGAATCTAATGCAATATATATATATATAAGCATGACATGCATACGGTTTATATATGGTTTCGTTGTGTTTTTTGAAATATTTTGAAAGAGACGCCCCTGTCAAGGGCGCTAATTTACAAGACACGACCCTGCTCAGCTCGTCAATTTAATATTTGACGCCCTGTACACAGGCGTTAATTTCACTTGATCATGAATTAACCATGTTAAGAACTGATTATATATGAAATCCTGATTACATTAATGCATGATCCTCTGTCCTCAACCCTACTGATTTTATTATCAAGATTATATGATTGTTATCCTTGATTATCGTACAAATCGTGCTTTCTGATATTTATTGAATTCACGACCTGTACAAAGTCGTTTTTCACCTGTTAACGCCCCATCATAGGGCGTGAATTGAAAGGAAAACGCCCCCTCCTAGGGCGCGTACCCTGAAAAAAATATATATTCTGCAAAATAGAATTTAATGATAACGCCCCTACCCAGGGCGCGTTTTTGATAATTCCTGAAATTAATTATATCATGTCCAATATTGTGAATAAAAAGGACGCCTTCTGGTATAGTCGTCAAATCGTGAAAGAAACGCCCCTGCCCAGGGCGCGTTTTAGATAAATTACTGAATTAATGAAAATTCTGTAAAGTGGAAACATGTGTAAACGCCCTTATGTTAGGCGTTAATTACTTGAGAAACGACTTGACCTAAGTCGTTATTTTCTGTAAACTGATTTTTATCCTGATTCTGTTAATCGATAGTTTCATATTATACATATACGTATATATCGGCACTATTCTCCACTCTGTGAGTATAGTCCCACTTTTCACGTTGTTTATCGATCACACTCAACTTTCATTGACATACAAGCTCTCCATTGGACATTCCGTTCCTTTGGACTAGCGAGTTAGTCATAGAGACCTCCGTAAGACTCCTCGTAGCCTTGGATTCCCTCAAGGCCGACTGAGCTGGTTGTACCCTAAAAACCCATTACACAATTGATGCCATGTCACTCTAAAGAAACATGGGATACCGGCCCTTATGATTATACAAAGAGTATATCATAAGAAAACTCTTAATGGGATGATGATATCATGCCATATCATGTCGTTCTTGTAAAAATCTCAATTCTATGATAGGAATGAGGGTATCTAACCTTTGATATACTGTTCATGTGGACCTCAATTCTATATAAAGAATGTCCATACTGATTTGTCATGGTACCCAAGTTAAGGGAACCATATTTTACCTAGTTTTATCGATATCGTGATTATACCGTTATTATCACCATTCTATGTCCTTGTCATATATTTGGACTCTATTCTATCAAAGTTGTCATACATGTCTACAAGCTTGATTATTGAAATTCTATGTTGGCTATAAACAAGAGTGGATGTCAAAACACATGATAAATGCCTGCGCATATAGGGCCCGATCTGGTCTTGGGAGGAGCACCCGAAAGTACTTGTGCCCATGGGAGTTAAAATGATAAGGTATCTGGCATTATACCGAGTACTTGACTTGCTTGATTGGACATTCCATACACATCTTGTACTTGAATCGTACTTGACTTGACATGAATTGCGTGGCCCGAAAAAGGGTAATTTACTTGCTTGATACATGATAGCCAAAGTTCTTGACATGACTTGTTAAACATACTTGCTTGAATATCTTGAATAAACTTGTTATCTTGTTGAAAGTTCATGAGTAAGTTCATCTTATTTCCTTGATATTACATTCTCTCTATCTTGTCATTTTATGCGAGCATGCATAGCTTTATTGCATTCATGAAAGATGTAATTACTTAAACCCCTTGCTAGTACTTGAGATATAATTTCCTACTGAGCGTTCGCTCATTCCGTTTGTCCCTTTTTACTTTTCAGGTAAGTCCGGCGACGATGGAAGTCAATCGGATGGGAATGGTCAAGAGTGAAAGTGATAGAGCTGCTCAAGTGTCATCTAGTCTTTTCTATAGTTTCTTGAGTCAAATATGTATTCTTTTCCTTTTTATTAAACAGAGTATTGGATTTGTAATAGTCTATCCATTATGAAATAAAGGATTGGGTTATCTTGCTTTTTGCGCATCTCTGTCTTTGTGTCGAATACACGACCACTCTGATTGACATGATTGATATAAACTCGTCGCGCATCTCCGGGTATCTTCCGCGCTCGGGGCGTGACAGTTTTTGTGGTATCAGAGCCTAAGGTATTCAATAACTAGGAAAACCCAAGTCCAAGGATAAGTTGAACGTTTAACCAAGTGAGATTGGGTAGAACCAAGGGTTAAGAGTCAATGAGTCTTTTAATAAGATCACAGTGATATAATACTAATGTAGCTATTATAATTGTAGGATAATGGCTGCCGAACGTGCTCAATGGCGCAACATGCAGCGTACCCTCCAAGGGATGACTCAAGTGCTACAACAGGTAGCACAAGGTGGTGCTCCACGAGCTGGAAGCTTACACCAAGCCTTTAAGAACATGAATCCCCCGAAGTTTATGGGATCGACCGATCCGGACGATGCCGAGCATTGGGTTCGGGAAACCGAACGCATATTCCGTGTCATGCAATGCACGGATCAGGATAAAGTTCTATTAGCTACATTCCAGTTAGAGAAAGATGCTAGATGCTGGTGGGAGTCTATTGAAGCAACCATCGATCCTACTCAAGTAACATGGGAAGAATTTGTGGAATACTTCAATGCTAAATATTTCTCGGACCGAGTCCAAGAAAAGAAGCCTACAGAATTCGCTGCATTAAAGCAACGATCTTTATCATTAGCAGATTATGAACCTCAGTTCTCCAGGTTGTCTAGATATGCTAAGCATCTTATTAGCACGGAGAAGATGAAAGCCCGTAGATTTCTTAATGGGCTTAGGCCTCACTATATTACTCAACTGGCGCCTATGGACATCCAAGTTTATTCTGAAATAGTGCACCGAGCTCAATTACTTGAAGATGCCACGGAACTATCTGATAGGATCCGTGGAAAGGACAAGAAGGAGCAAGTCACAGGTTCGGGTTCTTTTAAACCCAACTTTAAGAAGAGGACTAGTAATGGAGGTTCTTCCTCTCAAGATCAGAAGTTCAAAAAGACCAAGCCTTTCTCTATCACAACTACCCCTTCTAATACAGTATGCAAGCATTGTGACAAGGCTGGTCACAAGACAGAAGAATGCTGGAGGAAATTAGGAGCTTGTCTCCGTTGTGGGAGTCGCGAACATCGGATTCCCGATTGTCCATTAATGAATGACCAAGCCGGTGACGGTAAACGCCCGGTGACGAAGAATGCTCGTCTTCATGCAATCCAGGAGACAGAACCTGAAGAAGAAGGCGGATTAGTGGAAGGTACATTGAAAATTTGTTCCAAAAGTGCTTATGTCTTATTTGATACGGGTGCATCGCATTCCTTTATTTCTAAGAAGTTTGCCGACCCGTTACCGTTAGAACCAGAATGGATAAAAATAGTTCTAACTACTCCTCTTGGAAGTGAAAATGATATTACTCATCACTACCAAAACTGTGAGGTAATGGTTCAAGGTAGGAATTTACCTATATATCTCATATGCCTCGATCTAAAGGAGTATGATGTTATACTGGGAGCGGACTGGTTATCCAAATATCAGGCAACGGTTGATTGCCGCAATAGCCAAATTACTTTCAAAGATTTTCCAGAGTTAGTCTTTACTCGCCCCAAGAGTCGGAGCAAATCCCCTCTTATTTCAGCTCTTCGAGCAAGCAAGCTCGTCAGGAAAGGATGTGTATCCTTCCTTACTTTTGTCACTGTTAAAGAAGCTAAGGAAACCAAGATAGAAGACATTCAGGTAGTGCAAGAATTTCCAGACGTATTTCCGGAAGATTTGTCGGGATTACCCCCTCAAAGAGAAGTGGCCTTCACCATTGACTTAGTCCCTGGTGCTGGTCCAGTTTCAAAGGCACCCTATAGAATGTCCCCTGCGGAACTCAAAGAGTTGAAGGAGCAGTTGATGGAACTAATTCGAAAAGGGTTTATTAGACCAAGTACTTCCCCGTGGGGAGCACCAGTCTTATTTGTGAAGAAGAAGGACGGATCCATGAGATTGTGCATCGACTATCGACAGTTGAATCATCTCACTATCAAGAACAAGTATCCACTGCCGAGAATCGATGAGTTATTTGATCAGATTTCAGGATCCAAATATTTTTCCAAAATTGATCTCAGGTCGGGATATCATCAGTTAAGAATCAAGGATGATGACATTCAAAAGACTGCATTCAGAAGCAGGTATGGCCATTACGAATTTGTTGTTATGCCTTTTGGACTAACAAATGCCCCTGCTGCCTTTATGCAGTTAATGAATAGCATATTCAGGCCTTACTTGGATCAATTCATAGTAGTCTTCATTGATGATATATTGATATATTCCAAGACTAAGGAAGAACATGAGGAGCATTTAAGGATCGCATTGCAAGTCTTGAGGACAAATCAATTATATGCAAAACTCAGCAAGTGTGAATTCTGGCTTGAAGAAGTGGCTTTTCTAGGACATGTGATTTCAAAAGATGGATTATCAGTAGATCCGTCAAAGGTTGAAGCTGTAAGAAACTGGGAAAAACCAACCAATGCAAGCGAGATCAGAAGTTTCTTAGGTCTTGCGGGATATTATCGGTGATTCATCAAAGATTTCTCTAAGATCGCCGTGCCCCTCACAAGGTTAACTCGCAAGGAGATCCGATATGAATGGAGTGAGGAATATGAACGAAGTTTCCAAACTCTCAAGGATCATCTCACTACAGCTCCGGTGTTAGCTCTACCAATAGAAGGAGAGAAATTCGAGGTCTACACTGATGCTTCTGGCATTGGCCTCGGATGTGTCCTAATGCAACAAGGAAAGGTCATAGCATACTCTTCACGTCAACTGAAGAAGCATGAGGAGAATTACCCCGTCCATGACTTAGAACTGGCCGCAGTGGTATTTGCCCTAAAGATATGGAGACACTACTTATATGGAGTGCAGTTTACTGTATACTCCGATCACAAAAGTCTCAAATATCTATTTTCACAAAAGGAGCTAAACATGAGACAAAGACGCTAGCTAGAATATCTCAAGGACTTCGACTTCAATATACAATACCATCCCGGAAAGGGTAATTATGTTGCTGATGCCCTTAGTCGAAAGCCGAGAGCAATAATAGTCAATTGTATGATACAAGAATGGAGGTTGTTAGAACAATTCTCCGAGCTCAATATAAGCTTGGACAAGGAAGCCAAATTTGTCACATTATCTCATGTAAGCATACAGTCAGATTTATTATCTGAGATACAAGCACTTCAGGATGATGATCCTATATTAGTGGAAATCAAAGGCAGATTAAAAGGACAATCTAATTTTCAACTAACTTCTGATGGAAGATTATTGTTCAAAGGTAGAACTTGTATACCCGACTGTCCGGAATTAAAGAAGAAGATCTTAGATGAAGCTCACCGATCAAGGTACACTATTCATCCAGGATCAACCAAAATGTATCAAGATGTAAAGAGGAACTTTTGGTGGCCTAATATGAAAAGAGAAATAGCAAACTATGTATCTCGCTGTCTCACATGCCAACAGGGCAAGGCAGAACACCAAAAGCCTGCTGGAAAACTACATCCTCTAGATATTCCTAAGTGGAAGTGGGAGGACATTGGTATGGATTTCATCATGGGTTTATCCAAATCAAAAGGAGGACATGATGGAATATGGGTTATTATTGACCGTTTAACTAAATCGGCGCATTTCTTGCCAATAAAGAGCCGATGGTCAATTGATGTACTAGCTGCACTATACATCAAGGAAATAGTCAGGTTACATGGAATTCCTGTCTCAATCGTGTCTGACAGAGATCTCCGTTTCACTTCTCATTTTTGGAAGGGATTACAACATTCGTTGGGAACAAGGCTCAACTTTAGTACTGCTTTTCACCCACAAACGGATGGTCAGACCGAGAGAACTAACCAAGCTGTTGAGGATATGCTAAGAGCTTGCATCATTGACTTTAGTGGAAGCTGGCATGAATATTTGCCACTTGTGGAATTTGCATATAATAATAGCTACCAAGCTAGTATCCAAATGGCACCTTTCGAAGCTTTATATGGAAGGAGTTGCCGATCACCCTTATGCTGGAACGAAGTTGGAGAGAAACAACTGTTAGGTCCAGACATGGTAAGGGATACAACTGAGAAGATACAAGTAATCAGAGAAAGATTACAAATTGCTCAGACAAGGCAAAAGGCTTATGCTGACACAAGAAGGAGAGATCTTGAATTCTAGGTTGGAGATCATGTATTTCTTAAAATATCGCCTGGACGTGGCATACGAAGATTTGGAGTTAAGGGCAAGCTTACGCCAAGATTCATCGGACCATTTGAGATACTCGAAAGAGTTGGCGAGGTTGCTTATCGCGTCGCATTGCCTCCTCAATTGTCCGAGGTACATAATGTATTTCATATATCTATGTTGAAGAAGTATGTGCACGATCCATCTCATATTATTGAACATGGAGATCTGGTGATCCAGAAAGATCTCACCTATGAACAGAAGCCTATGAAGATCTTAGACCGTGAAATACGTGCACTAAGGAATAAGGTAATTCCTATGCTTAAGGTGCAATGGAATAAGAATACTGAACACGAAGCAACATGGGAGACCGAGGAATCTATGAAGAAACGATTTCCCGAGTTGTTCTAAGAGGTATATACTCTACACTCTCCGCGTGTATACATAATATGCAATTGAATTTGGGGACCAAATTCTTTTTAAGAGGGGGAGGCTGTAGCAACCCTGATAAAATATTAATAATAATAAAGATTTTAAAATAAATCAAATAAATAGATAAATAAAACAATATAAAATAATGCCTCGGATAAAGGCGCTATTCAAATTAGAAACGCCTCTAGATAAGGCGTTATTCAAGAAGTGACGCCCTGACCACACGGCGTCAAATTCCAACGTCAAAAAGGGTAAGGACAAGAAACGTCTCTATATTGGGCGTGTTTTAAAATAAGGAACGCCCTTACACAAGGCGCTTATTAAGAAACGACCTGAAGCAGGTCGTCAATTCAAGAATCGACGACCTGACCAAAGTCGTTAATTCCATTCGTGAACCGTTCGACCCAGAGTTTATCCAGGGAAGGATTATGTTAATCTAGTAAGTGTTTACTAGGGCAAGGACTCTATTAGGGATATATTACCCTCAATCAAACACTACTTTTGTTAGGACTCCAAAAATCCTATAAATAAACCTGTCCGGTCGAGCCCTAAACCTATTTGATCGATCGTCTGCTACGGTGAGTAAAGAACTGAACGTTCTTTTCTTTCTATTTACTGTCAAATGAAGAGTTACTAACTCTTCATCTCCTTCTCTTCTTACAGGTTGAAGAGAGCACACGACGTGAAGAACAAAGGTATTGTTCTTTTTCCCTTTTTCCCTTCGATCAAGTAGTATGAAGAAATACTAATGTTTCTTCTTCTGTTCTTGTAGGAGTCACAGAACCGAAGAACAAGGTTCTTCACCAAAGCCTTCTCGTCCTCCTGTTATTGTTGCTGTAAGGCAACAACGTCCCCTTTCATATCAATCTTCAAGTCTTCAGGTAGGTTTTCTCAAGTTACTTTAGCCCAAATGAATCTAATGCAATATATATATATATAAGCATGACATGCATACGGTTTATATATGGTTTCGTTGTGTTTTTTGAAATATTTTGAAAGAGACGCCCCTGTCAAGGGCGCTAATTTACAAGACACGACCCTGCTCAGGTCGTCAATTTAATATTTGACGCCCTGTACACAGGCGTTAATTTCACTTGATCATGAATTAACCATGTTAAGAACTGATTATATATGAAATCCTGATTACATTAATGCATGATCCTCTGTCCTCAACCCTACTGATTTTATTATCAAGATTATATGATTGTTATCCTTGATTATCGTACAAATCGTGCTTTCTGATATTTATTGAATTCACGACCTGTACAAAGTCGTTTTTCACCTGTTAACGCCCCATCATAGGGCGTGAATTGAAAGGAAAACGCCCCCTCCTAGGGCGCGTACCCTGAAAAAAATATATATTCTGCAAAATAGAATTTAATGATAACGCCCCTGCCCAGGGCGCGTTTTTGATAATTCCTGAAATTAATTATATCCTGTCCAATATTGTGAATAAAAAGGACGCCTTCTGGTATAGTCGTCAAATCGTGAAAGAAACGCCCCTGCCCAGGGCGCGTTTTAGATAAATTACTGAATTAATGAAAATTCTGCAAAGTGGAAACATGTGTAAACGCCCTTATGTTAGGTGTTAATTACTTGAGAAACGACTTGACCTAAGTCGTTATTTTCTGTAAACTGATTTTTATCCTGATTCTGTTAATCGATGGTTTCATATTATACATATACGTATATATCGGCACTATTCTCCACTCCGTGAGTATAGTCCCACTTTTCACGTTGTTTTATCGATCACACTCAACTCTCATTGATATACAAGCTCTCCATTGGACATTCCGTTCCTTTGGACTAGCGAGTTAGTCATAGAGACCTCCGTAAGACTCCTCGTAGCCTTGGATTCCCTCAAGGCCGACTGAGCTGGTTGTACCCTAAAAACCCATTACACCATTGATGCCATGTCACTCTAAAGAAACATGGGATACCGGCCCTTATGATTATACAAAGAGTATATCATAAGAAAACTCTTAATGGGATGATGATATCATGCCATATCATGTCGTTCTTGTAAAAACCTCAATTCTATGATAGGAATGAGGGTATCTAACCTTTGATATACTGTTCATGTGGACCTCAATTCTATATAAAGAATGTCCATACTGATTTGTCATGGTACCCAAGTTAAGGGAACCATATTCTACCTAGTTTTATCGATATCATGATTATACCATTATTATCACCATTCTATGTCCTTGTCATATATTTGGACTCTATTCTATCAAAGTTGTCATACATGTCTACAAGCTTGATTATTGAAATTCTATGTTGGCTATAAACAAGAGTGGATGTCAAAACACATGATAAATGCCTGCGCATATAGGGCCCGATCTGGTCTTGGGAGAAGCACCCGAAAGTACTTGTGCCCATGGGAGTTAAAATGATAAGGTATCTGGCATTATACCGCGTACTTGACTTGCTTGATTGGACATTCCATACACATCTTGTACTTGAATCGTACTTGACTTGACATGAATTACGTGGCCCGAAAAAGGGTAATTTACTTGCTTGATACATGATAGCCAAAGTTCTTGACATGACTTGTTAAACGTACTTGCTTGAATATCTTGAATAAACTTGTTATCTTGTTGAAAGTTCATGAGTAAGTTCATCTTATTTCCTTGATATTACATTCTCTCTATCTTGTCGTTTTATGCGAGCATGCATAGCTTTATTGCATTCATGAAAGATGTAATTACTTAAACCCCTTGCTAGTACTTGAGATATAATTTCCTTCTGAGCGTTCGCTCATTCCGTTTGTCCCTTTTTACTTTTCAGGTATGTCCGGCGACGATGGAAGTCAATCGGATGGGAATGGTCAAGAGTGAAAGTGATAGAGCTGCTCAAGTGTCATCTAGTCTTTTCTATAGTTTCTTGAGTCAAATATGTATTCTTTTCCTTTTTATTAAACAGAGTATTGGATTTGTAATAGTCTATCCATTATGAAATAAAGGATTGGGTTATCTTGCTTTTTGCGCATCTCTGTCTTTGTGTCGAATACACGACCACTCTGATTGACATGATTGATATAAACTTGTCGCGCATCTCCGGGTATCTTCCGCGCTCGGGGCGTGACACCTGAGCAGAAGTGAGATTAGAAGCAATAATCACGGGCAGAGTGTGGTCAGGGCCCAGATAAGCATACTTAAGAGAATTCGGCAGAGGTTTTAATTCAAGAGCAGGTGGATGATCCAGAGATGGAAGAATAGGTTCAGCTTACAATGGAGGGAGTTGCTCTATCCTAGAGTAGGGCGTACGAGAAAGAGGGGAATCCTGAAGGATGCTACCCTCTTCTAGCAGATGTTTACTAGTATCTAGACTTTCATCAGTCAATTCTTCAAAGACATCTATGACATTGCATTCCTCTTCATGCTCTGGGTACTGGGATGCCTTAAACACATTCAAAGACACTTTTCACCTCCAAAAGAGATATCCATCATTCCCATGGCACAGTTTATGTTGGCCTTTGCCGTAGCTAAGAACGGACATCCCAAAATGATTGGTGTATGTTTCAACTCCTGAGATGAGGCCATATCTAAAATCAAAAAGTCCACCGGGAAATAGCATTCATGCACTTTGACAATAACATCCTCCAATAGACCCCTTGGAGTTTTAACTGATCTATCTGCCAATTGAAGGATTTTGGAAGTCGACTTTAACTCCCCTAGATCAAATTGCTCGTATATGAAGGTGGGTAGTAAGTTCACACTAGCTCCTAGATCCAATAATGCTCTATCAAACGTGACTCCACCTATATCACATGAGATTAACGGAGCTCTAGGGTCCTTCAATTTCTTTGTCAAATGATTCATTACAACAGCACTAGCATCCTTAGATAAGCGGATCTTTTGTGTTACCACCTTCGGCTCCCTCTTTGGAGTACAAAGCTCTTTCAAAAACTTTACATATGTTGGCACATGCTTGATTGCATCCAAGAGTGGAATATTAACATTCACCTGTTTAAACAATTCCACTAATTCTTCCTGTTGAACCTGCGTCTTCTTGTGAGCCTTCGACTTAAGAGCATCGAGAAAAGGGGCCTTTGGCACATATTCTTGGGGTTCGTCATCAACCTTTGCCTTTTCTTTATCCAGCTTCGCCCCAACTTCTGGCTTCTTTTTTCTCTTGCACAATCACTGGTTCCTCTTCCTCCCTATCACTCTCCACATGGGCTTCTTGGCCCGAACTGCTACCAATTCTCCTAGCATGATAAGGGTCATCTAAAACCTTCCCGCTCCTAAGGGTAGATATAGTCTTGATGTTCTCAAATTGAGGGCCCATAGGAGGAGGAGGCTGAGGTTGGGTTGGTTGAAGAAGAAGAGTGGCTCTTTGGTGAAAGCCCGGAGGTTGATTTTTGGGATTAGCCATAGGTTGGCTAGGAAGTTGACCTACATCTCTCCTCATATTGCTAGCAGCCAATTGCCCTATTTGACCATCTAACTTAGCAATTGATTGTTGGTGGGAAAGAATGAGTTGCTGAAGTTGGTCAAATTTATCATCAAAATTGGGCTGAGGGGGTTGAGGAGGAGGAGGTTGATAAGGAGCTTGAGATTGAAAGCGGTGTGGAGGATACTGATGATAGTGCCCCTGATGTTGTGTCCCTGTGGTTCTGAAATTTTGATGATGACAAATATTAGGACTCATTATATAACTTTGATAGATTTATTACCAATCTCATCATCTTCATATATAAGTATGAAAATCTGTCAAGACAGGTTTTAAAATGACTCAAAGCAATGACTATTCAAAAAGGGTGATAGATTGTCAACGCTGGTGACAAGAAGGTCAACGCCAAGTAGTCAGTGCATAATTTATCTGTCAAGACAGGTAAGGTCAATGGACTTTTGAGTCTGAAGCATACAGGTCAGTGCATACACTGCTTATCATTAAGGCTTGCATGTTAAGGTCATACATATGTAAGGTCATACATTAATTAAGAGGTCGATGCATGTACTGTAGCTAGTGTATAGAGGTCAATGCATATCCCTGTTCACAGTTATGAATGTCTGTGCATATCACTGCTAAGTCAAATAAGGTCAATGCTAGTACAGACCATTTCACCCGAAGGTCGATGCACATTTTTGTTAACCAGCATCAAAGGTCGATGCACATTTTGCATCGTGCACACACAGGTCGGTGCACATTTTGTTAAGTCTATGTTAAGGTTGATGCACATTCTGTATTGTGCATATTGAGGTTGATGTGACACCACCTTGGGGTGGTAGTCACGAGGTCAATGCACCTTGGACCTATGACTCGCAAGCAAACAACTTTGACGATGAAATTACTCGGGCGAGCTCACTTGCGTAGCGGACACTATTGCCCGTGGGCAAATTAGCGATGGTGGGAGGGTCCAAAGTGGGACCTTGACGTTCCAAGGCTTGACTTCACTATGGCTGACACCCTAAGGGGCTGGGATATCCAATTTTGTGGGCGGCCAGCACGCCAAAGGCGTGGGTTGTAGGGTCGATCTCACCTCACTCCGTGGTGGCCACTCATTTAGAGGGAAAATTTGTATCGGGCGCTCACTTACCGTCCGACGGAGCTAAACACAATACTAACTAAGAAAAAGTAGACCAGCGAGGGATGTGTCCCGGAGCTCACCTGATTGGTGTGAGAACACCAATCCCGGCCGAAGACGAGGGCGAGCGGGGAGGCGTGGGCATTCACCCGCACGCCGCGTCGGTGTAGCTTCGGATGGCGACCTGCTAATACATGCACTACGCCCCTTGTAAGGGGGTTGGACTAGGGGTGGGGAATTAGATTACAACCAAAATATACCTCCACGCAGGGAGGGGCACTCAACTGGCCAGGTGGGGAGGGGAAAAGCCGAACTAGAAACTAAACGGACGGCGGATGTCGATCCTGCCTGCTCGCTGGAACAGGGGATAGACATGTGGTGTTGCTGTCGCTGCGGCCGCTCCCGAGCTCCGTTGTCGACGAGACCAGTGGAAAAAGTTCCTGGGTTGGCCCAGGAGGATGTTTGAATTTTGGTAGGAATTGTGGTGGTCGGCGTTGGTCAGGGCGGGGCCGTGAGTAGAGACTCTGTTCTCTGGTTCTGACTGTCTCAGTGCCAATGCAGCAGAAAGAAGTGGTCACCACGGGTGCTCCCGAACTCTGATTCAAGCGTGGCTGGATTCGTTGAAATTGTTGTCGAGTCCTCTTCGAAACGAGACTCGCAGGTACGCTAGAGGATGTGGGAGCAGATTGGGAGAGCCCGAACAGTGGATAGGGGTCGTTTCAGTCCCAGAGGGGATAGAACTGCACACCTGGGGAATAAAAATGAGAAAACATAGGTCCGGATGCCGAACGGGGAGCCGCTTCTTGTTACTGGAAGGTGACTCGTTGTCGAAGATCTCAACCAAGCCCCGCTGCCAGATCATCAGGAGGTTGGCTGCGGGAGACTCTGCAACTGGCTTCTAGCTGACTGCCTGAGAGTAACTGTGCAGTCTGGGGAGATCGGCTCCTCTGGACAGTCTCGAAGTCGGATGTCGGCGAGATCACCACGGCTGAAAAGATGCTTCAAAGAGCTTTCCAGCAATGTAAGGCTTGCCACTAGGAGATGCGTGATGGAGATGTGGCTGGCTCTGCAACTAGGCGCTCCTCTGCTACTTGCTGACTGAGAACTGCAGGTTGAAGAAGATAGGGTGGAAATGGTGTAGATGAGAGGGGGAAATGGAGAGGATGGGTGTGGGGGCGACCCCTGACTGTTAGCGGGGGTCAATGGGGGGTCTATCTAGGCTAGGAGAGGGGAAAATGGGGCTGGGTGATGGAGTTTGCAGTGGGTGAGAGAGGAGTTGCGAATTTGGGAGGGGTGGGAGAGAGGGAAGGAGAGATCTCTCTCCTAGGTTTGAAAATGGACTAATAGGGTGTTAATGGGGGCTTTGGGGATGGGAAGGGTTGTGTTGGGGAAGGAAAGGGTGCTTGGGGAGTGGGGAATACTCCCTTGGGGAATGAGAGGGGTGCTTGGGGAAGGGGAATGGGTGGTTGGTGGTTGGGAGGTGGGGTGAGGATTGGTGGAGAATCTCTTAGGGTTGGGGTGGAGTAATGGAGGGGTGTGGGGACTGGGGAGAGAGTTATTAGGGGAGGGGAAGTGAGAGAAAGTGGTTGGGAGAGGGAGGAGTGAGAGAATGGGGAGAACCCCTTAGAGAGAGAGAGATAATGAGAGAGAGGGTGAAGAGAAAATTTGGTGGAGGAGAGAAAGACTTGAGATTTTCTTCTATTCAAATGATTCATCAAAAATTGTTACATATGAGGGGAGTGGGGGCCTATTTATAGGCTTACATAATTCCATATGACCAAACTAACCTTGACCAAATGCACTAATGACAAGACGAGTCCAAGGGAGGGGCGCCCCTGGGCCTAGCCCACTAGTTGGGCCCAATTGACTATCAAACTGACCCATTAACCTATTAACTGACTCAAACAAAGAAAGATTACACATCTATGACTCAAATAAAATGAAAATTACATGCTACTGCTCAAAATTAAGTGATGGAGATGATGATGCGCCGATGGCGAGCAACCGGAGTCTCAAAAAAGATGGAGTGGGTGGGGATGTCCCCATCATACCCCCGGGGTAGGGAGAACTCGACCCCATCGAGTGTGGGTCCACCAGGGTAGCAGTACACCAAAGCGGATTCGGGCGAAGAACGTCTTCCCAACTCAACCCTACATCTGTAGCCGTGGGATGGCTCTTCTACTTCTCAGGATAGCGTGGGCACACCCTCTTCCTGGCGATGGTACCTTGCTTATCTAGTATCGCCTCCATGTGCTCATGTTGGGCTCTCGGGCTGATATGTGGAGGCTCTCCGGTGGGGTCACTCACAAAGGTAAGTGTAGGCTCAAGATGCTTACTAGGTTCCACCGCGGGGCCCTCATAGGGTGGTAGATCCGCCACACGAAAAGTCGTGTGTGTCCCAGAATCCTTTGGTAAGTTCATACCAAAAGCATGTTTGCCAATGCCACTCAGAACTCGGGAAGGTCCAAGTCCTTGTGCCCTCAGTTTGGAGGTAGCCCTAGGGTAGAGCCACTCCAATGTCACCATTACCAAGTTGCCTACTTGGAATCCCAAGTGGCGCTTACGAGCTGTTGCCCAGTCTTTGTGATCCTCACCGCTCGTTGCTAGATGCTTGCCTGAATGCGTATGCCATGCACTACGATGCGGTGTTGGTGTGAAATGTATGGTGTGCAAAGGTGGACCGGGGCAGCCAAATGTAGACCGATTATACTTTGATGCCATGAAGACTGTGACAGACTTAGGAGGGCCGGGACATCCATAGATGAACCTATCATTCATGGGTGTGACAAATGTCGGGGGGCCCCGACATCCATGTATGCTCCTTTCATGCTTAAGACTCATGATGAATGAAGGTGGCCCATTGCATCCGAATATGGTCCACTTATGCTTCCTACTTGACATGTGGGTGATGTGAATGAATGTACCCGACTTATGAAGCATGTCAAGTGGTGTGGTAAGCCTAGACACATGCATACTTATCCCAAAGGTGACTTCCATGTGCATATATGTGGGATGACCTTTGAACTTCCATGTGAAAGGGTCGAAGGGATCTAGGAAGGTGGATATGGGGTGGGGCATTTCCTTGATCTCTAGGTGGGTGTTGCCTAAGGTCATGGCTCCTTTGGTGTTACATGGGTTATGGATGAGGTGAGCTTGGCCTAACATGTTGGGTAAAGGTAGGAAAGGGGCGGTGGGTAAGGTGGTTGGGTCACATGAGTTCCACGGTTCCCATTGGAAGGGATCAAAGGGATTATGAAAAGGGTTACCAAGGGGGAGGGGCCTTATGTCCTCAAGATCCTCAAATGGTGGTGGGTCATCCTCCTCTAATGAAATAATTGGGCTGAAGTTCTTGGTGGGTGGGTCGGCCATGAGGGGAGGGTTTGGCTTTCTACCCGATATAAGAAGCACCAAATTAAGGAGAAGGTTGGGCTCATCGGGTGTGGGGAGGAATAGAAGGAGGTCACTAGTGTAGCAACCAATGGTGTATACCGAGGTGATGGGCCCGACACATAGGTGTTGGAGGTCAAGACTCCTTGGTTGGTTGTCCATTGTGGTCAATATGTCGGTCAACTCCATTTGCCAAGCTAAGCCCATATGAAGTTCCCCTAGGTTCTCTACTTGGTGAGAGGATTGGAGGGTGGTGTGATGGGAGAAGATGGGCATTATGGGGAGGTGTCGCTCCAAGGAAGGGTGGGCCATGATCGGGTGAGCTGGGCTCTCTTTTAACCATCTAGCCAAGGATCCACTTATGATGAGTTCACTCCCAACTAGAGGAGAGGGCATAGAGTGAAGATCGTAATGCGAGGCTTTGTCCTCATCTTGGGCATGTGTTTCTTTCAAAGTGGGGGTTGGACCCGGGGTGTTCACCACTATGGGGTTGGGTGTCAGGATTATGGGTTCCTCTACCAAGGAGATGAGAAGGTCCTTTGTGGGTGGGGTGATGATGATCGGCGCATGGTGCATCCGGGGTGGTGAACGAGGTCGGACTTGGGTTGGGTTTGGGAGTGGAAGTAGTGGTGGCCTAGGTTGGGGTAGGATTGGGGTTGGAAGTGGAAGGTGGGTTGGGTGAGGGGGTTTGGGTTGATTGGGTTTGGGGGGGGTGTTCTTTTGAGGGGACAATGGAGGGGTAGTGGTGGGGACCATGGGGGCTTGTGGGATACGGGTTTGGTGAGGGATTTTGGGTTGTGGGGTGGTGGTCATCATGGGGGAAACCGGGTTGGTTTGGGGTCTCTTGCCCCTGGGATCGGCCGATTGTGGTGGGGTGGAAGTGGGGGTCATAGGGACTTGAGTAAGGTGGGTTGTGGAATTGGGTTTTGGTTGCATTGTGGGGAATTGGGGAATTGAAGTCTTGGGTTGGCCGGGTGGGGATGGTGGAGTTGAAGTGCTCCTTGGGCTTTGGTGATCCGAGTAGACGGGAGAAGGTCAGGGAGTGTAGACTTTCCTAAGTTCAGATTTCATATTTTCCCATGTGTTAATAGGCTCTTACCTCATAACCTTCCTTAAGCGTTCAATGAGCTGTCACCTATCATTGGCATGACGCACAAGCCGACTCTTGGCAAGGTAGATTCTCATGGGTTCAGTCATAGGATTCCTCTTAAAGTATTTGTCCATGTTTTCCTCCCACTCTAAATATGCACTAGGGTGGTACCCGTCAAAGATAAGGTCCTCAAATAGGACTATGTCCAAAGGGTTGTCAATCGGACCCATGTGGAGGGTCGAGTGGCACAGATGTGACCAATATGAAGTAGCCATGCTTGTGGGTAAAGTTGATGCACCGGGAGATGAATGCAAATGCACCTTAGGACCAACTTGTGGAGAGACAAGTTGTGAAATTGCTCTGATGCCACTTGATGTGACACCACCTTAGGGTGGTAGTCACGAGGTCAATGCACCTTGGACCTATGATTCGCAAGCAAACAACTTTGACGATGAAATTACTCGGGCGAGCTCACTCGCATAGCGGACACTATTGCCCGTGGGCAAATTGGCGATGGTGGGATGGTCCAAAGTGGGACCTTGACGTTCCAAGGCTTGGCTTCGCTATGGCTGACCCCCTAAGAGGCTAGGATATCCAATTTTGTGGGCGACCAGCACGCCAAAGGCGTGGGTTGTAGGGTCGATCTCACCTCACTCCGCGGTGGCCACTCAATTAGAGGGAAAATTTGGATCGGGCGCTCACTTACCATCTGACGGAGCTAAAGACAATACTAACTAAGCAAAAGTAAACCAGCGAGGGATGTGTCCCGGAGCTCACCTGATCAGTGTAAGAACACCAATCCCGGCCGAAGATGAGGGCGAGCGGGGAGGGGTGGGCATGCACCCGCACGCCGCGTCGGTGTAGCTTCGGATGGTGACCTGCTAATACATGCACTACGCCCCTTGCAAGGGGGTTGGACTAGGGGTGGGGAATTGGATTACAACCAAAATATACCTCCACGCAGGGAGGGGCGCTCAGCCTGCCAGGCGGGGAGGGGAAAAGCCAAACTAGAAACTAAACGGACGGCGGATGTCGGTTCTGCCCGCTCACTGGAACAGGGGACAGACAGGTGGTCTTGCTATCGCTGCGGCCTCTCCCGAGCTCCGTTGTCGACGAGAATAGTGGCAAAAGTTCCTGGGTTGGCCCAAGAGGATGTTTGAATTTTGGTAGGAATACTGGTGGCCGGCGTTGTTCGGGGCGGGGCCGTGAGCAGAGACTCTGTTCTCTGGTTCTGACTGTCTCACGCCAATGCAACAGGAAGAAGTGGTCACCACAGGTGCTCCCGAACTCCAATTCAAGCGTGGCTGGAGTTGTTGAAATCGTTGTCGAGTTCTCTTCGAAACGAGATCCACGATGACACTAGAGGATGTCAGAGCAGATTGGGAGAGCCCGAACAGTGGATAGGGGTCGGTTCAATCCCAGAGGGGACAGAACTGCACACCTGGGGATAAAAAATGAGAAAATACAGCTCCGGATGCCGAACGGGGAGCCGCTTCTTGTTACTGGAAGGCGACCCGTTGTAGAAGATCTCAGCCAAGCCCCGCTACCAGATCTTCAGGAGGTTGTCCGTGGGAGACTCTGCAACTGGCTTCTGGCTGACTGCCTCAGAGTAACTGCGCAGTCTGGGGAGATCGGCTCCTCTGGACAGTCCCGAAGTTGGATGTCGGTGAGACCACCACACCTAAAAAGATGCTTCGAAGAGCTTTCCAGCAATGTAATGCTTGCCACTAGGATATGGGCGATGGAGATGTGGCCGGCTCTGCAACTGGGCGCTCATCTGCTGCTTGCTGACTGAGAACTGTAGGTTGAAGAAGATAAGGTGGAAATGGTGTAGATGAGAGGGGAAAATGGAGAGGATGGGTGTGGGGGCGACCCCTGACTGTTAGGGGGGGTCAATGGGGGGTCTATCCTAGGCTAGTAGAGGGGGGAATTGGGGCTGGGTGATGGAGTTTGTAGTGGGTGAGAGAGGAGTTACGAATTTGGGAGGGGTGGGAGAGAGGGAAGGAGAGAGATCTCTCCTAGGTTTGAAAATGGACTAATGGGGAGTTAATGGGGGCTTTGGGGATGGGAAGGGTTGTGTTGGGGAAGGAAAGGGTGCTTGGGGAGTGGGGAATTCTCCCTTGGGGAATGAGAGGGGTGCTTGGGGAAGGGGAATGGGTGGTTGGTGGTTGGGAGGTGGGGTGAGGATTGGTGGAGAATCTCTTGGGGTTGGGGTGGAGTAATGGATGGGTGTGGGGACTTGGGAGAGAGTTATTAGGGGAGGGGAAGTGAGAGAAAGTGGTTGGGAGAGGGAGGAGCGAGAGAATGGGGCAAACCCCTTAGAGAGAGAGAGATAATGAGAGAGAGGGTGAAGAGAAATTTTGGTGGAGGAGAGAAAGACTTGAGATTTTCTTCTATTCAAATGATTCATCAAAAGTTGTTACATATGAGGGGAGTGGGGGCCTATTTATAGGCTTACATAATTCCATATGACCAAACTAACATTGACCAAATGCACTAATGACAAGACAAGTCCAAGGGAGGGGCGCCCCTGGCCCTAGCCCACTAGTTGGGCCCAATTGACTATCAAACTGACCCATTAACCTATTAACTGACTCAAACAAAGAAAGATTACACATCTATGACTCAAATAAAATGAAAATTACATGCTACTGCTCAAAATTAAGTGATGGAGATGATGATGCGCCGATGGCGAGCAACCGGAGTCTCAAAAAAGATGGAGTGGCTGGGGATGTCCCCATCAGAGGTCGGTGCACATTGTGCCTTGTGCAAAACAAGGTCGATGCACATTCTCCTTGGGCATATAGAAGGTCGATGCATGCTTTTAGTTCATGCACATGTTGCATCAAGGTCGATGCACATGTATAGACCGAAGTTTGTGCACATGTTAGCGAAGGCAAGTAAGGTCGATGCACATCGTCCCTTAGTCATACTAAGGTCGATGAACATTTTGCCTTAGTCATTCTTAGGTCTACGCACATATCAACTTGTGCATACATCCATGTCTGTGCATGATTGCATATAAAGTCTGTGCATGTTTGCTGAAGTGTACACAAAGGTCGATGCATATGTGTCCTGTGCACATAGAAGGTTTGAGCACATGTACAGCATAGGTCTGTGCATATGCACTATCTGTTATCTGAAGTCTGTGTACATAGGCTAGCAATAGCATGTAAGGTCTAAGCACATTTGCATCATCGCATGCTTAGGTCGGTGCACATTCAGTAGCTTGCATTGTCAGGTCTGTGCATATCTGCAATATAGCATAATGGAGTATGTGCACAATTGCACGATAGCATGAATAAGGTCTGTGCACATTTGCATATAGAACTCTAAGTATGTGCACATGTTTGAGCATTCATGCATATGGTCAATGTTAATGTGTCTAAGATTAACATTAAGTCGGTGTATCATGTTCAGCCAAGACTGTGCATCATTATCTACACTCTAAAGCATTCGCATATACATCATTCTTTACCTCTTTGACCTATGTGTGACTGATATAATATTGGATAAATCTACATCTAACTAGAAAGTGTTTGATGAAATGTTTTTAGGGTTTTTTGCATGGAAACTATTGTTAAAAGTGAATTTGCAAAAAAACCATTCCTAAAAATGCATTAGCAGTTATATCACTGTGTAATCTGAATTGTGCAAAAATACCATATTTATTTGCATGCATATCACTTCTTTTTACCAACAACTTGCAAGAAAATCACGCTTAAATGGCATTTATGCACTATTTGAATTAACTCAGTGATATAACTGCTAATGCATTTTTAGGAATGGTTTTTTTGCAATTTCACTTTTAACAATGGTTTTCATGCAAAAAACCCATGTTTTTATCCCTTACTGGCAGGAACTTCATCAAAAACATGAAGGGCAAAACCCATCAAGAACTCAGGCAAGCACGTGAGCTCGAACTAAAGTTGAGGCACGTGATCCCAAGTCACCCAATGATGGGCACATGTCTCCAGAATAGTAGATTGTTGGCACGTGATCCAAGGTAGATGCGTCCAAAGGATTCTACAATGTGGATCAGCTCACTTATCTGCACCTGACGTGTGTCATCTCCGAATAGGCGGGAATGAGCCTTCCACACGCCTAATGCGTGAGCTCGTGGGTCCCCGGGCCTGAAGCTATATAAAGACCTTCTACGATCGGAGCAAAATATAGAGAAAAAGAAGAAGTCCAGAGAATATAGCCAAAACCCGAAAGAGCGGAAGAGTAGAAGAGCCAAGAGCGCAAGAGAGAGAGAAACTTTGAGAGAAAAGAGAAAGGCGAGCACATAGAGAAGAAGAAGAGCAGAGAGTGAGAGAGCAGCAGAGAAGAAGATAGTGTTCAAGAAATTGAGAGAGAGTGAAAATCTGAGAAAAATATAGTGTCGTAATTTAGAAGAAATCTGAGAGAAAGAAGAGTGTGAGTCAGAGAGAGAAGAGGGATTGTGAGATAGTGAAGAAGAGGGATCTCGAGAGAAGAGATTGTGGAGCAATTGAAGCAGTTCTTGAAGATTTGTCTCTACTGGCCTTTGGATCAGATCCAAGCCAGATTGGCTCCTGCGTGAGCTATATTGTTTGCATTCCATTTACAACTTTCCGGTGATGTTTGTCATCATTGATTTCTTTCATTTTCCTATTGAACTTCAAGCTGTTACCCAGCAGAGCTAAGCTGTAATGCTCAGCGGGCGAGGTGGATACCTTGGACAGCAAGCTATGATGCTCAGCGGTCTGTAAGCCAAGCTGTAATGCTCAGCAGACGCAAGCTGTGGGGCGCAGCGGTTCAAGCTGTTAGGCAACAGTAAGCCTCACTCTGGTTAGAGTTGGGGGATGGACGTAGGTCTGCAGGCAGCAGACTGAACCATCTAAAAATCATATGTGCAGTGATGTGTTTGGTTTGAATGCAATCATGACTATTGATGGATGTATGCTTAGGTTCGTTTCTATTGTATAGACTTAGCCTAAGCAATTCAAAGTTCATAATTGCTTTTACTGATCGTCTGCATCATATCTGTTGTCTAGTGTTTTCAGCAAGGTTGCCATCTGAGGAAAACTCCTCACTGCTACCCAAGTATTCTAGTGAGAAACACATTAGAACATCTGAACAAGTGTTCAAGTTTGAATCTCAATAGAACTTACGTCTTGCTGAGCTTATTTGATTTCAATTTCGCAAGAGTTTATAATTACGGTTTTAAATTTGGTAAAGTTTTTAAAGGGGAGATTCATTCACCCCCCCTCTGAATCTGTGTCCGCACCATCTCATAGACTCAACAAGTGGTATCAGAGCGGGTCTCTGATAATTGATCAAATCCAACGATCTGCAGAGGATCATGCTACCTTTCATTTCGTGCATTGCTCATCCATTACTTTTTAGCTAAGTACTTTGAATCGGTTTAACTATTTTTCAATGGCTTCTCTTCTGGTTTTTGATGGTTCTAATTTTAGCAGTTGGCTAGGCGGCCTATGCGTTTACATGAATTTCATCGACTCTCATCTATGGAATTTAGTTTCAAAAGGCCCACATAAACTGTCTCATGATCAGATCAAGTGGTCTGATGAGGACAGACTGAAGGATAGTGAGAACACTATGGTTCTCAATATTTTAAAGGCTACAATTAACACTGACGTGTTTCCTTTCATTTTCAGGTGTAATTCTGGAAAGGAAATCCTGGATGAGGTGATAGCTATCCGTGAGAAAAAGGAAGAAGAATGTCTCTTGGCTAAAAGAAGTGATCATAGCAATGATCAACAGGAGGAGACTTCATCTCAGGTAAGTTCTGGATCAGAAGAATTCTCATTTGATGAATTGGTAATGATGCATGAAGAATTATCTGATAGACACAAGAAGGTAAAATCTGAAAATAAATCTTTGAAAAAGAAATTGAAATCTGTCAATCATGTTGATCATGTTGAAGATGAAGAACTAAGAGCTGAAATTGACAAACTGAAAATGAAATTACAAGAGTTTAACAAGGAGAAATCTGAATTGAACAGATTAAAATCTGAGAATGATAGTCTTAGAAATAAACTCCTTGAAGCAGAAAACACATGTTCAAAAGAAGAAAATGATGAATGTATTTTTCTAAAAGAAGTGATTGAGGATCTTAATTCTGATGTTGATATGCAGAAGAATCTGATTGTATCTTTAAAAGATGAAAATCATTTGTTGCTTGAAAAGAAAAAGGAAGTTGAACAATCTGAAGAAACTCTGATGGATGAAAATAAGAATTTAAAAGAGCAAAATAAGAAGCTAATGGTCTTGAACATTGTTATGTCTGAAAAATGGTTAGCTATTGAAAAAGGAAAATCCATCTTGAAAGAAGACGAAGCTGACTGTGAAATAAAGTTAAAACATGAAATAAACAAACTCAAAAGTTTGGATGATGCACTGCATCAACAAGTAATTTCTTGTGAGAATGATATTGCCAACTATGAGATGAGCATTGCTTCTTTACAATCTGAAATTCATGATCTGAATAATTCCATGTCTACATTTGTTGAAGGGAAAAATAATTTAGATAAAATTCTTGGAACAAAAGTGAACTTTCAAAGAGAAGGACTAGGTTATAATATAGTTAAGAAGAAGAAATTTGAAAATAAACTCTCAACTTCATTTGTGAGCAGTTCTAAAAAGCCGAAAACATCCTGCTCATATGTTTTACTATTCAATGCTCAGAAAACTAAAAATTTATCTAAAAATTTGAAAAAGACTGAAAAATAGAAAAAGAATTTCAATTTGAATAAAGCAAGAGTTGTTTCTACTAGTGTTATGAACTCTATTCATACTATGAATTCTGTTAATTTTGTGAATTCTGATAGTTCAGTGCATGTTGTTCACAAATCTTCCATTCATTCACATGCATACAAAAAGAATACCTCGTGTTATTACTGTAGAAAACATGGTCACTTCATGGATAGTTGTTTTGTGCTGAAAAAGGATAACTTGAAAGTTGATGAAATACAAGCTAGGAATTCTCAGACTAGAAAGCATGTTAAGAAATTTCATCATGTTGAGAAAAAGATTGTTCAATATTTTTGTTGTGAAAAAGTAGGTCATATTGCTGCACAATGCTGGCATGCACAGGGAAAGAAAGTTAATTCTGAATTTGGTAATTTTCCCGTTAACGGAAATGTTTTTAATAAAAATGAATTTGGGCCTAGAGGTAAGCATGCTATTTGTTTCCATTATGAAAAGCATGGTCATACAGTCAAGGATTGTTGGCATGCTCAAGGGAAAATAATTAATTCTAAACCTATAAATTTCCTTGGAAATCAAAACATGTTTGATAGAAACAAATCTATTGTCAAGGAAAAATTCAATGCAGGTTTTAATTGTGGAAAGCCAGGCCACAGAGCTACTACCTATTGGCTGGCTAAAAATGAAAAGATAAACTTCCATATTAAAAACAGAAACAATCATGTTCACTCACACCCATTTCATGCTCATGCTAATCCATATAAGAAGAACATGAAATCTGTTATTTTTTGTCATTACTATGGACAGTCTGGGCAATCTATGAATGATTGCTCTCAAATGATAATTGATGATCTGAAAGCTCAGAAATTTGTGAGTGCACCATTCAGAGGTGCCAATGTCATTTGAGGACCCAAGACATCTTGGGTACCTGTCTATGCAATATGAGGTTCAGTTTTTACAGGTGTACCTTGGAAGGAAATAAAAAGGGGGTTAAATAAACCAAGGCACTCAAGTAAGGTAAAACCCCATTTCTGCTGGTTACAAGGATGTTCATTTGAATTCTTTTAATCTCTTTCAGATAGCTACATTTAATGCTTAATCTGTTAAATAAAATCTCATGCATACATGTTCTTAACTGCTTTGACATTTACACTGCACAATCTAAGTTTCTTCATATATTGAGTTGTCTGTGCACAAATTTACTGAATACATGCTGAATTCATTTCTCATACACATGCATTTATGTTTTGTGATGTTATTATGCTTCAACTGGTTGCATGTTGAGAAGAAGGTGAAATAAATTCAAATACATGGAATTTCATGTCTGCATACATTTTCACATATGCATATCCAATCGAATTGTCTTGCATGGTCTGAAACTGTTATGCATCTTCATGCATGATTTCATGATATATCAAATGCTTAGCTCTAAAGGACAAATTAAGTCTGTCTGAAAGTTTGTTGCGCAGGTTTTTATGCCGATACAGCGGGGAAGGAAAATACGGGAGTTTGATGTATCTCAGGTATCCTCCTTACGGGTGCATAGCTCTCACGGCGGTATCGGGCACTCTCCTTTCACGGAAAGTCAGAAATGGTCGAATGGCACGGAAGTGTCGGGATAAAGGTTAACCAGACAAGATGCGGACGTGCCAATCGATCTCTCGACAATCACTCATGGAACCAAGGTTTGACCGGGGAAGCGCCACCAGGGAGCGGCACGTGGGCTCGGGCGATCGGGCGACACATGGAGAGAAGGGGTTCCATGGGTGCGAGTGCGTAGGCGATTGCGAGAATCGTGTATAGGACGTCTTTCCCCATCGGCCGCAAGCAACCGGTGTTTATTTACATCGGATTGAATCCGAATACCTTCGTTTTGTATATGTGTCTGAAGCCGTGGGTAGAGGGCTAGGGGGCATTCAGCAGCTAGGCGTGTGTGTTGGACCGAGGGGTGTTTACTGAAGGATAGTGAGAACACTATGGTTCTCAATATTTTAAAGGCTACAATTAACACTGACGTGTTTCCTTTCGTTTCCAGGTGCAATTCTGGAAAGGAAATCCTTGATGAGGTGATAGCTATCCATGAGAAAAAGGAAGAAGAATGTCTCTTGGCTAAAAGAAGTGATCATAGCAATGATCAACAGGAGGAGACTTCATCTCATGTAAGTTCTGGATTAAAAGAATTCTCATTTGATGAATTGGTAATGATGCATGAAGAATTATCTGATAGACACAAGAAGGTAAAATCTGAAAATAAATCTTTGAAAAAGAAACTGAAGTCTGTCAATCATGTTGATCATGTTGAAGATGAAGAACTAAGAGCCGAAATTGACAAACTGAAAATGAAATTGTAAGAGTTTAAAAAGGAGAAATCTTAATTGAACAGATTAAAATCTGAGAATGATAGTCTTAGAAATAAACTCCTTGAAGCAGAAAACACATGTTCAAAAGAAGAAAATGAGGAATGTATTTTTTCTAAAAGAAGTGATTGAGGATCTTAATTCTGATGTTGATATGCAGAAGAATCTGATTGTATCTTTAAAAGATGAAAATCATTTGTTGCTTGAAAAGAAAAACGAAGTCGAACAATCTGAAGAAACTCTGATGGATGAAAATAAGAATTTGAAGGAGCAAAATAAGAAGCTAATGGTCTTGAACATTGTTATGTCTGAAAAATGGTTAGCTATTGAAAAAGGAAAATCCATCTTGAAAGAACACGAAGCTGACTGTGAAATAAAGTTAAAATAGGAAATAAATGAATGATGCACTGCATCAACTAGTAATTTCTTGTGAGAATGATATTGCCAACTATGAGATGAGCATTGCTTCTTTACAATCTGAAATTCATGATCTGAATAATTCCATGTCTACATTTGTTGAAGGGAAAAATAATTTAGATAAAATTCTTGGAACAAAAGTGAACTTTCAAAGAGAAGGACTAGGTTATAATCCAGTTAAGAAGAAGAAATTTGAAAATAAACTCTCAACATCATTTGTGAGCAGTTCTAAAAAGCCCAAAACATCTTGCTCATCTGTTTTACAATTCAATGCTTAGAAAACTAAAAATTTATCTAAAAATTTGAAAAAGACTGAAAAATAGAAAAAGAATTTCAATTTGAATAAAGCTAGAGTTGTTTCTACTAGTGTTATGAACTCTGTTCATACTATGAATTCTGTTAATTTTGTGAATTCTGATAGTTCAGTGCATGTTGTTCACAAATCTTCCATTCATTCACATGCATACAAAAAGAATACCTCGTGTTATTACTGTGGAAAACATGGTCACTTCATGGATAGTTGTTTTATGCTGAAAAAGGATAACTTGAAAGTTGATAAAATGCAAGCTAGGAATTCTCAGACTAGAAACCATGTTAAGAAATTTCATCCTGTTGAGAAAAAGATTGTTCAATATTTTTGTTGTGAAAAACTAGGTCATATTGCTACACAATGCTGGCATGCACATGGAAAGAAAGTTAATTCTGAATTTGGTAATTTCCCCTTTAACGAAAATGTTTTTAATAAAAATGAATTTGGGCCTAGAGGTAAGCATGCTATATGTTTTCATGGTGAAAATCATGGCCACACAGTCAAGGACTATTGGCATGCTCAAGGAAAAATAATTAATTCTAAACCTATAAATTTCCCTGGAAATCAAAACATGTTTGATAGAAACAAATCTATTGTCAAGGAAAAATTCAGTGTAGGTTTTAATTGTGGAATGCCAGGTCACAGAGCTACTACCTATTGGCTGGCTAAAAATGAAAATATAAACTTCCATATTAATAACAGAAACAATCATGTTCACTCACACCCATTTCATGCTCATGCTAATCCATATAAGAAGAACATGAAATCTGTTATTTTTTGTCATTACTATGGACAGTCTGGGCACTCTATGATTGATTGCTCTGAAATGATAATTGATGATCTGAAAGCTCAGAAATTTGTGAGTGCACCATTCAGAGGTGCCAATGTCATTTGAGGACCCAAGACATCTTGGGTACCTGTCTATGCAAAATGAGGTTCAATTTTTACAGGTGTACCTTGGAAGGAAATAAAAAGGGGGTTAAATAAACCAAGGCACTCAAGTAAGGTAAAACCCCTTTTTTGCTGGTTACAAGGATGTTCATTTGAATTCTTTTAATCTCTTTCAGATAGCTGCATTTCATGCTTAATCTGTTATATAAAATCTCATGCATACATGTTCTTAACTGCTTTGACATTTACACTGCACAATCTAAGTTTCTTCATATATTGAGTTGTCTGTGCACAAATTTACTGAATACATGCTGAATTCATTTCTCATACACATGCATTTGTGTTTTGTCATTTAATTATGCTTCAATTGGTTGCATGTTGAGAGGAAGGTGAAATAAATTCAAATACATGGAATTTCATGTCTGCATACATTTTCACATATGCATATCCAATCGAATTGTCTTGCATGGTCTGAAACTGTTATGCATCTTCATGCATGATTTCATGATATATCAAATGCTTAGCTCTAAAGGACAAATTAAGTCTGTCTGAAAGTTTGTTGCGCATGTTTTTATGCCGATTAAGCGGAGTGAGGGAAGGAATACAGCGGGGAAGGAAAATATGGTAGTTTGATGTATCTCGGGTATCCTCCTTACGGGTGCATAGCTCTCACGGCGGTATCGGGCACTCTCCTTTCACGGAAAGTCAGAAATGGTCGAATGGCACGGAAGTGTCGGGATAAAGGTTAACCAGGCAAGATGCGGGCGTGCCAATCGATCTCTCGACAATCACTCATGGAACCAAGGTTTGACAGGGGAAGCGCCACCAGGGCACGGCACGTGGGCTCGGGCAATCGGGTGACACATGGAGAGAAGGGGTTCCATGGGTGCGAGTGCGTAGGCGATTGCGGGAATCATGTATAGGACGTCTTTCCCCACCGGCCGCAAGCAACCGGTGTTTATTTACATCGGATTGAATCCGAATACCTTCGTTCTATATATGTGTCTGAAGCCGTGGGTAGAGGGCTAGGGGGCATTCAGCAGCTAGGCGTGTGTGTTGGACCGAGGGGTATTTACTGGGGTTAGGGTGCCAGGCATTGATGCAGAGTGGCATAGAGAGAAGACTGATGGCTGGGACATGGGTGCGAGGGCACTCGTCTAATCGGCGGTGTTGTGCTGAGACGTATATTTCTTTACAGGAAAGCCGTAATGGCCAAAGTACAACTGCTGCATGCCACGGGACAATTTTGACACGTGGGTCGGTCCCCGGGTCGATGCTTGATGAATGAACACATATGCGTTTACAGAGAGCTCCTCCCGTGGCGTGGGCCATAGCCGTGGTGCCGAACGGGGGCTTATGACTGGATAATTGAGGGGATACATCGATCTGGTATCTGGGTGATGGTCGGTCGTGACTCGGATTGAGCGGTCGGACATAGCCTCGTAATTGCGGGTAAGCATGACGTCATGGCACGCGTGTGGTTGTGATCGACGGGCGTGCGAAGGGAAATCCCGGCATGAGGGGACGTCTGCTCGTATCACGATGTCTCACATATGGTGGGTGTTGACTCATGTGTGATGGCTACATACGGCGTGAGGGGAGAGCGAACGACATACCCCCAACGTAGTAGACCACCGAACAAGTCACCCACACACAATTCTCCTTAGCTCGCTGTAGATCGGATTAAAAATCCTCTCTTAGGAGAAGTTAAAATAATAACAATGAATAAACAAAAATGCGTAAGATGTAATAAAAATACAATAAAAATAGCACGAGGTGCTAAAGTGGAGATGATGTGATCGCCAGAGGGGTTACCTCAATAAGAAGAAAAAGGAGATCGCGTGTACCTGGTGAAAATTGGGATGCGGGATGGATGTGGATTTCTTCCTCCAACTTCAATCGGCCGGCCGATGAAGAGGGTTTTCTTGGTTGATTACCTTGTAAAAAAAAAGACAATGAAAAACAAACAAAAGAGAGAGGGATCAGCCAAAGTGCAATAGTATCAATCCAAAACTAACATAAAATGATGAAAAGACATCAACATGCGCACCTCTTTTTTTTGTTGTTTTAAAACCCCTTAATAAGACTTAAGGGAGGGGGAGTATGATGATAAAAAAAATTGCAACAAGGTGGGAATAAATACGAAGGATGAATGAATATGATGAATGGAGTGGTATAAATGATGTAGAACAATCAGATGAAAAACTGAGAAGCCCTGCTGTCCCTGGCGACAGTAGAGGGAAACCGGATGAATATGACGGACGTAGATGGATGAAGCACCGGATGAAGCCCAACGAAGGATGCAGAAAACGAAGAAGGCTCTGCTCGTGACGCTTAACCTCTTGAGTGCTTAGAATGCTTAACCTTCTGAGTCATTAACCTCTCACACGATCGAATGATATTTTCTCTTATAGCTTCAATCGGATGTGATCAAACAAGGAAATGATAAGAATGGGTAATGAGGCATCCAGGGAAGGATCAAGATCGAGCAAGAGTCCCAAGGATGGTAGGGAACTGTGAGGGAAAGATGGAAAAAGGAAGGACTCTGGAGTGAAACACGACTTAGGACAGGGCGTCAAATCATGAATTGACGACCTTTACAGAGACGTTTCTTGAAACACGACCTAGGAAAGGGCGTTTCTTCCTGGATTTAAATTTGGAAATAAAACTTTCTTTGTTTAGAAATTAATGGAACACGCCTAAGATAACGGCGTTTCTTAAAAACACGCCCTGAGGTAGGACGTTACACAGAAAAAGCTTTTTATTTTGAAAGTAGATAATTCCAAAAATTAACGGATAATACCAGGAATTGACGCCCTCATACATGGTCGTCCTTTCTTTTAAAACGCCCCATCACAGGTCGTTACTTTCTAAAGTAACGCCCTTCGTCAGGTCGTGAATCACGAAGGATGCATAAAAAAAGCATAAAATTCTCAAAAAAAAGAAAAACTTCATGTTATAGGGATATTGAAGTCCACTTGGGGCGTTTACATAATAACATGAGATTTGATCAACAAAACGTCAATTTTGGCGTGTCTACAGCTGCCCCGCCTTGGCGTCTGCTTTGCAAGGGAGTGAGACGGAAATGGAATGAAGTGTAATGAAAGAAATGAAGTGGAATGAACTGATAAGGAGACACCAAGGTGTGATGTGACACGCCTCAGAACATTAAGTATTTGAAATCTTTCCAAGATTCTGAGTGAAACAACTCCGAGTGGTTCCAAGGAAACATCGATTTGTTGGATAAAAGGAGATTAAACTAAGTAAATAAAGGGTGTGCGCGTGGGCACGACAGGGAAAGACCATTGGAGAGCGATTACCAGCCAACGTGGACGTGCTACAACCAAGGTAAATTTTGCAGAAAAGTAAAGAGAATTGGGATAGAGATCCAACAAAAGGGACACTTTCAAGGAATCAGCCTGAACGGCTCCAAATAGAACGAAGTACTTGATTTAAAGTGGAATATCTCATGTCAACTCAATCAAGAGCGAGTGAACTTCATTATTGCCATAATATGAAGATTTTCAGCATGAAACTCAAAGTCCTACATGATGCATGCTGGGCTAAAAGAAAAGATTAAAACAAACTAAAAATAGAAAATAATCAAGGATAATATTGTTAAGCCATTTAGATCTGGTCAAGAATCCATATCTCTGAGCTAACACTAAGCCGAAGCCCGTTTGTCCGCGCATCAACTCAGAAAGTGGAACCATCGTCCCAAACCTTTAACAACTTAACGGCCTATCCGTGTGATCAAGATTTTCCTGAAATCGTCATTGTTTTTGATGAAGGGGAACTCAAATTTCAGGTTCATCAGAACCACAAGGTCCTTGACATATTATAATAGTGTAGATATCATATAGTAACAATGCTTACAGGAAACAGATACAAGGTGACACGATGTTACTCCAGGAGTGGTTCAAACGCCTCGAATCCTGCAAACTTCTGTACTTGAAATTTATTAGCCTTCATCTATCAATTCAGAACATGACATGAACATAAGTGCTTAATCATAAACAACTTCACCAAAATAATAGCACTTAAATTCATTAAAGCATGGGAAGGACAAAATATGGGAGCCAATAAAACACGCCTAAGAATAGGGCGTTAACAGTGTAAAAGGCGCCTGACCATAGGTCGTTAATCTTTAAAACACGCCCTACTCAAAGGCGTAATCCGGAACGGGAGCTTAGAAGGAGACGCCCCAGGTTAGGGCGTTACATAAAACACGACCACATGACAGGTCGTCAAATCCAAAATAAACGCCCTTACACAAGGCGTTAATTCAACACGAACATCCGTTTCTAAATCAAGAACACAGTCCTTAATCCAACCAAACTTCTATCTTCGGGACTCTTTAGGACTCTTCAAATCCTTATAAAAAGGAAGGCTTTCCTCAACCCCCCATCAGAACCTCCTTGCGCAACCAAATCGCTTCTTTTCCTTCTTTTTTCTATTTCTGTTCTTCTTCATCTACAGACCTCTCTACGAGCTTCTCCTGCAAAATCAAGCAATGGACCGGGTGATGAAGAAACCTAGGCTTTCTACTCCCAGAATCACTGAAATACAAGGGCACATAAGCAATCGAATTGCTTTGAACCAGGTAAGCTATTCCTCTGTTATTTGTTTCTGTACTGTGCTTTTTCTTTTCTTTTTTTCCGCCGAACTCCCCTTTCATATGCTCATGTTTGTCACTGCATGTGTTATGTTCTCTTCTCACAGGATTACCCAACCCTTCCAGGAGCTAGAAGATACATAAAAGTCAAGTGGTTGCCCCTCATCCTCTCCAAATTCTCTTCAGATATGAGGGTATATGTAGCTAGATGGCATCTCTTAGGATTGATAACCCATGCCAAGCACTATAACCAAATCCATCTTGATTGGGGTGCCATGGGAGCATTGATTGAAACATGGCATCCTTCCACCCATACTTTCTTATTTTCCACATTTGAAGCCACCCTCTTGATGGAGGAAGTAGAGATGATCTTGGGTTTGAAAAGAATGAAACAAGGAGAAGAAGAGCACATGGCCAACATGCCAAGACCTATCTCATCTCATGAACTCTTAACCAGCCTTATACCTAGCCCAAACCTAGTGAATCAAATCAAAACCACCAAGGGAATCAACCTCTTGAAGCTAGCTTCATGGGTATACAAAAGAGCCGATCAAGCCAAGGAAGAGGAGGAGATAGAAAGAATAACAAAAGCCTTCGTGGTGTGCATAGCAGGCGCACTACTGTTTCCATCCACGGAGGACTTCCTTGAAGAGAGTCAAATAAGCGCAGTGGTGAGCTTATGGGAAGGCGAAAGAGTTGGGCCGGCCATACTAGCTTACCTTTACAGCGGGCTCACATCGGCGGCCATGGGGCGGCCCATATACGGCTGCATGCTAGCCTTCTCAAGTTGGGTGGACCTTCATTTTAAATTTGATCCATGCAATGAAGCCCAACAATCGTCACGGATCTTCTCCAAAAGTCCGCTTTCTTACATCGCCGGCTCGTTGGGAATAAGCAATAGGGTGACGAACCGCATTCCTCAAATCAAGAAAAGGGTGGAGTGGAGAGATCACATCAAGGTAATGCCAAAAACCCTCTTTACTTGTACTCCGGGAATACTCAAAATGCAGGAACTTCGCGCAAGATTCTCCATTGGCACGGACCTTCGTCTTATTGGCGCATCCGAGCTTGTCTTGTACAATGCACACCGGTGCCTTCCTCAGCTCGGGCTCCCAAGGCAAATACTAGAAGACATCTCCCATCTTCCTTCAATCAAATCAAGGGATCTAGGCAGTAATGAAGATGGAGAAGAGACAATCACCATTCAAGCTCTGTGGAAACTAAGCAAGCTTCATCAACCTGTAGAAGACTTAGAAGAAGACAAGGAACAGTGGAAAAGTTATGTAATCTCATTGAGGAAATTAAGGCCCAAAGTGGCTCATTATGCATTGTAATCCTTTTTTTTTTCAAAATAATGAAGATTGCTTTCTGATTGAGCCACTATTACTGTGATTATCAACAAAATTATCCAGAACCTATTTTTCTGTTGTAAATAACGCCTCAAAGAATGCCGTGAATTCAGCAATACACGCCTTACCTCAAGGCGTCTCAATCGGCCCATCTTCCACAGTTAACGCCTGCATCAGTGGGCGTGACTTAAATAACGACTTCAGGAAAGGCGTGAATAGATTCAAACCCCAAAGAATATAATCGTTGACTCATCAAAAGTAACGCCGTTTCCTTAGTCACTTCTTAAAAATAACACGCCCTCGACTGAGGCGTTACTCTAAGCCAGCAATGATGACTTTCATTACATCAATCAACGCCCATTCAATGCGTCTGACGATGGTTATCGTTCCCCATGCAAAACAAATTTACGCCTTAATCATCGTCGTTTACCTTCGAGAGACGCCCAGAGCTTCGTCGTGAATTCTATTAAAAACGCCTTCTCTTAGGGCGTGTCTTCTTTTCGAAACCCAAAAGTCATGAGGCCCCTTCTTCTTCCTCCTTCCGTCCTCATTTCCCCCTTCTGCAAACCCTAACTGAAGCCCCCCCCCCCAAAGCTTCTCTCGTTCTCTTTCTCACTCTCTCAATCTCCCTCCCCCTTAGCCCTAGCCATGGCCGGTGGAGGACAGAAGCGCCAGAGGGTAGCCGCCCCAGAGGTCGTTGATCTGGAGGCCGCCCATGTCGAGGAGGAACTCGCCATCGTGACGGTTGAAGAACCGGCGGTGGTTGCCGGTGGTGACGAGGCCGAAGGAGCATCAACAGAAGAAGGAAGAGAAGACGAAGGTGGAGAAGAAGAAGAAGAAAGAGAAGAAGATGAAGAAGAGGGAGATGGAGAAGAAGAAGAAGATGGTGGACCACCGTCCACGGCGGCGGTCGCTCCCCGGGGCCAACTCCGGAGGCCCAGACGGCCATTGCCTCGGCCACAACCCCAGAAGCACAAAAAGGTAAGTTCCCCCTCCCCAAAACCAATTTTTTTTATTTTATTTTCATTTTCTTTTTTTTTTCCTGATTTTCCATAGCCCTCGGGTGCGAAACCTGCAACTCAGAAAAGAAACGCCTCCCACGGGGCGTTATTCACAAACAAAACGCCCTGACCAAGGGCGTAAATTCCTTTTATTTTCTGAAAAATAATTAACCTTCATGACAAACGCCCTGCAGCATGTCGTTTCTTCAAAAATTATGATTTTCCATTAATTCCATGCCCATTAAACGTTTTCATTAATTATTTCGCATGCTGTCATTTTTATTTAAATTTTCTGAAAATCATGAAAGCCACGCCTCACCAGGGCGTTATTTAACAGGAAACGCCCAAACCAGAGGGCGTCTCTTCATTAATTCTCTTTTAAAACTGAACGGTCCTAAATGGAAAACGCCCTAGCCGAGGGCGTGATTTGAAAAACATTTTAGGATTTTAGAAATTAACCACAAGTTCACGCCCTATCCAGAGGCGTTTTAGAGATGGAAAACGCCCTCACCCAGGACGTTACTTCAAACCACATTTAGAAAAACGCCCCCTTTAGGGGCGTGAATTTACCAAGAAACCACCTGAGGAGGGTCGTGACTTCCAAAATATTAAAATCAATGCCCAGGCAAAACATAGCGTAATTACACATGATTTAACCAAACAATTAAGCAAAATTCTTCTCTTTTAATGCGTGCAGGGGCTGATGAGGACCCGTATCTCATGGGTAATGGTCTGGGCAGCATACCAGGGTCTCCCCGACTTCCAGAGGGTTAGGGTAGATGCTATGGGGTTCGGGGCCTTCCTATCCATTGAGCCATTTAGACCCGACCTAGCACTTATCCAGGTTTTACGGGAGCGTTGGGATAGGGTGAGCCGGTCCTTCTTGATGCCCTGGGGGCACATGGTTCCTACCCTAGAGGATGTGACCAAGATTACGGGGTTGAGGGTGGATGGTGAGGCTGTGAGTCGGTTCACCTATCCTGACTACACAGAGATGGCCCAGAGACTGCTAGGGCTGGATATGGTCTATGAGGTACCTAGTGAGTGCAGGACCATCTTCCGTACCGACCTGACTACGGTGATGGGTTTAGGAGATGCCAGGCATAGGTCGGGGGAGACCTTAGGTGAGTTTGTACAGAGGCTGACGGACGGGGTGAGAGCGGTATGCTGCCAGGACCCGACTGACCATGAGAGAGCGGATCGAGACCTGAGGAGGTTCCTGCTGCTGCTGCTCGGGAGATTATTGCTGGGGACGAAAGCCGACGTCATCAACTGCCGCTTCTTGGCGATCCTCGAGGACCTGGAGACAGTTGGCACCTACGCCTGGGGAGCGGCGCTGCTGGCACACCTGCTGGCGGACCTGTCCACGGGTACAGGACGTGAGACGACCGTCAGTGGCTTCTCACCTTTTCTTCAGGTAGTTATCTTCCTTTTTCTTTTCTTTTATGCAAATGAATGCTTTACTAATGCAATGCATGGATGCAGGTGTGGAGCCACCTATACATGCCGATGGGGCGCGTCGACCCACGGCCCGGAGCTGAGGGATCCTTTCCTCTGGCGCGACGCTGGTTACCAGTCGTCTTCGGTGCCCCACTTGACTACGAGTTGTGGGTTCTACGGAGAGAGTTCCGCGACTTCCCTCCCTCGCTGGTATGTATGAATGAATGATATGAATTTCTTTTGAATTGATTTGAATTGATTATGCTATGTATGAATGCAGGTGCAGTGGAGGCCATACGAGGGGATGACAGATGAGGGCCAGCCTTGGGTCGTATCGGGGCGACCTCGCTTCGGGCGTGAGCTGTGGCTACACTGCTTGAGTGAGATCGAGCCGTTACGGCTCCGGTTGGTGATGAGGACCCTGGGTTTGCACCAGGAATGGATCGAGGTCGGGGAGCCTCGAGGCATAGGAAAGAAGACCCGCGGTCGCACCAAGACGACCGACTGGAGGGTACGTTTCGAGGAGCAGTACGCCGACTGGCAGCGAGGCGGGACCAGAGTCACTTCCCGAGCGACTGACAGCTCCGAGTACCTCCGGCGCTACTGGGAGGTACACGCCGGCCGACCCCAGATGAGGGTCTTAGGGGTATGTATGAATGCACTTATTTCTAAAATTGAATGCAAATGCTTATGTGACTATCATGTGACTAACATGCAATGGATACAGGATGCGAGGGACATAGCGGCGATAGACGCCCAGGCCCACCTACACAGCCTGGAGGACCAGCTAGCCGCCACACGGGCCGACCTAGAGACCCTGGTGAGTGTTTAAATTACTTCTATATGCAAATGAATCTTTTTGTTGAATTATTGATGATTAGCCACTGACGATCTCAATGAATGCAGCGTGCTCAGCAGGGAGTAGTGAGGAGAGATCCAGGGGAGGCCTCCAGCTCGAGGGGACCTAGCGCGGAGGTGACCGCGCTATCAGAGCAGCTAGCTGGAGCGGTTGCACGGGCTGAGGCAGCAGAGCGCGACCTCGCCAGACGGGTAAATTCTGAACTCACACTCAGTCAATTCAATTATTAATTAAATATAGCATTGTGCACTGATAAAAAAAATGTTTTGCAGACCGAGGAGCTCCGAGCAGCTATTGCTTGCGTCTGTGAGGGACAGCAGGCGACGTCCTCGCAGGTGAGTGATTTACCTTCGACCATGTGTTGTTTATTTGCTTCATTGAATTGTGAAATTTGATGATTGGTTTGCCTGTTTTCAGAGTGCACAGCTGCGAGCGGCGCGTACCGAGTTGGCGATCCGCGAGCAGCGGATCACAGAGTTGGAGCGCTCTGCGAGGCGTCGGGAGGAGCTTCCCCAGGACGTGGCGGAGCTGCGGGTTGCCCTGGAGCTGGAGAGGCGGGAGCGTGCCCGAGAGCGAGAGGAGCACCAGACGGAGCGTGCCCAGTTCCTTGAGCTTCAGCAGGCGGAGCGTGCCCGGTTCCAGGAGCAGTTGGCGGCACGGGAGCGTGAGCTGGCGGACTCGAGGACCCAGTTGATCCTTTCCCAGGAGCGGCTGCGAGTGTCCGAGGAGCGGTTGCAGCGAGGCCGTGAGCGAGCACGGGCTGCGGGGTACTCCTTCACCAGCTCTACCTTCGTGGCGGGTTCTTCTCTTCGAGAGAGGAGTGAGGCAGGGGGCCAGGCTCGAGTTCCGGCTTCTTCACGGGGGCCCATGCCTCCTCCACCAGCACCAGCTCGGGATGGCGAGGAGGAGGTTGAGAGTAGGAGAGTAGAGGAGGGTGGAGGCGAGAGCTGAGAGACTTACTTGTACTCCTCCACCCTCACACCTGTACATGATAGACATGATGATATATATATATGTGAGATTGAGATTTCTTTTGTTACCTGAGCACTTTGTGTGGTTGTGGACTTGTGTTTGTGTACTTTTCCTTTCCACGTTCCTCGTGTTTGCTATACTTTGCCCTGTATCTGCAGCTGCGGTTTTCACTTTGAACAAAACAGGTTAATTCATCTGTTCGACTTGGCCCCTTGCCCAATGAGCAAGGGAGTGGCAATATTCTTACCTTAATAATGGGTCAAGGGGCCAAGCCTTTAATCAAATAAGGTAAAGTGAAATAACCAATAAAGGGGAGATGCATCATGCAAGCACACACATGCAAACAATAAATCAGAATATGCACAGGCAAAATGCAGGCATACGAATGAAGAAGGCATTATATATATTTTTTGTTATTTTCCTGAAAAACGCGCCTTAGATTAGGTCGTGACTCGGGTGAAAGACGCCCCCTCAGACGGCGTGCATTTTAAAAGGATTTTGGAATTTGGTGAAAAGACGACCTGAACAAGGGCGTTAATTTGATAAAGACGACCCTCAGAAGGGCGTGAGTTAAATTAAAAACGCCTTAGTGAGAGGCGTGAATTATATGAATTTTCAAAAAAGATTGACAAGGCTATCCAGATCGTGGGCCCTACACGGTCATCATCTAGGATTCATTAATCTTTCTTGAATAATTAAAAGGGAGTCGACGTGCTCAAAGTTGACTTAATATTCGAGATTTCGCACAGTGCAATTTCTTAAGTTCGTCTTGACCATCCTGCCAGTTCGTGACTTTACCACATAGAGAGGATGGAAGAAAATATAAGGAAGCCCATAAGGGGTTCTGGGATGCTCAAAGTAAAGTTACCTCCCCTGCCCTATGCCTGTTGGGGTTCGGTCTTTGGCGTAGGAAATTGTTGCCTTTTTGCCCATTTATAATGCATGCATACGCCCAAGGTTTTCCTTGCGGGGACTTTGCCCTCTTGACATGCTTTTCTTTTCGTAACTTGACTTTCACTTTGGAATTGATTTGCATTGATGAAAAAAATAAACCTAATTGTACTTGGGCTTTTGTGACATTTGCTCCCTTTTGGGCCTTGACTTCCACCTACTAGGGCGGCGGATAGGCTTGGCGCCTCTGCCTCGAAGTCTCCCTTTCCCCCCTTATGGGCCGAAGAAGAAAGGAACGGGTATTATCTTTCACTTTTAGTCAAGTTTTTGACTTTCTATCAGATTTTACACTGCTTGAGTTCAAGAATAAAGCGTGTAGTGTGTGCGGGTGTCAACCCCATTTTTAAGTTACCAAGACTGATAAATGAATTCTGAATTTTGACCTTTCAGGCCTTGATCTTTTGTGTGCCATGACAAAAGCCTTTTTGTTTGTTTGAAATTTCTCTCTTTTCTTTTTTGTTTTTTTTTTTGGATTTTGGCAAATACTCTAATTTTTTTTGGATTTGGAAAATATTCATTTTTTTGTTTTGTGGGATTTTGGAAAATTTTCATTTTTTGTTGGATTTTGTTGGGAACTATTCATTTTTTGTGGATTTTGGGAAAATCAGGGGTAGTATTTCTTAAGATATAAACCGTTCCAAGGGTGAGTTAACTCTTCACCTTCAGCATTAGTTAATTTATAAGCATTGCCAGGAAAAACTTCTTTTATAACGAACAGTCCCTCCCAATTTCGTTGGAGTTTTGAACGGGGGCCACCCGGCTTAACAAAAATTCTCTTGATTACCATTTCACCGACTTTAAATTTTCTCTCAATTACTTTCTTTTGGTAAAAACGTGAGAGCCTATTTTGATAAACGCGCACATGCTCAGCGGCGACCAGACGCTTCTCATCTAGGAGTTCCAATTGGGCAAGGAGTGAATCACGACGTTCAGCAATAGAAAGTTCCTCATCCAATTGTACTCGCAGAGAGAGAATAAGAATCTCATAAGGGACTACTGCCTCCATCCCATAAGTGAGGGCGAAAGGGGTTTGCCCAGTGGGAGTGCAAATGGAAGTGCGATAAGCCCAAAGAGCTTCAACCAGCTTGTCTGGCCAGTCCGAAAATTTATTAGCCTCACACGTCTTCTTAACGATCTTGATCAAAGTTTTGTTAGTTGCTTCTGCTTGGCCATTGCCCTGCGGATAGTAGGGAGAAGAATGATGCAATGCAATGTTATACCTGTTGCAGAGATCCTTGAGATCTTGAGAGATAAATTGAGGTCCATTGTCGGTGACGATGGTGCTCGGGATGCCGAACCTCGTGATGATGTTCTTCATGATAAATTTGCAAACGGTTGATGCTTTAATTTCCACGTAAGCTTCCGCTTCCGCCCACTTGGTGAAGTACTCCGTTGCCGAGAGAATGAATGATTTTTGCTTGGTCAGGAGGTTCGAGTCACCAAGAGGTCCAATGATGTCAAAAGCCCGCATGGAAAAAGGCCATGGGGAGGACGTAGGATGGAGTGAAGAAGCAGGAGAATGAATCTTGTCAGCGTGCAGTTGGCACTTAACACACCTACGAACGTAGATAGAGCAATCCTCTTCTAGAGTTGGCCAATAGAAACCTAGTCTAAGGATTTTCTTAGCTAGCATCTGGCTGTTCACATGACCACCACACACACCAGAATGCGCCTCTTCCACGACTTTCCAAGATTCATCATCATCGAGGCATCTCAATAAAACACCGGTGAGCCCTCTTCTGTAGAGCACACCTCCAACCAAGGTATAACGTTGAGCCACTCTTCTAATTGCTTTCTTTTCTTCTGCTGTGGCTTCCTCGGGATAAGACTGATCATTACAGTATCTGGCAATCTCATAATACCAAGGCTTTTCTTCGTCAGCCAATTCTTCTTCCCAGTCCAAGAGCATGACCTCTTTGCCTTTAAGAGTTTCTTTCTGCTTGGCCTTCTCGAGCACCTGATCCCTAATATCAAGGAAAGCATGGTCTTTAATAGCTGAAGTGTCACGCTGATGAATCAGAGGGACATGGAAATCACGCTCAGGGGGGAAGACTAAAGCAGAAGCTAAAGAAGCAAGAGCGTCAGCTAGAATGATCTGACTGCGAGGCACATGAACGAAGATTAATTTGGTGAAGAGTTTGGCATAAGCTGAAGCGAGTTCCTGGTAGGGTTTAAGCTTAGGATTGATAGTGCGGCACTTGACCAACACCTGGCGCAGAATGAGTTGACTATCACCGACGATCCTCAAGTGAGTGACACCATATCGATGAGCGGTTTGTAGACCGACCAAAAGAGCTTCATACTCGGCTATGTTATTGGTGGCAGGAAAAGTGAGCCGAGCAGCAAATGGAATGGTGACCCCTTCAGGTGTTAAAAGAACCATGCCGATCCCTCTTCCTTGAGAATTAAGAGCTCCATCAAAATGTAGCGTCCACATAGGATCAAGGAGTTGATTAATGGACATTAATTCTTCATCTGGGAACTCAGAATTGACAGGATCAAAATGAGGTAGAGGGTGATGAGCAAGATGTTCGGCGATGGCATAACCTTTGATAGCTTTTTGCTGAATGTAAGTGATATCAAACTGGGAGAGGAAGCTTTTCCAGCGTGCTAATCGATCAGTGAGGACAGATTTTTCAAGGAGGAATTTGATTGGATTCATGCGTGCAATGAGGTGAACCTCGTGGGCTAGGAAATAGTGTTTTAATTTCTGCACTACCCAAACCAAAGCTGCACAAGTCTTCTCCATGGCTGAGTACTTCTGCTCACAGGGGTTAAGAAGTTTAGACAAGTAGTATGCTGCCCTCTCCTTACCTTCTTCATCCACTTGAGCTAAGACAGCACCTACAGAGTCATCCAGGACTGAAACATACAGAATAAGTGGTTTGCCTGGAATTGGCGGCCTCAGGACAGGGGGATTGGCCAAATAATCCTTCAATCCGTCAAAGGCTGCCTGACACTTGTCATCCCAATTAAACTTGACTCCCGGCTTGGTAAGTTCGTAAAACGGCCTGCATCTTTATGAATGCTGGGAGACGAAGCGGCGAATGAATTGCAACCTCCCTATTAATCCTCGAACTTCCTTCAAATTCTTGGGAGGAGGCATATCTCTGATGGCCTTTGCCTTGTTGGGATCGACTTCAATTCCCCTCTTACTGACAATGAATCCAAGCAACTTTCCTGAAGAAACGCCAAATACGCACTTCTTGGGGTTCATTTTTAATTGATATTCTCGCGATATCTGCAAAACCTTAGCCAGAACCCCGGGATGCTCAATCCTTGTCCTTGATTTCACTACCAGGTCATCCACATACACCTCTATATAAATATTAATCATGTCATGAAAAATAGCCATCATAGCCCTCTAGTAGGTGGCTCCAGCATTCTTAAGTCCAAAGGGCATAACCACATAACAATATGTGCCCCATGGTGTAGTGAATGAAGTTTCCTCTTGATCTTCTTCAGCCAGGCGAATCTGATTATAGCCTGAAAAGCCATCCATAAAAGAAAGAGTCTCAAATCCTGCCGTGTTGTCGATCAACACATCAATATGAGGGAGGGGGAAGTCATCTTTAGGACACGCCCGGTTGAGGTCCCAGAAATCTATGCAAATTCGAACTTTTCCATCTTTCTTCATAACCGGGACAATGTTAGCCACCCAATTGGGATAGAGGACGACTCTAACAAATCTAGCCTTATGGAGTTTATCGACCTCTTCTTTCATCTTCAAAGCCATATTAGGGTGGAAACGCCTCAACCGTTGTTTGACCGGTACAGACCCTGGCTTGAGTGTAAGGCGGTGTTCAACAAGCGCAGGGTCTAATCCCGGCATATCTTCATAACTCCATGCGAACGTGTCCTTGTATTCTTGAAGAACCAAAATGAGCGCCTCCTCCTCGGAGGGCGGTAAATTCTTACTGATGAGGACAATCCTAGGGTCTTCCTCGGTACCCAGATTGATTTCTTTGGTAGGTTCTTCTACAGAGGCTGATGGTTCGTCGAATCATCTTATGCCACTAGCAAAAGCATCAGCCTCGTCCTCATAGTCTTCATAATTTTCTTCCCCCTCTTCAATAGGGTCTTCATCATTCATGATTTCATAAACGCCCAAACCCTCATAAGCAGCAACAGAATCCTCATATTCCAATTCTGGCAGGATGATCGGTTCTTCCACAAACTCAGGGATTGCTAAACAAGCTTGGCATCTGACAGCCAACTCCAACAAAAATCTTCGGGGAATCTGCTTACCCTTGGCCTTCTTATGTGGAACTATCCCCTGATTTTTATTATTAGAAGGAAAGGGGGAAGAATAGGAACAACTAGCTTGACCAGGGGAAGGAGATGAAAAAGCGGATACAGGAGGTGATACAGAGGAGGGCCCCTCACCAGAGGGGGAGAAGAGTCTTACCAAGGAATCTTGGAAGAGCGGCCCCTGGGTTGGGACGCACTCGGGAGAAAAATAGAAGGTCTCCTCAATAGAAATGGAGGATTGGAATGTTGGAGATTTGGCATTTTTTTTTCGTTTTTAGCTTTTCCTTCATTTTTATTTTCTTTTTCAAGTAAAAAGCAATGTGAAGGGAGAATAGCAGGAGGAGTGGAGATTGCAAGATTGGAGAAAGATTTAATCAAAGATGGCCCACGCGGGGGTGAGATGGAGATTTTAGAAAATCGCTCGAGGAGCGAAGGAGCAATCGGGAGGGAAATCTGAATTGAATCGGGAGACCAGTTGATGGTAATCGGTGGTGGTCGCAGCACGTGACCAAACCAACGGGAATAGAGAGAAGCCAACACAGATGGATGCACAGAAGTGAGGGAGAAAAGGCCGGCCCACAGCCTATCTACGGAAAATCCTTCTTCAAAGGGGACATCTGGCTCCCCCGTATCTGTGTAGTCACTTAACATCTGCCTTTTATCTGTGATTACTGCTGGCATTTCAATCAGTTCTTGAATCAGCGGTGGCCACTCTGGATCTGTCGGCATGAACAGGCGGCTCAAAGAAATAGTGATGTCATTCATGTCAAACCACCTGTACCAGTCACATTCCGGATCACCCATTTTTCTTCTTTTATCTGGCCTTAAAGACTCCAGGTCTTTGTAGGTAGCTAGTGGGGCAATGTGACGAGCAAACTGTCTGGCGTGCACATCTTGACAATCAAGCAATGAAGTAATGACGGTAGTCTGCTCATTGTTCTGAATGCCCCTGGTGACAAAATGTGTCTTTAAAGTCCAGGTGAGCGGCTGGCGGTCTGGTTTGAAGGTGGACGTCATAATAGCCCACGGCTCTCCTTCATTCTTGCCCGTTGTTTTGTAGCCTAAGCCGCCTCGTGCAATCACCTTTTGAGGCTTAATGGGCCTAATCCTGCCCTGGAGTTTGGCGCCCAGGCCCTTGCCATCTTGATATCCCATTCTTATCAGAATGTTCCAGCCGGGGGTATTCATCATATTTTTCTTTTTCTTCCCCTTAGAAGGCAGGGGTGTCATAGCAACTGTGGTAACAGTCTCAGATAGCATCGGCCGTGGACGGGGAATGTCCAGCACAGATAATAACGGCTTGTTGGCAGGCCATATGGAAGGAACTGATGAAGCTACATGAATGTCTTCCTCTTGCAAGATCGGCACGCTGGTCACCTTGATAATGCGGCCCTTGTGCGGAAACTTGAGGCACTGATGGTTTGTAGAGGGCACTGCGTCAAGCTGCTGAATATAAGGGCGACCCATGATGCCATTAAAGGTCGGATCCATATCCAGGATATGAAAATCTGCTGTAATGGTGGCTGGACCCAAGCTGACTTTGAGAGTAATCATACCCAGAGGGGGTTTCTTTGTATTGTCATATGCTGTGACAGTAATGGTAGATGGCCGAATCTGGCTCTCAGGGATACCGCATAGCTTCAGAGTGCTCGGAGGCAACACATTGATAGATGCACCGGTGTCTACCAAACACTGCTTAACGGCCACTTTGTTGATATCAACCGTAATACATAGGGCATATTTTCTTGCCGGTAGAGGTGCTAACTCATGTTCATGGAATGTGATTGCCGGCTGACTGCTGGCAGGAGTCAAGACTGTAACTATTTGCTCGACCGGCATGTCTTCGTTGACCATGACCTTCTGCAAATATTCCTTCAGGGCCAGCTGATGAGTGGTGGACCTCTTGATTAATTCAAGAATGGAGATTCTGGCTGGAGTGCGATCCAAGTGCTTTAATAAATCATACTGAGTTCCCAGCACTGAATCTTGTTCCTGCTCATGCTCTTGTGGCCCCTGCACAGGCTCTAGCTCTCTCTGTGGGAAAACACGGTGGAATATCCGTCCACTGCGGAGCGGCGCTACGCCTTGATGCGCCTCTGTCGGGGCAATATTAGGAGGAGGGTTGGAAGAAGAAGAAGGAATGTTGGTAGCAGAAACCCTGCTAGGGGATATCAAAGGGGAATTCAATGAAAGGGGCGCCCCCGTAGGAGACGTGGTAGTGGTGTTTAACAAACATGCCCCCACGGGAGGCATGGGAGGAGTATTTGACGAAGGTGCCCTCGCAGGAGGCGTGGGAGAGGAGAGGGATATTCGAATGCGAGGAGCATTGGCAGGTGGTGGAATAAGGAGAGATCGTGGCACAAAAGGTGGTTGAACTGATGACGGAGGAACTCTTGCCGGTGTAGGAGTGGTAGAGGGGGTAGCGGGTGCTGGCGGTGAGCGGAGTAGGAGTGGCCTGGATGGCGCGTGTGTGGGATTGGTGGTGGAAGGTGGAATGGTAGGTTGTGGAGGTGGTAGGCGGGTAAGAAGAGAGCGAGCCGGCAAGGCCATGGAATTGGTGGAGGTAGAAGGATTGACGGGGCGCAGAAGGGGACGTCCCGATAGGAGAATAGAAGAAGAAGGAGGTGTGCGCAAAAGGCGCGGAGTTTGATTTTGAGTTGGATCATGATGAAATGCCCCGACAGAGGCGTTTTCTTCGTGCCATCCCTGCCCTCTCTCCACCTCGTAGAGAGACGTGACAGGGTTCACATGTTGATTAGGAGCGTGCTCCGGCAATGGATTACGGACGATCCCCATATCCTGCTGGGGTGCTGGAGCTTGCTGTGGCTGAACTTGTTGCGGAGCTGGCTGCTGTTGTTGCTGGTTTTGTTGTTGCCGAGAAGCCCTTCTTTCTTTCATAGCGGCTATGAATTGTCTCATCTCATCCCAATTGATGTCACCCTGGTCATTTAGATCGTAGATGTAATCTCTGAAGTGGAAGCAACGATCCAGGTTGTGACCAGGGGCGCGGTGAAAGGCACAATAACGGGATGTGTCAACATTAGCGGGCCGCACGGTTCTTTCCTTCGGTAATGCGAGCAAGTTGGCGGCCATCAGGGCATTAAAAATATCGGGGAGACTTTCAGGAAGTGGGGGATAGTGGTCCCTTTTGGGGCCAAGTGGCGGTCTCCGTTGTTGTTGTTGGCCATAGTTGGCTGGTGGGGGCACTTGATGGTATTGTGGTGGGGCTGGAGGATCTATGCGGGGGGCTTGGTTTTGCGGTGGAGCAAAGGAGCGTTGAGGCGCGAATTGGGGTGGTGGAGTAGGGTTAAAATGAGGGTTCTATCATGGAGGTGGTGGACGTGGGTTAGCTTGATTATGGGGGTTGCCAACTACGCCAACCTGCTCATTTGTGACAGTGCCTTCAGTCGTGGGCCCGCTGTTGACATTTGTATTCTTTTTAAATAGCCGAGGCTTCGGCTCAAACATGCCCATGATGGGCGAGTCCTTCATTTGCGTTTGTATATAACGAGCTCTTTCATAGAGCTCTTCCATAGTTGTTAGCCGATTCATGGCCAAAATGTGCCGGAATTGGGGGGTTGCATTAGAAATGACCATTTTCACTTGCTCCTGTTCCGACAATGTGTCCTTTAATTTCTCGGCCATAGACCGCCACCTATCAGCAAATACAATGAAGTCCTCCTCGGGCTTCATTTTCTCGGCAACTAAATCTGTAACAGAAAGGGAAGGTCCCACCCGGTCTCTGTACTTTTGCAGGAATTTTCTTTGAATAACATCAAAATCACCGGCATCAGCTGGCTCCAGAGAATAAAACTATTCGAGGGCTGGCCCCTCAAGAGACCTCCTGAATAAGTAGGCCAGGGAGGCCTTATTGTCCTGCCAAAAGGAAGTCTCATATCGAAAATCCTTTAAATGAATGAATGGGTTGCCCGTCCCATTATATCGCCGGAAATTCAGCATTTCAGAAGGTGGTAAATGGAACACTGGCAACGTAGGAAGAGAAATTTCCGGAGCATTCTTAGTTGCTGTAACCTTCTTGAGCTGTTCCTCCATGCTGGCCAGCTTCTGAAGTAAGAGAGTGTTGGTATCGGGCTCGACCGGGGCCTGATTCTGAGTAAAAGAAGGCGGTATAGGCGTTCGTAGAATCCGAGGAGGTTGGAAGGATTGATGCCTAACTGCTGAATAGCTCGCCTGCTGGGCCGGCATGGCCGCAGTAGGCATTTGTGGACGAGAGGAGGGGGGATGCAAGACCGCCTGGTCATTAACAATCTGATGGCCACTCACGGTCGGAGGGGGATTAGAAGAAGAAGAAAGAACCGACTTCCCTTTTAAAGCGGCCTGAATGGCTTGCCGCTGGGAGTCATCCAACTGGGAGAGAGCCTGGATCAAATCCGTGACATTAATGGATGGGGAAGGGTTCCCCGAAGTGTTGGAAGATGGAACTTGAGACGAGGGTCCGCCTCATGAAGAGTGGTATCAACCACATGAACTTGTGAGTAATGGGGGTGAGAAGGAAGGTAGTTCCCCTCATAATAAACAGAATCCTGGAGAGGGTCCTCATATTGACCAAATATGTTCTCATTCTCATCATCATAGGAGTACCCGTTTCCTGCCATGTTGATGGTTTTACCTGAACGGAGTTTCATTCTTAAGAGAGAGAGTGTTTAATGAAGGAACTATCACAAAATACTTAATCCAAACAAGGCAATCAAATCACCCAACTATGTTTATGCAAACAAGGTTGGCAAGAAACGCAAGATTTTAATGTTTGATGTTTGAATTAGGATGGATTATTTGTGAAAGTTCACTCTTTTGCCAAATGAGACCTAGTTTGATCCAAGTGTAACCTCCGGGTCAACTAAGTTTTTCTCTCTCTTTAACAACGCATAGGTTCTCTAAACTCCAGGTACTTCAAGGGTACAACCAGCCCGGCGTCCGTGAGGGAATCCACGGGTGCGGGGACTTATGGAGGTCTTAGAAAAGGGATTCCCGGTCCAAAGAGACGGAATGCTCAATGGAGGGTTGTCCCGATTCCAAGAAAGGTGTGTGGAATCCTAGGCTAGAGAGAGGAGGTCTCTCAACCAAGCCAACAAATCAAGACAATCCAAGCAGCAATGTAATATCAAGACAAATGCCAAACAATGAATAAGAGCTAATCTGTGAAAAAGAACAGTAAAGAAACGCCCTTGGAAAGGTCGTTTTCACAGCAGGAGGAAAGACACACCCTGTGGTAGGTCGTGACAAAATGAAAACACCGCAGCGTGGCTGTCGTTAAAGTCGGTGAGGGGCTCACAGACGGTAGGAAAACACGCCTTTGGGAAAGGCGTTACAAAGAAAGGACGCCTCCACGGGAGGGCGTCAAAACTCAGAGAAACGCCCTGATCGTAGGCGCTGATAATAAATAAAACGCCTCTGAGAGGGGCGTTAATCCACAGGCAATATGATAAGCATGCAGCAAACAGCAGTTTATGGTAAAAGACGCCCTGGCAGTGGGCGTTACTCAACGAAACACGTCCCTGAGAGGGGCGTTAAATAGCAGACGATAAAATGAGCAAACAGAGCGCCAGCAGATGCAATAAACACACGCCCTGGAAGGGGGCGTTAATCAACAAAACACGTCCCTGTGAGGGGCGTTAAATCAAAAGACGCCCTTGTTGAAGGCGTTAGTAAGCAGCAATTGACTGATCCGGGGAGTGTGCAGGGTGCACAATGGAGGGTGCCCGAGGGGCACAAGGGAAAGGGTACCGAGGGCACCGAGGGGAAAGGGCACGCGAGGCTGCCTAAGGGGAAAGGACACACGAGGGTGTCAAAGGTGAAAGGGCACACGAGGGTGCCAATGGAGATGGTAATCAATAAAGAAAATAGTGGAAGTCCCACCGTGATCGCAAATTTGTAGATCGGATTAAAAATCCTCTCTTAGGAGAAGTTAAAATAATAACAATGAATAAACAAAAATGCGTAAGATGTAATAAAAATATAATAAAAATAGCACGAGGTGCTAAAGTGGAGATGATGTGATCGCCAGAGGGGTTACCTCAATAAGAAGAAAAAGGAGATCGCGTGTACCTGGTGAAAATTGGGATGCGGGATGGATGTGGATTTCTTCCTCCAACTTCAATCGGCCGGCCGATGAAGTGGGTTTTCTTGGTTGATTACCTTGTAAAAAAAAAGACAATGAAAAACAAACAAAAGAGAGAGGGATCAGCCAAAGTGCAATAGTATCAATCCAAAACTAACATAAAATGATGAAAAGACATCAACATGCGCACCTCTTTTTTTTGTTGTTTTAAAACCCCTTAATAAGACTTAAGGGAGGGGGAGTATGATGATAAAAAAAAATTGCAACAAGGTGGGAATAAATACGAAGGATGAATGAATATGATGAATGGAGTGGTATAAATGATGTAGAACAATCAGATGAAAAACTGAGAAGCCCTGCTGTCCCTGGCGACAGTAGAGGGAAACCGGATGAATATGACGGACGTAGATGGATGAAGCACCGGATGAAGCCCAACGAAGGATGCAGAAAACGAAGAAGGCTCTGCTCGTGACGCTTAACCTCTTGAGTGCTTAGAATGCTTAACCTTCTGAGTCATTAACCTCTCACACGATCGAATGATATTTTCTCTTATAGCTTCAATCGGATGTGATCAAACAAGGAAATGATAAGAATGGGTAATGAGGCATCCAGGGAAGGATCAAGATCGAGCAAGAGTCCCAAGGATGGTAGGGAACTGTGAGGGAAAGATGGAAAAAGGAAGGACTCTGGAGTGAAACACGACTTAGGACAGTGCGTCAAATCATGAATTGACGACCTTTACAGAGATGTTTCTTGAAACACGACCTAGGAAAGGGCGTTTCTTCCTGGATTTAAATTTGGAAATAAAACTTTCTTTGTTTAGAAATTAATGGAACACGCCTAAGATAACGGCGTTTCTTAAAAACACGCCCTGAGGTAGGACGTTACACAGAAAAAGCTTTTTATTTTGAAAGTAGATAATTCCAAAAATTAACGGATAATACCAGGAATTGACGCCCTCATACATGGTCGTCCTTTCTTTTAAAACGCCCCATCACAGGTCGTTACTTTCTAAAGTAATGCCCTTCGTCAGGTCGTGAATCACGAAGGATGCATAAAAAAAGCATAAAATTCTCAAAAAAAAGAAAAACTTCATGTTATAGGGATATTGAAGTCCACTTGGGGCGTTTACATAATAACATGAGATTTGATCAACAAAACGTCAATTTTGGCGTGTCTACAATATTGAAGTCCCACCGTGATCGCCAATTTGTAGATCGGATTAAAAATCCTCTCTTAGGAGAAGTTAAAATAATAACAATGAATAAACAAAAATGCGTAAGATGTAATAAAAATACAATAAAAATAGCACGAGGTGCTAAAGTGGAGATGATGTGATCGCCAGAGGGGTTACCTCAAGAAGAAGAAAAAGGAGATCGCGTGTACCTGGTGAAAATTGGGATGCGGGATGGATGTGGATTTCTTCCTCCAACTTCAATCGGCCGGCCGATGAAGTGGGTTTTCTTGGTTGATTACCTTGTAAAAAAAAAGACAATGAAAAACAAACAAAAGAGAGAGGGATCAGCCAAAGTGCAATAGTATCAATCCAAAACTAACATAAAATGATGAAAAGACATCAACATGCGCACCTCTTTTTTTTGTTGTTTTAAAACCCCTTAATAAGACTTAAGGGAGGGGGGGTATGATGATAAAAAAAATTGCAACAAGGTGGGAATAAATACGAAGGATGAATGAATATGATGAATGGAGTGGTATAAATGATGTAGAACAATCAGATGAAAAACTGAGAAGCCCTGCTGTCCCTGGCGACAGTAGAGGGAAACCGGATGAATATGACGGACGTAGATGGATGAAGCACCGGATGAAGCACAACGAAGGATGCAGAAAATGAAGAAGGCTCTGCTCGTGACGCTTAACCTCTTGAGTGCTTAGAATGCTTAACCTTCTGAGTCATTAACCTCTCACACGATCGAATGATATTTTCTCTTATAGCTTCAATCGGATGTGATCAAACAAGGAAATGATAAGAATGGGTAATGAGGCATCCAGGGAAGGATCAAGATCGAGCAAGAGTCCCAAGGATGGTAGGGAACTGTGAGGGAAAGATGGAAAAAGGAAGGACTCTGGAGTGAAACACGACTTAGGACAGGGCGTCAAATCATGAATTGACGACCTTTACAGAGACGTTTCTTGAAACACGACCGAGGAAAGGGCGTTTCTTCCTGGATTTAAATTTGGAAATAAAACTTTCTTTATTTAGAAATTAATGGAACACGCCTAAGATAACGGCATTTCTTAAAAACACGCCCTGAGGTAGGACGTTACACAGAAAAAGCTTTTTATTTTGAAAGTAGATAATTCCAGAAATTAACGGATAATACCAGGAATTGACGCCCTCATACATGGTTGTCCTTTCTTTTAAAACGCCCCATCACAGGTCGTTACTTTCTAAAGTAACGCCCTTCGTCAGGTTGTGAATCACGAAGGATGCATAAAAAAAGCATAAAATTCTCAAAAAAAAGAAAAACTTCATGTTATAGGGATATTGAAGTCCACTTGGGGCGTTTACATAATAACATGAGATTTGATCAACAAAACGTCAATTTTGGCGTGTCTACACTCGCTGCTCGGAGCCGCGCTCGAAGTCTTGTGCATGCCGGGTGCCGAACGATATTGTGTATCTCTCTAGATGCCTTGTATTAGATGCCCCACCCCTTGTGCTCCTAAGGGGTATTTATAGGGGAAGCTGAAGGGTCACAAGAGGTTTACGCGGACCAGCTAAGGGGGGGTGAGCTGATCCGCGTAAACCCAAGTGAATAGGCACTGGGTTACGGGCTGAGAGAGAGGGGAATGGGTTTACGCGCACCAACCAGGGAGCCCTGGCTGGTCTGCATAAACCCCCCTCGGATGGGGGTTTACGCGGACCAGCCAGGGGGGCCTGGTTGGTCCACCTAAACCCCCCATGGCAGGGTTTAGGCGGTCTAGTCATTTTTTCTTTTTGAAAAAATTAATTAATTAATTTAATTTTTTTTTGAATTGAATGGGGGTTTAGGCGGACCAGCCAGGGGGGGCTGGCTGGTCCGCCTAAACCCCCCTCCCCAGGGGGGTTTAGGCGGTTCGATCCAAGGAGAGGGGTGGGGCGGTCCCCACCCTATAAAATCCCATTTTTGGCCTTTTTCTTCTTTAATTTGGCTAAGGAATAAAAGGAAAAGTGGGTGAAGGATACGTGGCGGCTTGTGGAGACTTGTGCGCGTTGACTTGAGGACGAGCCCGTCGTGTTGTCGCTTTGCGTTTCCACGTCCGCATGTTGACCCCTCGAACTGGTACGGCACACGAACCGCATCGTAGGACCGTAATTGGATGAACCGGGGCTGAATGGGGTCGTGGGACCACCGGGATGGAGGGAGGGGTGCGGCCCCCAGGGAGTTCACCCTCCCTGGGGTGCGCGGCCATGCCCCGGGGTGAACTGGCCCCGGGCTTGCAATAACCCCGAGGGATGGCCCCCGGGGGTCTTCTTGTGTTGCCTGGGGACGTCCTTTGACGGACTTTGACCTTCGGGAGGCTGGCATGTGCCCGTGGGGCCGTTGTTCTTTGAGTTGTAGCGGCCGCTCGCAAGGTATTTGGGCAAATGCCTGACACACCCCAGGTTGCCGAACGAGCCGCGTAAATGGCTGACGGGCCTTGGATTTGGCCTAGGGCCAATGGTAGAAGTCCCTAGGGGCTGGGAGGAGGCACCTTAGGCCCATGGGCCTTCCCTCGTGCTACGTGCCATACTGTCCGGCGGGTTGGCAGCGTAGCCTCGGGTTGGCCCGAGTGCTAAAGTTGAGTGGCATGTTGCCACGTGTCTGAGGGTCGGGGGTGACCCCGACTTGCTGGGGGGTCGTTGTAGGACCCAATTGACGTACTAGAATCACGGGGTGGCCCGCGGGTTGGTGTAGAAGGGTTGAAATATGTGCGCCCATAGGGTGTTCGGTAGAATGCCGAACACACGTGTATGAGCCGTATGCACGTGCTGCGGGCCTCCAAAGCCTGTGGTTGACTTGCTCGGGTCTCCCTTTGACCTTGGAGGGTTGAATGAAGTGTCTCGGAGTAGGCCCGCAACTCCTTTACTGGATTCCACGTGGCGGGGCTTGGCGTGGGGGCACCCCCGGGTGGTCCGAGTGGTCGTGTGGAATGCGGGGAGAGTCCGCAACTTACGAGTCGGGAGTGGTCCCGATTGATTGCTAGTGTCACCGTACACCTAGGCTAGCGGGTTGGGGCCGTTGGTCGGGCCCACTGGGTGGCTGGAGAGACTTGGTAGCCCCCCGTCTTGAGGATATTCGAGGGAATTCTAGAACCCTTATTTCTGGTTATTTTGGCCGGGAAATAGTCTGGGTACAACAAATGCCCCCCACGGAGCGTGCGTCGGAGGCGGGGATGAGGGCGTGCAGCCCGTGAGATCCTCTTTCTGAGTTGTTGTAGTTATATTTTGATGCATCATTTTTCTTTGTTTTGATGCGTTGTACATGTGGATTTTCTGGTATGTTGACTATTTTTCTTGGTGCCATGTCTTGCAGCTATGGCACGCTTTGGTAGAGACGGATGGGTCCCGAGGTGGCTGGCTCGAGAGGAGGATCATTGGGTGTAGCAGACTGATCGATCGATGCGCCCTCTAGATGCACCAGTGATCACTGTGGCTGGTATAGAGCAGCTCGACCGGGGACATCTGGTCATGGCGGAGGGTCCGATTGGTGAGAGGACGGCTGGAGCAGGGGCCGTGGAGGTGGCTAGGATTCTGGAGGCAGGTGACCTGTACAGTTATGACCAGAGCGGGGGCTATCCATTGGAGTTCCCCCTGGATTGTCATATGCTTGAATTCATCCGTGGCTATGTCCCTCCTAGCGCGGAGGAGGGTGACTCACAGGTTCCGAGAGCCTGCCGCCGGCTCGAGCGGGCCATTTTGATGGACAGAGACAGCTTGCTTGTACCGGTTTCTGTAGCTATCCGAGCTTTTCAGAGGACTACTGGAGGCAGTGCCAGTTCCCCAGCGTTGATTGCCTGGGGTTCTTTGGCATGGCGGAGCAGTCTGGAGTCAGAGTTGGGCCAATTGGCCCCGCTAGCTGGGATTTGCACGGCCACCAACGCACAGAGATAGAGGGAATTGCTGGATTGGTATTGGAGCCCGCTGGTGTACAGTACGCTGGAGAGGGCTACGATGACCATAGTATGCTGAATGGAATCATGCGGCAGACCGTCACTAGCTGGTATGGCCGCTGGATAGTGATCCCGTCACATTACTACCGCCAGGGTGCCACAGAGTGGTTGATGGGGGTTGTCCACCACTACCGGGTGTTGCTGGATCGAGCTGGGATCAGGTACGCGGTGATTGCCGCTCTGTACGCGTACCCGTGCTACACCAGATTGCTGCAGGGCTTGCTAGAGCGTTTCAACCGTCGTTGGAACACGGTGGCAACAGCAGAGGGAGAGACCAGCCTTGACTTGTGGTCTCTGTTCAGGATTTATGGCTTGCCGATTATCGACGAAGGGTACGAGGAGGTAGTGCTGGATGACCTCCACCGCAGTCACACTGACGGACTGGGAAGATATCAAGTGCCTTATAGTTATCGGTATCTGATAAAGACTTGGACAGATTTGGCTCTGGCAGGGAGAGAGAGCCACACAGACTCCCCGGGTACCACTGAATGTATGGGTCCGTCATTTCTACAACGGGCCGTTTTGCTTCTACTAGGAGTTCGCCAGAGATCAGACTCCCTAGGAGGAGTACACGGAGGTGAAGCTACGCTTTTGGACGTACTCCAGATATGTGTATGCACCGCGGGAGGGGTGGAATCCCCATGGTTTGCCAGACGTGACATATCTTGCAGCGTATCTGGCATATTGGCTGCCGACTTTCGTAGTTCCTCACGGAGAGGACGGGCTGTTGAGAACTGAGTTATTGTGGCCGGCTTACTTGTTGGCTAAGGGGAGGTAGTTAGCTCTAGCTCCCGTTGCACTGGCCAACATCTACCAGGGGCTTGGAGTTCTGGCAGCACACTCAGCGCCAAGGGAGAGGAGTATACTCCTTCCGACCCACTACCTTAGCGTGTGGGCCGGGTTATTGTTCTCGGGACTGGTGACGCAGAGTACTGTGGTGAACCCGACGGCACAACTTTTGTTCAGCTTTACTGGGCAGCCGGATGGGGATGCAGAGGAGTAGCTTGAGGGGGCCAGGAGGGCCCTTTGTTACCTGCCCGCCCGGGGCGAGGAGGGACTGCCCTTCGACAATGCAGCGAGGGGCTCTGGCCTCTTTCTAGGGACTTCAGGTGGAGGGGCGACCAACACCCACCCCAGTCAGGGGGCGGCCGACACAGGACCATGGACTGAATGGATAGTGAGCACCCGAGCAGCCATGTTTGCGTTGCACCGGTCGGCGATGAGTTTCTTGGAGCCGTACTACCCACATCGCTTTGCCAGAAACTTTGGGTACGACCAGGGGATTCCACCGAACAGAGAGTTCCATCGAACGGGCAGACAGTACAAGGGCAAGGCCACCCACCTTCTTGCAGCGGCCTGGTGGGATTTCTACTACCGCCGGGAGCCGGAGTGATTCCCGATGCCGGAGCAGAGTCATCGGGGATGATTTGATGTGCACTACGCCTGGTGGTGGTTTGGGCACAGTCACCTCTACCGACAGAAGGCCTCCGCGATTTCGCTTACTGAGGGAGGATCTGCCTCCCATCGCACTGGACGAGGGGTACATGAGGACCCGTGTTGCTCGGATCCATCGAGAGGTCGAGCGGATTGCAGCGTAGTGGCCCCGGAGTGGCCGAGGTTCGTCTTCTGGGAGCCGATGCAATGAAGGGGCACTGAAGCCCCTGGGATGGGCATCGGTGACAGTGATCGGCGCAAAGGTGTCCTGACCAAGGGCACCTAGGGCTTGCTGGACTCAGTTCTTGGCCGATTGTGGCATCCCGGGGAGAGGGTCGCTGGACCAGGAGCTCCCGCACGTGAGCTTCGCCAACACAGTGGTCGATGACTGGAGATGACACATTGCCCACGCGATTGGGTCAGCTGGACCTGTGGAGTTTGTGTCCCAGGTTGAGTGCGCACGGACTCCATGGGATATTCGGGAGGTCGTCACGATGGCGGCCCGAGCCTTGGCGATAGGGATGAAGCAACTGGTGCCCCTACCATTGACCCCCTTTGGGGCTTCAGGTTAGGCTTTCCTCCCTTAGTCTGTTCTCTCCCCTTTGATATGCACAACGAAAAGTGAGATAGAAGGGGGGGATGAATAGATCACTCCCAAATTTGATAAACTCAAAAACAATTACTCAATCCCTCAAAACGTAGTGAAGAAAACTTTGGAGATAGGTAATAGAGATATCTAGATGATGGATTGAGATCGAGAAAGAAATTCATGATGAAGCAATATATCAAGTAGATGGAGAGCAAGCACAAAGTAGACAGGCAAACCCACTAGAGAGATAGAATTTTTTAGGTGGTTCGACTGCTACCCGCAATCTACGTCCACCCCTCCCTCAGAAGAGTAAGGTTTCCTTGCAATGATCAATCGTACACAGCAGACTAAGTCTGCGACAACCGCTGCCAAATAGCTTGCCCTGAGGAACACCCTCCTCAGCCTTCTGATCAACCAGAAGGAACACTAGAGAACAAATCTCCCTTCCTTTGCATGCAGCAAAGGGAACCTTGTGAAATTGCTCCCAAGCAACTCACAAAACTAGAGGATCAAACCTCTCTTCCTCCAAGAACAATGGAGGGAAACCGGAGAACTTCTCCCTTCCTCCGAGCAAGCTTGGAGGGTAACAAAATGGAATTGAAAATGAAGGAAACTCGAAAATAAAAGATCAATGGAAAACGATTATCTCTAAGTCAAAATAATGTAGCTTCCGTAGAAGCAGATCTTCATATTCACAGACAGCTCTCTCTCAGAATCTTCTCTCTACTCTTTATGGAGTGGTTTGTCTCTGGTTTTCTCTCGTGATCCACAGCACTGCTCTCACTCTTCTCTCCTTTTTCACTATTCCATCCTACTGCACGAACTCTTTTCCTCAGTATATATATATATATATATCTGTTCCAGAAACTTAGGCGTGTGGATACCACGTTTCCCGCTTGAAAGGTTGGGGCACGTGTTGAAATGTTCTGGACCTCTATCTTCCTCGGATCACATGCCATCCACCTGGTGAATGCACTGACAGACTATCAGAAAAGGAATAAACATTTTGTCACACACTTAGCACAAGTCGTACCGACGTAGCGAGTAAGTAAGCATAAACCGCACTGAATAAGAATTCATAAAGCACAAAGATGCACTGACTTTAATTTTGCCAGATAGGAAAGTTTGCACGGAGTCTAATAGGCCTGAAACAAGAACTGCACCGACCTCGTTGCTGTAGGGATTTGTATAGACTTGGTGTGTATGAAGCAAAACGTGCATAGACATCTACAGAGAGTTGTATAGACTTGGCTATGCACCGATCATGTTTTTATCTTAAGCAAAGTATGCACCGAGTTGTGTTCCTATACCTACGTCTAACCAAAAGTTGCACCGACTAGGTGCAGACCAAATCTTACACCGAGTATGTTAATGCAATAAAAAGATGCACCGACTTCGTGTTATTTAGAAAGAGCAAGAATGCACGGAGTCATGATATGCAGTCCAAGCAAGAGCTGCACCGAGATGGTAGAGAGAAATGCGCAGAACAAAGAGAGATGCAAGACAAACTTGCACCGAGTTGGATTTGTGTTGAGATAAAAGAAATGAGCAGACTAGATAATGCATTCTAGTCAAGACTTGCACCGACCTAGATATTGCACTGACCTCGAGAGGTGAGATGTAGAGACATGATATGCATGGATCTTGGTGCACACGACCTAATAAGTGCATTGAGTCAAAATATGAATGACAGAACCTTGTACATGAATAGGGACTTGCACCGAGCAAGCTTATGAATGAGACAATGCATGCACTGACTTAATATGCATTAAGCAAAAAGACGAATGACAAATAGTGCACAGACCTAAATCATGCAACAAGCACATAGCTCCTTCATGCTTAGAAACAAAGAAATGCACTGCGATAAAATATGCACGGACTATATGCGAGATGCACCGAGCTCTACTGAGACGAGCACAAGTGTTGAGCTTATTAAAAGAAACTTGCACCGAGGCAAGGACTTACCACGTCTAGAGTAAAGCATGCACTGATCTATTGAATGCACGGGCCTTTATAGCAAGACTGTGATAAAACAAATTGATTTATAGTGTGAGACATCATCAAGGCAGGCCCGCGAGGGCGTTGTAGCCGGTGACTGGAGTTAGAAATTGGTGGCTGGTCTGTGAAGGCGTTATAGCCGGGGTACCGGGACTGGTGGTTGGCGGCTGGCCTGTGAAGGCGTTGTAGATGTAAACTGGAGCTGAGAGCTGGCGGCTGGCCTGCGAAGGCATTGTAGCCGAAAGCTGGAGTCGAAGGCTGGCGGCTAGCCTGTAAAGGTGTTGTAGTCGGGAACTGGAACTGGAAGCTGGCGGCTGGCCTGTGAAGGTGTTGTAGCCGAAAATTGGAATTGAAAGCTGGCGGCTAGCCTGTGGAGGCGGAAAATTGGAGTTGAAGGCTGGCGGCTGGCCTGTGAAGGCGTTGTAGTCGAAGCTGGAATTGGAGACTGGCGGCTGGTGATGACCGGCCCTTGGGGGTATAGTGGCCATCGTTGTTGTGTAGGGATGTTGAGCTTGCCATCGGAGCGTATGATAGCTGACGGCTTTGTAAGTGAAGAGTGGAGGGGGAGAGTTTTTTTTTCTTTTTCTCCTTACCAGCTCTACCGCCCTTGTGGGTTTTCACCAGAGCTGGCCCCCTTTGGCTTTTTCCAGTATGCCCTTGCGGGTTTTCACACCGAGGGGTTACCCGATTTTACCTAAGGCGCCCTCTCGGGTTTTCACCTTAGCTGGGTTAGTGGTAATTTTTGCACCTAGTCGGCTTCCTGTAATGGATTCGACCTGGCCCGCCGGGGTATCTCTATTTTTAACCCCATTATATATATATATATATATATATATATATATATATATATATATATATATATATATATATATATATATATTGAAGAGGTGAAATCTCGCGCTGGTTCCTGAGCGTGCTGGTACTCACCAACTTTGTGAACTGCAAGACAGGGAAACGGGTCAGAGGGCCCAGGGGGATACCCTGGGAGGAAACCCTCCGACGCTCAAGTCAGTAGAGCAATGGTGGGAGCAACGATAGGGAGGAGAAAGTGAAGGCGCGAGATCCCTCTCCACCAATGGGTGAAGTGGTCCTTGCTCAGGAATTGGGGGTGGATCAATGCCCTTTTTTACTTACCTTTCGCCGGAGGGTATCCCAGGTTTAAATAGTGCACCGCCCTCTGGAGTCCTACAAGCTGAGAGGTCTCCGGTGGAGGTTACGTCCTCGTCGTGGGCTTTTATGGCCTCATCGTGGGGGCGTTATCCTCGCGGGGAAGACGGAGCTCCTGGACTTCTTGGCGCCCGGCCCGCTGTGGACTCTAACGGCTGTAATGATGAACATTTTATCGGTCGGACCGAGCTTAGGGGGGCCGACCCTATCGAGCGATAGGCCTAGCCCGGTGAGGAGATGGGTCGGACAGACCGGCTAGCGCTTCCCCCCTTCGTGCGGGGGGATAGCTCCTGCGCGGGTCTTCCTGTGACCTGACTGAGGCTCGGGCTCTCCAAGCCTTGGGGCCGCCTAGGAGAGTTGTTCCCTCGAGCATTGTTTTACTGGGCTTTTCCAAGTGGGCCCTGTGGGCTGTCACTTGGATGAGCTTGCCTCGTTGGGTCTTGTTGGGCCTAGTTGGGTCTGCTCTTTGAGTGGGCTGCAGGAATCCCCCTCTCCACTTGTCCCCCTCCTACTCCCGAGCCAAGGAGGCTCGGTTGAGTAGTTTTTCGAGGCTTTGGACCGGCGTGGCTCGGGTGGGTGGAATCCTGTTGGCGTTATGAAGCCACGTGTAGTGGTCGCCTGGGCCCGTAGTAATAATGATCCTGACGGATTTGAAATGAAGGGGCCCCCTTTTTCTCGGAGGTTGAAACGGTGCGCCGCCTCCCGCGAGGGTTTATAGGCGTAGGGCGCTGCTCGTTCCTCCCAGTCTTTTTAGGGTTTTTGGCCTATCCTCCATTTCTTTGCTTCTGGGGCTCCTTGATGCGCCGTGAAGATACAGCGGGAGAGCAAGCTCTTGCGGCGGCATTTGAGGAGCTGGCGCGTATAACAGCGGAGGCGATCTGGCAGCTTCCTTCTCCCCCGGAGTCTTTGGGCTCTAGTGAAGGTTCTTCTTCTAGCTCGATGGCGGATCTGCGCTCAAAAATTGAGCAGGTGAGGCGGGAGCCCGTCCCCAATCGCAGCGAGTTGGGGGAGGCTGATGTGAAGAAACTGGAGCATCGGTTTCGCCTGCCTCTCCGATATAGCTTTGTAGCCGCTGTCCCATACGAGACGAGCTTAGATAGCCGCACGAGCCATATTTGTACTTTTCTCCTGGCGTGGAAGAGCGGATTCTGCCTCCCCTTCGAGCCTTTTGTCCTGAAGCTTCTCAATTTTTTCGTGTTGCCGCCTGTTCAGCTGGTGGCCAACTCGTATCTCCTGCTGTCTGCCTTTCGGATCCTCTGCCGCCTGCAGGGGGTTCCCCCGTCCCTGGATCTTTTTAATTACTTTCTCGAGCTGAAAGCACATCCGTCGGTGGGGAAAGGCTTCTATTTTATCCAGGTGCGCATGAATCGGAGTTGCATTCCGCTGGCGGCGAAGGATTCTTTGCACAAAGGGTGGAAGAGGCAGTTTTTTTGGGTGAAGGCGGAAGCGGTGGATGAATCCTGGAGGTGCCAGGTTATGCCCAACTTCCATCCGAATCTTCCCCCGCGGCAGGAGGAGTTCCCCGCCGATGTGGAGGAATATGCCGCTCACTTGTTGACAAATCGCCTGTCGACTGAGGAGCTGGTGACGCTGGAGAATGTAGCACAGTATCTGCTTACACAACTCAAGCCATCAGGTATCATCCTTCGGATCCTTCGGTGGGGTCAGAGGGTCGCCTTTTCGCTTCTTAACCGAATCTTCCTCTTTATTGCAGACATCCGGCGGGAACCTTTGGAAGAGGTCACTGAGGTCATCGATCTCGGGGATGACTCGGTGGCTGAGGAGTCTGTCGTTCCCGCGGGTCATTCCAAAGCCCGAGATAAGGGCAAGGGGGTGGCCTCCGAGGGGTCTTCGCGACCAAGTGGGGCGAAGTGCAAGGATCCCATGGAGGGAAAATTGCGGGAAGCCGCGAAGGCCAAGAAACGGGCCAAGAAGGCTGGCCTTCCTACCACTGCCAGGGGCGACTCTGGCTCAGCGGCGCTCCCCTCTCGGGGGCAAGATGGGGCCGACCCTTCCGGGCCAGCTCCCCCACCTACTAGGCGAGAGGGGGCCGAGGAGACCAGGGGCCCCCCAGAGGGCGGAGATGGGTCGGTTCTCCCCTCCCCAGGGATGGAGGGGACCGATGCTGAAGCAGTCGACGTCGAGACCGGGAGACCGGTCGAGGTCGGCGCTGTCTCGGGCGGCGAGGCGCGGGCCGAGATAGATAGGGATGGGTGTTCACCCGCGAGGGCGTCGCAGCCCCAAGTGCTCGAAGTTCCTGGTGCGGTCGATCCCGTGGCGTCAGTCGAGGTTGGGGGTTCACCCGGGGAGGTGTCGCAACCCCAACCGACCGCGGCGCGTGGGGTGATCAGCCCCGTTGCTCGAGCCGAACCTTCTGGCAGGGCGTCTGGTGGGGAGCGGATCTCCATGCCGGAGGCCTTGGAAAGGCTCGGTGTTTCGGGCGACCTCTACCAGGTTTGCCGAGAAGTTGCCGCAAAGATGAGAGGGGGAGACAAGCACCACTCCCCCTCCGGAGTCCTCGACGTCCTCATGGAGGGCGGCCTAGTCATGGCTCGGTCGGCAGCCTTGATGGCGGAGACGTACGCTCGGACGGAGGCGGAGCGGTCGAATCTCGCCTGGGCCCTCGGGGGGTGCGAGAGGAAACTGGCCCGCCTCAGCGAGGAGCATGAGGGGCTTCGACGGGAGTTCTCCGCGATCAGGGATTTGGCACGGGCGAGCCGGCTAGAAACCAAGGCGCTGACCGAGCAGTTGGCTAAGGCCCGAGAGTCGCTTGAGAGGAAGGGCGGACTCTTGGAAGAGGAGCGTCTACATCACCTCGAGCTGGATGGTCGCTGGGAGCTCGAACGTGCCGACCTACTGGACCGGGTGGAGGTAGCGGAGCGCCTTCGTTCCGTGGCCGAGGCGGACCGAGCCCGGGCGGAGAGGCGGTCGAGCGAAACCGAGCGAGGGAGGGTCGAGGTAGAGGAACGCCTGGCGGGGGCAGAGGAGCGTGTGGCCAAGGTGGAGCGGGCTTGGGTCGAGCTCGTTGGGAGGACGGAGCAGATCGGGGCGGAGGCGATCGAGCGGTATAGGAGCTCGGATGCCTATTCAGCCGACCTGGAGAGAGCCGCCCTACCATATTACGAGGTAGCGCTTCGCCGGGGCGCCCGAAAGGGGTTTAAGCAGGGTTATCGTCGGGCGGTGGACTACGCCTTCGATCAAGACTCCGGGATCAAGTTCCCTTTGGGCCATAGCTATGACTCGAATGAGTCGGTTTCTAGCTCCTCTGCGTCGAGCGGGGAAGATCCAGAGGGGTCTCCTACAGCGGGGTCACCAACTCCGGACGTCTCGGGAGGGCTCGCGACCGAGACAGTTCTCGCACAGGCGAGGTCAGTGCCCGGGTCGGCCGTCACTGAGGGTGCTGGGGGTGACGCGCCTACTTCCGTCGCTCCCGAGCTTCAAAGTGGGCCCGAGGCCTGATGTATTTTGCCTTATTTTGCCCCTTCCTCTTGTTTGTCTCTCTTTCCTCCTTTAGAGGGTTTCCTCTTTATGAGATAATAAATGACTTACTTGTTTGATCGCCATCCTTGCCGTGATTTGGTTGGCGTATCTGAAGTAGTTGGAGAGTGCCGATATGTCCTGCGTGATTTTCGCATGCTGATTCGGTAGGCTTCTGACGGGGCGTCTTTCCGTTCCCTCACGCTTTGAATGCCCGGCCGCTTCGTGAATCCCGCTAGGGCGGGCAACGAGGAGTTGGGGGTGACTGTTCAGGGGAGAAATCCTTTGGCGTGTTTTAGAGGGGGGAGTCATTTAAGGCGTGCAGCCTCCTTTGGCCTATAAGAAGGACCGAAAGGCGCCCTTTCCTCTTTACCGCTTGGGATTTTCTCTAACAGTCTTCCCTCACTCCTTCTTCTTCACTCTGCGTTGTGCCGTTGCATTCGGAGCATGGAGGATCCTTCGGAGGGCGACGCCGCCGCCGACGGGGAGCAGAGAGCTCTTGCCGTCCCGGCTTGTTGGACGGGTCCCACGGTCGCCACGCGGGTTTGAGACGGGTCCGACGGTCGCCGCGCGGATCTGGAGAGGGCTTCGACGTGTGAGGGCACGGCTCTTGCCCTTTCTTAGTTCTGGCGTGGCTTCCGGGCGGGCACCGAGGCGGAGGAGGATGGGGGTATCAGGGATGCCTGCCGCCACTCCCCCTCTGCATGGGGGGGAGGCGCATCAAGTTCCCTCCTCACCGAAGCCTTCCTCCGTCTGCAGCCTCTTTCTCCCTCTTCTGCTCTTCATTTCTTTTACTCTTTGGAGGCTGCTTGCTCTCTGTTCCCTTCCAAGGAGTTGGTAGGTTGGGAAAGAAGAGGTCTTCTCGGCGCTCCTTATCCCTGGCCTCTATCAACTTGGAAGGTAGCCTTCTCCAACCCTAGAAGGTGGTTACCTTCTCTACAGTCCCTCTGTCACCTTTGTCAGGGGTCATCTGAGCCAACTGGATCGGCCCCTTCTTGTCCAAGTCAGTTTCTACGCGAGGCAGAGTCAGTGGCTGGACGCGAGGAGATCGACATCGAGTCAACCGAGCGATGACCCCTTGCAGCGGTGTTAGACGGATTTTCTTGCTTTTTGTCATGCAATGTACTGGCCTTTGCCTATCTGATGTATCAATAGTTTTGAATGAAAAGAAAAGGGATTTATTTCATCCATCTTGCTGTACAATTTCAAAAATAGAATTTGCGTAGTGCGGCTGCATTCCATGTCCGAGGAATGGGTTCCCCTTCCATTGTTGCTAACCTGTACGTACCTTTCCCGAGTGTCTCGACCACTCGGTAGGGGCCTTCCCAGTTAGGGGACAGCTTGCCCGTCGCCTCTAGTGTTCGAGAGGCTTCGGCTTTTCTAAGGACGAAGTCTCCCAGTTGGAAGTGTCTGCTTCGGACTCTGGCGTTGTAGTATCGTGTGAGGCGTCGCTGGTATTCCGTCGCTCGGATGCTGGCAATATCCCGGAGTTCATCGGCTAGGTCGAGGTTCTCGAGTAACTTTTGGTTGTTTTCCTCGAGCGAGTAGCGGATGACTCGGAGAGATGGGTTGGCGATTTCTAATGGAATGACGGCCTCAGTGCCGTACACCAACTGAAAAGGACTTTCACCGGTTGCCGTCCTGGGAGTCGTTCGGTGCGACCACAGTACGCTAGGCAATTCCTCGAGCCAACTACCCTTGGCTTTGCCGAGTCTGGTCTTTATGCCTTTCAAGATAGTCTTATTGGCATTTTCAACCAGCCCGTTGGCCTGAGGGTGGGCGACCGAAGTGAAGTGGTTGTGGATGTTTAGGTCGGCGCATCTGTCTCAGAAATATCGAGAATTGAATTGCCGACCGTTATCGCTCACTATCACTCGGGGGATGCCGAAGCGACAAATGATCGATTTCCATACGAAACTCCAGACGACTGTCTCGGTGATCCTTGCAGTGGCTTCGGCCTAGATCCATTTAGTGAAGTAGTCGATGGTGACGATAATGAACTTTTTCTGGGACTGAGCCGTGGGGAATGGCCTGAGAATGTCGATCCCCCACCGAGCGAAGGGATAAGGCTCGGCGAGGGTGATGAGTTCTGTGGCCGGCTGATGGACCAAGTGGTCGAACCGCTGGCATCGATCGCATTGTTGAGCATAGGCCGAGCAGTCGCGCTGCAGGGTGGGCCACCAGTACCCCTGTCGTAGCAGGATCCTGGCCAGTGACCTTGCCCCTGAGTGCGCTCCGCACAGGCCTTCATGAACCTCTTGGATGGCTCGGCTGGCTTCGTCGGGGCCGAGGCACTTCAGGAGAGGGCCGGCGAAAGACCTTCGGTAGAGTGTGTCGTCCAGGATGACGAAGCGCCAGGCTTGGTACTTCATTCGGCGTGCTTCCCGAGGGTCGGAGGGCTCTTGGGAGTCTCGGAGCCAAGACAGGTAGGGGGTGCACCAGTCGCTCAGGACGGCCGAGTCAACAACGAGGAGCTCCAAGTCAATGCTCGGGCGTTCTAGCTCTTCGAGGAGGACCGATCGGGTAGCTTCTGGGTCTAGGGAGGAGGCCATCCGAGAGAGGGCGTCCGCTCGGGAGTTTTCTTCCCGGGCTATTCGGACTACCTCGAATCCCTCGAATTGTTGGGCCAAGCTCCTGACCAGCTGGAGGTATTTGATCATGGGTGCCTCTCGAGCTTCGTACTCGCCGTTGACCTGGCTTGCGACCAGCTGAGAGTCGGTGTGGATCCTGACTTGCTCAGCCCCCAACCGCCGGGCCATGCGCGCTCCCGATATAAGGGCCTTGTACTCGGAAGCGTTGTTGGACGCCTGAAAGTTGAATTTCAAGGCGTACTGCAGCTCCACTCCTTCGGGGGATCTTAGGAGGATCTTAGCACCGCTACCGACCGAGTTGGAAGATCTGTCGACGTACAGTTCCCAGGTTGGCTCAGGCATGGTCAGTAGTCTTCCTTCGGTCGGGATGGTGCTTTCGGCGATGAAGTCGGCGAGCGCTTGACCTTTTATAGTTGAGCGCGGGCGATATGAGATGTCGTAGGCCCCAAGCATAATGGCCCATTTGACGAGTCGCCCCGAGGCCTTGGGGTGGGCCAAAATCTTCTTCAATGGCTCGTCGGTTAGCACGGTGATGGGGTGCCCCTAGAAGTAGGGTCGGAGGCGTTTCGCGGAGGTGACCAGCGCTAGCACGAGCTTCTCGGTTGCGGGGTACCTCCTCTCGGCCTCGTTGAGCACCTTGCTGGTGTAGTAGACTGGTCTTTCGATTCCCGAGTCATTTCTGACTAGGACCGAGCTGACCGTCGATGACGTTGCCGAGAGATAGAGTAGCAAGACTTTGCCCGGCACGGGCTTGGAGAGCACCGGGGGCGAAGCCAGGAACTCCTTGAGCTCAGCGAATGCTTTCTGGCATTCCTCATCCCATGCGAACGTATCAGATGCCAACTTGGGCCCTCTCAACAGTTTTAAAAAAGGCAAGCATCGTTCGGCCGCACGGGACAAGAAACGGCTGAGAGCGGCGACACGCCCTGTCAGACGTTGGACGTCCTTAATGCAGGCGGGCGGGCGCATGTCCAGGATGGCCTGGACCTTGTCGGGGTTGGCTTCGATCCCACGCTGAGTGACCAGGAAACCCAGGAACTTCCCGGATCTTACTCCGAAGGCGCACTTGGCAGGATTGAGCTTCATGTTGTACTTCAGGAGGACGCCGAAGGTTTCAGCGAGGTCGGTGAAGTGGTCCTGGGCCTTGGGGGTCTTGACAAGCATGTCGTCAATGTAGGCCTCGACGTTCCGACCTAGCTACTCCTCGAACATGTGATTGACCAGTCTTTGATACATGGCTCCGGCGTTCTTCAACCCGAAAGGCATCCGGGTATAGCAGTACACGCCGTAGTCAGTGATGAAGGCGGTCTTCTCGACATCTTCAGAATTCATTCTGATCTGATGGTAACCCGAATAGGCGTCCAGGAAGCTGAGCATCTCGTTGCCCGATGTCGAGTCGACCAGTTGGTCGATGCTGGGCAAGGGATAGCAGTCCTTAGGGGTCACCTTATTCAAGTCGGTGAAGTCCACGCACATCTGCCACTTGCCGGAAGCCTTTGGTACCAAGACGACATTGGCTAGCCACATCGGGTACAGGACCGGTCTAAAAAGACCAGTCTCTTCCCCTTTGGTGACATGCGCCTTGATAATCGTCTGTTTCTCGGGTGCATGCTTCCTTCGGCGCTGCTGCACGGGCTTCATGGTGGGGTTGAGGTTGAGTCGGTGCGTCACGGTCTCCTCTGGTATCCCAGGGAGCTGATCGTCGGACCAAGCGAAGACTCGGATGTACTCAGAAAGAAATTTCTTATATTGCTGCTGTTCCTCAGGTGGTAGGTCGGCTCCGATCCTTACTCCTAGGGTCGGGTAGTCGTTTAGGAAAATTGTCAGCAACTCGCCACCTGGCTCAGTAGCTGCGGTTTTTTCCTCGACTTCCCGGGGGCCCTTATTATTCCCGTCCGGCCTCGTGGCCTCCACCGAGATATTATAGCACCTTCGGGCCGTGGCCTGGTTACCTGGGATTTCCCCTACCCCGTTTTTGGTGGGGAACTTCATTTTTTGGTGATAGGTAGATGGTATAGATGGTACTGCCTTGATCCGGCTGAGGATTCCCCGGCCGAAGATGGCGTTGTACGCTATCATCCCTTTGATCACCATGAAGTCTACCATGATCGTAACGGTTTTGGGTGGGATGCCAAGGGTAACCGGCAGGCTTAGGGCTCCTTCGGGGAGAGTGGCCAGGCCATTGAACCCACAGAGGGGCGTTCGGATCGGGCGGAGTTTGGATGGATCCTCTCCCATTTTGAGGAAACAGTCATAAGACAATACATCAGGGGCACTTCCATTGTCCACAAGAATCTGATCCACGTTACAATGGTTAATGGTGGCCGAGATTATGAGGGCGTCATCGTGCGGGGTGCTCATCCCCTCCAGGTCTTGATCGGAGAAGACTATGACCTGGGGCGGGGCCTTGGGTGGCTCTGGGGCTCGGCTCGCCCGCTCGGCATGACGCTTCCTTCCACGGCTGCTGTCGCCTCCTGATGCTATTCCTCCAGAGATGACGTTGATGTGAACCCCTCGGGGGGCGTTGTCGATCTCCTCTGCGGCACCTTGATCTTCTCTGCCCTCGGCGGTGAACTGAGCCAAGTGCCCTAGGCGGATGAGGTGCTCGATTTCATCTTGGAGCTGGTGGCAATCACCGGTGTGATGCCCATGATCACCGTGGAATAGACAATGTCTGTCTCGCTTGCGGTTTTTCGACCTCATCGGCTCAGGCCTGCGGAGGAGTCTCGAGTCTTTGACGTCTTCATAGATTTCATAGACCGGTGCGGTTAACGGGATGTACCGCTCGTACTTCCTCTTGCGTTCTCCATCTCGGTCTCGCTTCTTTCCCGAGCTAGGATTTGGCTCGTGGCCCCGCTTCTTGTCCCCCTCCCGACCTGAGCTGGTTGCGTCCCGGCAAGCGCTGAGTACTTCTTCGCACTCGGCGTGGCGCAGAGCCAGAGTCACTAGCTCGGAAAGGGTCGAGGGAGGGTGGAGGACAAGTTCACGGCGGAGGTTCTCGTCCTGGGTACCCCCGGTCAGTGCGGTTGTGGCTGAGGCCACGTCCAGGCGGGGGATTCAGAGGGCTTCCGATTTAAATCGGTGGACGTAAGCCCGGAGCCTTTCCCCTTGCGCCTGTTTGAGGGCCAAGAGCCCCGCTACCGACCTTGGGGGGGCACTTCCGGCGAAGCTCTCCTTGAAGACTCGCCCGAACTGCTTGAAGTCTCGGATGGATCCGGGGGTGAGGGCCCGGAACCATGCTTGAGCGCCCTGGACCAGAGTGGTCACGAAGGCTCGACACTTGATGGGGTCCGACGCTCCGTGTAGAGTCATCAGGGTGTCGAAGCTATCATAATGGTCGGCCGGGTGGCCCTGGCCGTCGTAAAGCTTGAAGGTTGGTATGGGGGCTCTGGGGGATACCTCTGCCTTCAAGATATACTCAGAGAATGGGGATTTCTCCTCGTCTTCCGAGGAAGAGGCCTTCTGCAGGGCGCGAAGGGCGCGCTCCTGCTCAGCGAAGCGCCTTTCGAAATCTCGCAGCCGGAGGGATAACTCCGGTTGTTGTCGTGCCGCGAGGCTGGGGGGGGCGTCTTGGCGGTCTCCGGGAACGTCGGTTTTTGGATCTGGCCGTTGCGTCCCCCGCCTTCCTTTCCTCGGCGCGGAGGAGGCCTCTTGCTCCGGAGGTGGAGCTTGAGAGGGTCCTCCGACCCTATTACGGATGAGATGATAGCCGCGGAGGGTGAAGCGGCCCCCAGCTGTGTGCTGGGTTGTACTCCTGTGGGGGGGGGGGGGGGGGGGCCTGACGGGGCACGGGACCTTGCATCCCTGGCCGCCTGGGTCTTCATGAGTTCCACGAGGACATCCAGTTTGGCGTTGAGGGACTGGAAGGCTTCGACGACACCGTAGGGGGGTAGCCCCACCGCCGTGGGGGGGGTGGTGGTCCGTCAGCGGGGATGCTGGCGTTGGAGGGAGGGTTCTGTGAGGCCCTGGAAGGGCCATCCCCTGCTGCTACCATGGCCTTACCCCTTTCGCCGGCGGACCTCCTCCCTGAGCTCTTTCTCACCATGTTGGCTCTTCGTGCGTTTCCCACGGACGGCGCCAGATGAAGAAGCGAGATCTCGCGCTGGTGCCTGAGCGGGGTGGTACTCACCAAGTTTGTGAACTGCAAGACAGGGAAACGGGTCAGAGGGCCCATGGGGATACCCTGGGAGGAAACCCTCCGACGCTCAAGTCAGTAGAGCAATGGTGGGAGCAATGGTAGGGAGGAGAAAGTGAAGGCGCGAGATCCCTCTCCACCAATGGGGTGAAGTGGTCCTTGCTCAGGAATTGGGGGTGGATCAATGCCCTTTTTTACTTACCTTTCGCCGGAGGGTATCCCAGGTTTAAATAGTGCGCCGCCCTCTGGAGTCCTACAAGCTGAGAGGTCTCCGGTGGAGGTTACGTCCTCGTCGTGGGCTTTTATGGCCTCATCATGGGGGCGTTATCCTCGCGGGGAAGATGGAGCTCCTGGACTTCTTGGCGCCCGGCCCGCTGTGGACTCTAACGGCTGCAATGATGAATATTTTATCGGTCGGATCGAGCTTAGGGGGGCCGGCCCTATCGGGCGATAGGCCTAGCCCGGTTAGGAGATGGGTCAGACAGACCGGCTAGCGCTTCCACCCTTCGTGCGGGGGGATAGCTCGTGCGCAGGTCTTCCTGTGACCTGACCGAGGCTCGGGCTCTCCAAGCCTTGGGGCCGCCTAGGAGAGTTGTTCCCTCGAGCATTGTTTTACTGGGCTTTTCCAAGTGGGCCCTGTGGGCTGTCACTTGGACGAGCTTGCCTCGTTGGGCCTTGTTGGGCCTAGTTGGATTTGCTCTTTGAGTGGGCTGCAGGAATCCCCCTCTCCATATATATATATATATATATATATATATATATAGTATAAGAATTGACGCCTATGCATTGTAGCGTCAAATTCATTTAACGACATGTAACATGTCGTCATTTCACAAAAATGTCTATATTCAAGGCTCTCGTTTCTCTACATAACTACGTCGGAATTGAGCCTATGATATACCGAAATGACGGGCTCGAAGAACTCTACCTAACTAGACGTTCAAAATAATTTTTCGTTGAGAGATGGGGGATCTTGAGATAGGGGGTATGAAAAATGGTGCAACCACTCTCACTACCTCAGTCTCCACCCCAATAGTACGCCCATAAATTTTCATGGCCAAAAGACGCTCCAGTGGCCACGAATAATTTGTCGAAGTAAAAACCCATAACTAACATACTAGTATTCATAGTTTATTAAATTTTAAAGATGGTGAAATTAATAATTTTCTAGGCAATAAACGACAGGGTTTAAGGCGTACAAAAGAAATAGCGTGATGTCCACTGTCGCTATTCACTGATTCAGCGACTGTGGAGGGGGCGCTATTTACTTAATATGCAGAATGGTATAAATCAATTCAAATACCACACGTCAATACCATTGTAACTGCATATATAGTTAATGTGTTCAAGCTGTCAGAGAGATCACCTATGAATGTATTAAAAGATTAAGGTATATATATATATGCAGAGATCATATTAAAGTTCAACTATTAACGGGTTTAGCTTGATGTTGAGAACACCTACGAGAAACTAGAGATTATGAACTCGAACACGAGATATGCGCATGTTGTTTATGATCATAAGAGCATGCAATATCTTTGTTAATTGAGTTTAGCCATCAGAGAGAACACCTACATGAACGAACGAAGAGGGACGCAGGCTGAAGAAGCAACACTTCACGGGTTCTACAAATTCACAACAGCAACTCCCTCGCGCAAACACGGCAGGAAGAAGAGAAGACCGGTGCACGTTCAAGAAGAAGAGGAAGACGCAGCAACAACACAACAGTAGTGCAACAGCCGCAGCAATTAGCATGAAGATGCCGCACAGGAAGAAGATGGAAGAAGACTCCCACGGCAGCACCTTCGAATGTAGCAACAACTAGGGCTTGCACTTTTGAATATGGTTTATTTATAGGGAGAGAGTCCTACGGCTGCCAAGAATCCAAGTGAGAATTAAGTTTCCCACCTAAGAAATCCTAACGTGTTGACCTTCCTAAGATCCTCCTCATCCTTTCTAAAGCCACCGCCGCTAATCTCTATTATCCAGGGAAATCCTAACTCTCGTATAGGGTAGAACGTGACATGTATTGGGTACTGTAAAAAGCCCATGCATATGTTCATATCTCACCCAATGCCCATTGATTGTTATCTAAATTGTTGAGAAAATGGGGATCCTTTGTATCGTAAACCCATAAGGCCCATTAACCTTGACCTCTTTTCAGCCACGGGAAAGTCTTTTTCCTATTAGGCCTTAAGGCTTTTCAAAGTTCTTATATATATATTTTATGTTAGCTTTTAACTATGTATTTGGTCTTATTATTTTGAGTTGGGTGGTTTCGTGGGTTCCCGTAGGTGGCATATGAGTTTAGAAATGTTGATTATAGGTGGGCCTTGGGTACATATATAGGGGTTGCTTTTGTCTGCTTGAGTTTTAATGGGCTTTATATAGCATTGTGTATACCTACGGGTTGCATTATTTTGGGATGAGGTTTTATTTTAGTTAGTGGGCCAGCGTTATGTCGCGGCTCATTTACTTTTGGTTGTTTAAATATAATATATTATATGCGCTGAGACCCATTAAGTGTATAGCTATTTATGTCTATGAAAGTTTTAATTTATTTAGGAATTTTATTCCTTTAATTATCAGGGGTGCTACATGCTGTGAAGAATAATGCCCAAAGCAGTGTATGGACTTAGAATACACGAGACAGCAGTGTACAGACTTTGTGATGCACAAGCATATCCAATGTAAAGACTTTGAAGTAAAGGCTGGAGTTACACAAGCAATGTATAGACTCCAAAGAATGCACAATGCAAAGGTTGTACAGACTTCAGACTCAACTGCGAACTGAGTTAAAGAGTGTATAGACTTGATGAATGCCTTGGACAGACGCACGATGTACAGACTTTGTGAGACGCTAAGTGAGACAGAGCTGGATGTACAGACTTTGAGAGAGAATGCACTGTTGGCAAACTCTATACAGACTCTGAGAGACGATGCACTGTAGCCATGCGATGTATAGACTTTGTGAGACGCTAAGTGAGACAGAGCTGGATGTACAGACTTTGAGAGAGAATGCACTGTTGGCAAACTCTATATAGACTCTGAGAGACGATGCACTGTAGCAATGCGATCTATAGACTTCCCAGCAGCAAGGCTTTGCTATGAATGTGCAGACTTGATGAAATGAGGCATGTACAGACTTGAACTCTTGCAATTGAAGGCTGTACAGACTTGGTCGTGTATGCGAGACAAGGCAGACGCTGTACAGACTTGGTCGAAACGATGCATAAGACGCTGCCAGACGCTGTACAGACTTGTACGTAGGTAATGATTGTAATGTGTAGACTTAGTGTGTAGCTAAAGCAGTGAACGTAGGAAAAGGTTGGAATGTATAGACTTACGTTCGATCAGCAATGTATAGACTTTACAGTGTGCATGCTATGCGTGCGATGTACAGACTTAGTGGCGTTATGTCTGCGATGTACAGACTTAGTGGCGCCTGCATTCTATGCAATGTACACACTTTGAACGCCTGCATGCTATGCAATGTATAGACTTCGAGGACTGCATGCTGTGCGATGTATAGACCTACCACCACTGCAATGTATAGACTTGATGAGCGCCAAGGCGATGAATAGACTTCAATGACTCATGCAGTGAAAGCACAGACAATGTAAAGACTTAGTGCAAACAGGATGTGCAGACTTGTAGTATGCAATGTCTAGAATTGATATGAAGGAATGCAAAATGTCTAGACTTACTATGAGGGAATGCACTGGCAGTACACACTTGAAGTAATGCATGTAGGAGACGATGTACAGACTTGGTCTTGCAACCAGGGGCTGTACAGACATGATGTGCAGACTATGTGTGTGTGTGCGAGATAATGTTTAGACTTAATAGATGAAGCATGTATTGATCTAGAGATAGAAACAGATTGATTTATAGTGTGAGACATCATCAAAACCGTAGGGATGCAACAGAACCCTCTTGCGAGCTACCGTGATGTTCCCCATCGGGGAGTTGCACTGCCTTTCCCTTACCACCGGGATCAGGTTGACCTCGGTCACCAGCGGGCTCTTGGAAAAGGAATGCCAGTGATGGCTCTTCTGGGGGTGATTGGCAGGCTGACTCGTCCTTGTCGGATGGTCCCGCTTGCTCTGCTGCAGAAGCCAGTACTGGCGTAGGGGCTGGGAGACTGGCAGTAGTCTTGCCAATGCCGGAAGGATCGAAGACACCAGGTCTACCCCGAACTTCTACTTCCGGAATGGGAGCCGGTTCCTCTCCTCGAAAGAGGATAATTCGCTCCAGGTCGAAGGTGGACGGGTGAGGAGGTAGCTCAGGAGTTCTCCCACGGCCTCTGCCGCGTCCCCGGCCACGACCGGTGTGTTCTGGAGCTGGCTGTAGCCCCAGAGGGGCAGTAGCCCTTTGTCTTGTCCGGGATGCTACTGGCTCGCCCCGCCGAGAAGCGTTGATATTGTCGGGAGGTGGGATGGCCACCATGTTGCAGGTGCAGCCCCAGTGCATTTCTTCCAGTTGCTCTGTAGTGATCTCCTTGTCTTTATAGCACAAGGAGAGCTCGTGAGGGATCACGAGTCTTTCACCGTTCTTGAGCTTTTGGATCATCTCTTGGACCCAATTTCTGAGGCGGGCTCGTTTCTACATTTCTTCCCGCGGGATGTAGCTATCGAGTGGGAGAGCCCCGGTAGGACAAGGGGGAACGTATTCCTCCAGGTCATCAATGAGCCGCTGGAGCCTTTGGAGAGGCGTTGGCTCGGACGGAGATTACAGGGCGGCTGCATGTTCAGCTTGTTTCTTGAGTCACCTTCTGAGGTTCTTCCTCCTATTTTTCTCTTGTCTCTTGGCGATAGCTGTCTCCAACGGAGTATGAGGGAGAGGTGTTGGAGCCGGAGTTGACAAATCCTGATGAGGATATCTCCGAGCTGATGTCTTTGCAGGGCGAGGTCGATGACTCTTCCTCGCCCGGATTTCGATCTAGGCGCCTTCCACTTGTTGTATATGGAAGGTGGCATTGATCGCATGCTCGATCACCTCGAGCACCAATTCCTGGTATGTCGGAATGTTGGGACTGGCATCCGAAGATGTATGTGTGGTTTGGTGCCCTACCCGCGGTGGCGACAGGAGCCTACAAGGAGTCGGTAGGCTGGCGCTGGCGTCCAAAGACGTGTGTGCGGTTTGATGCCTTAACCGCAGTGGCGATAACTCTTGAGAAACTGGTAGGATGGTGCCGGCATTCGAAGACGTGTACGTGGTTTGATGCCTTAAATGCGATGGTGGTGGCTTCTGTTGAGAAGCGGGTAATGAGGTGCACTGGTCGTCCTGCTCCTTAGCCTTGCCTTTGTAACCATGCGGAGAGCTAGGCCCAGCGGCAACTGACGGTGTTGCAAGACGTTGTCGCTCTGCACAATTATCCCGACTCTACAGAATGGCGGAGCATTGTGGCGGTGGGCCCGCCACTTGAATTGAAGCCGCTGAAGACTCCGAAGATGTCTTCTTCATACTTTGGATTGTGTCAATAGGTAGGTGGGGAGGACCCAACGGCCCCTCTGCTGAGGAGGTGTAACGAGGTTGAGGCGGGGCCTCACCCTACTATTGTTTTCCCTTCTTATCCGCGGTCGTCGACGACGGAGATAGGATGGGGAGAGGACGAGGGAGAGCTGAATAGCTCATCGTCGCCTCGCTCACCAGAACATCCTCTCAGCTGAGAAGGACCCAGAAGAGTCTGGCAGTGTCTTCTTCAGGAAAAGGGAGAGACTTTAGCTCCCGCCAGGACCGGCACTGCACAGCCGAAGTGGCTAGGGTTGGCTGGCTGGGTGCTGATGTCTGAGAGCCTGAAGGGGCCGGAGGAGCAGGGGAATGGATGACGTTGACCGATAAGTTGGTCAGCCCCGTCTCTTGACTAGTATCCCGCTCTCTACACCTTCGTAATCGCTCGAATGCTTCTTGATTGTGAGTCTGAAACTTGAGCCATTCTAGAGGATGCTGGTAAGGCAGCCTGTGCCCATTTTCTTGAGGCGAGTCTGGCCGCTCTGGCGCATCCCTGGCGATGCTCAGGGTCTCTTCGACAGCTTGTCGAAGCCTGACGAGCGACATAGAGTTTCCTTCCGCATCGATCTGCTCCCATTAGATCTGTTCTTGGATGAGGTATTGAACTTCCTCACAGGACTCGATCGGGTGGCAGATTCTGGCGTGGAAGGGACAGTACTGGGGGTGACTACGATCCCAATGGGTGTAGTTGGCAGGCGAGTTGTGGGGCATGATTTGCCCGTTCTCGATGAGGATATCGAAGAGTCGCCGAGTTCTCTCCCTGGGGAAGGAGAGAGGTCTCTGATCATGCCAAGGCCTCCACCCTGGATACCAGATCGAATGTTCCCTCCAATTGGTGCCGAGCTCCTCTGACCCGTCATCAGAAAGAGAGAACATGGCCATCATGTGGATGACAGTGGCCGAGGGGTGAGCCACGTGGGCTGCCTCAGCCGGCCTGGCCCACGTATGTGGTTGCGGAGGATCAATGAGATAATTCTTCATTTTGACAAGACTGTCTCGGATCAGCTTCTGTGCCTGAGTCTTGAAGACGTAGCAATCTTCAATTGAGTGACCCAGCACACGATGATACAGGCAATAACTGGGATCGTCAGTCTTCAGGGCCTCGTCCAGCTTGCAAATTTCTGGCAGTTCAACAATCTTCTGAGCCATAAAGAGGTCAAAGAGCATCTTCGTGTGTTCCTTCTTGAAGGAGAAGGGTGTCTTCATACGCTCCGAGAAGGAAGGAGCAGCCGGCTTATCTGCTGACTTTTTGTCAGAGCCGTTGGGCTCGGCCCCTTTACTGGCTTTGGCGGCATGGGTGAACTCTATGATATTCACCTCCTTACCAGGCTGGCGTTCTCGTGCTTGTTTACCCTTTGCTGCAGCATAGCTCGGGTTATCGGTGAAGAACATTTCTATCTCGGCGACTGCCAAATTGAGTTGGTCGAAGCTTTTGATGTTTGTGCCGAGAAGCTTTTCTCTGACCTCGGCTGCCAGACCTCGACGACATGTAGTGATGGCGTCCTCTCGAACGGGTGGATTGACACACCTCATGCTAGGGTCTCACCATTTTTTGATGAAGTCAAGGGCGCTCTCGCCCTTTTTCTACCGAAGAGAATAGAGTTCGGCTAGAGAGACCCTGCGCTAGGCCGTTTGAAAGCGGTCGAGGAATTTCTTCTGGAGATCCGCCCAGTCGATGATTGAGTTGGGCTTCAGGCGGGAATACCATTGGAAGGCTGTTCCCATGAGCGAAGTGGCGAAGTGATAGCCATAAACCCATCGTTGAAAAGCCGTGCCACAATTTCAAAATATTCGCACTCACTCACTTTTAAAAATTAAAAAATCAAGTATAGTGGTAAGTGGAGTCGATCCCATGACGAGGAAATAACATTTTGGAACAAGTTGGAAAAATATCCTTATGTTTTGAAAAGCCGCGTTTTGAGTGAGATTAATCTAAGTAAAAATGAATTGTATGAAAATATACTCACTAAAGAAGATGAGAGGGGTAAAGAAAAGAACTTATAAGAGATAGAAAGAGAAACTAAGACAACCACAATTTGTAAAGATGAACTTTTATTAAGATGGAAGTGAAAAGTACACTCTATGAAAATAAAAATTACAACTCATAAAATAAAGAAAAGGGGAAAGAATATAGCCAAGATGAAGATGAAGATCGCCGCCTAATCACCGTGCCGAGCCTTGGAGTGGATCGCCCCGCCGTCGAGATGGACACTGCCAAGAGGATCAATGGAAGAGAATCTCCGCCTTGGGATGTTTGGATGTAAATAGAGGAGGGGGAGAGATAGAAGATGAAGAAGAGAGTTTGAAAACAGTGAAACAGAAATAATAAAAATAGGTCAAGATTAGAAATGTAATAACTTTAAAACCGGAGACAATTAGAAGAAGTGGTAAAAATAAAAGTTGAAGATTAGAAGAAGAGTAAGAAGATTTGTGAAGAGTGTAGAGGGAGAAGAAGATCACAAGATGGTGAAAACTAGGGAGGAACCAAAGTGATATGCAAGGATAAATAGTAAATGTGCAAAAAAAATTGAACTGTGGAAAAATAAAAATAACGTATAAATTAAAAGGAATTAGAGAAAGTGGTAGAAGAAGAAAATCTAGATATTTAAAAGAAGAAGAATGTTTATGAAGAGTGTAGAGGGAAAAGAAGAGCATAAGGGTATGAAAATGGAGGAAGAATATGGTGTAGAGCCTCGGATAAACAGTAACAATACAGGATAGCACCTTGAAAAAGAGATTATAACTTGAAAACGGTGGTGAATTGGAAGATGGTGCAGAAGAAGAAGTTGAAGCTATTTTAAAAATAAAGAACTGTTATGAAGAGAGTAAGAGGAGAAACTGACTATAAGGGGGAGAAATAAGAGGAAGAATACAGAAAAATATTGATTCACAGATGAACAGGATAGCACAGTGAAAAATATAAAATAACTTAAAACATGGAAGGAAGTAGAAGATGATGCAGAAGAAGAAGTTGTAGAGAATTTAAAATTGAAGAACTTATATGAAGAAAGCCAGAGGAGAAGAGGAACATAAGGGGGAGAAAACTGTGGCCTAAAGTTAGGAAAGAAAGAGTGAAAAATTACCCAAGAAAGAACTCCCTTCACCTCCTTATCATGGGCTATTTATAGGGAAAGTTGGGTCAATGGAGGGTGGAGATTGTATCAAAAGGAGATGGATGGCTGGGATTTAGGTAGAAGATAATGCATAGGGGAAAGGAAAAGGAGGTGGGCACCCCCTCCTTAGACTTTGGGCACCCCCTTTCTTGGACTTTGGACACCTCTTTCCCAAGACTCATCATTTCTCCCCTTTATTTCAAACTTTGAATTTTCTTTTCCCTCTAACCAAAATACAAACTTTGAATTTTATTTTCCCTCTAATCAAAATATATACTTTTGACTTGGTCAAAGTGGTGATGACATTTTTGCCCCCTGAGTTTCTTGTAATTACCTTCAGTGTCCTGCACACGTAATTAAAATTTAGTATATAAAAATTATCATAATGTGCACATAAATCTCAAATGCTTATGGTTTATGTAATGTTGAATTATTGCTCATGGCCCTCAACTTCAATAATATCACCAAATTAATCAATTTAGGTGAAAGCTCCAATTTAAATGCAGAGTTGAGGTTAACTATGAAATATGTATAATTACCTAATTATATGCACATAAAATGGTGTATATGCGATGAATTATCATAGAAAATGGACACTTATCACACCCCTCAACTTACTCATTGCTAATCCCTTAGCAATATAAATAAATTAAAATTTAGGACTAACAAAAGTTTGTAAAATTTATACTCTCATATCCAGCTCTCCCTTCATAGAATCAACCAAAAATTAGGAATCTAGAATCATTAATGCACACTAGTCTTATGTAGGAACTTAATAGTACATGATCAAGAATTCAAATCAAAGCTCAATAGCAATTGTGCATGTGTAACTATCAAATCCACAGTTTAGATAATTACATCCCCCATTCGCTATTCCAAGTAAATACCTTTCAACCCTGCACTTCTTCATCAGAGCATTAAGAATACTATTTGTCTGCCTTATTACTTTGTCCCTTAGGGATCTTTTTATTTTATCTACACACATGATGCTGCACTACCCTTCACTGTTTAACACAAACCTCGACTCTTGCATTAGGAGAAGCAGGCCCGATTTCACAGATCAAGGTTCCCTTTTCTTTTTGACGCGAACCTCAACACGTCTTAGGTGAAGTAGTCCCGATTACTCAGATTCAGGGCATTTTTTATGGTGCCTTTTTCTCAAATTTTTATTTTTTTTAATTATGTTTTTGTACTAATTTTTGATAGACAATTTGACAGAAAGCTTATAAAAGATCTCTTCTTTACGAAGTGTAGAATATCATGCAACATATCCAAAATAGCAGAATGCTTGTTCGATCATGTTTCATTAGCGTGCAAAGTGGTTTTCATTTTTCTAAACTGCACATGAACTTTAAAAATATTTTTAGATCAGTTTTCCATGGCTAGATTAAATCAATTTTCCATTATCCTTATCCAGTCATTTCTATTCCAGAATTACTCTCAATGAATGCATGAATCATGAAACTCAAAATGGGTTTTATGTCGTTTATTTTGTCAAAAAAAAATTTAGCTAAATGAGGTTGTATATGAATGCAACATGTGTAACATGATTTCCGTCCCCCTCACTTAAATAACATTATCCTCAATGGCATGAATAATATAGAATAATGAATAATGTAGATATAAAATTTTGTGAAGGAACGGTACAACCTGACAGAAGGGATCTTCGATGGACTCGACTTTTGAATAAAAGGCAGTACTTGGCTGTTAAAGTCTGGGCAAAGGTGCAAGTAATCTGCTCTCCCTCCCCCTAACTTATCCTTTATTCACACCTGTAAAATAAAAACACAAGAAAAACTTGGGTTGCCTCCCAAGAAGCCATTTATTAGCACACAAAATTATTAAAACTGTGGGTTGTCTCCCAAGAAGCGCTAAATTTTACGTCTAAGGTAGCTCACTAACCAACGGGTGGCATTCAGAATGAGACACCAAGTGATCTTGTCCTCCTTCAAATTCCAGCCATTATGCCATTAGAAAACAAGAGTAAGCATGTACGCACTGGGGCTAAAAATATGTGAGTCTCGCACATTATTGATTTTTATTTTAACCATGTGTGTGAGTCGGTTTTCATCTTTCGGGATCATGAAAGGATCAATGGCCAATAATCTCTCAAGATCGAGGTTGAACCCTTGCACAATATCAATCCATTGGTCCCCTTCACCTGTATCGTCCCTCCTGACGACCCCTTTAGTGACTGCTTTCTCCTTGGTAACTTGGTCATCCACTGGTGGCTTATGAATAAAAATATCATTATTAGCCACATTCCCTACAATATCAGTCTCATGAGGATTAAGGGCACTAATCAACGTGTCTTCCTGATGGAGAGTCAAATCAAAGGTCAATATGGCTGGTCCATCCCCCTCAGGTCTTAGAATGTCATATTGAAGAGGTTGTACTGTCAAAGGAATTACATTGGAAGGAAGCGGGAGCCCGGAATCTACTTCATCCAATGATTTAGACATGATGAGATAGGGCTCAATGGTCAGATCAAATTTGAAATTTTCTAATAATGACCCTTCATCACACTCATCACTCGAATGAACATTATCAATCAAACTTTCCAATAATGAGGTGGGAGGATCAAATGTAAATATTTCCAACCCGACCCTTTCATCATAGGTCGAATCACATGTGAATTTATCTATTAGGACCCCTTCATCACACTCATCACTCAATTGAAGATTATCAATCAAATTTTTCAATAATGGGGTGGGTAGGTGAAATGTAAATTTTTTCAACAATGCCCCATCATCATGTTCTTCCAAGGTGGGAGGATATTCAGAATTTATTTTCACTGAATCAACATGATTATTAATCACAAAGTAATCCTCCCCTTTATGTATATCCTCAATTGAGTTATTTGGGCCACTAATCTTCATAGTGATATTCTCAATCTCAAAATATTCATAGAATGGGGTGGTGATATCAATATAACCATCTTTTTCCTTCAATTCACCCCATAATTCCTTCCCTTCCTTCGTCATGGTATTGCTGATGCACTCCCCCTCATTTTCACTTTTGATATCTTGAGCCAGAATGACAGGCATAAGATCATAATTATCATCATTCACGTGTTGAGGAGTTTGATGTAATATTGAAGGAGGATCGTAGTAAGTAGACTGAGAGTTCATGATTTGAGATTCGGAGTAGTGGCCTGGTGAATCACCCCAAGTATTGATATTGCACTCGAAGTTAGGGTGTAATGAGATAGGCTGAAGTTGATTGCCACTACCAGAAAAAGTGGGATTTCAGACGGACATTATCCGTCTCAAATCCGTCTGAAAATCCGTCGCAAACCATATTTGTAACGGAATTCCGACGGATTTAAGACGGGAATCGACCGTCTGAAATTCTTAGTCACAAATTTGTGACAGTTAATTTGTCTGTCTGAAATTTCGTCTGAAATTAAGACAGAATAAATTTCGGTCACAAATTCCGTCTAAATCTCAAACGATAAAATTTCCGTATGTAACTGTCCGTCTGAAATTATCCGTCTGTATTTCATACGGTTTTTAAGACGGATTTATAATCCGTTGTAAATACCGTCAGTAATCCGTCTGAAAGCTTGTCTGAAATCCGTCGCTATATCTGCCGAATATTACGACGGATTACTTTTTCGTCGTAACTGTAGACACGCCAAAATTGACGTTACTATGAGTACCTCTCATATTACCTTGTAATGCCCCAATTTGACCCTCAAATTAGTTCTATTTGAGTGGTTTTTCTCACTTTTCTTAGATTTCTCCCTTTTTTCACCCTTTTCCTATTTTTTCCTATTTTTCCCTATTTTTCTGGATTTTTCTGGATTTTTTGAGATTTTTCCCTTATTTTTTGAAATAACGACTTAATATGGGGCGTCTTTTAAATAACGCCTTATACATGGGCGTTTCTTAAAAAATTGACGACTATACTGGAGGGCGTCCATTCTTTCAAATTTCCATTTTTCTGGATTTTTCTGAGAATTTTTCGGAATTTTTTGGGAATTAACGACTTAACCATGGGCGTTACTTTGAATGTGAAAAGAATAAAAAATCAAAAAAATTAAGTCACGCCTTACTCACGGTCGTGTCTTTCAAATTGAATATTTTAATATTATTTTTCAACCCCTTCCAGAGGTGATTTGGTGGCCTTCCGGGTGTCAGAAAAATTCGTAAAAATAGTCGTTGGAATCAAGGCGACGAGATGCACCTCCACCTAAAAAATGGGAAAATAATATTGAGAAATGAAAAATGGCCCTATTTCGAATTTTTTAATTAACGTCCTTTGTTAAGGCGTTTTTTAATTAACGCCTTTGACTCGGACGTGTTTCAATTTCATTTCTAAAAATGATCCAGGAGTTGACGCCTTAGTCTAAGGCGTGTTTTTAAGAAACGCCCTCTGCGGAGGTCGTCAATTCATGAATTGACGCCCTGATCCAGGTCGTGTTTCAGTTTTGTGTTCCGAACGAGCGCAGCCTTTCCCCAGAGATACCTGCTTTGATTGGGCTCTTGCCCATTCCTATCCTTTCCCTTGATTGGACTCTTGCTAATGTTTATCCCTTCCAATCCTATTTAATAGAGCCATTGGCTCTGTTGATCGGTTGGACGCCCCTTCTTCGGATCATCTCCCCTTTTCACTTTCTTCTTCTTCTTCTTCTTCTGTTTTTCTTCTTTTTCTTTCTTTCACACAGGTTGCTGCTATTGCTGCTGGCCGAAGGAGGAACCCCCCCCTTTACTGCACACAAATCTTCACCAATTGAGGCTTTCTCCCCATTGAATATCAAACGGCCAAAGTCACAGGCTCTTGTTTTTTTTATTATTCTCCTTTTCTTTTATTATTCTCAGTTCATACGCATACATCCTGTTATTCCATCTCCTGTTAATCTTTCTCAACCACGTTGAGATATTTCCCACAGTGCAACACTTGCACTCTTCCCCTTATTCATCATCTTTTTATTTACATCATATCATCATATTTTTCACACCCTTTTGCATAGGGGTTTAAGGGCAAATACCCTTAAGGTGTGTTCTTGCACATGTTTTCATGCTCATATATTTTTTATGAATTGATGCTACACTCACCATGTTTCTAATCCATATCTTTATTTGTGTTTGTCTTTATTTGCAAGGGTAATTAATTGAAGAACTCTCTTCGTCGGCCGGCCGATTTGAAGAGAAAAGAGCACCTACAATCAACCGCACACCAAGGTATTTTTCGCGATCTCTCCCATGCTTTCATTGTTATATCTTTTGAGGCCTCGTGTCTCTGGCGATCACAAACTCCCCTTGTGCACCTCGTGCATGTTTTTCTCCTATTATTGCATTGCTTATTAATTAATTTTCATTAAGTGGATTTTTAAAGAGATCTACAAATTGGCGATCACGGTGGGACACTTTGTGCTACCACGTGTATTCTTCTTGTTGCCTGCTTATCAGTACATCAGTGTGTGTGTTTATTGGATTTTGAGCCCTTCCCCCACTGTCGATTATCGCGCTATGGGTCCATAGCGCCTTCTGTAGATCGCGCTGTGGACATATAGCGCGATAATCACCAGAGGACATATTCACCTATATCCTCTGTCCGGGTTCTGATTGCCATCTTCTCTGGTTGCATCATTGTATACTTCCTGTTGTATATTCACTTCTTTCATCCTATTTTCCTTTTATTGTGCTAGTTTAGATTTTTCTTCCATAGCATTGCATTCATCCTTGCATTTGGTTTGAGAGACCTCCTCTCTCTACATTAGGATTCCACACACCCCCTTGGTGAAGGAAGGACCCTCCATTGAGCATTCCGTCTCTTTGGATTGGAAGTTCCTAAACCAAGCCTCCATAAGTCCCCGCACCCGTGGATTCCCTCACGGACGCCGGGCAGGTTGTACCCTTTTGAAGTCCCGAATTAGTTGGCCTATACGTGGTGAGAGAGGGTCCCTAGTTGGCATTGAAGTGACTCATTTTGAAACTAGGTTCCTCCCCTTGTGTGAATCATATCAATTTGTATAAAATCATTAATTCACCAAGGTTCAAACAAATAAAAAATCAAGGTAACCATTCCAACTTGCGTGTTTCTTTACAAATTGTTTGCACATTATTTGGATTGTGTAATGCCTTACTTTGATAAACAAAACAACATGTTCAATTCAATTCATGAGGATGCACAACCTAGCACTTCTTACAATCCTCACTTCCAACATGTTCATCATTCTCACCATACTTTCAAGGGACCACTTCCTCATTCTTATGGTCATGCCCGACCCATGGGCGGTGTCCATTCTCATGGTCCTCCTCATCAATTGCGAACCACTATTCCTCCGGGACCGTCTCGTCCCAATGATGAGAAGGTCTCCCAAATCTTGCATGCATTAGATCATCTTACCCCTCAACAGATCCAAGCCCTTAAGGCTGCCGTTGAGGGTACATCTCATGCACCTCCTCCTTCCAATTCTATTTGGGTGGTCCATCACCCATCTCCCTCCAATTCTGTTCGGGTGGCCCATCACCCATCTTCCCCCAATTCTACACGGGTAGCCCATTACCCATCTCCTCCTGTTCATTCTACTCGGGTGGCCCGACACCCGCCTCCTCATATTCCTCCTCCATCACGGCCCCAAGGCCCATTTACTCATTGCAATCCGGCCCGTCCGGGTCCTTTTACGGGCCATCCCGTCAACTCCCCTCCACGGCCTTTTTATACGGCCCCTCCTCCTTCAAGGCCCTGCCAGCCCTCTATTGTTCAAGTCACACCCCTCCAACAATCTCTTTTTGATAAGATTACTTCCATGGAGGAACAATTAAAGAGGGTCACGGTTCCTCCTACTCCGGTCAATCCTCTCTATGCGGCTTTGGATGACATTACAAGAATGGAGAGAGAATGGAAGGATAGGATGGACGACTACGGCGTTGATATTCCAAGCGAGCAAGAACCGACAATTGAAGAATCCGAGCCGGTGTATGATGATGAAGCTCCGCAGGCACCCCTTCCGAGTTTCCTTAATTTCCCGCTCCCTCCACTTTCATTCGATGAACCTCCTGCTCAGGATGAAACCATCCCTGATCCAATCCCTATTTATGAGACTAATTGGTGTTACGATGATGGGTCGATACTTCAATCACCCACACCGGCACATTGTAAGTCTCCTCCTATCCTTGACGCCGCATACATCACACCTCCCCCTATTACACCATTAACCCCCGCAACACTGGCCTCCCCCAAGCCTTCCACCATTAAACCTCCACCCGTTAAGCCATCTACCTCCACACCATTAGCCTCCGTCGAACCCATCATTAAACCTTCCCTAATCAGCCTCCCATTAGCCTCCACCTCGGCCTCCACTTACCCAATTTCACCACCATTACCCTCCATTATGCCTTTAACCCCAAAACCCATACCTCCACCACATAGCCTTTCGCCTTTACCTATGGTTAATTCTGAGCAGGATCCACCACTTTTTGCACCCGAGCCAATCCCGACCGCTTGCAAGCAAAGGGAGAAACTCGATGTGTTTGAACCTCCGCCTCCACTTACGCCAACACCTTCCATTATAACTCCACCATTCATGGAGCCTTCCGCCTCCGCTTCACCTCCCCTTACTACTCGGAATGGGGGGCCTTCTGCAAGCACAGGTGCTGAAGATAATCAAGAGCCGGGCAGCAAGGATTTGGCCGTGCCATTCAAGATTCAAGAATTCATTTGCCGGATGACAATCCGGGTTATTGTGCCAAGCACGGTCGAAGAAGCCAAGTCGCCGCCATGCCGGGCGTTGATGCCGTCTAAGGGCCGGGCAGGGCACCCCTTGTTCCAATTTCTGAATTCCGAATTCATTATTCCTTACAAGGGGCGAATGCCCATTTTATTCAACATCCCATATTCATCACCATCAATGGGCATGGCGATGCTTCATGTTCCAACTCTACGACTCCCTCACCTTATTGATCTTCGCTTTCCAAGGGGGTGGTCATTTATTGAAGCTTCCTTTATTGGGCCAATTGGTCGTACATGTTCACTGCCGTGGAGGGGCAATTGTCTTAAGGGGTCGTCCCCTATTTCTTCCACTCTTGTTCATTCAACTTCATCCATATCCATTTCAATCACCTTTTCTTCATGGGCCACTCCAAGGGAAAAGAGGAGGATCTCACCTTCTCACTCTTCACATTCTTCATCTTCTTCGAATTTCATGCATTTTTCATTCATTCATTCATTCCATTCTTTGCATTCATTGCATCCATCATTTTGCATACATTTGCACCTCCTGCTTCCCGAGTTTCCAAACCCGTATCTTCCCCGCCTTCCGGCACCGCCGGATATTCCGCATTTCCCATCTTATTCATATTCATCCTTTTATCCACTCTCCTTGGGGCATCGCGTCCCCCTTCCTGCCATTTCCCTGGAACCTGCAGGAATTTTATCCCTCCTCTTTGGGCATCTCGCCCTTTCTGATTCTATTTCTCCGGAACCTCCGGACCTTTCTCTCGGGCACGACGCACCTTTCCATCTTCTCCTTACTGATTTCATTCCTCCGGAACCTCCGGATTCTTCATCTGATTCTCTCTATCTTTTCCCCGGGCATCACGCCCCTTTCTATTTGCTTCCTCCGGAACCTCCGGACTTTCCCCTCGGGCATCGCGCCCCCTTCCACCTCATTTCACCGGAACCTCCGGACCTTCTTGGGCATCGCGTCCCTCCTTCCATCATTCCTCCGGAACCTCCGGATTCTTCATCTGATTCTCTCTATCTTTTCCCCGGGCACGACGCCCCTTTCCATCTTCTCCTTCATGATTTCATTCCTCCGGAACCTCCGGAACCTCCGGATTTTCCTCTCCTCCCTAGACATCGCGTCCCTTTCCATTTACTTCCTCCGGAACCTCCGGACCTTCCATATTTCCTTCAATTCATCTTTTTGCTCCTCCGGGACTCCATATCTTTTATTCTCTTCTTCCTTTTTCGTCATCTTTTTCATCATCCTTTTCCCTATTTCTCCCCAGGGCATCGCGTCCCTTCTTTCGTTATCCCTCCGGAGCCCCCGGATGATTCCTCCTATCACGATTCTCCTCCTTTACCTCCGGACCCTCCGGATCCACCTCTTTCTATCTACCAATTTCTTCTTCTAATTCCCCCTGATTCCGGGTCTGACCCAACTTCTTCAACATCCACTGCTTTGGGCATTTGCCCCTTCTCCCATTGTTTTCGAGGCTTTAGTCCTCACTCCTCCTTCTAATTCTCCTCTCCTTCTGTAGATTGTTCCATGTGATCAGGGTTTCCACACCTTAGCAAGGGAGTTCTAGCCCTCGCCTCTCTTCCTTTTTCTCCTTATTCGTCTGAGTCTGGTCTTGGCACCACTCCCTCTTGTTAAGCCACTTTCAAATCCTTTGCTTCCAATTCTTTTGACTGCCAAAGAGGACAAATCTCACGATGATCAAGATCGCTTCTCGCGGCTGCTGCTTCTACAAAGGTCGCAAGGTAACATATTGGCGTAAGTATGCATTTTAATGATATCATTTTCTCATTACTTCACGCATGATTTTCAAAATCAAGTGCTTCTTAACGAGATTAAGAGTGGTGTTTTAAACATTTATCTTAGGCTTTTGTTTAATTAAATCACTCTCAAAAGAGTCTTTCGGCTTGCTATGCAGCACCTTTGGTTAATAAGAACCCCGCGTTAGGAATTCGACATTCTCTCCCCGCTTGTTAAGAGCAACCCTTAGCTGGGCATTCCACACACTTCACGGCGTCCTTAGCCGGCTTCTTTGGTTAAACACCGTTGCTACCTTGGCCATGCCATGAGTATATCTGAAAGTCTTTTCTCTTCTTTACTCGACCGAATGCAGGGGCAAGAGGTTGACGGATGAGATGACCAACTCTGGTAATCCCCAATACGAGAGGAGTCTCAAATAGGGGCAGTCTTGACCCAAAATCAATATGAGTTTTCATGATATACATTTCGCCAAAAGGGCTATTATGAAAATCAAGTCAAAATCTCGATAAAAGCAAAATCGAGAATTATGGCATGTCAAGAGTGGCAAAGTCCCCGCAGGGAAAACCCTGGTCGTATGCATGTCAAGGGTCTAAAAATCAAAGGCACAAAGCCCCGGCACAACAGACTACCTCTTTGAAGGGAACACATTGGAAAGAATTCAAGTCGCGATATCTCCCATCCTGCACAAAGCTTGTCACAATTATTCTTCTCTTCTCCCTCCAAGACCGAATGTTTCTCGGGTATGGCCTTAGTAGGGGCACCGTTGATCAAAGGCAGTCGGTTATAGGGCGCCACCTTACAATGCACGCCCAGCTTTGGACAGTTTTAAGCAAAAAGGGAAGGAACGAGGACCCCTAGTCAGTGGTTCAATAAACACCCTTTGATGCTGCATTTGCGATGTCTAAGCCAAAATCCATAAAAATTTGAATATCTTTCCAAAAGTACACAAAAATTTGCATATTACAAAATTCATAAACATTTGAAAATTTTTGAAAACTCATAAAAATTTGCATATTTCAAAACTCCAAAAAAAAAATTTGCATTGTATTCTGATGGTGTTCTGCAGGAACCATTTTTACAAGAACCAAGAGCACGGGATGAGTCCTTTCTCCAATCATTGCTATCAAGCCGTTGATTCTTCCCGATATTATCATGCCACCCTGGGCATTTTTTTTTAAATTATTCATCTCCAGATCTTTCAATCAAATTCTATTGATTATTCTTCTGATTATCATCTTGAGATCATTCAATCAAATTCCTGCTAATTTTTCATCTGATTAATTTTGCCGCTGGGCATTCCTCAATCTTTCAACTCCAAACTTTGATTATGCCAAGTTGACATCCTCCTAATGAAACAGCAGACAATGATGTTTTGCAATGCAATGCTATTCATGCTAAACATGCTTCGCTGTGATTCATGCTTGAATGCTATCCACACCAAGCTTTGAGTGCTTTGAGGTCTATACTGTAATTGCTTATTGATGCTTATTCATGCTATGCTTAAATGCCTTATTCATTGTTTGTTATCTTTTATATCTTGGCTGATGAATTTTTGAGCGCAGGATAAGAAGCTCTTGATCCCACCGACTGGGCATCATCATCAAAGCCCCGCGGTGACCGCACCTCATCTCTCAGTTCCCCCATACTTATTGCTCCACCATCTCTCCCTGTATGCATTTTTACTATATGTTACATACGCTACTAGATTATATCAAGGACCTTGTGGCTTTGGTAAATCTGGGATTTGAGTTCCCCTTCATCAAAAACAATGATGATTCCAGAGGAGTCTTAGTCACACGGATAGGCCGTTGAGCCATCCAAGACTGGGGACGATGGTTCCCTTTTGCGAATTGGTGCGTGGATAAACGGGCTTCGGCTTAGTATCAGCTCGCGAAATCGGTTTCTTGACCCAGTCTTGGCAGTTTAACAATATTATCCTTGATTATTCTATATTTTCATTTGATTTATTTTTTTCCTTTAAACCCAGCATGCATTCATGTAGGAATTTGAAACAATTGTTGAAAAATCATTCTGATAAGCTGTTTTTGTGGGTCAAATTGATCTTGATCTTCGATGTGAGATATTCCATGCCGAATTGAGTCCTCAGTTCGTTTTGACGCTGTTCTGGGTCATTTTCTCGAAAGTTCCTTGTTTGGATTTTTATCATCTTATTTTCAAACTTTCCCCTTTGATCCACCTTGGCTGCAGCACGTCCACTGGCTGGTAACCGCTCCCCAATGGTGAAACTTACAGGCTTGTGACCTGAGGTACTTCCACCGCGTTGGAAGTTGATCATTTATTTTATCTCCTTCGTGCACCGCGTGCACATCTCCCCCTTTTTTATCAAAACATTGTTGACTTCGTTGGATTTCCCGAGATTTGCTTCATCTCGAGCTTTTGATTTCAATTCTCATCAAGTGATGTTGATTGCGTGTCTCATCACACCTTGGCATCTACTTTTCAGTTTGCTCTGCTCCCTTGCAAAGCAAACGCCAAGGCGGGGCAGCTGTAGACACGCCAAAATTGACGTTACTATGAGTACCTCTCATATTACCTTGTAATGCCCCAATTTGACCCTCAAATTAGTTCTATTTGAGTGGTTTTTCTCACTTTTCTTAGATTTCTCCCTTTTTTCACCCTTTTCCTATTTTTTCCTATTTTTCCCTATTTTTCTGGATTTTTCTAGATTTTTTTGAGATTTTTCCCTTATTTTTTGAAATAACGACTTGATATGGGGCGTCTTTTAATAACGCCTTATACATGGGCGTTTCTTAAAAAATTGATGACTATACTGGAGGGCGTCCATTCTTTCAAATTTCCATTTTTCTAGATTTTTCTGGGAATTTTTCAGAATTTTTTGGGAATTAACGACTTAACCATGGGCGTTACTTTGAATGTGAAAAGAATAAAAAATCAAAAAATTAAGTCACGCCTTACTCACGGTCGTGTCTTTCAAATTGAATATTTTAATATTATTTTTAACCCCTTCCAGAGGTGATTTGGTGGCCTTCCGGGTGTCAGAAAAATTCGTAAAAATAGTCGTTGGAATCAGGGCGACGAGATGCACCTCCACCTAAAAAATGAAAAAATAATATTGAGAAATGAAAAATGGCCCTATTTCGAATTTTTTAATTAACGTCCTTTGTTAAGGCGTTTTTTAATTAACGCCTTTGACTCGGACGTGTTTCAATTTCATTTCTAAAAATGATCCAGGAGTTGACGCCTTAGTCTAAGGCGTGTTTTTAAGAAACGCCCTCTGCGGAGGTCGTCAATTCATGAATTGACGCCCTGATCCAGGTCGTGTTTTAGTTTTGTGTTCCGAACGAGCGCAGCCTTTCCCCAGAGATACCTGCTTTGATTGGGCTCTTGCCCATTCCTATCCTTTCCCTTGATTGGACTCTTGCTAATGTTTATCCCTTCCAATCCTATTTAATAGAGCCATTGGCTCTGTTGATCGGTTGGACGCCCCTTCTTCGGATCATCTCCCCTTTTCACTTTCTTCTTTCTTCTTCTTCTTCTGTTTTTCTTCTTTTTCTTTCTTTCACACAGGTTGCTGCTGTTGCTGCTGGCCGAAGGAGGAACCCCCCCCCTTTACTGCACACAAATCTTCACCAATTGAGGCTTTCTCCCCATTGAATATCAAACGGCCAAAGTCACAGGCTCTTGTTTTTTTTATTATTCTCCTTTTCTTTTATTATTCTCAGTTCATACGCATACATCCTGTTATTCCATCTCCTGTTAATCTTTCTCAACCACGTTGAGATATTTCCCACAGTGCAACACTTGCACTCTTCCCCTTATTCATCATCTTTTTATTTACATCATATCATCATATTTTTCACACCCTTTTGCATAGGGGTTTAAGGGCAAATACCCTTAAGGTGTGTTCTTGCACATGTTTTCATGCTCATATATTTTTTATGAATTGATGCTACACTCACCATGTTTCTAATCCATATCTTTATTTGTGTTTGTCTTTATTTGCAAGGGTAATTAATTGAAGAACTCTCTTCGTCGGCCGTCCGATTTGAAGAGAAAGGAGCACCTACAATCAACCGCACACCAAGGTATTTTTCGCGATCTTCCCATGCTTTCATTGTTATATCTTTTGAGGCCTCGTGTCTCTGGCGATCACAAACTCCCCTTGTGCACCTCGTGCATGTTTTTCTCCTATTATTGCATTGCTTATTAATTAATTTTCATTAAGTGGATTTTTAAAGAGATCTACAAATTAAGTCAATTTCATGAAGGAGTTTCTGAAGGAGTTTCTGAAGGAAGCTAATTCACGCCCCTGTCAGAGGCGTGTTTTCGTTTAACGCCCTCCTCCAAGGGCGTCTCTTTCATGAGTAACGCCTTCTGACAGGGCGTTTTCCAGCATATTTGAGAGTTTTCCTGCTTTATATTACTGCCTGTGAATTCACGCCCTGCTCCAGGGCGTCTTTTACTTGATTAGCGCCCCACATCAGGGCGTGGTCTTTTGATTGACGCCCGCTGGACAGGGCGTCCTTTTATTGATAGCGCCTCACCCTAAGGCGCGTTTTACTCTGCCCCTGGGCCCCCTCACGTGATTCACGACAGTCACACCGTCGTGTCCTTGTTTAGTAGCGTCCCCTTCCAGGGCGTGTTTTTACTGTGGGTTTCCAGAACCCCCCCGGCTGTGGTTTTTCATGATATTTCATGCTTATCTTTGTTGATTGATCATATTATTGTGGTTGGCCTGTTTACCCTGTTTCATGCATATTTGCATTGGTTTGGGAGCCCCCTCCTCTTCATTAGGATCCACACACCCTCTTGGAATCGGGACGACCCTCCATTGAGCATTCCGTCTCTTTGGACCGGAAATCCCTTTTCCAAGCCTCCGTAAGTCCCCGCACCCGTGGATTCCCTCACGGACGCCGGGCAGGTTGTACCCTTTTGAAGTCCCGAGTTAGTTGGCCTATACGGTGAGAGAGGATCCCTAGTTGGCATTGAAGTTCAAATCATATTGAAACTAGGTTCCCCCCTTGTGTGAATCATTCCAAACTTTGCTCAAATCCTTAATTCACCAAGGTTCAAAAAATAAAAATCACGGTAACCATTCCAACTTGTGTGCTTATTTGCATAATTATTGAGAATTTTGATTATATAATGGCTTACCATGATAGAAACATGTTCAATTCGATTCATGAGGATGCACAGCCTAGCACTTCATATCCTCATTTCAACATGTTCATCATTCTCACCATACTTTCAAGGGACCACGCCCTTATTCTCATGGTCAT